>CM034701.1:95511034-95535948 GCA_020142125.1 Phrynosoma platyrhinos
TGGTATGAAGTGGTATATAAATGAAGCTGCTTTGCTAGAGAAGTTAAAAATAATAAAAAGGGTTGGCTTTTAAAGAGAGTTATGTTTGGAGCAAGAACAGCAACAAGGAAACAGTGAGGCTACTGCATGGAAAAGGTGGAACTGGTACAGAATACAGAACTGTTCAACACCTTCTTTGCCTCATTCTGTTCCCAAAATGAAAACAGTGCTCAAGCTGGTGAAAATAGAACAAATGATGCAGTAAAAGAACTGGAGGCCAGAACAGATATAGAGGAAGTATAGCAATGCCTAGGGGTTGTGTGTGTGTGTTATGTATGTATATAAGGCTCTTCAAGTCATCTATTGACTTACAGCAACCCCATAATTCACACAGTATTTTCTCATGCAAGGAATATTCAGAGGTAGGTTTTTGTGGGTTTTTCAGGCTGTGCGGCCATGTTCTAGAAGAGTTTCTTTCTGACATTTCTCCAGCATCTGTGGCTGGCATCTTCACAGATGCTGGTGAAACATCAGAAAGAAACTCTTCTAGAATATGGCCACACAGCCCAAAAAACCCACAAAAAACTATGGATGCCAACCATGAAAGCCTACGACTTCACATTCAGAGATAATTTTGCCAGTTTCTTTCTCTGATATGCAGCCTGTAGCATCCGGTATTGGTGGTGGTCTCCCATCCACATACTCAGTAGAGCTGGCTCTGCTTAACTTCCAAGATAATTCTACACTTCTGCAACTCTGGGCTGCATCAATAGGACTGTTGTGTCCAGAACTAAGTAATGGTATCATTCTATTCTGCTTTGGTCAAACCTCATCTAAAATTCTGTGTCCAGTTCTGGGCACCATAGAATATAATTTTAGGAAGGATATTGACAAGCTAGAATGTGTCCAAAGAAGGGTGACCAATTTAGTAGAAGATCTAGTAACCAAGCTGTATGATGAACAGTTTGGGCAGCTGGGAATATTTAGCTTGGAGAAAAGAAGAGTGAGAAGTGATATAATGTTGTGTGGTTGTGTGCCTTCTAGTCATTTTTTACTTATGGTGACTCTAAAGTGAAACTATCACAGGGTTTTCTGAGGCTGAGAGTGTGTGACATGCCCAATATCATCCAATGGGTTTCCATGGCTGAGCAGGGATTCAAAACCTGGATTCCAGAGTCATGATCTAATTCTGAAACCAGTACACCATGCTGACTTGGTGATATAATGGTCATCTTTAAATATCTGAAGGGCTGTCATGAATTTCAGATGGGATGAATTTGTTTTCTGCTGCTCCATGCTAGAACATGACTCACTGGATTCAAATGGCAAGAAAGGTGATTCTGCTCAATCATTAGGAAGAATTTCCTGACTGTAAGAGATGTTTGAAAGTGAAAGAGGCTGCCTAGGAGAGTGGTAGACTCCCTTTGGGTTTTTTTTAACCAGATTTTTAAGCACTTTTTAAAAACATATTTTGAGAGTGGCTTAGTTGTTTATTCTGGCATGACAGGGGGGTCGACTAGATGATCCTTGCAGTCCCTTCCAACTCTATGATTCTATGATGTGTCTCTGTGGAGTTTTAATTGGATTGTATCTAATGCTTTCTTACATTTTTGTAGTTCAGACAGTGCTCTAGTGTAAGCCCTTTGGGTTCCATCTGGAAGAAAAGCCAAATATAAATAAATAAATAAAAAGATGAGTGAATGTCAAATCCTGACACATTTTGGATATTTTGAGGGACAGGGAAAAAAATACTCACTACTTCACCAAAGTCTTCATGTGAAACAGTCTTCAGGTATGATTGTTGTTTGAATGCATAAACTGTTGGATTATCTTTCAACTGGCCAGAAATGTGAATCTATAACTTGTCAAGGAATTTAGATGTAGATGTGAGAGTTTCAATTACTTTTTACTCTCATATGAAAATGTGCTGAAGATATATTTGTATCATCTGTTTCCACATTCATCTTCATTTCTCCCATTTTTACTTGCTTTGTTTCAGAGGTGAGAAGTAATAAATTAGAATCAAATAACAATGCTACTTGTACTATGTTGCTCTTTAGGAATAACATTATTCCTTTTGCAAAAAGTGCAACAGTCAGTAACTTTGCTACTTTTTTCAGGGGACAAATAATATTTGCTCATTCCTTTTTTCTTAATTTCTTTTGGGAGGGAGTAGAATTGCTTGCTTGAGATATTTTGAGCAATTTCCCATATTTTAGATCATGAATTCAACTCTGCAATGAATTACGTACCGAATAACTCTTTAAAAGGAACTTGCCAAGGCATTGTTTGTTTACAGCCGTCTTTGTTGCATATTGCCTTGAAATTTCCATTCAAACCATTTCCTATTTCCTCTCTTTTCTTTTTCTCAATATGAGTGCAAATTCTTCTTTTTCTCACAAAAGATGGGTGAAAAATATGCCATTTAGATAATCCAGTGCAATAACTGGGTGTAAACTCTAGGTTTAAGTTTGAAGTTTAAAAAGCTATCCAAGGTCCAAAACACACTGCAAAAATAATCCAGTTTGAGATCACTTTAACTACCCTGGCTCAGTGCTAAAGAATCCTGGGAATGGTAGTTTATTGTGGCACCAGAGTTCTCTCACAAAACTGCAATTCCCAGAATCCTCTAGCATTCAACCAAAGCATTTAAAGTGGTCTCAAACTGGGTTATTTCTGCAGTGTCTTTTGGACCCAAGATGCTGGACCTGTTTGGGAAGTCAGGGTTCAGCACTGTGGACAGCTCCTTTAAATATCAGGCTAAACCTGGAACAATTCACTATGCCACTGCCAGGAAGCCACCAGCTATCTTTGGTTACTAGGAGAGGGCCAGTGTGGTGTAGTGGTTTGAGCATGGTTTAGACTACAACTCTGGGAGACCAGGATTTGAAGCCCTGCTCAAGCAGTGGGGGAACCACTGGATGACCCTGGGCAAGTCACACTCTCTTGCACAAATCTTGCTGAAGAAACTTGCTAAGAAAACCCTATGATAGATTCTCCTTATGGTCATCATCAGTCAAAAATGAATTGGAGGCACACACACACACACACACACACAAAACAATAAAAAGTGTACATACATTGATCAGCAAGGAGCTAGTGCAATAAGATTCCCACTGAAAATGTTATACAAAATCACCATTGCTCCATTGACAAAAGACTGGAAACTTTTGTCACTCCTACAAGAAGCAAGAGCATCAGTGCAGCCACAGCAGTACAATCCAAGGGACCCACCAAATGATTAACCAGATGAATTTCCATTTTTTTAGGCACTGTTGATGGAACAGCAGCAGCCAAGCTTGGCATAAGCCTCTGGGACCACATGGGTATGTTTGGTCTCAATTCCCACACCCTTGCTTACTGCAATATCCTTTCTTCTTTAAAGAAAAAAAAATGTGTAAGCTGAGGGTGACTGGCTGGACATGTGCATCATTACAGATATTCATTTGATTTTACTTTTAAAAAGATATATTAACCTTTTTTTCATAACAACATGGTGCTTTTTCCAAAGCAGATATGCTAACCATCAAGGTAGCATAAGCAAATTCCATCTTTTTCTTGAAGAATGGAGCCATGATTTAAGTGAGTTTCAAATGCAAGATTGCACAAACTCCAATTATTTCTTTTTTAACTTCTTTTTAAAACCAGGCAAACAGATTTTTGTTTCAGCCCCTGCCCCCCCATCTGATATGTCAAAACACTGACCAAGAATAGAATATGACAGTGTATAAAGACTTGCCAATTATGTGCCTCATCCCTGAAGTAATACCCACAAGGTGGTCTAGCATCAATTCTCATGTTTTTGTTTTCCAAATGTTTTAGGTGCATCTACACTATAGAAATAATGCAGTTTGACATCAATTTAACTGCATGGCTCCTTCCTACAGAATTCTGGGATTGGAGTTTTGTGAGGCACCGGCACTTTTGGGGAGAGATGGCTAAAAACCTTATAAAACCACAAATCTCAGGATTCCATAGGATGGAGCTACAGCACTTAAGCAGTGCCACATTGCATTATTTCTACAATGTAGATGAACCCTTAGACTTCTCCCAGATGCACCAGCTAGCTTGACCAGTGTTCACAGATTCTGGGAGCTTAAGACCAAAATATCTGGTGGATGAAACACTAAAAACCACTGTGTCCCTCCCTCCAAAAGACCTCTAAGTCCAGGTTTAAGATTATATAGTTACACCACCATGATTCCTTAATCATGGAAACATGACACAAAATAGTTCTATTTGAGCACATTTTGTGTGGGGTGGGGAGGAGAGTGTGTTCCATCTCTTTCATAGACTCACTTTCACTGCACAAGCTTTTCAGGAGAAGAATGGGAGCATATCAACTGTTTTGTATGTATAGATTCCTTTCATGAGTCCTGCATCACCAGTATTCTAAATCATGCAGGGATTCTATTCACATAGAACAGGCTCTTGGCTTCAGGCCTTCTCTTTAAAACCATGGATGATGGTGAGGCTGGAGATCAGTGGCATCAGTAAGAGAGTGTGGGAGTAGGACCACACTAGGTGACACCCTAACAGGGGTGACACCATTGCTCCTCAAACATCTGCCTTTGGGCAGATATGGGCTGTGGCAGTCACCTGTGTCCCTTTAAAATGCCGAGGAGATAGTGTGAGTGGGGTAAGCCTTAGTGGGAGGAGAAAGGAGAGGCCCCCATTTTTAAATTTTTTAAAAAATCTTTAAAAACATCACATTTTACCCAATTTTCACTTCAACCACATGAAACTACGTATATGTATGTGTAAATGTATTTAGGCTGTGCATATGATATTGTAATTTAAAGGTATAATTTTAATTTGGCTAGTTATTTATGTCACTACTGTTACCATTATAGTCAGTACTAATATAACATATATAATATAAAAATAATAGTAATCATAGGAACATTAGTACAAAAGATTCTGTGTGGGGTAGTATGGGAGGAGATGAACGGGTGGTGACACCATGGGTGACTGCTCCGAGTGACACCAAGCCTAGTGACACTACTTCTGGAGATGCCAGGGCCAGCAAACTAGATCCTGCCATCAGGTACAGTGAAGCAGCTGCCTCAGGTGGCAGATATTGAGGGGAGGAGTACAGAATCAATATTGCTGTGAGGTCTGACATGAGATCTGATAAACCAAGCTGCTTCCTCAGGAGCAGTAGAGAATACTGTTCTGTCACCAGTGTTGAAATTAGCTTCAGCTGCAAGTCTGCATATCTGTATTACATCAAACTGGGTGGTAAGGGGTACCTCTTGTCCTGTGCTTCAGGCAGCAAAATGTTTTGGGATTGCCCTGAATGTGATAAGAAGAATCAAAACTAACTGCAGCAGCAAATGCAAATGCACTGAAAGTAAACACATCCTGAAGACAAGGATGTATCAGCCTTTAACTATTAGTATCCAAACCACCATGGAAAATTTGGATTGGTGAGGGGACTGAGAGAAGAGCCAATATGGCACAGTGGTTTGAGCATTGAGCTGATTACCAGCTCAGCTATGAAATCCAGTGGGTGACTTTGGGCAAGTCACATGCTCTCATCCTCAGGGGAAAGGCAATGGCAAACCTCCTCTAAAATGACTTGAAAACACACAACACACACACACAATGAGGAGACTCAGAATGATGTGATGGCAGAGATTCCTAGCTCTCAGTTCAGTGTTAGAAGTGGAGAAATGTTCAATCAGACTTGCACAAGTGCCTCTGCTCCTCTAGCGGACAATAGAGGCAGAGACACAGAGGTAGGGTTTCTGCTGTGGTTCCTCTTTCTCTTGTCTGCTCTGTTGCTTCCTCACCTATACATATCAGTACCAATAGGGATACCTTAACACAGCTCTTCCATTCTTCCTAGTAGTTGTATAGTCACTGATAGCAGACCCTGTGTTTTCGGACTTCCAAATATGTAGTCCATGGCAATAAAACATTCTCTTCACCAAAGTGGCCTATTATTGGCGATTTCAAATACCAGCTCCCATAGATTATAGAACTCACTACTCTCGTGTTTCTGGAAAGGGGGAATGACAACTGAAGCAGTTTGTGCCTACAGTATGAACACCCATTGTTGCCCTGAATGTGATAAGAAGAATCAAAACTAATGAATGTGATAAGAAGAATCAATACTAACTGCAGCAGTAGACTGAGGAAGGATGACAGCAAGAATTGTCTGTAACCTTCTCATCATCCTCCTCCTCCTCCTCATTATCATCAGCAACAGATCTTCTTCTTCTTCTACTACTACTACCACTACTATTTCTTCTTCTTCCCCCACTCCAGTTTCCTCAGGGTGCTGCTTACAGAGAGGAAGATGGTAGCAAGGATGGATTGTTAAAAGTGTTGTGTTTATCACAGTAGTAGTGTCCAAGGAAATAGATGCTTGCAAAAACTTTCTTGGGAACCGTGTCACAATGAATCCTTGACCTTGCCATGTTCACTGTCTGTCACACTGGCTTGCTGATTTCATTTTGTCAGCAGCTAGCCTGATACAAACAGCAGCTTTGAAACCCAAGGGAAACAACTGACATTTTACTGTCTTCAGCCTTGCTGCTTAACTTACATTCTTCTTTAGATAGCCAATATGCAGGGCTATAGTGCCAAAATTTGAAGCTGAGACTATGACTCTGGAAACCAAGGTTCAATTTCTGACTTGGCCATGAAACTCATTGGTTGACCTTGGGCAAGTCACATGCTCTTAGCCTCAGGGCAAGGCCATGACAAACTTCCTCTGAACAAATCTTGCCAAGAAAACCCTAAGACAGCCTTAGGGTTGCCATAAGTCAGAAACAACTTGAAGGCACACAACAACAAAACAATAACCCTCTTTATGACAGTAACTATCTAACTATTCCCACAAGGAAAGTCCAACAGTCCAGACAACTGTGTTGATTTGAAACAACACACCAGTTCTAACACTTTCTTCTCCACTAAGGGCAGCGTGCCTGAATTGTCCATTGAAGATCAAGTCATTCCTATTTAGCTAGCATTAGAACAGAGATAGTACATAACAGTATAGTCTTGCTAGGAATTAGTGTGAGCATTAGAGGTTAATGTAGAAGAAACAGGGAAGCCTGAGGGGAGCAGCAGATAATGTCAAGGTTCCTGCTAATTGCAGAGGCCTAGTGTTTTGGGCCTGTGAATCCTGGTTCCACTACCGCATTACCAATGCAACATAGTCAAACTACACCATGATTTTTATACTGTGCAAAGGAGTCCACTGAAAGATGCCACAGCCAATACCATATTTCAGTGGGGGGTGGCATAGAGAGAAGATGCCCCCAGTGAGTGATGTCCCAGGAATTTGGGTTGCTTTTGTTATAGACAAGAATTGGAGTGATAAGGATGATCAAGCCAAGAGCTATCTAACATTTCATAAGGAAGTGCCCCAAACTGCTTATATTATTTAGTGCTGCTTTTAGATACCCACAGCACATTTCTACTAGCTTGATGGATTGCTCATTCCATACTGTCTTGTTTTTTCATAGACTTCTAGCTTTGGCTGTCTGATAAAAAGAAAAAAGGGAGTGCACAGGCTAAGTAAATTTTAAAAAATTGTGGGGTGAAATATTGTACTCAGCAAAGCATTCTTTGGGATAACTGAAATCTGATTCTTTCCTACATCATAACAATTCTGATGTTGCATTTGCTTTTCCCCACATAGCACAGATCAGTTCACTTGCAAGTGTCATCTGAAGCCATTTCTCTCAAGGTATCTCATGCAATGAACTTGATTTTTACTTGTGGGATATTATGGCTAATAGGTGGTCTTGATCAATGGACTAAAAAGCTTGGGCTAAAGGTATTGTAATCTATTCTGACTCTACAATTCCAGGGGCAACCAACTATACAGTAGCCAGAAGACTTCATTGTAAATGTTCCTTTGGACAATTCCATATATCACTATGTTTATCTGGCTATTACAACTTAGCAGAGAACCATAATCCTTCCCCTCAAACCTGAAAATATCCTTTTATAATTACAATAGACCAAGAATGTTTATATCCCCTAGAAACCCTTGTGTGAAGAAGCTGTTGACAAATTTCAACACAAAATGTTTATTTGGTATCAAGCAAAGGTAGTCTGGGAATAGACATGACAGTAAGCTATGAAAGGGATGACCTGTGAGGGAGATACAAACTGTAGCCAAGAATAGCAACAAGAGGCCTGGAAAACATCCAGGATATGAGAAACGCACACATCAGTGGAAATTCATCTTAAAGATCAGCTGAACTGCAACGTTTTTGTAATGAGGAACTGCAATGAGGTATATCAGAAAAAATAAAGGAGGAGAACTATTATTCAAACAGAAGAAAAGAAGGCCTTTGAAATTGATAGATGTTTGTGAATGAAGAAGAAACACAGAGGGGGATCCAGGGCCAAGAATTTACCTTGCTGTGGCTTCTACTATTGTGGAAGCTGTAATTGATTTTGTTCCATAAAATAATTATATGCATTGATTGCCCTTCTGCTAGCACTGGTCTCCATGGAAATGATACAAGCTTATCGATCATTCCTTGATCCCCACCAAAGTTTCCACATGGTCTGCTAAATCATCCTTATGACTTAGAGATGGGCAAGGAAACCTCCACATCACAGGCCCAGAGATGGAAAGCTCCTCCCTAAGCTCCTCTTGCTCCAAGTCCTACCCTTGGATATTAGCACGAAGGTGATACTATGGATTCACTTCCTCACTTTGTTTTTCTTCCCTTGTATGAAGAAAAGGGAAGAAGATTCAGGCAGATAGCTGCCAGCTAAAGTTTGCAGGCACCAAACTCCACAATGCCATCATTTCTTTGTTCTATGTTTCTCTCTTTAGGGAGGTAGAAGACCAGTAAAGTACTGTCAGATGAGCAAACGGCCAGAGAGGAATGCTGGTTTGGATGCCATGAAGTGTTGCTGCTGTTTCTGCTGCTAAATAAAACCTAATCTCCCACCTGATTCCAATTGCTCACCTCTGGGCTGGGGCTGGATCCTTGGCTATTGCATGTGAAGGAATGGACTTCATGAGTCAATGGACCATTATGTGTAAAACACCATGGAGAGAACTGTCATATTATCACACTCTCTCTCAATTGCAGTGGTTTTTAATGACACTTCTTCCCACCTTCATTTGCTGGTTATTGAATGTACAGTGAACAAGTGCAGAGAATTGTAAAAATGCATGTGTTGGCTGAGCTGGGTTGACAAACAAGTGAGTCTATGAAAATTCTTGGACTTGATTTGACACTGGATGATACAAACTTTCTGCTTGTGGTGATTTAGCACCAGTGATTAATTTGTAGACAAAAGTTACCATCTGATGTTACAACTAAAGCAGCTTCATTTATATACTGCTTAATAGCATGCTATGGGATGTCTAAGCAGTTTACAACTGTAAGCTCATTGCTCCCCAACAGCTGGGTACTCATTTTAGCAACCTCGGAAGGATGCAGGCCTGAGTCTAGCCTGAGCCCTGGCTAGTATTGAACTCACAACCTTGTGGTTTATGAGTGAGTGGCTGCAGTACAGGCATTTAACCACTGCGCCACCAGGGCTCCTAATGAGTTCTGAATATGCATAAGTTAAGGAATGCTTATTATTTATCCTTGGCCTAATTGACTAATGTGAACTAAAGCCTCAGCTCTTGAAAAAAATTAGCAGGCTTGATCCTTATCAGCTGAAGTTTATCCAATAAACAAAATTACTTTGTGTTCCAGGAAAATAAACCAGATGGAAGAGATTCTAGCCCCAGAACAAAACTGAACAACTTGCCTGTCATTGTGCATTTTCTTATGCAGTTGAGAGGCTATCTGCAAGACAGGACATCTTCACATTGTAATGAATATATGAGTAATTTGCTATCTGACTCTTCGCAGATACAACAAAATATTAGAACTCAAACAAATAGGTTGACATTTATTGCAGTGACAGAATCCTAGACAGGAACCTGTCAACCAATGAGCTTAAGACATCATTTTAACTCTGGCATCTTTATAAAGTCAATAACAGCCACATCCAAGGGCAATCATGTCCATGGTGGGCGTCTGCCAATTGTGTTTTGGACTGCTGCAATAAACTAGCCAATCTATGGGATTAGTTTGCTAGGTTGCTTTTTTTTTTTTACACCCACATTTCTTCTTAATTGTCTTCATGAAGCTGTGGTAGTCAATGCCAGATCTACAGCGCTTCATAGATGTCAAAATGCCCACACACCTTATGCAATCCTTAGGTTCCCAGCCCTCTTTCACATTCCCCTTAGCTGGTCCATCTAACTATCCATTATCATGCCTGTATATCATACATTATTCATGAACTTCAAGGTGTAAATAGCTCCTGATTGAAAAGACAAGAAGATGTCTAATTACCATTACATCTGTGTCTCCCCTCCCCCTTGCAAACAAATAAATAAAGTACGCCAGCCTTTGGATTGGTGACTGAGAAATAAACAATTACTGTTTCTAATGATGTTTAAATCTTTGAACATTTCCCCTGAGTTCTAGACTAAAATCGCACACACTGGTGGTTTCTAATTGCCTGTTCTTGTTGTGACACACACACACAGAGGGAGAGAAAGAGAAAGAGAAAGAAGCAAACCCCTTGTTTTCTAGAAGTGATGTGGTGAGGAAAAGATCTAAAAAGGCAAGCTGGTGAAAAAAGTTGAGCCTTAACGACCAGGTTACTTAATCATCCCACTTGAATGTCAGGATAAATTGGACACCATAGGATATAGGTTAAGTGCCCAGCTGGAGAAATGATGTCCTTCATGCAGTGCAGAAAGAGAATCAACTTTCCAACTGCTCATGCTTGTAGGAGCGTAAAAGAAAAAGAAGCATGTGTGCCTTTGGAGTGTGCATTAGGACAGAAATGTTTCCAGTCCTGGAGAATTTACATGTGCTATGTATTAAATGGGATGTCAACTCTTCTTTTCATAGCACGTTTCACCCTGTTTGCACTTAGGAGAGCTCTGTGGTCAGATGGTGGTATTTCCCTCCCCCCTCATTCCATTTTATGTGGGCACGATTCAGACAAATGTGAGAACTTTCAAGACACCTCAGATTTCAGTGAAAATGGTTTAAGTATCTGTCTTTCCCCATGGAAATCAGTGAATACAATTGGCTTTTACTTTAGCTGGATCCTGCCTTTTTTTGTTTTGTTTTAAATTCTTTTAAAAAGTGACTGAAACTGGAGGCAGGACATTTCTTCTTGTTGTTTTTGTGTGTCTTCAAGTCATTTCCAACTTATGGTGATCCTAAGGCAAACCTATCATGGGGTTTTCTTGGCAAGATTTGTTCAGAGGAGGTTTGACATTGCCTTCCCCTGAGGCTGAGAGCATGTGACTTGCCCAAGGTCACCCAGTGGGTTTCCATGGCTGAGCTGGGATTTGAACCCTGGTCTCCAGAGTCCTAGTCCAGTACTCAAACCACTATACCATATTGGCTGTCATAGTCAAGACATACATTAAAAAATAAATAAATAGGGTATACATTTTAAAAAAGCTACATGTAGAATAAAAAACACCTCAGAGACTAATGATTCAAGGAGGGATCCCAGAATTAAAGGGGCTGAGGAGGCTCAAGAACCCCCCTCCCCAGGACTAGGATGGCTTAGCCCCATCACAAATGAACTGGCAAAATTGGACCACCATGGATCCTGTGTAGTTGAGCCTCCTCAGGAACTGTCAATCAGAAATGTACTAAATGACCAAGTGCTTAGAAATATTAGCACATCTATTATCCTTGAGCCCTCCCAGGAATAAAAAGTAAAGGTAGTCCCTTAATATGAATGTCTAATAATAACCAACTGTAGGGGGTGGTGCTCATCTCCATTGCTAAGCAAAGAGCCAGCATTGTCTGGCGGTCATATGGCCAGCATGATTGCACCTAATGTTGTTACCTTCTCACCAAAGTGATACCTATCTAATTGCATTTGCATGGTTTTGAACTGCCTGGTTGGCAGAAGCTGGGACTAGTGACAGGAGCTCACCCCATCATCCAGCGCTCAGGCCTTGAATCGGAATTGGCATCTTCACCACTAAGCCACTGTATCCTCTAATCTATCCTATACACACTGACTAGGGAATAAGCTACACTGATCCCATGGAAGGCACTTCTATGCACACTTTGTGCTTTTAAGAGTCTTCATATTTAGGGTTGTTTCAGTAATAATGAAGTAATAATAATGAGAAGTAATTTACCTCCCACCCCACAAGTATCTGCTAGTTGGCAAGGTTAATGAGAATGTGCCTGCCAATGTTGATCCCCTCACCTTAAAAAACAGTTTTGGGTTCCTGGATTCAATCATCCCCTGCCTAGCAATATTCTGAATATTTCATGAGACTGTATTCCTTATGCCAGAGTTTTACAGCAGCTGTGGTTGGTCCAAGATATTTTGTTGCCTGGGGCAAAGAACAAAATAGTATCCTCCTCCATTCCAGCTGACTGGACCGCCAGTTTAATCTTGATTATTAGCATCCTTTACATGTTAGTAAAGGACAAGGCAACAGGGTCTAAATGCATGGTGAAGTGACCATGTGACCAAACAGTTCACCAGAGATCCAGAAGCACACAAGTCATATTAAATCTTCTTGTGTGTCTTCAAGTCAGCTCTGGCTTATGGCAACCCTATCCTAGGACCTTATCACACGCTGGCCACGAAGCGAAAAGAAACCAAAATAAGAATAAATTCAGTTCTATACCGAAATGAACTGAAATGCTTCACAATACGTATTGTGTGATCATATGTATTTCGCCTGCGCGGCCATTGCGCAATAATTCCGAAAGCTCGCTTGTACTTCCCCTATAAACCGAATGTCAAAAGATCTCAATTCGTTACGGATTAGCTCTGGGTTCTGTCGAGTTTCGCTGCAACGTCGTGTGGAAACACGGGGAACTAATACGGATTAGCTCCGGGTTTTGTCGAGTTTCGCTGCAACGTCGTGTGGAAACACGGGGAACTAATACGGATTAGCTATGGATACCCTTTGGATTAGGTCTGCTTTAGACCCCGTGTGATAAGGTCCCTAGGGTTTTCTTGGAAGATTTTCTTGGCAACACTTGAAACCACTTTATCATGCCAGTTTTCCACATTAATTCTACTCACACCCAAAAATGAAGACATGAAGAGGCTCAAAAGCTAATGTGGAGGGGAGGGAGCAGATTTTCTATACTAGGAGGTGACCATCCATTGTGGTGGGGCCAATATGTTCAATATTCCTGATCAGTAATTCAGGGCTAGAGGAGCCAGAGACCAATAATGAATCTACATAATGATATATACTTCCTTAGAAGAAAAGCAGGAAAAACTCCAGAGTAATTGTGAAGTCGAAGGCTTTCATGGCTGGCATCCATAGTTTTTTGTTCTGCCACAGAATACACAGATTAACATGTAAATCACTCCTCCTAACCTAGGGTCACACTATATATATATACCCCACTCACTTCCATGCCACAGAACAATACACAGATCCTCCTCCTAACCTAGGGTCACACAGTGTGTGTGTGTGTGTGTGTGTGTGTGTGTATATATATATATATATATATATATATATATATATATATATATATATATATATATATATATATATATATATATATAAAATCCCACTCACTTCCATGCCAGCATTCTCTGTAGATGCCAGCCACAGATGCTGGAGAAATGTCAGGAATAAACTCTTCTAGAACACAGCCACATAACCCAAAAACCCCACAAAAACTCCAGATTAATTGCTTTGAAAGGGAGATTTAAGGAAAATTCAAGAGACTGACTGCAGGAGGGGACTGGAGGCAGGACAAGATGACAGTCACCACTAGTTCTTCTTGTCAATGCATTCAAGTTACAGTGTCCATTCAGGTAGATCTGATGGAACCTTTCTCTGATGGTTGCAATTTCTCTTTCACTTTTCCATTGGGTGCTTATATAAGGAAACCCCAGAGAATGAGAGAATTGCCTGTTGTGAACTATAACTCCTAGGATCCCCAGCATAGTTTCTGTACTATACTGAAAGCAGTTTATCCAGCTGGTGTGTAAATTATGGACTCTAAGCCCACAAATTTCCAAAGACTGTGCCTGCCTAATTTGTCACAATAGGATATGATCAGAAGGTCACCTTTGATTCTTAGGGGAAAAGAGTAATTTCAGATCCAAATAGGTTGGGGTGGGAAATTAAGACATCATTGTAAAATGTAGAATCAAACTCGCCTGGAGGCTTCTAGAGGCTTCATCTTTGATTCTCAATTCTGGAGACCTTTTTTTTTCTTTTTTTCTTTTTGTGTGTAGTGGACTTGAGATCAAATAGTACTGGGAAACTTTGGAGGTCTTGGTGGGAGAGCATGGAGCTCACAGGATGCACAATTCCCACCTCTGGCTGAAAAGTACATCAAGAAGATGACTAAGACTACTATTGACACAATATTGTTCCACTGAAAGGGGAGCAAAATGTATTTTTAACTTGTGTACCCTTTGTACTAAATGGGTACAACTGGCCACTTTCTGGCTGCTTCTGAAAGCTCAAACGTTGAGCTCTTTACTCAGCCCTATCTTTGGCAAGCTCTCCATTTATTTCAGAGATTTGGCACAGCTCCTTCTACATGTCATGTTGTGCTGCCAAAATTGTCTAAAGAACTTATTTTGGCACTTAACTTTCCTCTTCTTCTTCACAGGAACATTGCTAGGTTGGAGTGGTACCTGCTGCAAAGTTAAGAAATGGGCCTAAGTGTGTTTGTGAATTTTGGAAAGCTTCCCTTATCTGTGTCTAGTCTATGCCTGTGTACATTTACTACATATTCTCATTCTTCTTAAGGAATACACTTCAGAAAGTGAATGTGAGAAACAGGTGCTCTCATCAGAATGGTGGGATTGACCTCCACAACTAGTAGCAGTTCTATGTTTGCTGCTTTGTAATATGTGAAACAGGCTTTATATGTGTCAAATGGTCTCTCATTTAGGCTCAGAAGTACTAACTAGTTTTAGCAGCACAACCACATCATGGGCTTTCTAGCACTCTTGCTACATGTATTTATACACCACTACATGCCAGCTATGCCCTTAATATTGTGGACCATGATCCAGTGTATGTGCTCCCAGGTTTTCCGAGTGACAGTATCCCTGGAGTAAATGGGCTCTGGAATGCAGCCATATGACGTCAATGGGACTACTTCAGAGTAAGTAGCTGAAGGCTTGCAGCATAAGAATAGAAACAAGATGGAAGCAGATGGAAATGTTAACGCTGCCAAGGATGACAGCTCACGAGAATGCATCGCACATTTGTGGAATAAATGAAAATGGGTGGGCAGTTGTTATGCTAACTTCATGCTGCCCATTATTTTATTTTTCTGACTCCAAAATCTGCTAGAGAACAGAGGGGAATCATGCTTGTTGCTTCTCAGAGATATTTTCAGCTAAGTCAGAGCAACTAGGGTAGGTTTCTTGCTTGCTTGTGGGTGGAGGACAGACGGTTGTGTGCGTGTACATGTGTGTGTGCGCACACACACATCATATTTTTCCTCTCTCCTCCTCCCTCCCTCCCTCCCTCCCTCTACTCTCTCACACAAATACATACACTGCAGTGGTCTTGACCATGGTCTAAAGGAATGTGGAAGACTGATCAGGAACAAGTCAAAATTTGGAGTGCTATAGCAGACAAAAGTCAGAAAGACACAAAATTATTTGTAGATCAAACACACAGAACACCCTATTTCAGAGTAGTACTTGTATTCCCTTTCCATCATATGTGGATTGTGAGTGGAGTAGATAGAAATTCCACCCAAAATTTAGGAGTGAGTCCCTACTACATGGGAATCAACTCTTCTATGAAGGCTATCATCACAGTGGGAAACGGGAAATGAGTAACAGGCTAGCCATAGAGTTCATCTTACATTTTGCTCATCACATACATTTTTATCATAGGATCACTTCCAGATGAAGTGGTCACTTGTATATGTGAATAAGAAGTCATAAATATTATTCTAGAATGAGAATACTTGCATCATCATTGGCCAAGATTTAAACAAATTTTGAAATCAGTGCCGTGAACACAAGATAGCATTAATCTTCTTTCCTTTATCAGTGGTGCCTAATCTTCAGACCCAGCTGGTGTTGGATATCAACTACCAGAAACCCTGAGCAGTACAGCCAATGGACATGGGTTCTAGGAATCATAGTCCAATGATGTCTGGGCACCCATGGCTGGGATCCACAATGGTTAAGTATCAGCATATCTCTGTCACATAGCAAATTGCTTTTGATACTGAAAGAAAATTCAAAAGCAGTTTGCCATGCAGAATGGGGCTGAATCATTCTAAACATAGGGAGTGGGGAGTAAAGTTCTACTGGGCTAGTGCAAACCCCTTCCTTGAATCTGAACAGGTCTTTGAATCCAAGTCAATTTTTTTAGTCCATACAATCAGATCCATTTCATTAAAGACTGGATTATACCTTCATTCACAAGTGTATGCCTGAATCTGCATATGAGGCCTTCTCATGCACATATTGAATATAAGGAGTGGACTTGAAAAGTAATTTTTGGACTACAATACCCAGGATCCTCTCAGTGGCATCCCCAGGCTTGATGTCACAAGGTGTGTGTGGGGGGGGGGAGGTGAGGAGTAGGCAAGTAAGGGATGGGAGGGAGGCTTGCCCCCCTCTTTGCCTCCATGTGGCTTCCTCATGAGAAGGGAGCCACACATAGGTGAAGCCAGGAGGGGCGTGCTTGGCCCTCCTTCTCTTCCACTTCATTGCCTTTCTCCTCACGAAGAGAGCCACAGCAGTAGACAAGAAGGAGCATGTGCTGACAGTAGCATCATGTGCTCACAGCAGGAGGAGGAGCCCACCGAGTGTTACCTCTCTACTGTGGTGTCACTCAGTGCAGTTTGCACCCCCTGCATCCATGTAATGACACCACTGAATCCTCTCAGGCTAGCATGGCCACATCCAGCATAGCCACCTCCGCTGTGAATTTTCTAATTTCCCTTTAAAGTCATCCACATTGATGACCACCACTACATCTTGTGGTACATAATTATGTACATATTACATAACTATGGACTATGGGAAGAAATGCATCCTTTTATCTGTCGTTTATCTGAATTTATTTGAATTTATCTGATTTCCCCACCACTTAATTAATGACCTGAGGTGCTACTATTTTAAGAGAACGAAAGCAAATGATCCCTAGCCACTTTGTAAAAGTATTCTCACATCATTTTATACTTCTCTGCCATGTCCCCCTTAAAGAGGAATTCTTCCAGCACTTTGGTCATTTTGGTTGTTCTTTTCTGCATGTTTTCTAGCTATACAATAGCCTTCTTCAGATGCAGCAACCAGCATGCTATATTACACAGTGTAACAATTAGCTTACACATTGTAAATCACTTAGGGAGTGCTTGAATTCACTGATAAGTGGTGTACAAATGTACTTGCTATAAGGACAGTATAATATCCGTGCATGTGAACCAGCCTTTCATTGTACAGATGAATACAAATAGTACTTATGGAATGGTAAATTATCAGACCTCCTGTAACTGCTCAGTAAACCAGTTGCAAGTCGGGCAAAGGAACGAGAAGGATTTTTACCTCTCTCCTCCTCCTCTAGAAGTATTGATTGACTGATGGATTTGGAAATCTGGACTTTCTGCCTAGCAGGCATGTGGGGTGATGTAGAATAAAAACATTAAAACTTCACATAAAAAGAAGGAACAAAACCCGTATAAGAAAATTTATGAGCAGCCATTAAAATAAAGAGCAGAAAAACATTAAATGTTCAAAGCCTGATGGAACTGGACAGCCTTTGAGTATGAGAGTGCAGTAATCTTTCTCATTATTTGGCAGGACATTATAGTTTTCCCATCTGGTACATAGCACTGTTACATGAATAGTGCAGTGGTAAACCACTTGGTTAAAGGCCTGTGTCTATTCACCCTGCTTCAGTGTCATTGAGACCAAAATTTTAACAGTGGTACCAAGCATATCTGCCATCTGAATTGGAGTAATATCTCTGTGATTGTTTATTAGAAGATAGGTTTCCATGTGAAAGCCAATGTTGTGTAGTGATTTGAGCTTTGGAATAGGACTCCAGGAGAGCAGGATTCAAATCTCTGCTTGGCCATGGAATCCCACTGGCTGGCCTTGGGCAAGTCACACTATGTCATCCTCAGAGGAAGGCAATGGCAAAGTTTCGCTGAAGAAATCTTGCCAAGAAAACTCCATGATAGGGTCTCCTTAGGGTCACTGTAAAGTGGAAATGTCTGGAAGGAATACAACAACAAGAAGTGTCTATGTAGATGGGATGTTTGAGTGCTCTAGAGAACAGTGCTCTAGAGAACAGGGTGGTTCACAAGAACACAAAAGTTAATTGTCTCTGTTTAAGGGGCATCTAATGCTGTAAGAGATGTCAAAAATTGTGCCTCCATAACTTCAGTCATGTGCAAAGCCAGGCATGGAGAACTTCACCCTAAATATTAATGATCTGGGGACATTCCATGCTTCCTGTAAATTCACAACACATGCATGAACATCACAGCAGATAAAAGTGAAGCCAACAGTGCTGAACTTACAGTTCAGTATAAACAACTCTGCAATGCTGAAATACATTATACAGATTTGAACTTATACCCAGCTGACAATTCAGGTAAATGATGTCATGGTGAAAAGTAAGGAACCCAGCACACAGAAAATCCTTCACTTTTTCAGGCAGCTGTCTTTTGTTTTCTTTCATGTTCTTTAGTGAGTGTTACACAAAGAAATTCACAGTAGTCTAAAGAGAAGATTCAAATATTCCAGATACCCAGGAAATATTGTTTGCCAATACTCTTAATATGCAGAATACCATTATCACAAAAGCACACCTAGTATCCTAAGCATATTCTTAATTGAACAATCTCTCTGTATGTCCCAGGACAAGACAACCGTCATACAAATGTTCAGAATTCCTCCCAACACCATTCAGTGAAAGGGGTTGTCAGTACTGGTGTCTTCCCAACCTAAAATTTGAACTTTGTTTACTAATTCATTCATGACCAAATAGAATTAGCACATGACATAAAGTGAAGTTCCTGGCATCAATCAAGTCAGCACTATCATAGGTAATACATAAATTACAGAACTTGACAATGTTACTTTTTTGGACTACAAAACACCCAGAATCGCTCAGCCAACATGGCCACTGGCTAACCATGCTGGCTGAGGCATTGTGGGAGTTGTTGTCCAAAAGAAACATTTCCCAACTCAGAATTCACCTCCCATAGCTTTATACTAAGAAATGCCCTTCTTGATGAGACCAAGGCTCAATTAGTCTAGCTTCCAATTTCCCATAATACCCACTCAAGCAGCTCTGGAAACCTACTGGCAGGGCATGAAAACAGCAGTCCTCTTTTATTCATTACTGTTGGCTGTATTTGTGTTTTCCCCTTATATCCTGCCCTCCCTCCAGTGGGCTTAAGATGGCACACATGGCTCTCCTCTTCTTTACCTTTTCCTCACAATGACCACTGGCAAGTGGTGGCTTCTATATCAGCATTGATTCAACTCTTGGCTTTAGTCTGAATTTCAAAGGAGCTATCCAAGGTTCTGGGTCTCACCTTCCAAAACAGGTTTGTCACTCCATTGGCATGGGAACCATCCACTCCTACAGACAATAATCCTGTAAGGTAGGTCAGACGGAGAAAGAGTAACTAGCCCAATGTCACCTGGTGAGTTTGGCTCAATGGGGACCTAAATCTGGGTCTCCCAAGTCCTAGTAACACTCTAACTTCCAGCAGTGTAGCTGTAGAATACTGGCCTTCATTACCAGTCCCAGGAAACACACTCACACACAGAGACAGAGACAGAGATAGAGAAAGAGTTCTAGCACTTTTCATCTCCAACAGGACCAGAGCTTTTGTAAAATTAATGATTTTACATTTCCTGTATTCACATTCCTTTGGTCACTTTGCCCACTCCTTTTCTTTGAATACCTAAACTGTATTTTTAAATGCTCATCTAAGTGCTAAGTTACTGCAATGCTAGAAATTTGGAGAGTGAAGGAAAAATTTATTGAGGTAGAATTCTTATTTTAGGGTGGGAGATGCTCTAATTTTGCCCCCCCCCTGTAATTACACCCCTATCCAGGGCTAGGCATGTGCATGGATTCCTATTTCCCTCTCCCTTTCTCATTTCCAGCCCCAGAAGCACTGAGCCTAAAATCTGAAGGAAAAATGGGCATGACAAAAGGAATGGGCAGGAGGAGTAAGGGAGGGGTTAAAAGATGGTTGTGAGATTGAGAGGCAGGGTTGAAGGGGGAAAGATGGGATAGGAAATGAATTAATAGGAGGAGGTATGAATGAGAAGTGAATCTACAGAGGAGAAGAAGAAAAATTCCAATCAATAAGGCTCACAGGAGCAGTAATTCAAACATGGTTTGAATGTTGCATTAAAAAAAGGTATGGGAACCCAAAACCCTTTAGATATTGCTTGACATGGAGTCACATCATCACTAATCATTGGACATGCTGGCTAGGGACTGAGAAGTACTGGAGTCCAACAGCATCAGAATGACCAGAATCCAAACTCTGGCAACAGAACATAAGAACCTTGTTTGGTTAATCCAGAAGCCCTCTATTTACTCTTTCTTTCCTCAGTTATGTGACCTCAAAATGTGCTTCTACCCATTATGTTTTTGCAAATCTAAGAAACTAGGTATGGGAGATGCAGAACTTGCTCTGCTGGTACACTGCAGCAAAACCAGCAATTTTTGGAAGGGGAGAATGATTTGGGCACAGGGTAGGACTCAAGCCTCACTCCCAACTGGTATTTGGTTTGTAGATTTGAGAAAGCCAGTTCTCACCATGAACTCCAGCACTCTGGTCCAAACAGCATCCCAGTAAATTGGAGTCAGGAAAAGCTCCTGTTTGGGATTACAATTCTGGTAAAAGTACTGTTTCATACTCTGCACCAAATTCTTTGAGACATGGCACAGTGGATGGGGAACATCCAGTGGTGTAGTGGATGGAGGACATGCAGTGGTGTAGTGGATGCTGCTACAGGAAGTTTTTTTTTGAGCAGGAACCACAATGTCTTCAACTTGAATGCCAGGGAATTCATGGTGGACCCTTCTTGGTCTGTCAAGAGAATGACAGACTCTTAAGTTCTACATGGAATCAGCGAATGAAATTGGGGGAAGGGGGGGACATCAAGTAGATACTGGATACACATTTCCTGAAGTGGAGTGCCAGGACATTTTCATTATCAGTGATGATGAGACCATCTCACCCTGCTCTGATGTTCCCTCTGAATTTAGCAGCAAACTTCACAATAGCTGGGGAGGGGGGAGGGCAGTATGATTTCTCCTTCAAGTATATAATATTGTGAGCTGCTTCTACTACTGTATAATGCAAAGTATTTTGGGAGGACTTGGTCTTCATTTGGTAATTAAGAGCCATTAGCTTTATAAAAAGACCATCTCAAAGCTTCACCGAGACCTTTAGAATCTCATTTAGTAATTAACAGATTTACAGAATACTCCCTCTTGGAAGAAATATAAATGCTAGAATTAGTTAGGCATGGATCAATACAGCTGTCTGCATTTTGAGGTGTTCCTAGGGGTCCTTCATGATGCGTATCTACACTTCATAATTTATCACTATTAGTTGTGTTTGAAGAGATCCCTGCATCATACTAGCAGTTTTAGTGATAACATTTCAAGATTATATTTCTGATTAAAAGTTAAAAGTTGGTGTTTTAGGTGGCTAAAAATGTTTCATAAAAACTCAGTATGTCTGACAGGTGGAACCTAAACAGTCAGAAGTAAGCATCACTTAATAAAATGGAATTTACTCTCAGAGTATTGAAGCTAAAAACCCCCAAATCCTCCAGTTTGCAGGCTGAGGAATTCTGAGAGTTGTAGTCCAAATGAGAGACATTTTCCAGCACTAAGGTATACATATTACTGGGATAACCTCCTGCAGTTTTACCACCACACTACTGCTTTTGAGCAGGGCATGAGTCATGGACATGTTGTGCTCCGCGCTATATGTCTCTGAATCTGGAAGTCCCATTAGTTTGCTATAGCAAATCCCATTGATAGGTCAAAACAGGATCAAATAAGAACAACTCTGGGTAGATGAAGCAAAGAGACAGTGTGCTGACAGGGTATATTGGATACATAGTAACTCATCAACTTTTGGGAGGCACTAGTCACAGTCTCCTCAAAAGCCAAGAGAAAACTATGCCTTAAGTCAGGAATGGAAAATGTATATGGCCCTCTAGAAGTTGATGAACTTCAGCAACTCTAGCATAGCTGATGATGAGAGGTGAAGGGAGTTACAATCTAACAACATCTTGAAAGCTACACAATCCTTAACCCTGTTTTAAATGCATCTTTCATCTTTAGGAATCTTACTCCTAACAGAACCGAATGGTGATTTTCAACTAAACAGAATATGAGGATGAAAGAAAATGAGAGAGAGAGAGAATGACAGTTTAGTTTTGATACTACTACAAGAGCAGAACTCACTCCAGAATCCAGCAATGGGTTTACATTGTTTTTAGAATCATAAAATCAGAAGGGACTATGAGAGACAACTAGTACAGATCTCTCTCATGCAGGAATATCCAGCTAAAGCCCATCCAAAGACCCCCAAAGAAGGAGAATCCACCACCCACTGAGGCAGTCTATTCCACTACTGAACATTTCTTACATTTGAAAAGTTCTTCCTAATATTTAAAGATAATCTCTTTTCTTAAATTTTAAACCCACTGGCTTGTATTCTAGTCTCTCCAGCATCAGAAAACTTGTTTGTTCCATCTTCCACCTGGCATCTTCAGATATTTAAAGATGGCAACCATGTCACCTCTCAGACTTCTCTTCTCCAAGCAAAATATACTCGTCTCCCTAAGCTGCTCCTCACAGGGTTTGGTCTCCAAAACCTTTACCATCTTAGTCACTTTCCTCTAGACATGCTCCACTTTATCAAAATGCTTCCTAAACTGTAGTGTCCAGAACTTGACACAGAACTCCAGGTGAGGTCTGACCAAAGCAGAACAGAGTGGCAGTCTGTTTCTCTGTTGAACAGCTCTTAACAGTCAAAAAGTTCTTCCTAATTATTAAGTGGAATCTCTTTTCTTGCCTTTTCAATCCCTTCATTTGTGTCCTAGTTTTTGGAGCAGCAGACAAGCTTGCTCCATCTTTTAGATGACATTCGTTCATGTATTTACATATGGCTATCATGAAAAAAGGGGGGCTGAAACTAAAGGATGAGCATGCTCAGCCTCCCATGAAGTCTATGGATATAGTGGGATTAGAATATATGTCTCCTATGCACAAATTCAAGGTGTCCTTTGCTGGATAAAGAGTTGTATGTGGCAGTGTAAAACAGGGCCAGATTAAGCCACATTGAAGCCCTAAACAAGTTTAACAACCCTATAACATTAATTTAAAAAGTAAATTATACATATTTTGAAAAGTCAAGTTGTGGCCCCTTGGAGCTCAAAATTACACACAAGCAAAGACCAGGATTTGATTCCCTGCTCAGCCATGAAACCCACTGGGTGACCTTGTACAAGCCACACTCTCTCAGACTCAAGGGAAGGCAATGGCAAACCTCCTGTGAACAAATCTAGCAAGAAAACCCCATATGTGATAGGTTTACCTTCAGTCTCCATAAATCGGAAAGGACTTGAAAGTACACAATGACAACAAAGTCAGCTGCAGTTTGAGGCCTAACCTGAAGCTGGCTTAAGTTATGTGTAAATGCATTACTGATGGCAGGTCCTAAGTGGGAACTTCACCTGGAAAAACATGTTGGTCTGATTCATGAAGATGACTGTTCGCTTCTTACTAGCTCACCCCTAATCCCTTTTAGACCCCAGTGCTGGCCTGGCAGAGACCTTTGCCTGCTTACTCAGTGATTGCAACCCAAGTCTTTCAGTTTCTAGAGAGAATGCACAGCTCAGTTTGGGCTGCACCATGCAAACAGGTTACCAGATGTCCTCACCACAAAGGAGGACAAGGCGCCACCAAACGTAGGACATTTAAGAAAAAGGGAGGACATGAGCAAATAAAAGCTACAAACACTCATATAAATGTAAACTCATGCTTCTTAGTCCTGCTCCAAATGGAGGACATTCCTCCTGGACAGAAGGTTGTAATGTAGGGCATGTCCTGGAAAAGGAGGACGTCTGATTAACCTGCATGCAAAGGAACCAGCAACCTTGAGCATGCACAAAGTGCGTTTCCCACTTTATGACTTCTTTATACATACGTCTGAAAATATTAGGGATTAGGGTGGAGGTAGTCGGGGGTCCCCCCCCCCCAGATTTCTCAGCACATAGAAGCCAAGTTTAGAAACTCTCAGCCCTGGGAGAAGGATGGGATGCTAAACAAAAAAACTAGAACTGGGCAAATTGCTTTTCTCTCGCATCCTTATGGACAGACGGACGAGTAAACGGGGGAGGCTTCGGGGCTCAGCCGATGATCAACACGCAGCAAGTCTGGGTCTGCACCCCACTCCCGTTTTATCAGCAGGGACTTTGCCAGGGAAGCCCACCATTGTTGTTAGGAAGCCCCTCTCCTGGGTGCTTCTGGGACGGGAAGCCGCCCAGCACAGCCAGGAGGAAATCAAGCCTTCGGGGCGGCGGGTCTTGAGTTCGAAATACCAGCCGGTGCTCCCGGCGTCTTCCTCCCTTGGGCTCTCCGTCCCACCTGCAAGGGCCCTCTCCCTCCCCTCCTCCCTCTGGGCAACCGAGGCTGGCATTTGGGCACGGAGGCCCCGGGAGGGCAGAGGGCCGGGCCCTTTCCCCTCCCATGATGCCGGACCGGGGAAGGGAGGGAAAAGGGGGCACCCGCTGTTGCCATTTGCCTTTCCCTCTGGGCGCGCTTGAGGAGCCGGAGGAGAGCCCGGGGGGGGGGCCGCCAAGCGACGCTCCCGGCGCCTTTAAGGCCGGCTCCCTCCCTCCGTCTTTCCTCATCCGCCGAAGTGCCCCCCCCTCGGCGA
>CM034701.1:95581095-95591595 GCA_020142125.1 Phrynosoma platyrhinos
ATCTGTACATTTCCATTTTGACTGCATATCCCATCCATATTCCAACAAAGCTTATATAGTTTGAAAAATGAGGGATTAAGGGCCTCGGCAGACGGCTAATTGAGCTGTCTTCGAGGCCTGGAAGAGGAGGGGCAGCCAGACGGGCGGTGCTCCTTCCTCTTCCTGAGGTCGTCCTCAGAGCTTCTGGCTGTCCGCACGGCCGGCGCTCCAGGGACGACCTCTCGCCGCAGTGACCGGACGCGCTGCGGTGGAAAAGGCAGGGAAAGTGCACCCTACGCTTTTAGGGCGCACTTTCCCTGTCTTATGGAAGGAGCGCTGATTTAGCACTCCTTCCAGGGATGCCGCAGGAGCACCGGGGTGCGGAGGCTGCGGTCCCACGGCGCTCCGTCCCACGTCGTCTCCGGGGCCTCAGTCTGGCGAGGCCCTAAGTAGTACTTTCTCTCTTATTCCCAGTAGTCATATAAGCAGCCCAAACAGTAATCTGAAACCACGGGATCACCTGCTGCAGCTTAATTTGAAAGTCTCTTGACTACTCTTCCCCAAGACTGAAAATTCAGTTACCATAGGGCTGTTCACACATGACCATGACTGATTTGAAGTTGACCAAGTCAAGCTTTCCCCCTATTTCTTGTCTTGGTTTTTGTAACACTTTGACAAATTGAGAAATCTTGAATTCTTGAAAGCTGACCTGCTTCTGGTAATCTTTGCATTGCCTTAATGAAGGTATTACCCCAATATGAATTAGCAAATTGTTGTGGCTATCATGGCTACCTTTGGGCTTTCTAGGAGTTCTCCTACCTTGGATCAAGCCACCTACTAGCCCATTATACTTATGGATCAAATATTGTTCAGAACAGAGATGTGGTGGTGGAGAAAAATGCAGAGGATACTGTAGGCAGCCAAAAAGACAAACAGATCAAGCCTGAACTCTCCTTGGAAGCCAAAATGACAAAACTGAGGCTGTCACACTTTGGCCACACAACGAGAAGGCATGACTCCTTAGAAAATACAATTATGCTAAGAAAGGTAGAAGGCAATAGAAAAAGAGGAAGACCACCTGCCAAATGAATTGACTCAAGCAGGAAGATCACAGGTCTGAATTTACAGGGCCTAAGCAGAGCAGTGGGGGACAGGAGGTCTTGGAGGTGTCTCATCCACAGGGTCACCATGAGTCAGGGTCTACTTGAAGGCAGTTAACAACAAGAACAAGAACAAGAACAACAACAACAACAACAACAACAACAACAACAACAACAACAACAACAAGCATCACGAATCTCAACATTACTGAGGTAAGTAGTATTAATTTCAGGAATGGTGGCCAGAACCCCCTTTTGTTTATCTTTCCTTAGTCCTATATTAACATGTTTTTCTGCAAATAGTAACAATAGTAATAATAAGATAACATAAAGCTCAGCCAGAACTGTATTACAGGCATAATGGATGGATGAGTACCTTGCTCCAGCCTTATCCAACTTAACAACAATAGCTTCAGCAGTGACATCTTGAGGTGGTTTCTAGCTGATAACAGGTGGGCCATGTGTCCTACTTTCCTTTTCAAATAGTCTACTATTGAAAGTGGCGTGAGGGGGTAGTCCTGCATTTGAAGGTGGCCTCTGTTTGAATAGCTCCTATCCAAATCCAGATTATTTAAAAAAAGGAAAATCCTATAAAAAAAAAAAGAGTGACAGCCATGTAACTGTTGTTGTATGCCTGCAAGTCATTTTTGACTCATGGTGACTCTAAGGTGAACCTATTATGGGGGTTTCTTGGCAAGATTTGTTCAGAGGGGGTTTGCCATTGCATTCCTCTGGGACTGAGTGTGTATGACTTGCCCAAGGTCACCTAATGGGTTTCCATGGTATTTGAACCCTGTTCCCTGGAGTCCTAGTACAATACAAAAGGCACTACCCCATGCTGGTTCCCAGTAGTATTAGTAGCATGTGGAATTTTACAGCACTAGAGAAAAATGAGCACCCAAATTTGTGGTAAGTCTTTCTTTTTCTTCTACAAGACTCTAAACTGTCAAATTAAGCAATAGATTTGACCTTTAAAAGCTACTAAAAGGTGGTTGATAGGTTGTTGGATCATGACCAGATCCAGTTTCACATTTTTGCTCAGCCACAAAATTCACTTTGTACCATTTATTGTTCACCAGGTTGGTTTGTTTCACAGGGTTGCCCAGAGAGTAACTTGGGGCTGGGACAGGGAGGGATCCTGAGTTCCTTGGAGGAAGGATGGACCAAAAAATGGAATGAGTGAATGAAGAGTTTGTTTGCCTTCCCATGTTCCTTTTGAAAATTATGGCTGATTTAGTGGGTTCTTCAAACATAGCCCTTGACTCCTTTCTCGTTCCTAGATCTGGTCATTAATATCATGAACTGCTGGGCCCAATAGCTAAATCAACCCTAAGAAATTGTACCACAACAATATATCCAACAGCTGAAATTACAACTGTAACAGAACTAAAATACAGTTTAGTTCATGTAAAATAAGCTTTAAGGTTGGGGTTGAAATTCAGTGACTTCTCATGGGATGATGTCACCTTCTACAGCTATAGGGTACTGAAATGTAACTAGGTTTGTGCTTACCCTGCTATTCAATTTATTTGATTGTTACCTTTAAATATCCCATTTCAGTGAAGAGTCTGTAGCAGACAGTCTCACATTTCCCTTACTCTCACCTTTCTCCAAACCTTCTATGACCCGCTGTGGTAGTCACAAAACATACAAACAGCCATTCTGAGTCAGACAAGCCACCCACCAGCCCATTATACTTATGGGATTCACAACAAGAACCTTTCGCTGTACAGTCAGGGAAACCTAACACTCTGTGGCCATACACTTAGCAGCTCAAAAAGAACAGAAGGGGATCAGAGCTGAGGTTATAAACAAATGGGGCCTGTGTTGCATACCTCCACCCTATTGCAGATGAAAATTGGGCTACATATGGCAAACAACACCAGACTATGGTTAAGATGGCAACTGTTATGAATAAGGAAGAACACACCAGCTAGGAGAGGGTGTAGTGTTTTCCTTTTGTTTCTCTTGGGAAGGGCAAGATTCTGCACCCTCCTCTCTGCTTCCCCTTGCTGAGTTGAGTACAAACTACTTTTGCATGTTGAATGCAGGTTTGTACCAAGTGAAGTAAGCCAAGGACAAAGAGAGAAAATGAGAGGAGGAGAGAGAAACAGTGACATTTAAAGAAAGAACTCAGAAAATGGGACAGCAGAGGATTAATCAAGACTACTGTCTCAGTCCAGTCCTGAATGGGACTGTTTAGTACTCATAAGCTTATCTCATGGCACTTAAGGAATGGGAACAGAAAGCAAAGGAATGGAACGGGGTGAAAATGCATGTTACTGGACAGGAGAATATCACTGATGCCACTGGGAGTCCCGAAGCCATTCCCCAGCCATTCCTGGCAGTCGATTTTTGAAGAATGGTTAAAAATTGTTCTTCAAAATCGGCTCCCAGGAATGGCTGGGGAACAGCTTAGGGACTCTCAGTGACATCGGTGGTGTTCTCCTGTCCAGTAATATGCATTTTTGCCCCATTCCATTCCTTTCCATTCCCGTTCTTGTAAGTGCTGTGTGATAAGCTTATCAGTGGCCATCAGCTCTTGGGTGATGGCAGGGAAGAACTTGAGTTCAGCTGTGTCAGTTTGGGGAAGTGTTGTCAGTTGTAGGTGAAAGAGGCCCAGCATGGATCCACAAGGTTCAGCATGAACCCACAACAGCCAAGGTGAAGTGGTGCTACCATTGATCACCAAGTGCTTATCACTGCCTTGGTTATTTGACCGATGGTCAAGGGAGGAAACCTAAGGACTTTATCACACAAGGCAGAATAAAATAATAGAATAAAAGTTTTTTGGCTGATACTTATCACATGACACCACATTCATCCTGCTGTTGCTGTGCATTCCATTTTTTACTGTTGTGCACCTTTTCATTGACAGGCAAAACCCTCTCAGTCTTGCTTCTATTCAATTTCTGCCTTGTGATGAATCTCTTGCACTGCAATTCTGCTTCTCAAACAATCATGTCATGTGAGTGGGTGTGATTCTGCTCCCCTGCTCCCCCCCCATCTTGCAGTGATTGTAGCTGCTAGTAACTTGTTGAAGCAAGCTGCTGTGTTCACATTTGCACATCAGCCAGCTTCAGGAAACTATTGGCAGCCAGGATTGCTTATCCCCTCTGTTTCCTCTGGGGCTGCTTTGAGAATGTCCATACAGCAGTATCAGTCTTCAGGAGGGAAAATGGCTCTGGCAATAAAACCTTCCTGAAGCTGGCTGCTGCGTACATATCCACATAGCATCCAGATTCTGGAGGTGTTTGGCAGCTGGGACTGTTTCCTCCCGAAGCGTGGGGCTGCTGTGTGCAGCTCCACACTTCAGGAGGGAGACAAGTGATCTTGACTGCCAACACCTTCCTGAAGCTGGCTGTTCTGAGCACATTTACACAGCAGCTGGCTTCAGGACATGGTTGGCAGGCACAATTTGTCCCCTCCTTTCCTCATAGAAGGCAGTGTTTGATAGTGCAGAAAACAATCACGTGGTTATGGATTTCCAAAGCACTACCGTGAGGAAAAGTTTGATAAAAAACGATGCCAAACCAGTATACTTCCATCCTTAAATGTGTGATTTTGGCTGGACAGCAGACTGGTGTGGAGCCTGCTGTCCAAAAATGGTAGCTAAGAGGATACCTATTTCACCTTTCAAACCTCTTGAATTTTCACTTTTCTAAACTTTTTTTTTTTTTTTTTGGAAATAGAAAAGAGAAATGGGGTAGTGATTATCTAGAGCTGGGGCAGCCAGCTTCAGCTTGTCTGAAGACCCATTTTGCCACCCTTACTCTCCAAATCCCACTGCTAAGCTGTCAAAATATAGCAGGAAACCATGCTTTCAAATTATGAGATAAACTAGAACACAGCATTATGTCAAGTAGATAATCCTTTTTTAAACACAGTTTGCCACTCATGTTTGATTGCTAATTGTGAAAATCTCATTAAAGCATAGAGAAAATGGTTTTTATAAATGGCTTTCAGCAGTTTGCAGTCAAAATTGAGTGGTTCCATATTGAGTGGCATTGTGGGGAGCACATAAATAGCCTTTTAGGTTGTTTGTTGATACACACACACAGATACACATGGTAGTAGGACTTGACCTGATGAATGCCAGCCCAGCCCTGCTCATACCTCTTTGGGATGAATTGGTTATGTTAATTTGTTTGACTGGCAGTTAAGTGTTGCTGAATTACTCAGGTTAATCTGGTCTCATTTGGCTGGCAGTTAAGTATTGCTAAGCCCTCCCTCCACTCCATCCTACGTCATCTGGGGGGAAGATGCAGGCCCATCTCCATCAGGCCTAGTCTAAGAAGAAGAGCCCTCCCTCCACTCCATCCGACGTCATCTGGGGGGAAGATGCAGGCCCATCTCCATCGGGCCTAGCCTAAGTGGGAAGGAAAATGTTGTTTTATGTTATATGTAATTTTTATGCTGTAAACCGCCCGGATTGGACTATCAATGGGAGGTATAAAAATAAAATGTATTATTATTATTATTATTATTATTATTATTATTATTATTATGGTGACCAACAATTCTTGTGGTTTGCTTCTCAGCTGTGGGACATATGGATTGCCCTTTCAACTAACCCAGCTCATGCAATGGCAGTTCCAAAGCCCCAAGAGTAGCAGGTAATAACAAAAATGTCTCACTATACCCATATTGGCAGAATTTGGGAGGGGGATTGAGTAACCTGTATGGTGTAGTGCAGGGGTAGGCAACCTTTCCCCTTTAAGGGCCAAGGGACTTCAGCTCCCAGAATCCCAGGAGCTATTGGCCAACATGGGACTATTGGCCAACATGGCTGAGGCTTCTAGGAGCTGAAGTCCCTCGGTCCTTAAAGGGGAAAGGTTGCCTACCCCTGGTGTAGTGGTTTGAGTGTTGGACTCTGAACAACTCAAGAGACCAGGGTTTGATTTCTTACTCAGCAATGAAGCCCACTGGGTGACCTTGGGCAAGTCATATATTCTCAACCTCAGGTGAAGGCAATGGCAAACCTTTTCTAAACAAATCTTGTGAAGAAAATCTCATGATAGGTTCACCTTAGTTGCTATAATTCCTAAATAATTTGAAGGCATATAGCAACAACAACACTGGGCAACCACACCTTTTCTAGGACTAGTCAACCTCTCTGGCTTTTCTTCGCAAACAAAGATTCAGGAAGGACTCATCCCACACTTTTTGCAAGCGCGCTGATGACTAAAAAGGCCAATCCGAGATAAACAAGTCCGGTTGCAGAAAGCACAGCAGAAGATCTCCTTGGGTGATGTTTCGGGGTTGTGATTCTGCATTGTCGTTTCTCTTCAAGACTTGTTTGGCGTGACTTCTCAAATAACTAGTCAACACTTACCCATGAATTATAATAGGCCAGTTGGTACAGTACCCACACTGGCACCTCCGTGCAGATATAAATAAATGTAGTTTAACCCACCTGCTGGATTCTCATATCTTTATTTGCCATCCACTTGCAAAGGCAACAAGGAACTGTATGAAAAGGATCAGTGGAAGGAAGAGTTAAGCACTCACTTTTCTTCTACTGGGCAATTAACTTCAAGATATGTGGTAGGTTAAACAGTCAATTGAAGCCCAATTGTGCAGTGTTCCCTAGTGGCTGGAGGGAACTGAATCCTCAAGACTCTTACATTTTGCCTTCCAGTGTAAGAAAGGGAAACTGACAGCTATCAATTAAGTTGAGCAATGAATAATTTTATGAATCAAGATGAATGAGCAACTTTCAAGCTAATGAAATAATTGTTAAACATCTCGCACAGTGAGACTACAGCAATCTAACAAGATCTATGATCTTATATAATGTCTGAAATCATCATAACATTGACTCATCAGCTGTATAAAAGGATGCTGGCTTCTTATACCTTATAATAGGCTAGAGCAAGCATTGTGAAATCTGCCATCGGAGAGAGTCAGCAGGAGGAACAATCCCATCTCACCTTGTGCAGGGCAGAATATTTGCATAAAGCAGGGGTGGAAAGGGTATGTCATAAATCTGCAACTGATCAAATGCTACTTTCTTTTTGATTCATAAGAATTTGGGGGTTGTAGGGGCTAAACTATGTATTTAAGCATTTACAATATGTAATGCAGACCAAGCATATTCTAACATCTGTATCATAAAAATTAATGTTAATAGCAGCTTTTAGGTGACTTGCTTGGGCAATCTTCCTAGCTAGGTTCCCTTAGATATGTTGGACTACAGCTCCTGTCATCATCAAGTCATACAGAGTAAGCTGACTGATGATGTAAACTGTAGTCTGGCAGATCTAGAAAGTGCTGTTTTGGGGAAGGCTCATGCTTTTATTATGGTTTCAGATATATAAATCTGGTGCAGTATTAAAACATAGAAATAACGTTTTTATTAGTTTGCTCAAAAACACTGTAGAAATGTGTTTTTTTAAAAAACCCAAACTTGCAATGTTTTAAACCCTAGCTATGGGCTAAAAAAACAACCTTGATTTCAGCTTGAAATGAGTGAACACAACATACAGTGCTAACTATGGAGAGCAGAATCTAGAAGTATTGTTTTAGCTCTCTAAAATAAAAAAATCTCTAGTCCTCACTTTCTCTGTGCAAAATGGTGAAGAAAAATGGATCATTCTCTCTTAACATGTGTGAGACCAGAGCAGAGCCAAACTGGGGAGCCAATTTGTAAAGTTCAATTTGTAAAGTTCAATTTGTAAAGTTCTGGAACTGAAGCCCTAAGAGGAATAACCTAGGGAGGTTTACTTAGAACCTTATCAAACGCTGGCCACGAAGCGAAGAATAAGCGAAAAATAACCGAAGTAGGAATAAATTCAGTTCTATAGCGAAACGAACGGAATATCGCCCGTTCGGCCATTGCGCAATTAATACGAAGGCTCCCTTCTCTCCCGTCACAAAAAGCCGGCGTCGCAGAATGTGGATGGCAAGGATGGGAGGAAGGAGTCGGGAGGAAAGGCAGCCAAGGGGACCGAGGAGGAGGAGGAGGGCTGGAGGACTGGAGAAGGGAAGGCAGCCCACAGTGGTGTGTCGGTGGGGAAAAATGCGGTGGGGAAAAATGCGGTGGGGAAAAATCTGGTTTGCCTTTTGCCAAGGCAATCCCTTCCCCTCACTGGGATTTTCTCCCTGCCCACCATTGCACAATGAATGTGAAGGCTCCCTTGGTACTTCCCCAACAAACCGAATGTCAAAATCTCTCTATTCCTTATGGATTAGCTCCGTGTTCTGCCAAGTTCCGGGGCAGCATCGTGTGTAAACACGGGGAAACAATACGGATTAGCTCCGTGTTCTGGGGCAGCGTCGTGTGTAAACACGGGGAAACAATACGGATTAGCTCCATGTTCTGGGGCAGCGTCGTGTGTAAACACGGGGAAATAATATGTATTAGCTGTGGATGCCTTTGGATTAGCTCTGCTTCAGACCCCATGTGATAAGGTCCTTAGCTTGGAGAAAAGAAGTTTGAGATAAGATAAAGATGTTTAAATATTTGAAGCACTGACACATAGAAGATGGAGCAAGCCCTTTTTGTTGCTCCAGAAGATAGGCCCTGAGCCAATGGGGTCAACTTACAAGAAAATAGATTCATTTATGGCCAAACATTAGAAGCAACTACCTGATGACTAGAAATGTTTGACAGTGCAATGGGCTACCTCAAAAAATGGTGGATTAATTTCTTTGGAGGCTTTAACAGCTTAAATGGTTCTTTAACTGTGATTCCTATATGGCTCAGGTTTGCTTCTTGGTGTCCCTTCCAGCTCTATGATTCTATGATTCTAAATACCTATCAGATTTTTTTTAAGTATAGCACCTCTTCCCTCATTTGTAGTTATTTTTCCACAGGTCTTCAAAATTGATTAACTATCTGGGTGAACAAGAATGCCTCATGGCCAGCATGACCAGATCATTGTTCTTTGTTTTGCTCCTTTATAGCAATGAAATTGCCACAGCAGTACAAGAAAATATTGCTGCAGGTGTACATTAAGATGTGTATCAGAATATACATCCAGACATGAATGTGATCCATCTACACTCTAGCCCTATCTAGATGCATGAAGATGGTGATGAGGAGGTAGATGGAGAGCAAGAATTCATACACTTGACCACCTCATAACAGTTAAGATATGATTAGAAAGTGTTTCTACGTGAACAACTATATAATTTTTGCCTGTTTTTCACAGTTCCTCTTGAAACAACTAAGCTGCTATTCCTGTTCTCTTTTTCCATGATGAATTTCCATCCTGTAGATATGAAAGAAGTTCCCAGCTCCATATGTCCTATGTGATTCTGCTTGTCTAGAAATATCCAAAGAGAGAGCCATATTTGGAATTATTTCTGGATAAAAGGAAAGAAAAATGTTTTGTGGCACCTTTAATGACTAATTTATTTCCTCTTAATCATTCATAGGCTACAGCCCACTTCTGCAGATGTATGCTACATCTGAAGAAGTGGGCTGTAACTCACAAAAGCTTATGCTAAAAGAAACCTGTTAATCTTAAAAGGATCCATAAGACCATTTTTTTCTTTCTTTTGTCTAGAAATAATTTTAAAATATCTCACTTTAACTGTATAATAACAAGTAGACATATGGATCTATCATCAGCCTTCTTTTCTTCATCCCCTTTCATTTTTTTTAAAATCCATTTTAACATTTTAACTTATACATGAGTATATACAGTAGGTTTCCCCTGTTTCTCCACTGCATTATCATCTTCTTTTTCTCACTAGGCATGCTTCTGTTCTTAATGACCTTCTTTCTATTCTTTTCTATAATTCTCTTCATTTTGGCCCCTCCAGAACTTGCCATTTTCCACATTGAAATATTGCTAAAAATCATTATTTTTGTTTGTTTTTCCTGCAAAGATACTGCTTAGTTTTAAAAATCTTTCTGAGAATGGCATTTGTGATTCTCTTTCCCCCTTATTTTCTATTCATTTGCATTCTTACTTTATTAACTCTGCTGCTTGTCCCATGTTTCCTTGAACATTGTTTTGACCACATTTCAGCTTTTTTTGATCACTTTCATTGCATTCCATTTCTTTATAAAATCTAGTTTATGCTATTCCCTTTTGTTTTAAAATGCATCAGTATTGTCTCTTCTCTTACTTCTCTTCCCCCCCCCCCTTTTGCTTGCCTATTGCCTCCACTCAGCTGATGTTTTCCTTGTAACTAAATCTTTTGGTTCACAACTCATTTTTCCCTCTTCTAATTTTCTTTGATACTTGCATTTCCCACCTTAGGGGTTGCTTTAAAATAATCTACTCATCAATGTATCTTCTTCATTAAACTACACATTTGGCATAATTTTCTTGAAGTCCATATACAATAAAAACATTACACAGCACAATCAATAAATATCATATACCCCTTTTCTTTCTTTTATCTCTTTCTCTCTACTACTCTCCCTCTTGTCTGCCGATGGCTCAATCAATCACTTTATTTAAAT
>CM034701.1:95600475-95629337 GCA_020142125.1 Phrynosoma platyrhinos
TGGCTCCTCTTCAATAGTAGCAAGGAGTTACCTGCTACAATTTTTGTTAATTGTAATTTAATTCTTTTTACTTGATGTTTTAACTGTGTTATTATTTAATACTGTTTTAAGGGGGGAGGGATATCTTATTATTGTAAATTGTTTTAACTTGTAAACCGCCCAGATTGGGTGACCATTGGGCGGTATAGAAATAAATTTTATTATTATTATTATTATTGAAACAAGCTTAAGGGACGTTATCACACGGGGGAAAATCCTGTGAGGAAACAGGGGTTTAAGCTGAAAATAACCTGCAAAAGTGGGTATATTTTCAGATGACGTTGCATTTAAAAGCAGGTTAAACTGAACAGAAAGTAGTCAGAAACTGCTTCTTTTTATTTTTGGGGATCTTCCGAAAATAAAAAGAAGCAGTTTCTGCCTACTTTCCGTTCGGAGTAACCTCCTTTTAAATGCGCAGGAGGTTTTCACACAGGGAAAGCCGGCTAATTAATTGCTTCCGCTTTTGAGGTAGCACTTTCACTTTAAAGCCGGCTTCTGTTCGGAGCTCCCTGTGTGATAATGTCGTAGAAATCTCAATTCCTGCTTCTTAGCCATGTTCCAAATGGGGAGGGGGAACTTTGGGAATTCTTCCTGGAAACAGAAGGCTAAAATGAAGGACAGATGCTGGAAAAGGAGGATGTGTCTGGTCAGCCTGGCTCACAGCCACTCAGTCCTAGCTCCTCCCTTTTCTAGGAGTGTTTTGAGCTTTTCCTGAGGGAATGTCTGACATTTTCCCCTCAAAGGTCCTCCATTCATTGTCCTCCTTTGCGGTGAGGACTCTGGGTACTCCCTCAGAAACCCCATCCTTGAATAGATGGGGCCAGTCAGTCCCGGTTCCTGCCTTCACCCAGCCAGGCGCTCCCACACGCAATCCCCAGCACTGGGTTTCCCCCCTCTTGGTTTGCACACAGGAAAGATTGGGAAGCCAAGAACCCTCCTTAGGATTCCATTCAAAGAGGAGATGGTGGCATGGCAGGAGCTTAGCTGAGAGGGAAAGAGAAGAAGAAGTCATCTTGCCAGAAGCTCTCCCTCACTTGTGCGCACCTTCACCTTCCTCCTCGGATTTCATGCTGCTCCTTGATGAGGGCTGGAGATGCACCGGGGAAGTGTCCCTTCTCTCTTTTTTCCTTTCCTTTTCTTTCTCCAATCTCACCACTTGGTTGGAGCTTCAAGCACAAAGAAGATGGGATTCAAAGGGTCCTGTCTTGCCATCCGTGGAAATGAGGGGGCTTGTATGAATGGGAGGGGGGTAGGAAAGAAAGTTGAGGTAAAGACTTGAGGGAAGCCTTGAGGAAAGGAGGAAAGATTTGAAGGAAGGGGAGACCTGAGGAAAGGAGAAAAGCATTGTGGAAAGGAGGAAGAACTTGAAGAAAGACTTGAAGGAAGGGGGGAAATCATGAGAAAAGGAGGGCCAACCCTTTGCTAACCTTTTGCCATAGTCCCTCCCCTCCAGTGCAATGTGATTGAGACCTGAACATCATTTCCATTTGTTGAACATGCTTGAATGCACTTGCAAATCAAATGTTTTGAAAAGAACAACCAATTGATCCATCTTCAAAAAGAATGATTTTTTTGGCATTTGCCTCACTTTAACATGACTTAAATTGAATGCAATTGGGTCTAAAACTGTTTCCAGTGTGAATGAGGCACATATAAACCAATCAGCAAAAGTGGGAACAAGCCCTAAAACTCTTGTGGTGTGCATAAAAGGTCTCAGGTGGGAAGGATGGGAGTCTCATGAAACTGCACACCAGTTGGCAGCACTTGAATTAAGATGAATCAGATGGCTTCATCCAACTAGAAAGTGTCTTCTTACGTAATTGTAGGCTACTTTTATGAGCTGCTATGTTTTCAGTCTCCATTATGTTGCAGAACAATATTACTACTAAGTGCTTCACTATATAATCCCATTCCCACATATTCTAAAATACATTGTCCTCAGGCTTTGATGTTCTGAGGAGAAACATAATCTAGTGTAATGCAAAAGGTAGAATTACCCAAAATCATAGAGCTGGAAGGCATTCCAAGAGTCATCTAGTTCAACCTCCTACCATTGCAGACTCTAGAGCTGAAGCACACTTGAGAGGGGACCATCCAACCTTTGCTTCAAATCCCTCAATGAAGAACAGTCCACCATCCTTTGATCATTTCCCACAAGAAACTTCTAACTTTGGCCAACTTTCCTTTTTAAAATTTTTTAATCTATTTAGTTTATGTCCTATGTTCTGTAGCATCAAAAAACAACCTTCTTCCATCTTCCACATGACAGCCCTTTAATATTTAGATATTTAAAGATGGCTATCATGATCTCTTCCTGGTCTTCTGTTCTTCAAGCTAAACATACCCAGCTCCTTCAACATTTCCTCAATGGGCATTCCAGGGCATTTACCATCCTGGCCACTGTCCTCTGGACATGTTCCAGCCTGTCAATGACCTTCTAAAACTTTGGTGTCAAGAACTTGCACAATATTCCTCCAAGTGAGGTCTGACCAAAACAGAATACAGTGGTACTTTTATATCTCTTGATCCTAACTGTTCTGAACAGCATTAAGAATCACCTGATCAGGTATGTGCATGGGAGATATCCTCATGGAGAGGAAGAATATTGTACAGGATATTAGAGGCAAGCCCAGGAGCCCTTCATGCTGGGTCAAAAACTAGTAGGAGGAGTTGTGGGTTGCTTAACTTTCTCAGAAGTCAGAGCAATTGTGGGTCAACTTCACTGAGGTAATTGTTTTAAAATTAAATGTTGCACAGTGTTCGAAAAGATTTAATAAATGGCTGTTACTGAAGTAAAAACCTCTGTGTGTAATGCTCATTAAAAAAAAGAAGAAAAAAAGAGAATATAGGATGTCTCCCCCGTCTTCATTCTCCAGACATAAGACTATATATTTGTCAGGTATTTAGTTTCTTCTCAACTTTTCTCAGTTGAAACCAGGGAATTAACTGAAATGCTATCCCATGGGGGCACAGTAGATTAAAGGGCAAATAGCTCACAAGCAGAAGTCTCAGGAATAGGGCCAGAATAAGATATCTTGCTGCCGGAGGCACAGAAGTAAATGGTACTCCTTTCCCCAAAATCAATCACTGAGCTCTAAACCAGGTGGGTCATTTTGGCAACTGAGGCTGAGAAACTCTCGAGTGCCTATTTTCCTTCCTGGCTATTAAAAAAAATAACATAATAAAGGAAACAATAGTTTTCTTACTTTTTGCAACAGTAAGATGGCCATCTCACCGTGCCTATCAGTAGAACTTACTCACCCTATAGAAGAGCTGTAGTTCCTTAAGATAGAGTAACTTTTGACCAGTTCATAACAATTTGGGCTGGCATCTCAGAAATATTTTTGTGAAATATAAAAAGAGAAGGCTTGAGATGAGCTGTCAGGCAGGATCTATAGTACTGAGCCAAGGAAACAGGCTGTTACTGGGCTAATTCAGGCAATTCTTGTCCTTCAAACCTAGGATCTATTCTAGTTTTGTATGTGCAAGTAAACAATGTTTATTTTCTGGTTTCCCTTGCTGAGAATTGGGAACAATTGTACCTGCCTTACAGGAGTTCTTATCATGGAGTTTCAAGAGCCTTAAAATCTTCATCTGGAAGTGCTGCAGTCCGGCAATGTATTAATAACAGCATCTGCAGTTCAATGACTCATGCCTAGTCTAGGGAGGAATGAAAGACAAGCAGTTGGAAAAGACACTTATTACTTTAAAACATGCCTTCATACCTTGCCATTAAATCTGTGCAATGTAAAAAACATAAAAATCACAAACGAATATAGAGTGGAGGTTTAAGCCCTGCTCATCCACATTGACTACTGTGGAGGTATGTGGAATTAAAGGGTCCAAACTGAAACCCAACAGAGTGCCTCAGGGCTGTTTGATTCTGGCAAGTAGTGCAATTCCAAATGCAACATTTTAAAAATAAACAAAAAACAACAGCCAACAACTCTGGCTGTACTCCCTTTGCCCAAGACTATATATTTCCTTGCCCTGTTTAGGCAGACCTTTGAAAGTTTTTCATAGAATCACAGAGTTGGAAGAGACATCAAAGGCCATCCAGTTCAACCCCTTGACAATACACAATCAAAGCACTCTGGATAGATGGCGATCCAGCCTCTGTTTAAAAACCTCCAAAGAATGAGACTCTACCACACTCTGAGGGAATGTGTTTCACTGTTGGTCAGCTCTTACTGTCAGGACGTTCTTCCTAATGTTTAGGTGGTATCTCTTTTCTCGTAGCTTGAATCCATTCCTCCATGTCCTAGTCTCTGGAGCACAAGAAAACAAACTTGTTCCAAGCTCCATAGGACATCCCTTCCAACATTTAAACAGGACTATTATGTCCCCTCTTAACCTTCTCTCCCTAGGCTAAACATACCCAGCACTCTAAGCTGCTCCTAATAAGGCATAGTTTCCAGACCTTTCACCATTTTGGTTGCCCTCCTCTGGACATGATCCAACTTGTCAACGTCCTTTTTGAATTGATGTGCCCAGAACTGGATACAATATTCCAAAGCAGAAAGGAATGATACTATGACTTCTCTCGGTCTAGAGTCAACACTATACTTCTATTGATGCAGCCTAGAATCACACTGGCTTTTTTAGCTGCCACATCACACCTCTCTCTCTTTCTCTTGCACACTCACACAGAACAAGTTGGGTCAAGATTCAATGTATAATGCTTGTATTTTTAAAATTCTAGAGTTTAAAGCTGGACTCTCCTCTTTTCATACTGGTCTTTGTGATATCATTTGTGATTTTATAGTGATTTGGTCTTGTTTTCACCTCTAGAAACAGGGTGACCAAACATCCTCTTTTTACTGGACATGACCAAAATTTCAACCTTCTGTCCAGGAGGAATTCCAAAATGTCCTTCATTTGGATCAGGACTAAGAAGTATGAATTTACATTTTTATGAGGTTTTTAGCTTTTATTTTGGAATGTCCCCAATTTTTCTTGAATGTCCTGCATTTTGCTGTGCCTTGTCCCTGTTGTCTTTGGGACATCTGGTCATTCTGTGTACAAAATGCTTGGTTGAAGGAGATTTTATATAATACACACACACACACACTGTAAATATTATCCTCAAAATGTATGTGAGTGGGATAAAACTGAATTTCCTAAGGGCAGTTTGGTTTACCTAAGGTTGAATTTGAATTTGGTTCTCTTTAAAATCAGCATACTGGAACACGGGTGGCACATGGACTTTCCTCACAGCAAACGTTGATAGATGCAGAACAAGAAGGTTGGGATTCTTCATTGCAGCTTTAGATATGGCAGCTATCAAGTACTCATCTGAGTCTTAGTATGCTCAAAACATTGATCTACTGCAACAACTTATTTATAGTAGATCTGAGGAATATGTGGCCCTGCAGATGTTGTTGTGCTTCAGCTTCTATCAACCTCTACTAGCATGGCCAGTAGTAGAAATAATGGTGCAATAGGTCTTCATCCTCTATGGTTTGTTTCTCCTACTTTATGTGAATCATCAATGTTTAAACACTTCAGTTAGTGTACAGCACAATGGCCTGCCTCCTTTTAGGGCTGATTACCACAAATATATTGTACCAATATTCTGACAGCATACACACCACCTTTTCATAGATAAAAACCAGGAAGCACCTGCAGCCAAGCAATGTCAGAGTGAAATCAAGATTGGAAGGGTTATTAATAAGGAAGAATACACAAGATAGGAGAGGCTGCACAGTTTGCTTTTGCTTGAGCCTACTAGGAAGGGTAAGTTTTGCCCTTGTCTATCCTCTTCCTCCTACTGAAATAACTGAGTACAAACCACTTTTGCACTTTCTGAATGCATTTTGCAGCAATTGAAGTAAGCTGGGGACAAAGTGGGAAAGTGGGAGGAGGAGTTTAAAACTGGAACATTTAAAAAGCAGCTGAAAAAGTGAAAATCAGAACTGTTCTTACCAAATCAGGACAGATGGAGGCTATGTGACAGAATGGCTGCTAAACTCTACACCAAAAATGGGGAGGCGTTTTGGGGAAACACAAAAGTGTGGTCTGTGAGTTGCACGTCCTCACTTTCCCTTCCCCCTACTCTAGAGCTAAACTGAAAAATCTGTAGTGCAAATCCACTAATGCCATTCAGTGGCTGTATTTTCAGCTTTAGCTTTCTATCTGCATTACAGTGATAGTCATACTGGGCTATTTTACATGTTTGTAAGGAATATTGTGAGAATCTCTGTTACAGGAAAGGATTGTCTGGCCTGCGGACCAGAGTAGTCTGCAGACAGCTTCAGTCTTTATGCTGTGCTTTGAGCACTCTGAAATGCAATATAAGGGATAAGTACTATGATAATAAATGATGCTCATATATTTAAGAATGAGATACTAATACTGGTTATATTATCCCCTTTATAGAACCATAGAACCACAGAATCATGGAGTTGGAAGAGACCACAAGGGCCATCCAGTCCAAACCCCTGCCATGCAGGAATACAGAGCAAAGCAACCCTGACAGATGGCCATCCAGCCTCTGTTTAAAAACCTCCAAAGAAGGAGACTCCACCACACTCTGAGGTAGTGTGTTCCACTGTTGAACAGCTCTTACTGTCAGGAATTTCTTCCTAATACTGAGGTGGAATCTCTTTTCCTCTAGTTTGAAGCCATTGCTTCAGGTCCTATTCTCTGGAGTAGTAGAAATCCATGGCCACCAATGGCCCTACCTATCCATGATGGTGAAACTGTGTGCTCCTGTGCAGTAAACCTATGCTGATAGGAGCAGTGCTGCTGGTATGGTCTCCCATGTTTGATAGGCTATTGTTGAGGAACCAGAATAAATGTGACAAACAGCTACTGGGCAGCAGCAGTATTGGATCTCTCAGAGACAATGGTAGTGGCACCATAGCTAATGCTTGTTGGTAGTACACAGAGAGAGGTAGAGTAAACCTCTTTTTAATGTCTTTTACCACAAAAACTCTATGATTAGACAATTCAAATGAAACAAGAGATAATGCCAGAAGAGCACACTCCTTCAGCAACTGCTTTTTGAAGTGTGCATTTGGGTCATGGGCTTCTGCCTATTTTGGTTGCTTTGAACATCCTAGCAGCATAGTTAATTTAGACGTATGATGAATGGAGCTGAATGTTGATACAGGATAATGGTCTCCTCCTGCTGCTACACTAAGACAAGGCATTGCTTTTGACGCAGAAGACATAAGGCCTTGTGACAATGTCCTTTTGCATCTATGTCATCAATTTTGATCTTTTATTTTGAGAAACAGAGTGACAGCTGGTCAGAGAGTTTCTTGAAATGTCTCATTTTCACTTCCTGATAACTGGTATGGCTATACTGAAGGATCCAACAGCATTTTCCCTCAGAGATATCATGCCGTTTTAGACAGAGGTCCAAGGACTATTTCCTGGTAGCACCATTAGATGCTGACCACTATTGCTATTGAATTGTCAGGGAAAGGTGTACAAACTTTCAAATTTGCTTTAACTGCCACCCCACACCCTAACTGTGCTTTACCTGAGGCAGTGCCAAACATTTTCTCTGCAAATGGGAATAATTTAAACCAGACATAAATATCATCAGTAGCAGATGTGTGGGTGTACATTATGGAAGGCCAGGCCACACACATGTGCACACATACACATTAGATGCTTCTATAAGAGTGCAAAATCTTGTATATATATTGAATCAATATTTCCACAACAGTTCAGTGAAAGTGCCAAGTGACCCAATTACACAGAATATGGACTAAGGTGTTTTCCAGATTAGAATTCCACAGAAAGATGCTCATAGCCACAGAGGTGGAAAGGAGTACCGAATGCTTAGTTCATACTCTACAGAATCCTGGTGAAAAAAGAGGGCAGTTTGCAGAAATGGCTTTAGATGAGAGGCCAGTTAATTTCCAGTTCTCTTATTTATAAGTTCTGTTCACACAAGAGGAAGGAAGGAAGGAAGGAAGGAAGGAAGGAAGGAAGGAAGGAAGGAAGGAAGGAAGGAAGGAAGGGGAAAATGATTAAACCAGGAAAAAGAAGATATGAGAAAGGGTTCAGAACTGGATCAGAGACAATTATGGCAATACAAGAGGGACAAAAAACAAAATGTTGCAGTGTGGGGTGCTCCCCTTTCCAGGACACTATCTCTCTTCCTCTCTCCTGCCTCAGTCTCACTTTTTATCTTTCCTCTCCAACAGCCAGCCAATATTTTAGGCCACTGAACATGCTCAGATCTCATCACTGTGGGGTTTGTTTCTTTTGACCTACCAATACCTCCTTCTGGTGTGTGGGTGGTGACATTTTGATTACATAAAAATGCACACTTTGAGAACAAGTTTGTTATTAATGTATATGAATCTACTGAAATGAGTACCATGCTCTTTATTAAATTTTGTTTTGTGTTAAATCAGCACAGGACAGAGTTCCTTTGACTGTGGCATGTGCTAGTCCATTGGCACATCTTCCTGTGCCAGTTATTGTTATATTTAATAAATATACTCCCTCTCCTCAATGCTGATACTCAAGGTGGCTAAGGAAAAGCACTTAAATTTTAGGATTAAAACATTAAAATGGTTGTAATTAACCAGTGGCACTCTTCATACATGCCACTAATCACTTGATGTTACTACCAGTGAGTCATGAATTTGAACATTTGTACTGATCCTTAGTTACAAATGATCATGTACAGAATATCATTTCTTTCCTTTTTCAGGATTTAAGAGACAGAGCACAGTTGTTTCAGTTATATATCCAGGGACCAGACAATATCAAATGAAATCTACAGAGAGTGTTACAGCTAGGATTAGACCTTGATTCAAAGGACAGGTCCCTGTAGCCTAGAGCAGATTGAATGGCCAACCGGATGGTGATAAGTGATGGGGCCAGTAGTAAACAGGCCCAGCATCTGCCCATGGACTGGCATGGACACTGAGCTTGCTGCTAGTCATACCAGCATCATTTCTTTCTTACTCTCAAATTTCCTAATCAGGGAGCAGTCAGTCAAGCCTATATGTGGTTACAGATGCACATTTTATTATTTTATATACAACACACACATACTTTCTACAACAAAATTATCCTTATTCTCAAGTGAAAATGTTTAACATCAAGGCAGCAGTAATGAACTCTTATTCTTATTGTCATAATGTACGTGCTATAATTTAAGTGATTTTTAAAATCTTGTTGTTGTGTGCCTTCAGTCATTTCTGATTTATGGCAACCCTAAGGTGAACCTATCACAGAGTTTTCTAGGGCTGAGAGGGTCTCTCACCCAAGGTCACTCAATGTGCTTTCATGGCCAAGTAGGGAGTCAAACCCTGGTCTTCAGAGTCATAGTCTGATGATCAAATTACTACATGCTAGCTCTTGAAACTGAAAATACTCTAAGTATTTTTCTAAACAAAATCCGTGTTGACAAACAATGTTTTTTTTAGCAATCTAATCTAACATATCAGCAAGATATAAGTTGTTCTAGAGAATAGAGTGAAGACAAGAAAATGGGAAATATGTCAGTTATGTGCTTCACAGCTAAGGTAATATATATGACCATCAAAAGTAGGGTAATGTACATTAGTACCAAGGTTTGAAATTACCTAACCAGTACCTGGGAGCAGAACCTCTATGAAAAAGACATAACTTATTCAGAAAACATGTCCCATCACTCCCTTAAAAAAAATGAGTATGTTTTACATTGGGAACTCCCAACAGGATCATATTAAAGCTGTACTCACTGACAATGTATTGAGCCAACCACAATACTTTCAAACCTCTTAGGATACACTTTGATTGTAATCTATACTTGTGGATCTTGGCACCTCTCATAGGTGCTTCTGTTCAGGTCTGTTATAAGGATAATAAAAGAAATCAAAGAGCAATAAATATAATCAAAGAGGTTAGTGGTAATAAAGTTCCAAGATGTCTAAAATTAAATTGAGGTGAAAATGGTTCCAGGAGGTACCAGGGTGATTTGGGAGATCTGGTGATGGATTGCACGTCATTTGCAATAGCTTTCTAGCTGCTTTACCAGCTCAGAAAAAAGCTTTTTAAAATTCCAGCAGTTGAAAGCCTGCCATCAGTCAGTCAGTAGAACACTGCCACCCACCCACTTGGCTTGTGCTGGAGTAGAAATGATGAGCATAAGTCACAATTGGTTTGTTTGTGCAAAAATTGTGGAATTGAAGTGCCAGCCAATGCCTGACTTACTGTGTGTGTACTTGCAGCAGTATTTACAAGAACATCTGTGTACACTCTGGCTTCAGCTTGCTCACTTAGAAGGGAGCTGAAATAATATTGCAGGAGTCATTCTCCCATTTGGGCAGGTTAAAGAGAGAAGGACTTGGGAACTATTGTGACAAATGGTGGCTTCTTTGTTAGCCTGCACCTCATTTCTCAATTTATGTTGGTACAGTTTACCAAGATGCTCCATGATCTCTAATCCTTAAAATTTTCAGGACTGCCGTTGTAATGACACTGGTAACTCCAATGTTGCACATGGCCCAGAACTATCAAACAATATGGCTATGACCTGGTGTTGTCAGTCCTTCTAAAAAAGTTGCAAAATATCTTGAATTCTAATAAGATTGCATCCAACCATATTGTTTGTGATTCTGTTTTAGAATATTCTTTTCTCAACTGACACTCAATGTGCTTTGACTACAAAGAATGGTTAGGGCAGTTTTTGCCTTTTTTAAAAATTAAATGTTAAAAAAAATGTTCTCCTGCAAGCCTAGGGTTCCCCTGAATGTTTTTACATCTTCCTCATAGTGGACAGTTTTTGCTCATTTTCTTTTAGCACTGACCATCAGAGTTCACTTTTTTAGAGATTCTGATCTGTCACCAAACCATTTACTTTTCCCAACCCCTCATAACCCTCCAAACTCTCCCAATATCTGAAAATCAGCCAAAATGGTGTGTGTGTGAGTGTTTGTGTGGAGTGATGTAATGTCATAATGTGACAATGGAGCCACCAGTGTGTATGTGTGTGTGTGTGTGTGTAGGAATGACATTCCCTCCACAAACCTTGTATAGTTGCCCAGGCAGAGCATCTATGCTGATTTACCAAGGCACACAAAAGCTTGCATACTAGAGGTGAATGAGCACAATCCAAATAAACACCCATTACTTGCCTTAATAGGTCCCCAAATTGTCAACAATAAGTTGAAAATGGAGTATACCAAACAAATACTATTACTTTTAGGAATATCAACTGGTGTGCCTTCCAGAATCCTGATTTGTTAAGTGTATGCTGAGCTCAGAGAACTTCACTGGATAGCATGAGGCTCTCTGTGTATGATTGTATGCAGGTGTGTGTGTGTGTGTGTGTGTGAGAGAGAGAGAGAGAGAGAGAGAGAGAGAGAGAGAGAGAGAGAGAGAGAATGTACTGGCTTTGCATTGTCTCTGAGAGTTTAGCTTGTTGTTGGCATGGGGTTTCTTCTCATAAACCTGTTAAATTGTTTAGACTTATACTACCAATTAAATTCAGTTCAACAACATTATTGAAGCAACAGAAGCAACAGAAGGGACAGAAGATTTGTCCTTATTTTAGTAAAATATGAACTACAAATGCTATGAACTTATACAGAGTGGAGTTGGATAGATTAATTGGTCATGATATTGATCATTTTCTCCTTTAACATTGGAATGAAAACTGCAGTAAACTGTGGCAAAGAAAATATACTGTATCTCAGTCCATTGGTTTCAATGAAGTCACTTCTAGATCAATGGGAATAAGTGACAAAATTCCATATAAACCAAAGGGGTGTAAATTAATCATGACTAATTTTTCACACTGATCTTAATGGGACCTAAGTGGGTCTGGATCCAACCCACTATATTCCAACTGTACCAGCTAAGATGTTGTTTATCTATTCGTAGTTGCTCAACTACATACTGAAAAATGAATGCTGGAGTCCAGAGAGAAGAGCCCTCCATTGTGCTGGTAGCACAGGGCTGATGTTGTGGTGTGCAAGGGCGGTATGACAGTATGGACAGGAATAGGCTTCTGACATTTTCTACAAATGTGGCTACTCACCTGCGTAAGACTCTCAAGATTTAGCCTGATGACTGATTAAATTAAACACTTTGCTGTCTGGCATATCACTCTGTTACCCACGGATGGTACAGCTAGTCATGTAAAAATGTACAAACACAAGGAATCTATTATTGGCATTTTTCTCTTGATTTTTTTCTCTGACGTTCAGCCTGAATTATAAGTGTTGCTGGCCGTATAAGGTTCCCAGCATAAATTTAAATCTGTTATCTTTTAGGCGGTGGCAACTAACTGCAATCTCAGTAGCATACGGCATGGGGAGGTGGTGGGAGATTTTCTTGGCTCTGTTGTGAGAGAAAAATTAAAAAAGAGCCCACTATGCTGACTCACTAAGACAAACAACTTACTATGGAATACATTCAGGGCTTAGCAAAGAAGCAGCTGATACTGAGTCAGTGACTGACTAGTGTCTCCTCAGTTCCCCTCCCCCGAGGAAAGATTCCGTTTAATGTAATGAAGTAATCACAAGTAATTAAGCTGGATGCACCCTTTTTATACTTATATCACTAATTATTGCAGACTGTAAAAATGAACAAATAATTCATAGGTACAGAAAATAATTTGCTGGCAATTTGTAGATTCTTCTCCAGTGAACAGAAGCTTCACTTGGGGACATGTTTGTGCTGTGCTTGTTTGTGTATGTGTGGCGAACGGGGATATTCTCATTTGGCTCATGCAGACAGAAGCTACATGAATTTACAGAACTGATTCCAATGTTAATGGGGAATCCAAATTAGAATGGTTTCCTGTAATATCTAGTTTGATCTTAACTCTTATATCATCTGAAATCAAAAAACTCCAGTTCCATTTTTAATGAAACTGCCTTTCCTTTACTTTCTTGTACAATAACTGAATAACTGAGATACTTGGCATCTGACCTTTTCCTTTGAGGTTGATCCATAACACATTTGTAGCTCAAAATAATGAAGTCACATTTCATTCTTGCCATTTTGAATTAATTGGGGGGCCCTTCTCAAATGCTACTATAGTTTATCATGACAGAAACCAGAAGTCATAAGTAAAGGCTGGAGGGTTGTTGGGTTTTTTTTATACACAACCTATGGGCAGATATATAAGGGCTGGAGTACATCATACCTTTGTGTAATCTCATTGCTGTCTTTGTGACAGTGACAATATGCACAATTTACCTTCTAATAAGACCCAGCATGATGTATTGGTTTGTGTGTTGGACTAGGACATAAGAGTTCAAATACTTGCTCAACCATGGGCAACCCTTGGGCAAGTCCCACTCTCTCAGCATCAACAGAAGGTAATAGCAAATACCACCTGAAAAGATCCAGCCAAGAAAAGCCTGTGATAGGGTCTCCATAGGTCAAGGTTGACTTGAAGGCACATAACAAAACAACAATAAAGTATAATAATATGTGTAAGTTTCCTGCATATGCAATTTTTTGTTTATCTTGCCATTGTGCAATGGACATATTTAGTTGTTGGTTATTTAAGCAGAGTTCCTCATGAGTAACCATTTCATGGTAGCTTACATCCTGTTGTTAGTTCCAACTAAAGTAGGGCCATTGAATCAATTGGATTAACCCATGCTTTGACTCAACAATTGATCCAGTAAATCAACAGGATTCCAGCCATGGAGTTGCACATTAAGATTGGTATGTATTTATTCATCAATATCTTCATTGTGTCACCTTATTCATTAGCATTGCAAAAACAGCAGCAGAGTGTTCCCCATTATGCAATGGGAAAATAAGCAGACACATCAACAGATATACAATTGATTGAACAATGATGGCATTCAGTAGAAAGATGGTGTAGTGCAAGCAATGTGTAACTATATGAAGGTAGATTTACACTATGTAAGCATCCTGTAGGCTTGGCCAATGTTTAATGTCATCTGTAACTCATGCATTTCTCTCGGAACTTCAACTCGTTTTATTGTGTGAACCTTTTTGTGCTGGTTCCACTTTACTCTCTGCCCTCCTCTAGTTTACTATACTAATACAGAGCCAGCATCAAAGCTTCTTATGATTCCACAATGCCAAGACTGGGGAGAAGGCCATCTGCCTTGGAATTATAGCTCTAAAATTCTTGTAGCCCAAATTGATTACAAAAAACAAAAACAAAAACAAACAAACAAACAAAAAACAACAACAAAAAAACTGAAAGTGCTGACATGGCCTTTTTTATAACTTCTTCTTCCAAAACAGGCTTGTTAAGAATGTTAGTGGCAGATACATGAGGAAAGATGCAGCAGAGGTAGTTTGATTATAGAGCATCTGGGTGGACAAGCATTCTGTTTGGATATGGAAAATAATTAAGCAGAATAGTGATGATGATGATGATGATGTGGATGTGTACTCCCTAATAATATTTTAAGATCTTTGAGGGAGGTTCTTGATCCCAGGGACACATGAGTTAGGATCAAGAGAACAAGCTTTCTCTTCCTTCTAGACCACGAGAGCCGGAGCTGGCTGTGTATGTGTATATGTGTGTATGTATATAATCTTTTATTGAAACTATGTATTAAATATGTTTTTAGAGTTTTACCTCTTTAAACATGTTTTAATAATATTGATATTTAATTTCTTTTTAACTTTTGCAAATTAATTTTTTAGCTGGACCTTTAAAAAATATTGTAAGCCATCTTGATCCCATTTTGAGAGAAAGGTGGAATATAAATTCACTAAATAAATAGATGAATTTAACCCAGGTTCTAGTTGAAAGAAGCTGTTGTTGTCTTTTCAATTGATTGTTATTATTTTATTCCTTTATATTCTGCCTTTTCCCCCAATAGTAGGACTGAAGGTGGCTTACAAATTATTTTTAAAAAGCTATGCAAAAATATCAGTTGGAAAAGTATAAATATAAAAATTATCTAAAGAAACACTTAAACAATTTACAGTTAAAAGTATTAAATTCATTTTTAAAACCATATAAAAGCCAACAAAAAGCACACCTCATCATATTCAATTCTTAAAATGAATTTTAAAAATGTTGTTTTAATTGTATTTGTTTTTATTTGAATTTTACAATCATAAGATGCACCAAGATGCACTGTGTATTTTGGTATATACAGAGATTTTGTAGCACCTTTGAGACTAATTGGGAAAAAAAGTTTGTAGCATTAGCTTTCATAGACTTTAGTCTACTTTTTCCAGATACTTATGGTGAATTGAAAGCCAGGGACAGACAGGAGTGCAGGAATTTAACTGAAGAAAACTGAAAAGGAATGTTGGCTGCTGCAGAACCAGTCAGCATGAGTAGAACCCATGAGCTCTACATGATACATAGTTTTGCAAAGGGCTCCCCACAAGTAGGTCCCCAGGAATGACATCCCATTGCTTGCACTTGTTGAAAAAGAAGATATCTGTCTGTATCTGGGCAGGTTTCCTGAAGACGTTGATGGATTTTCCACTTCATTCAGCTAAATTTGGTGCTTTTGGTGCATTTTATTGTTCATTTTAGTGTTTCTTATAATGGTAAAACTGAAATAAAAACAAATCCAGTAAAAACATAATTTAAAAAAAGATGCATTGGAAAATGAATCTGGAGACCAGGGTTTGACTTTCCACTCAGCTATAGAAACCTACTAGGTGACTTTGGGCAAGTCACATTCTCTCAGCCTTAGATAAAGGCAAAGGTAAACTCCCGCTGAATAAACCTTGCCGAGAAAGCCCTGTGATATATTCTCCTTAAGATCTCCATAAGCCAGAAATAATTCAAAGGCACACAGTGATAACAAGATGCACTGTGTGCTTTTTGGGTAGTGGTGGTAAAAGACTGGATATAAATTTAATTGATAAAATAAAATAAAATAAAGTTACCAGCTGCCTGAGCCCAGTGACATGAAATTAATTATTCATGTTAATAAACTGTATAACTTATATATTTCCAGGAATAAATGAAAGCACTCAAGAGGAAAGATGTCCACCTTAACTTGATGCAATTATACTTACACTGCAACCACACCTAATTCTGAATAGCTATATAGATTAATTATACTTGAATTAAAGATTATCTATATCACTAGGTAAGTTGCTTCTTATTTGACTGAGATAGCAGGCCTACGTGAGTCAAGAGGCATCATGCTGATATGGAAGTTGTCAGACCAACAAAATCATAAAAAGGCCATTTAGCCCAACTCCCTGCCATTCCACAATACACAATTAAAGGTCTCATTCCCACTACATTTTAAACCAGTTTGCAAACTGGTTTGAAGCAGTTTAAATGACCCTGGTTTGCACATGAACTGAATCGCTGAAACGGTTTGGAGAGGGGGGCATGTGCTAGACCCATTTAATGCACATCTTTTGATGCTGTTTTCCACCGCATCTTTTTTGATAAATCGATTCCATGCTAGTGTGAACCAGATGCAGATCAGAATCGATTTAAATTTGCCCTTTAAATTTGCTGGCAGGCTGAATTGATTCATTTTGAAGCAATTCATTAGTCAATGAGAACGAGAAGTGGGCTATTTTACAGCTAGAAAATGCAATTGGGACAAATGATAGTGTGAACCATGCTCTGCTGATGAACCAATCCATTGATTTGGATCACAAACCATTTTATTTGTAAGTGGGAATGAGGCCAAAGTACTCCTGAAAGATTTTGATGTACTGTTGGACAGCAATATCAGTAAAGAAAAATTTTCCTAATGTTTAAGTCAAATCTCTTTTTCTTGTAATTTGAATCAATTTGCTTGTATTCTATAGCAGTAGAAAATAAGTTTGCTACTTCCATTTTGCTTTCCAGATCTTTGATCATATTGGTCATCCTTCTCTGGACATGTTCCAGCTTCTCAATATTCCCCTTGAATCATGATACCAGAACTGGGCACAGTATTCCAGGTGAAGTCTGACCAAAGCAGAATAGACTGGCACTATTACTTCCCTGAGTGTAGACACTATGCTCCTGTTGATACAGCCCATAATTGCTGTATCATGAGAACTGGTGTATCATATTTGAGAAAAATCATCTTCTTAAACATTTGTTTTGAGTGAAGTATTGGTACTTGTAATATATTGCAAACTGATAATAATAAGCAACCATTATTGCTTATCGGTGTGTTATTTGTTATGGAATGACATATTGTACATATAACACTGTGACCATTATGTGTTTTATGCAAATCTACCCTTTTGGATATTTTAATGCATGAAGTGATCTATGCTTCTCATTTATTTCATTAAGGAGGGAAGTACAGAACTATCCATTCCTTGATGTCCCAGTTAGATGTGGCTCTAAACATGTTACAAAGAAGACTGTCAGCATTATTTTACACCAACAGCAGGCACAAGCAAATCTAATTTTCATTAGAACCAGTAGGAAGTGCCCCCTAAGCTAATACTATTATGAGGATTGAGGATGTTTTCAATTGAGATCTAATTGAGCAAGGAAAGGGTTAACTTCCTTTTCCTGCATATTCTCTGATTGGAAATGGCTCCTCACCACACTTGCTACTGTTGGGTGTTTTTTTAAAAATTGATTGACTCCCTAATGAATAAATGAAACAACAACAACCATCTATATCCCAATTTATAAACTTGCAGCTTGGTTTGTAGAGCTGGAGCCCCTCATTTCCTCCTCTGTAAAGGAGCCTCTGCAGCCCCTTGAAAATACACAGAAGGTGGGGAAGCTTAAGTGAATGGGGTGACCTATGTGGCAGGGAGAGGGAAGAGGCCACAAAATGACAGTAAACACCTTCTGTGACTTTTTCTCCTTGTTGCTTGTGGAAGGCAGATCCTGGATTTGGATCAGTTATTAAACATCTAGTGCCATGTCTTGCAGGAGATCAGATCCCTCCCAAACTGCCTGGCACTGGTGAAACATACTACAATAGCAGTTCATGTGTGGATGCTTGTGTTACAGTATCCTTGTTACCACTCATTGTGCCATTCAGACTCTGTTAGGATAAGGAAGAGAACTGGATGTAATAGGGTATGTGCAAGGGGATGGAAGTTAATTAGAATCCTATGCTTGCTTAAACCTGGGTCACAACTGGAAAGATGGAGCAACATTATGCCAATGCAGATGAAGTGATATGTAGTAAAGCCTCTCTTATTGGAGTCAATGGAGAATCAGAAATATCTTCATCTTTTTGTTCTCTCCAGTGTTCCCCAGGCTCAATGGAAGATAAGATTCTTTCTAACCCCACATCTAATCATAGAGCATATTCCTTGGATCCCATCCTGGAAAAAGGTGGCATATAAACAAAGTAAATAAATAAATAATAAAATGCATAGCATACATAAACCTGAATGGGGGAACAACACAGATAATACAACAAGATGACTAGCAAGTTATCCCAGGGCAAGAAACATGTAACATGCAAATGGAAACCTAATGATAAGGATGGACAAATCTGGACATTTCATTTTTCTCCATATTCAACTTTTATGAATCTTAAATTCTGATTAAAAAGGAGCATTAATGAAATTCTTACTAGCTCCTAAGGGATGGTGAATTGATTTTCTCCTGTATCTGGATTATTGTGGATTTTGATAAATTCTGCTCAATAACAAACTAAAATTCTCATCCATCTCTACTTGGTGATGAAATATTTTGCATAAAGTGAGAACACAAACTATAAACACCCAGCTGCAAGGAAATACAGGTGAATACCACTTCTCAGAGGAGTTTTATCACATAGGGACCATATGTACCTCCATCCCGATAATAATTAAAGTGGCCACAACCTGCAAAAGTGTGCAAAGTGCAAGTGATTTTCACATGCAGAACACAATAACGCATTAGAAGCTCATTACTGAACTGAGAAAGAGGGTAGAAAAGTGCATTTAGTTTTCATACAGATGTGTGTAAATCCCAATAATGGTTATGGAATCACTGTTTTTGCACATGTGCACAGAAGAAGTAACTGCATCTCCAGAAATCACCCAGAGAAATAAACAATTTTATTTACACAATTTTCTTTATAAAAAATATACTGTACTATCCCTTACTTTCCAAGAAATGGTATCCAACCTAAGTAAAAAGAACAAAACATTACCCAAAGAAGGTTAAAAAAGCTAGAAAAACAGCATAAAAGTCTGTGTCTCCTCGGCAACCAGTGTCCCTGCCTTCCATGAGTGTCTGTTCCTTTAAGATCCCTGGCTATCGAGGAAGGGTGAAGGAGAAGAGACATTCACACAGACTAGGGAGAAACAAGCTTTTTCTCTGTGTCCCTGCCTTTGCCTCAGCAACTGTACCTTTAAGAGCCCTGGCTACTCATCCCAAAGAACCATGGGAAATCTAGCAACAAGTACAGAAATGGGGAGAATCCCACAAATGGCTATCACAATAGAGCAATTGCACAAAAAACAAAAAGAAAATAAAATTTGTGAATGAAACAGAAATGAATGTATGGTATTTTCCCAAAAATGCCTGTCTGGTGGTTCATGTCACTTTCCTGTCAGATTCCAAGTGGTTTGCGCACTATGTAACATGTTTAATTAATTCTTTGTAACATGTTTAATTCTATTTTAAGGGGAAGGGAGGGTAGGAGTACGGGATGAGGGAATGTTTTAACTTTGTGTTATTTTAATGATTGTTGTACCCCGCCCCGATTGCCTTGCAGAGGGGCAAGCTATAAATAAAAATTTATTATTATTATTTATTATAACGTAGTGTGAAAACCATTTGCACAATTGAGCCTAATAAACTGGATAACTGCAGGTTCTGACCCATTTAAACTTCCAATTTTCCCCATGTGATAAACTCCATAGTACTAACAAGCATTTCACTCCACTGGAAATCTCATACCACTGTCATAACTAGAAGTAGCAAGTCTTCCCCATATTCATTTATTACGTTTATATTTCCTCTCTTTTCCAATGACCTTATGGTGGCATACAGGTTCTCCTTCCCAGCAGTATCCTCACAGAAACTTAGGGGCTTTGCAGACGGGCAGCTGTGGGCCGCCCTGAGAAGTGGAGGATTAGGGCCGAGGCTGCCCCACACCTCGGCCCCAATCCACCCTTCTGCCGGCCCTGGAAGGAGCACTAAAATAGCGTTCCTTCCAGAGTGGGCAGAAGGGGCACCTGAAGAGATGCTGCACATCTCTTCCAGCCCAGCATGTCCAGATGCTGAACTGGAAGGACGTCATCAGAGCGCTTGCCATGTGCAATGGCGCACTCTGATGATGTCCTTGGGAAGGGGTTGGGGAGTCCGGTGTCCAGCTGTCCCTCCCCTTCCCTGGCTCCAAGACGGTGCTTTGCGCCTTAGTGAGGGTGTTAGGCTAAGATACAGTGACTGGGCCCAAGGTCTCCTAGTAAGCTTCAAGGCTATTTCAGGGAGCCAGAGTATATTTGAAAATGGCTCTTCTCAATCCTCCTTGTCAGATACTATACCCACTACTTCACCTCAGGATGTCAAGCAAAGGAGAAAGAGCTAATTTTTGAAAGATGACATCTGTATCTTTTCTGCTTCTTTCTGTCTCAAGCCTATCCACAAGAAAAGAAATGGATGCACAGATCACTGAAACAGTCAGGTCCAAAGTGTCTTCCATGCCCTTTCAATCAGGAATCTTTCCTAAATAACCCTTTCCCTTATTCAACAGTTTGAACAAGGTCTTCTGCCCAGAAAATACATAAGGATGCTGTTTGCAGAAAGGTTGCAAAATGATTGGCTATCAGTCTCTGCATGCAGCTAAACTCCCATCATGTATTGGTGTGGCAATGTGCAGCCCAGACACATATACTGATGAATACCACACACTTGACTTTGACTGTTGATGCTACTGGCCTAATACCCACAGCCTGCTTCCCTTCTCTGATATGAGTCAGGGCTGGTGCATGCTATTGTGGGGTTCCATTGGCAAACAATATGATGGTGGGTGATGGCACAGTTGCCAAGGATACTATGGGAATACACACTGCTACACTAGTATCACTTTCTATCGATACTGTTGTGCTTTCTACTTTGCTGCTAGAAGTGCATAGGACTGGGATCCTTTTATAACAGTGTTGCTACAGAGAAGTACTTGCCAGTCCCACAATAGAATTGCCCTACCCACCATGTTGAGCTTAACATTTTCTTTCAAGTAAATTAGCAAGCAGTGATAACATTTTTCTTTGTAATTAATGGGACCTGAGCATCCATGGATTTTCATATCTATGGAGGTCCTGGAACCAAACCCAAGCAGATGTCAAGGGCCCACTGTATATCCCTTGACACTAGTAATACAGATTTGATTTCAAGGGAAACCAAGGGAAACCAATAGGTTTTTAAGACAATGCATCTCTGACAGATCACTTGGCAATTAACTCCCATTGAACTTAGTGGGACTTATTATGAGTAGACATATATAGGATTATACTGTCAGTGATATAGGGACAACTAGAATAGTCCTACTGAGGGCCTTTGCAGACTGCTAGAAATCGTGCAAATTGAGTCCACTTTAACTGCCCTGACTCAGTGCTGGGGAATCATGGGAACTGTAGTTTATTGTGGCACCAGAGCTCTCTGACAGAGAAGTCTCAATGTCTCAGAAAAAAAAATACAATTCCCATGATGCTAATTTACCAAGTTCCTGTTGGTTCTGTGTTGACTCTAGTTAGGACTAACAATAAGATTTTGGCTGTAGGCTTTGAGACACTCCTGAACACTGGATGTGAGCTCTTTCACATCTTAAATAAATTACCTACATGAGTTATCCCTGGAAACTACTTTGTCTTTGTACTGCTACTATACTGTTCTTGTGAACATAGGTTGATTGGAATGAATTCTTCATGTGTACAAATGTGAAGAGGAGCTTTGACCAGTATGCTAATTGTCCCTGCTCTGTTCTCTTATATTCAGCACAAATGTCCATTTCCAACCTCTTTGTAAGAACATGTGTGTTCATGAAGAATTGTTTACAATGCCAAATGAACATTTTTTAGGGTAGTGTGGTAGCACTGGATGGGCTTATTAAGATGTAATTCTTCACTATGTTTCTTCTCAAAGAAAGCAACAACTAATTTTAGCAATTTTCTTTGTGCCATAAGAGACTGAATACCATACAATTTTCAAATCCTATTCACAATTCAGGACTTACTCTGTGTGAAACTCACACATGGTTGTTTTGCAAAGAATACAACATTTGGTGTGCAGGAAAGATATTTTTCTGTGCAAAAAATCATATGTATGTGTGGAAATACTAGAAAATGCTGTTTCTTGTGGAAAACAACCTTGGCTAAATTTTGCACAGAAAACATGTTTTTCAATAATTTTTCAAATATTTTTGAATATTCTTTCCATCCCTATGGGCTTTATAATCCCTCAACACCAGGAATGAGAAGCAACTGACTCTCCAGATTTTGTTGGATCAAGCTTCCATCATTTCTTACCATTGGTTCTGCTGGGAAGTACAACTCAATAACACTTGGAGGGCTGTACGATTCCTGCCCCTGCTCTACACAGTCATTCAATGCATGGTATGTGCTTGCGGCAGAGTATCCAGCCATTCTTAAGCATTACATGGGGAAATTGGGAGTAGCAGGCAAGCCAACTTTTAAGATAGTTTTTCCTTCTTCTGTTGATCTGCTAAGTGAGAAACTCTAACAGATGTCAAATGTCCTAGGTTTTCCTAATCCTTCAAAACTAACACCTAACAATTAGAGTCCTGTTCATATTACATCTCCACAGTCATCTTCATGTTCCATGTTCAGGGCCAGTATTAGCTTCCAATCTGTATCTGTAGTGTCATGGGTTTGACAAAAATCTGGGTTGGGAGGTTCCTCCAGGTTACACCCTTGACTCTGTGATCTACTGTCATATACTAGCTGGAGGAACCTCCTGACACCGATGATTGTCACCAATGAGAAGACTGATAGTCACTCCCTGGAAGCAGTCTAGACCATCACATGTTGACACTGAAGATAGGAAGCTGGGAATTGAGCAACCTCATTCTTTGGAGCATTGCAGATTAAAATGACAGTAACAAAAAGCAGAGGCAAGCCTGTGGCTTGCCTTAAAAGGAAAATGCTATGGTAATGAGGCTGGCTATGCTGACTTACAGCTGGCTATAAAAAGGAGGAAGGGAGGGGTGGGGAAAGAAATGTAGCACTACCTTTAAGAATAACTGGTTTTTATTTTAGCATGAGCTTTTGTGGATACATATCCTGTTCTTTCGATGCACTACCCCTCAGAAAGCTCATGCTAAAATAAAAGTCAGTTAATTTTGTGACCTATGGAGATGATCTGCAATGCCCAGAACCCATCAGCCAACATGGGCAGCAATCAGAAAAGGCAAGCTTTCTAAGCTACAAACTGGGCTAAGTACAATCAACATTACTTCAAATTTATGTTATTTATTGTGCTGCTGCTGCCATTGACTCTTCCTCTTTCTCATATTCAAAACAAGGATTTGCTCTCCTTTCATGAATATCTAACCTGCTTCACCCTGGCTTGGAGTAGCACCATCTTCTTGATAAATTTAAGCTAACACATTTCATTTAAGCTATTTGGGAAAGGACTAGAGCTCAGTGACAGAGGTTGTTGCCATACTGCAGAATCAATGTAGTCTGCCAGCATTTTAATGGCCACAACTCCATCCTACTGAATCCTGGGATTTGTAGTTTGTTGTGACACCAGAGCTCTCTGACAGAGAAGGTTAAACATATCATAAAACTACAAATCTTAGAATTCCATAGGATGAAGCCATAGCAGTTAAAGTGACAATTCTGCAGTGTAGACATAGTCAGAGTGAATACTTTGCATGAAGAAGGTCCCAGGTACAATATGTGACATCTCTAGATGTGACTACTCTTTGAATACTGGAAAGCTGTTGCCAGTTTGTGCAGACACTGTTGAGCTTGATGGACTAATGGTCTGACTCATTATAAAGCAGCTTACTATATAGGCTCAAACTAAGCCTCTGTTGAATTTTTTGTCTACAGTTTTTAAAAAGTTAAAACCATTCTTGGCAGATTGCAGGTCAGAGCAGATGGAGAGAGAGGGATGGGGGGGGGGGGAAGAAGTCAGCCCTTTCTCCTGTCATTGTTTTTCAGCTAAAATTCACCTTTTCCAAGTTGCTCTTTCAACCTTTAAGGAGACAATAAAGGGTACCTATATCTTTTCCTTGCTGAATGAAAATGTAGTCTAGGTAAGGTGATCTTTATTAGTAGAAAAGAGAAAAGGATTAAAAAGTTTCTCTCCAGAATCCTCTGCCCAACTTTTTGTGCTTGTTGGGGATTATACTTTGTTCTTTACATGTGGAAAAAACCCCCACACAAAATGAAGTGTTTTGTTCTAGTATTAATCTCAACTGATAAATCTACACTTGAACTGCAGGATTCACACAGTGGTATTATTCAAAATAATTAACAACTAGGTCCCCCTATTCCCCTCCCCAATGGCCCCAGAGGATCCCTTCTTCCTCCTCTCTCACCTCATCCTCTGCCTCTCTGTATCTTTGAACAATTTTAACAACCAATTCTGAATGACACCATTGAGTTCACCTTGCTGGTGGACATATTCAGTAGTAGCTATCTTGGTCATATATAAATGAATATACAAAATAAAAGAAAATACAAAATCCATAAAAGAGTCATACCTTTATTGATCAGCCAAAATGATGTATTCTGTGCATTTTGATTGGCCAATAAAATTGTCACTGCTGGTGGGGTTGCCCCCAGTGGAATCCTCCGCCATATAAAAATTATTTCCATGGAGAAACCTAGCAAGCCTGGGGAACACAAATCTACCTGATACATGACCAGCTTTCTATGTTATTGAAGTTGATATTGTCAGCATTCTCTTTAATAGGCTCTCATTCAACAAGACTGCCAACGAACAACAAAAAACACCCACCATGTGCAAACTTCAAACCAAAGTGCAAAGGTACTTAAGGCTGCAGAAGTAATGTTGGCTCTCAATACTGAAAATTCTGCAAGTGCTTCTCCTCCCTTCCTGATTTTTTAAAAAAGAAAAACTCACAATAATAAATGTAAAAGTGAACAACCCAATGTCTTTTCTTGACATCTGTTTAATGGGAAGGCCAGCCCTGACTTTCAGAAAGTAGGGAAAGAAGGAAGCAAAGATGCTTTAATAGCATCCATCAAGAAGAACTGAATACCAGTAGTGAGGCTGATAGACTGAAGAAGAGGCTCCTTACTATTGGGTAAATTGCTAACAACTGTCACTATTCCTCTCAATTATATTCACAACAGTATATCTATGGGTTGGTACCTTTAGTCTAGATTTTGAACCCAGGTGAAGTTACTGAGATGGCTATCTTGGCAAACCTAAAATGTTTCAATGGGAAATAGACAAGTAGCTAAGAAACACAAGGCCTGGTTATCTAGGGTTTTTTTTTTTTCTTTTTTAAAAGAGTGTTTGAGAAGGAATATCAGGGTAACATGCAATTGGCTTGGCAAAGCTCATCTCATTCTCGGTAAAAGGGTCTTACTCATGATATATACCAGTTTTAACTATGTTAGTTTTTCCCTACCCTTGCCAAGAATCCTGAGCTTTCTGCTTTGGTAAGAGTTCTGGGAATTCTCTCCTAGATATTTTTGGGTTAACTAGAGTACATCTTGTTCTCTGGGGAGAAGAATTGATTTTAAATGGTTGTAAGGTGTTGTAAGGTGAGTGCTACTTTGCACATGCTGTATCCCAGGTCACCCTACCCACTGAAAATTATTGGCTTTGAGGAACTCTTAAAGCAAGGCATTAAGGAAGCAGCTAGCTCCAATGCTGAGCTCAACTACCTGTTTCCCCCCTCTGGAAATGGGTGAGTGCAGTGGCGTTTCACACCGGGGGTGCCACCTGGTGCAAGGGGCAGGGCTTTAGGGTGGAATCAAAAGAGGCCCCTCCCCCTGACCAGTGTGCCCCTGTCCCTGCTCTGTGTGGCTTCACTCTAAAGCAGGGGTAGGCAACCTTTCCCCTTTAAGAGCCAAGGGACTTCAGCTCCCAGAAGCCTCAGCCATGTTGGCCAATAGTCCCATGTTGGCCAATAGCTCCTTGGATTCTGGGAGCTGAAGTCCCTCGGCCCTTAAAGGGGAAAGGTTGCCTATCCCTGCTCTAAAGTAACCCTGCTTGGGGCAGGGATGGTGGGTGCAGGGTCCTCTTGGAGAGTGCTGGGTCCCCTTCAGTGGTGTCACCCAGTGTGCCCCCCCACCCCCTAATGATGCTACTGGGTGAGTATAGCAATGGCACAGACAGGGTGGTGGCAGCATTTTGCTCCTCACCTCAAGCCTCTGCAGTTCGCCCAATTTGATCAATGTGGCTCCTCAAGTCAGGGTCAGAAGAGGGGGAGAGGAAAAGAGAAGTACCCAGCTCTGTTCTTGTTGCTGGCATCTCAACATCTCCTTCTTCCACTCTCCACTGAGGAGGCAAGAATTGCTGCTGGAGCTCTTATGGAGCTTTACCTATCAGCCATTTGTGCAAGACTGACAGCCCTGTGGGCCTGGTGCAAAGCTTGTCAGTGTGTACAAGGTTTTGGACCTTTGTGCAAAAGCAGCACCATGCTGAGGGAGAACAGCTGCGACAGAAAGTTTGAGGTTGAAAGGCAAGGGACTGAAAGCAACAGATACCTTCACCTGGTTTTGCATAGTGATTTATCATGCTTCTTAATCTATTCAGCCTTACAAAAGTTCCATCCCATATCCAACTTTACAACCCTAAGCCAGTATCATCTAAGAAAACAGATGAACGGAGCTAGCCCCAGATTTGCCCATTTGCATGACAGTAGCTACCTGATTTTCACAAAGCACTTAATTACATTTTTCTTTGCCCACATTTATCCATGTGATCTCCATAAGTGGCTCAAGGTTGTTTCAGGAACAATTGTACAGCACCACCTGAGCAGTGCTAAAGACAATGAGTCAAGTGGCTTACTCAAGGTCTTCCTAGCTACAACTGGCAGCTGCTGCTCTACTGAAAGGCCTAGGCCTCTACCTATCCTAGATTAAGTGATCTAAGGTTTGGCAGCTGTTCTGTATCTCACCCTCTTGCCATCTTCAGTAATATATCCTGTCGACATGCATGAAACCTGGCTGCCCTCTCCCACTGGAGATGGTCCCTCCCCCAGACAATGCAAAATCACAGCAGCACCAGAGTGTGTGGAGGCAGCATCATTTGGGGCATCAAAAGACTGAGCTGTTTTTAGAACCTCACAAATCATTGGCAACAATGATGTGGCTTCTCTCCCACCCATAAATCACAAAGCCAGTTACCTTATATCCATTCATGTTCCATGCAGATTTCTTCTCTAGTGCTAAAAAACATGTGGGGATAGCTTCCTCTGGCATGAAGCCCCCTGTGGCCTTCAGATGAGGTCACAGTGAATAAGAATCTATATTTTGGTATTTGGAATTGACATATGTCCAGAATCTGCTGCCAGAGCTCTGTTGATTTCAGTATTGCAAATGAGAACAGAAACTGGCCCTCTGCTTATGTTCTGTCAAACCAAACAGAGAAACTTACAACTCTGAGCTCTTAATATTTTAATTTGTCTATTGCTGCTTATATCTGTTACCATTTGTTAATTCAAACACATACACACACACACACTTAATGAGGGAGTTTCAAAAATATGTGTTGTATTAAAAAGATAAGGCTAACAAATAGAACTCTTGATGAAAAATTTACAATCAGCTCATGTATTACTTTATGGTCTCATCATCATCATCATCAATGGACGTTATCACATGGGGGAAATCTGTAGGTTATTCCACACAAATCCCAAATAAAAAGCGAATTTGTGCCTCACGATTTCACACGACGTGGCACAGAAAGTGGTCAGAAAATGATCAGAAAGTAGTATTATCTGAGATCTTTTTAATTTTGGGAGTTTAGAGGAAATGCATTTGTGCTTTTAAAGTAATTGTGCATTTACTTTCATGTGAAATGCAAATGCACACAGACAAATCTCCTTTAAGGACCTGAAGGAGGGCCAGGAGGAAGAGGAGGAGGGGCATCCAGAGAGGGAGAGTCCTAGGCGGTGGTGGGAAGGGGCTCCTGCTCCTGCTCCTCCTCCTCAGTGCATTGCTCCTCTGGTCTCTGCCGTCTCCAGCCCCTCAGGGTCCTGCAGGGAAGAACGGGCAGAAGGGGAAGAGGGGCTCTCGGCTGGACAAAAGAAAAAGAAGGGAAGGAGAATGAGAAAGGAAGGCAGCCCAGGAGAGGGAAGTTTGGGATGGAGGAGATGTTTGGCACTTAGGCTGGAGGGGAAAGGAGGGGAAAGAAGGCTTGCCTTGCCTTTTCCAGCCTCCTCCTCCTCTGCTCTCTCTCTTTATTCCTTCTTTCCTTCTTCAAGCCCCGCACCAGGAGCTTTGGCTGGAAGAGGAACAGCAGCCTTGCCTTTTCCAGCCTCCTCCTCCTCTTCCTCTTCCTCCTCCTCCTCTGCTCTCTTGAGAGGTCCTAACCCCAAAGGAAGACTGTGCAGAAGGACATGACCCCAGATGGAGGACAGTTTGATATTTCCTCCTCGGGAGGAGAGAAGGTTGAATGAAATGCAGGACCTGCCCTGGAAAAGGAGGAGTCTGGTCACAAAACACACCCATTTCTAGTACATGTACAGGTTTTTTCCACTTGTGTATTAAAGTTAAAAATGTCTTTTTTCGCTTTTTACTTAATTACGCTTTTATTCTAATTATGTGAGAAATGCTTTTGTGCAATTTAGTGCTATTTTCACTTTACTTTCGGGATGCTTCATTTCCACTTTATTATCTCTTTAACCATGAAACTGGCCCCCGTATGATAACGTCCAATGTGTGTTTTTGGGGAAAGAAAATAACTGTGGTCCCAATAGTGTTAGGTACTCTGAGAGCTGTTGAAAAAATGTGTTGATGATGAATATACAGCTTACAGTTTTTGAAGTCAAGTCATCAAGACATCCAGATCTTCATGCAAGCTTTCT
>CM034701.1:95641693-95665679 GCA_020142125.1 Phrynosoma platyrhinos
CTCTTATCTGACAAGACTCATCATAGGAACTTTCTTTGGTCCTATCGACAGGCAATACGTACAGCGCAGAGATCCTTCTCCTCTGCACATATTGCATCTGCAGAGTCCCATCCAGCAGAGCTGTTTAGGGTGGTAAGGGAGCTGACGCAGTTACCTCCTGCACAGAACCCGTTACTTAACCCAACAATGGCCTGCTGTGATGCATTTAACAACTTTTTTGCAGATAAAATCTTTCCAACAAGAGCCAACTTGGATGCCAGTGTTTTGATAGCAACAACTGATGAGGTGTCCAGCAACTCCGTTGATGAGATCATAGCATCCTCTTGGACTGGCTGAGTGTGTTAGGAATCAGAGGCACTGTGCTCCAGTGGTTCTGTTCCTTCCTCTCGGGCAGATCCCGGAGGGTGCTGCTTGGAGACAGTTGCTCCACTAAAAGGGAGCCCACGTGTGGCATCCCTTAAGATGCCATTCTGTCCCCGATGCTGTTTAGCATCTATATGAAGTCGCTGGGTGAGATCATTTGGAGTCATGCGGCTGGGTGTTACAAGTACGCTGATGACACCCAGATCTATTTTTCCATGTCTCGATCGTCAGCCTCGACTCCTGATGGCATCTCTCCTCTCAATGAATGTCTTAAGGCAGTAATGGGCTGGATGAGGAAAAACGAATTGAGAATCCAGACAAAATGGAGGTGCTAACAGTAGCAGCCCCAAAACCAGGAACTGGGTTGCAACCTCTAGTCCTGGATGGGATCACACTCTCCTTAAAGGACTGTGTTTGCAGTCTGGAGGTGCTCCTTGACTTGTCGCTCCTGATGACAAATCAGGTTAATGCGACGGTGAGGAGCGCCTGTTATCAGCTCAGGCTGATACGCCAGCTGCGCCCTTTTCTGGAAGTAAGGGACCTTGAGACTGTGGTGCACATGCTGGTAACCTCCCGTCTGGATTTCTGCAATGCGCTCTACATGGGGCTACCCTCATACTTGGTCTGGAAACTTCAACTAGTACAAAATATGGCAGTCAGAGTGGCCTCCAGAACATCTAGGAGAGACCACATAACTCCAGTATTAAAATATCTCCACTTGCTGCCTATTAGTTTTGGGGCCCAGTATAAGGTGTTGGTTATCACCTTTAAAGACCTAAATGGCTTCAGTCCAACCTATCTTCAGGATCTCCTCCTCCCATATAATCCTCCCCGTGCACTCCGGTCCTCTGGGAGGAATTTGCTCCAGCCATTAAAATCTAGGCTGTTGGCAACCTCCCAGAGGGCATTTTCAGTAATTGCCCCCAGATTATGGAATGGCCTGCTGAATGAGATCCATCAGATTACGAGCCTAATCAGCTTTAAAAAGGCTGTGAAGATGGATCTCTTCCAGCAGGCCTTTCCTGATTAGATCTCGGCCTCAGGAGTTGTGCCCCCCTACCGCTTTTTGGCTTAATCATGGCTTGTATTTGTTTGTAATTGTTTTAATTATCTTAATTCCTTTCTTGAGATTTTATGTCAATTTTTAATATGTGTAGTTTAATACTTTTTTAAGGAGGAGGGTGGGGTTGTGGGGTTTTAGTTTGTACATTTGGTGTAATTTTAACTGTTGTAAGCTGCCCCGATATTATTATTATATTCTTTGGAATTCTATTAAAGTAGGTCAAATAAAGTAGATTAATTAATTATTTAATTAATTGTGATGACAGCTGATCCACTAGACAGGCAAATCACTGACGTTAATCATCATAAAACAGTACAAATTAATATTTCTACCCACAGAAAGGTATCACAGAAAGGTGATCTACTCGGTCCAGTGGCAAATCTTTGGGTGATGTAAAGTAGATTGCTAAGACATTTTCAACTCCAGTTATTTTAATAAGATAAACACCCTCACAAAACACCCTCACAGTTAAATTATACTACTTAACTAAAGAAAAATTGTGGTAACCTGAAATGATTTTTGTGTGTGGAAGATGAACAATTAAATTCCTTTCAGTTCTGGTACTTAAAATACCCAGTCTCAGAATTCTTTAATTATAAGTGTATTTTTTCACATTGGACTCAAATTGATGGATCTTTAGGTTCTAAAAAACAAACAAATCCCAAGTAGCTTTTGTAAATTTGAAGCTTCCTTCTCCTCCCCAGGAGGAGTTCCATTCATATACTATAAACAGAAACACATGATGTCACCTATTGATGGGATCTGGAGTGTGTGCATGAGCAGGGCCCTTTCACATTACATAGTTCTAGCACTAACAATACAATTTAACAAGCTATGGAATCATTATGTTTGCTGTTTTGTGAGGCACTAGAGCTCTCTGGCTGAGAACTTTGAAGGTCATTCTCCAAACTGCAAATCCCAGGATTCCACAGGATGCAATCATGGCAGTGAAAATGGAATCATAGTGCTATAAATGTGTGAATGAAAGGCCCCCCAGGAAGAAGTTCGCAAATCTATTTTGGCCATGGTGTATCTTGTTCATCCTTGTTCGTCCCATGATTTAATTTGTTTAATTTAGTTAATTTTATTCATTGAATGTATTTTATGATGCGGTGTTAGTTTTAATTGGGAGTAAAGAGATCATGCTATTTTATCATGTATTGTTGTATTTTTTATGATTGTTACCTGCCTCAATCCTTTGGGGAGAGTGGGCTATGAATTTAAAATAATAATAATAACAATAATTTTACAACCCTTTCCAATAATAGACTAGAATTATTCAGCCAGGTGGAGGTAATTTAAAACAACTGAAAACAGCATTAAGATTCATACTTGACTCACAAAAACTATGTATGACTGGCAGCCCAATACTGTTTGTTTCAACCCTTAAAATCTCTTGTCTCATACACATTTTATTCTGAAAACAGGGCACAATGAAGGTGGGATGGACACACCTACACTGCATAAATTCTTTACTTCTTTTGTAAAGGACAGCTACCTGCAGTACAAAAGCTCAAAGCTGTTATCCCCTTATCCCCAAGTTAATGAGAGTTCTCTAAAGTAAATGGGCATGGAGCTTGTGATATGTGTTAGTATTTGTCTGTATTGCAGTTTTCTAAATAAGGAACACATCCTCTTTTGAATCTGCAAAGCAATCTCTAAAATTAGAACTGACCCTCTTTCTCTTTAGAGGCACATAAAAGAAAGCATAGGCCAAGCAAAGAAAGAAAGAAAGAAAGAAAGAAAACACCAGCTAGATGTAGATGCTTGTTGTTTCCACTCAGCAGTTCCTGATGCAATTGCTCCAGTGGGATATACAAGTCACAGAGTGACCTGCTCTGATGCTTGGTTGCTTTACAAATCACAGAGTGAGAATCAATGACTTGTGCACTGATTTTGCTAAGGAATTTTTACCAACCTCTCCAGCAGTGCTAAAAAACACAAGCAAAATATCTTGACATCAGTTTGAAAACTGGAAACATTTGATATTGAACAAAATTGTGTCTCTCCTCCAAGACGCACTCCAAGTATGTATGTATATGTGTGTGCATATGTGCCTTCACGTTATCTGTCAACTTATAGTGACTACATGAATTTCACTGGGTTCTTAGACAAGGAATTTTCATTGATGGTGTGCCATTGCCTTCATCTGAAATATAGTCTACAGCTCTAGGTATTCCTTGGCAGTCTCTTATCCAAGCCCTAATCAGGCCTGACTCTGAATTAGCTTTTGAGGCCCACAATGCATGGGACAAAAGTCTGGCCACTTTGGGGGCGTGGTGTTCAAATGACACATGCCTCCAAAGCAACTGGCTCAAAAAGAAGTGGGGAAAAATCCACCTCCTGGTGGTCGCTGTCTTGGGACCATAGTGGTGGCCTGCTTTGGAAGCAGGTCGTGTGGTCTCTGGCTGCCCCTGGTGGGCTGTCTGCTTCACTCCTAAAATTAGGTGGTAATTGGTGCTTTCAGGATATTTATGTGACACAGAACTATTGTTGCAAGTGTACAGCATCATTTTACTGTGCATCCAATATCCATTTACTCAGAAGTGAACTAATAAACCCCCACTGTGTTCACAGTGACACAAGGTTGGGTTGTAGACAACTGCATTGCTCTTATTCCCATTCCTACATATTACCAAACTTTCACCTGACTTCTTAATTATTTCAGCTAACTTACAGAATATCAGATGACTCAGTTGATATCAGGTTATTCTGAAGACTTTGAAGGTGGTCTGAGGCCCATTCTTTACTTATTGTTTTGTTTAACTGGGGTGTGTGTGTTCCATTTGGCTCACTTTAGAGAACTCTCATTTGTGTCTGCTGAGTGAAATTGCTTAATTGTAGCCAAATTGCCAGATGATCACTTTCAAACCTAGGCATGGCCATTAGGTTCTTAGCATAGGGGAGAAGATCCTTAGTAATTACTATATAGTTAATAGCACTCATTCTGGACCCAGGGAGATAAATGAATTCAGCTGGACAGTCACTTTTCAGAGCACCATTTAGGATCCAAAGGTCTGAAGACTAATTGAGCCAAACATAAGCCTGCAAAATTTTATTTCTTGTCTTTTGAGCATTGGATGAGGTGGGTTCCATCACCTTCAAGGTTAGGAGGAAGGCATTTGTGTTGGGTGTATAGAGCTTGATTATTGGGGCCCAGACTTGCATTCAAATCTCCCCTTAAGACTACAAATGCATTTGGATTCAGGATATTGAAAAACTGGAGCATGTCCAGAGGAGGGTGACTAAAATGGTGAAGGGTCTGGAAACCATGCCCTATGAGGAATGACTTAGGGAACTGGGTATGTTTAGCTTAGAGAAGAGATGGTTAAGAGGGGATATGATAGCCCTGTTTAAATATTTGAAGGTATGTCATATTGAGGAGGGTGCTAGCTTGTTTTCTGTTGCCCCAGAGAATAGGACCCAGAACAATGGATGCAAACTGCAGGAAAAGAGATTCCACCTCAATATTAGAAGGAACTTCCTCACAGTGAGAGATGTTCGACAGTGGAACACACTCCCTTGGAATGTGGTAGAGTCTCCTTCTTTGGAGGACTTTAAACAGAGGCTGAATGGCCATCTGTTGGGGATGCTTTGATTTTGAGTTCCTGCATGGCAGGGAGTTGGACTGGATGGCCCTTGTGGTCTCTTCCAACTCTATGATTCTATGATTCTATGATATGATATTAGCAATGTATGCTTCCAGTTCAGTCTACAGGTTACTGATTTGGGATTTTTTCTTCATTGGGAGCATGTAGACTTCAATTATCAGCAGAATGCAGTGGTTATATTGGGTTAACATGGCCATGGCATATGCTTTAAATGTAGGGAGAGGTTTTGTTATGACATGTAAGGTTGTGGAAACTAGATTTCCTCAGGCCTCCTCTTGCTCTTCCATGCTTTCTCCTAGGCTCTGCTGCAATCAAAAATGTGTGAAAGCCATTTAGCTCCAAATCTTTGATTGCTCATGTTTCTTGGATCAGAAGAATATCATATTGTGCAAGGAAGTTAATAGATGTGTACTACCCAGTGATGTTCCATGCCATGAGGGCAATCTTATGCTGATCAGTTGATTGTCAAGTGCTTGCACTGCAGTCAGTTGATTGGAGGGGTAATTTCCCCAGAGGCAGTTGGTTAACATTATCCAGTTGCTGAGATAGCTATACCAATGTCTTTCTCTTTAGTTGGTGATGTAGCATGTCACATTCCTACTCCCCCAACAACATCTGTTCTGATAGGGGGACTGGGAGCACCAGTGCACTGTGGACAACAAAATGAGGGTCAGAGGCAAGCAAGGATCCCATTGAATTGGTGATGGGATGAGGTAGGAGATGAGATAAGTGGTGGAGAGGGCTGTCTTTTCTATAGGCATGGTTTACTCTGGGTTTTAGACTCCTGTAATTTAATTGTTGATGAAGATGTATCATCACTACAGGTCATTTTGGGAGGACTATTTGCAATCCAGGTTTTCATAGATTCCATGAGCCCTGATGGTGGGTCATCACTTCCAGATTCACTGTCATTGCCCAAGTCAAGAAAATCCGCATAATGGACTGACAGCTTCCTGCATGGGGATAATTTCAGTGGGTCTCGGTTACTATTTGCTTTTTACTATTCTCTGTGGGTGGGTGCTCAAGTATCTATGGGTTTTCCTCTCAGTTTAATTAATTCTTGTTTTATGTTTTTGAGTTCCTCCCTTGAGGTAAGTTATCCCTCCTGGATGTGGTTGGCAGGTTGTTAACTGAGTTCTCATGTATTTTTATTGTTTTTCTTGTGATGAGATCAAGGATCATCTCATCTTTTAAAACTGATAGTTTTGATATAGTGTGTTTGCCAGAGGAATTTACTCATTTGAGTTAATGTTTGAGATTGATGCCTGATTGAAAGTGATGAATATGTGTTTGGTTTCTCTTATACTGGGTAAATAATGATATTCTTTTAGATCAGTTTCTTTGGTGTGGCAGTTTAATAGCTGAGAGAGGAATCTGGTGATTGCTTTACGTGAGCTCCAAATGTGTGCCTTGAAATGAATCTCTAAAATGAACTGTTTTTTTTCTGTAGAACATGACTATATCTGGCTGCATCCGGTTGTCCTGAAAAGTTTGAGCACTCTCTCTCCATGTGATCAAGATCAGCTGTCTTTTTAACCCCCTGTTTACTATGGGGATTTTGCAAAGGGAAGGCTTGTTGGAGTTTCTCTATCTTGTCTGCAATATCATTTAGTCTTTGCAAAATAAGTGTCTGACTGCCTCGGCAGACGGCTAATTGAGCCGTCTTCCGGGCAGGGAAGAGGAGGGGCAGCCACACGAGCGGCGCCCCTTCCTCTTCCTGAGGTCGCCCCCGGAGCTTCCGGGTCACCGGACGGCCGGCGCTCCGGGGTGACCTCACGGCGCAGCGCCCACATGCGCTGCGCCGTTTGAGTCAGGGAAAGTGCACCCGCCGCTTTTGGGGCGCACTTTCCCTTAAATCTAAAAGGAGCGCCAATTTGGCGCTCCTTTTAGATTCACTGGGGAAGCGCCGCGGTGAGGCTGCCTTGGCCCCGCGGCGCTGCGGACCAGGGCGTCTTGGACGCCCTCGTCTGCATCCCCCCAAAGTTTCTGCAGAAAAAAGGCAGACTTCACATAAAGGCTGCACATTGTTGTTGCCAGTTAGTTCTGAGAATTTAGCTCCTTTATCTTTGTTTTCTTTATTTCTCCTTTATCTTTATCTTTGTTCTCTTTATTTTCTCCCTGTTCCAGGAGTAGTTTATATTTGGACTTTGAGAAAATGGGGGAGGCTGTTTTTCTTAATGAGTTAGGGAGTGGAGAAAGATCTATAGTTGCAAATGTGTTACTCACAGAGTATGTTATTTCCATCACCACAAACAGTGAGTCAATCCTCATCTGTTTTTCTGCTTTAAAGGATTCCAAGTTCTCAGTCTTGTTTTGAGGGTTGGTTTGGTTTCTTTTTTCCCCTTTGGGTGACATTTTTAAGTTGTTTGGAGGTGACAAGTCTAGATAATGTTAGGAGGCTAGATTGGTAGCTGTTGGTCTGGGACCATCTTGCCCCGGCTCTCCTACAGAATGTTTATTTTAGCTAAATAATATATATAAGTTTTATTTATAAATGTGTTTTATTATGAAAATGAAAAACTGCAGACATCTACAAAAGAATAAAATAAATTTAGCAGCCTGATCCTAAGACTGGGTCTATAAAAATTAACTGCTTTTACATTATTACTTTAATGTTATTAAAAGTTCATTACATTTCTGTATCTCTTCATAACAAAGCTGTCTAAGAATTTCTACACAAATATAATAATATTCAGAACTTGGAAATTGCCTTTTTTGGACTAGAGATTCTCAGAGTTATAGCCCCCCCTCTCCATTGGTAATGTTTCCAATTTCTAATATTTTTTGGGCTAGATATTGGGGTCACTACCATCTAGAGTTCCATTCTACCTGGATGTTTGGTTTCAGGAGGTGTGGCAGTCTATTGAATGGCTCCATATGACTTCCTATGAGTTCTTCACAACTCTGCTGTGTGTCCTGTACTGTTCCACATGTGTACAAAACAGTGAAGTGCTCTGAAGGAGTACATCATCAGAATGCTGATGATGCCCATGCTCTATTTTCCCACTCTTTTTCATCTAATCCAGGTGAGGCTAAGAAGCTAGATTCCATTTCAATGGAGATTTCATTACTAGAATCAGTAATGGATTGTATGTGTGCCCACAAACTGAAGCTAAGTTCAGACTAGTTAAGTGCAATGTATGTAGATAGTTCATCTTCCTGGTAAGGGTAAACTCCCCTTAAAGGGGTCAAAGTCTGGGGGTTCTTAGCAATCTAACCCAATTTTCCAAAGAACTGCCTGCTTCCACATGAATCTTCCAGAACTTTAGGGGTCACTATGGGCCTGAACAGACTGCCAGAAATAATCCAGTTTGAGACAACTTTAACTGCCCTGGCTCAGTGATAGGGAATCATAGGAAGTATAGTTTATTGTGACACTACAGGTCTCTGACAGAGAAGGCTCAATGCCTCAGAAAAAACTACAGTTCCCATGATTCCCTAGGAATGAGCCAGGATAGTTAAAGTGGTCTCAGGATGGATTATTTCTGGCAGTCTGTTCAGGCCCTATGTTTGGAAACCATCTTGCATACTCTGTAAGGCCCTGGATTTTGGCCATAGAATCATTACCTCACAGCACCACTAGAGATGTAATTCTTCACTAGTTTCATTCTTGAAAGAACCAATGAATAATTTTAATAATTTTCTTTGTATTGCAAGAAAATCTTTGTAAACTCCAGTTTTTAAAGACTATTCATAGTTCAGAACTTATTCTGCACAAAATTTGCACTATTTTTAAAGATAGAAAACAGCATTTTCAGTGCAGCAAGCAGCATTTTTTTCTGCAAAGGAAATAATAAAATAAACTGTATGTGAATTTTGCACAGTATAAGTTCTGAACTGAATAGCCTTGGAAATTGCACAATACTGCACAGATTTTGAAGACTTTTTCACAGTAGGAAGAAAATAACTTGTTGCTTACTTCAAGAATGAAGCTAATGAAGAACTGCATCCCTACTGGTGGTCATCAAATAAAGACTCTGAAGTCAAAGTCCATAGTCTCACTCTTGTCAGTTTAGGATTCTCCTTGTCAGCTTCCAGACACTCAAAAAACATAATTTTGACCATTAATTCTCTTTCCCCCCCCCCAAATATTGTTTCCATTCCTAGGCACCAACCTCATAACCTTACAACTAACCTTATTTTAGAATGTTGATCAACTTTCTTTGGGTTGCTATGGTTTTTTCAATTTAATTTAATTTAATTTAATTTAAAAGGTTTGTATGGCATCCTCAGATGATATTAGGTCAGCATACAATAATTAAAGGAATGCATGAATACACCTGTGTTCTACTTTTGGTATTGTTTTTAGTCAGGACTGGGTTTAGGGGTAAGCAAGGTAAGGCAATCTCCTGGGGAACTGGATTTGAAAGAGCACTGGGCTTAGATAGTTGCAGATAGGATATTCATGACTAGTAGCCATGCTGGCTAGGGGATTGTGGGAACTGTAGTCCAAAAATAACTTCTAAGGTATGATTAAAAGCATTTTGCAATACTACTACTGCTACTAGCAGTTTCCACAGGACATCAGGTAGGTAGGTAGGGCAGAAAACATTTATGGGCAGATAGTTCCACATTAATGGCATTAGCATTAGCAATGACATTAATGGCATTAACAATAAATAGGCTCTACAGCTTTTGTAAACTGCTGTCAAGTGGACTTTGACTTATGGTGACCCTATGGGAGACCTCTAAGCCTCATCCACCCTGATTTGGCCTTGCAGACTCAAGTCCCTTGCTTCTTTGATTGAGGCTATTCATCTGGAATGAGGTCTTCCTCTCTTTCTGCTGCCTTCCATCTTACCAAGCATTATTGTCTTTTTAGTGAGTCATATCATCTTATGATAATGGCCAAAGGACAACAGGCTCAGTTCAGTCATCTTATTACCTGAAAAAGAATGGTGACTAGAACAAGCTTTCATGCTAAGATGACAGCTTGTGTATACTAATCGTTATTCTTCAGATAACAATCAGTTGAAAAAAACATCTGATAATTGAATCCCCATGGGCATGCTTACCATTAAGGATTTTTTAAAAGCCAAAATCTGCTTTTGGAAGCTTCATTACATATTCTAATATATCAACAATGCTAAATAGTCTTTCATATGATTTAGATGGGGAAGAGGGACCTATGAGTAAGTTGTGAAGAACACATTTCTTATGGTAAATAGGCACATGAGCAGAACATTCTGCCTTGGCTTGCATACCCAATTAAGCTATAGTAAACTGGATTTCTCTTATACAGTTTGCAAAAGAGTTTGTGGATTTGAATAGCCTATTTGCATTTTGTTTACTATTTTTTTTAAATACTACTATAAGTGAGGGGAAAAAACATACACTTAATGGCCTAGGCAATTCCAATGGATGTAAATGTTACCATTCTTTTTAGAAATGACAAAAGAAAGATCATTTGGGAAGCTGGAACTCCTTATATCAGAAAGAAGAGAAACTGATGGTAGAAGCAAAGAGTGGGAAGTAATTTCCACATAGACAATACTTTTGTAAAATTCCCTAACTGAAAAATGTTGGCCAATATAGAATCATAAAATCATAGACTGGAAGAGACCACAAGGGCATCCAGTCCAACACCCTGCCATACAAGAATACGCAATCAAAGCACTCCTATCAGATGGCCATTCAGCCTCTGCTTTAAAAGAATAAAGATAAAGGTATTTTCTGTTGACAAGGTTTTCAAGTTGTGTCTGACCATAGGGGGCGGTGCTCATCTCTGTTACTAAGCTGAAGAGCCAGCATTGTCAGAGACTACTCTGTGATCATGTGGCCAGCATGATTACACCAAATGCCATTTACCTTCCCACCAAAGTGGTACCTATTTATGTACTTGCATTTGTATGGTCCTAGGTTGGCAGAACTGGGACTAGTGACGGGAGCTCACTCTATCAACAGCACCTGGGCCTCGAACTGTCAATCTGCTGATCTTGCAATCAACAGAGTTAGCGTCTTAATGACTTGAGTCACTGCGTTCCATCTGCTTCAAAATCTCAAAAAAAACCCAAAAAGCCCCCCAAAGCCCTCCAAAACCTCCCAAAAAGGAGACTGCCCCACAGTCTGAGGCAGAGTGTTCCACTGTCCATAAGCTCTTTAACATCAGGAAGTTCTTCCTAATGCTTAGGTGGAATCTCTTTTCCCATAGCTTGAATCTATTGCTCCATGTCCTAGTCTAGAGAAGCAAAAAACAAGCTTGCTCCATCTTCAATTTGACACTCATTCAAATATTTAAACATGGCTATCATATTACTTCTTAACCTTTTCTTCCCCAGACTAAACATACCCAGCTCCCTAAGCCACTCCTTGTTGTTTCCAGACCTTTCACTATTTTGGTTGCCATCCTCAGGACATACTCCACCTTGCCAAATCCATCTTGAATTGTAGCTCAGAACTGGACACAGCATTCCAGGTGAGGTCTGACCAAAGCAGAATAAAGTGGGACTATTATTCCCCTCTATCTAAACAATATACTCCAATTGATGCAGCCTACTTGAAGGCATACAGCAACAATACAAAGAATCAGATTGGCTTTTTTTTTAGCTGCTGTATCACACTGTTAACTCATGTTCAGCTTGTGGTCTATTAAGACTTCTGGGTCCTTTCTGCATGCACTATTGTCAATCCAAGTGTCACCCCATCACTATTCCCAATCTGTGCATTTCATTTTTACTGCCCAAGTGTAGTCTCCCTGTTGAAATTCATTTTGTTAGTTTTAGCCCAACTTTCTAATCGGTTATGGTCATTTTGATTTCTGATCCTGTGCTCTGTGATATTAGCTACACCTTCTAATTGGTGTTATCTGAAAATTTGATAAGCATGCCCTCTGTTCTAAGTCATTCATAATGATGTTTAATAGTACTGGGTCCTGTGGGATCCTGTTAGTCACTTTTCTCTAGGATGAAGAGGGACCATTAGGATGAAGAGAAGCACCCTTTGGGTTTGATTGGTTAACCAATTACAAATCCACCCAACAGTAGCATTGTCTAGCCCACATTTTACTAGGTTGTGTTTTTGTTTTGTTTTTTTTGCAAGACTATCATTGGGGACTTTTTCAAAGGTCTTACTAAAATCAAGACATGCTACATCTACAGCATTCCTGTTAGCTACCAAGGTTGTAATTTTTACCAAAAACAGAGCTAGATTAGTCTGGTATAATTTGTTTTTGAGAAACCCATGTTGACTTTTAGTGATCATGGCATTCCTTTCTAAGTGCTTACAAACTGACTGTCTAATCATTTCCCCTCTTTTCCCCTTCTACACTCTTCTGGGACCTCTCCCATTCTCCAGGAATTCTCAAATATGATTGCCAGTGGTTCTGAGATTAATTCTGCCCATTCTTTTAATACCCTTGGATGTAGTTCATCTGGCCCTAGACACTTGATTTCATTTAGAATAGCCAGGTCCTCTTGTACTACTTCTATATCTATCTTGTGCTACATTTCTCCTATTAAATCATCTGCTCCATTTTCCCTAGGTTGAGCAATGTTCTTCTTTTGGGAGAAGATCAAAGCAAAGATGATATTGAGTAGTTCTACCTTTTCTCTGCTCCTTATTAGCATTTTGCCATCTTCTCCACACAGCAGCCCTAACATTTCCTTGTTCTCTCTATGAAGCCTGAGCTCATTCTGCACTTTATCTGTTCTGACTTTCCCCTTACACGTGCTTGCTATTTGTTTGAATTCCTCTTTGGTGATTCCCCCCCCTTTTCTATTTTTTATATATGTCTTGTTTAAATCTTAGCTAAGTTGAATTTTTTTTAGACATCAATCCTGGTTTCTTTAGAGTCTTAGATACTTCCCATTTTTCTTCCCATTGGAATTGTTTGAAATTGTGCCTTTACTATTTTACTTTTAAGAAACTCCCATCCATCCTGAACTCCTTTATCTTTTTAGTATGCCTGACCACAGGATCACTCCCAGTATTTCCCTAAGTTTACTGAAATCAGCTTTCTTAAAGAATGTATGTCTGACTATGTTAGGTTTCCCCTTTCAACTGTATGACAGACTTCAGGAGAACATGGTTACTCCCATCTTACCACTTCTACTCCATTAACAAGATCATCACTATTGGCTAGGATCCAATCTTAAATAGGTGATCCCCTTATTGTCTCTTCCACTTTCTGGACAATGAAATTGTTAGCAAGGCAAGTGAGGAATTTGTTGGACCTTATATTCTTGGCAGGGTTTGACTTCCAGCAAATATCAGGATAGCTAAAATCTCCCATTACTACTACATCTCTCCTTCCTAAATGTGTGGTCATTGGTTCCAGAAAGGCATCATTCAAACCCTCAATCTGGCTTGGAGGTCTGTAGTAGATCCCAATAATAACATCCCTGTTGTTTCTATTCCCCCTTAATTTTTACCCAGATGCTCTCAACCTGGCATCCAGGATTTAAGTCATGTAATATAAGTGGCCTTTGGTAGTGTTGTGTATTCCTTTCACAAATACCTGTTATGTTGATGGTGGTTGTCATGGTTAAAGGAGAAAATGTTAACAGTCTCAACGCAAGCAAGTTTGTATTATTTTCACAACAAGAATGGATGTATCTTTGTTTTGCTCTATATGACCTTCACATTTTTTCAAGCACAATTTTTCCCCTAATTGTTTCTGCATGAGTCTATGATAAATAAAATTTTTTAAATAAAAATGTACATATTACAATTATCATGTGTCTCTATGCACATGAAAACTGACACACAGTTTTGTATGCAATTCATTTTTTGCAAGAATTTCCCTTTAATATATGTGGTTTTGTATGCTGTTTCCACAATGAAGGCATTTTTATTATATGATTTCCCTTAATGTATACACAGTATGTGTAATTTTTTATTTGTGAACTGAACCCCAAAACAAGAAATGCAAACAAATCAAAACATAATTACACTGTAATTTGAATATTAATTCAGGATGTTATTATATTTAATGTACGCAGTCTGAGTATTTTTTTATCTGAGAACTGGACCACAAAACTAAGGGAACTACAATATATATATATATATATATATATATATACACATATATGAAAAAATTGGATTACAGTTTGTATACTCATTCAAGCAGTGCAAATTAAAATGTGAACCAAATGAATTTCTCAGTCATCCTGATCCCATAGTATGGGATCTAACTCATCAGCCAGGTTTTGTTCAGGATGTGATTCCATACTCTGGCTCTTGCAGTTGATTAGGATATATAACTGGCCTAAGAGTGGCTGAGGCATGCATTATCCATTTCTTTTATTAAGCTGATGACTGGTAAATTCTTCAGAATGGGTTGTTTTCTCAGCCTGAGCTGAGAATGGTTGGGTGATATCTAAAAAGCTCTCCTGGGAAGTAGCCTATGTAGAAGGTGACTCACTCAGATAAAAGGAGGGGAATGGAAAAGCAAATTAACCAAAATATTTAGTGCCAGTCAATGACAGCTAGTGGGCCCAATGTCAATGGGGTGGCAATATTTCAGCCCAAACTTTAAAATCCAATAAATTGAACCTGTTTTGGGAACTGGGGATAGGTAGTTTAAAATTTCAAAAACAAACCAAACCACAGAGTGGATTCTCTCCTCCATTGGCATTGGACCTACTAGCTATAATGAATTATTGGAATTTCTTTGCTCTTTTAGTGCTTAGGATCCTTGGACATGGTAGCTTGGATCAATGAGAATTATAACACAATCCTTCTGGATGTCTCTAGGTTATGAAAGGTGATGCATTTAGGTAATAGGCTTTCAAATTAAATCCCAATAGCTCCTACTAAAAGATCTAGATTCCTAGCTCTGGGGAATATCTTTGCATGAAATCCCAAAAAGTTCCTGGAAGTCCAAGCAGAAAATATTGTAGTATATGCCCCGGAAGTTAGTACTATGAAGCTTCAGAGGCACAAAACTTCATCTTTGTAGAGTCAGGAAGGAAACCTTGTGAGCTTCACAGCTCTACCAGTTTCTGAACTTGGGTCTTCTATGTCCAAAATCCAATTCTCATTTCTACGTACAACCTCTCACATACATATTCTATATTTTCTAGTATTCTGAGGATGTGCATAGATGGACTAATACAAAATGAAGACTGCTGCTCTCCCCTGTACTAATTAGCATCTTAACTTTAATGTTTTTCTTTGTATTCTTTTCTGTGCCAGGGAAATCCCTTTTAGCCTTTAAAATAATGTTTTGTTTCCCCAATATTTATAAGTACTGAATTGAAGTCTCTCCCTTGCTGATCAACATTTAAATGGTTGCAAAGGACATAACATGGCATTTATATGTATTATTCAAAATAGGTACTTGATGGTTTTAAAGAAGTACTTGAGATGCACTCTGTTTTGACTGCATGCTTTAAAATGGTAATCACATACAACCTATAATCAATTCCATCTTCTATTTCCACACACTGGCAGAGGAAATTATTGGTGCAAAAGACACACTGATTACATGCAGGGTTTTATATTGTAGTTCTCAATTATTGAGGCTCATGTCAAAGACCTTTGATATTATTTCAGTTTGCTTTCTGGTTTAGTGGTGCAGTCTTCAAGTTGTCTAAAATGTGCCAGTATTAGTACAAAGGAGCCACATGAGGGAGCATTTGGAAAATTGAAATGCATTCATTTCATCTGTGTAACTGGGACAGCAAATCAAACTGCTACTGGAGCCAGAATTTAAGCACATTTAAAAATGATCACCTTCTTAACAACTTTAACTCAACATATGTACCATTTGAATACAGTGTATCATCAGTTCTCTCCTCAATCAATGTTCTACTTTCTTTACTATGATTCCTAACATTTCAGCCCTATGAAGTCCAAGATTTAGTATCCTTTCTCTTAAGAAGGAATCCCTTGCTTTCAGCATAAAAATAAATGATCAATCAGCCTGATATTTAAAATACTTCCTTATTCTGATAGGTGTTAAAGTAGCCTTTGGTAAGATTATCACCTTCCAGATATATCAGACTACAATTCTCATCACCCCTGTAGGCTTTACCACTATTTTGTAGGTATTGGCCCCTGCAACTTCAATTTGGGTGCCAAAAACTGGAATCTGAAATACCAAGATGAATTTAGATGATGCAGGTGGGAGAATGTTTATTACCATTAATAATCCAAATACCCTTGATTTTCACTGATTTTTTTTTTAATTTTATTTTTTACTCTTGGGAAGCAGTTCTCCAGACCTGCTATCTGAGATCCTTTAACTGGAGATGCTAGGAATGAAACTGAGGCCTCCTGCCTACAAAGGATACACCTTGACCAATACTCCATGGCCAGAGTTCCCAGTGGCTCTGCTGGCTGGGAGATTCTGAGAGTTATAGCCTTGCTTTCCTGTATATACTTTTATTTAAAAATAAAATAATAATAATTGGGCGAAATGCACAAATGCATATACAGCATATAACTCACATACTATGTGAGATGTGTAGTGAATGACAGATGGCCAAGTCTATTTCTTTATAACACACATAGATTGCTGCCCAACTACATATTGTGTTGTTCAGGATATTCATAGACTGTATCCATTGAAGGAGTGCAGGCTGGGTTTAGTGGCGCCAGAGCTCATTAGGTGAAAGTGCCAGGATGTTTTGATCAGCAAGGATGATGGCATTATCTGCCACTTGGATGAGATGTCTCTATTCCTTCTGTGTTTACCTGCAATCCTCATAGTACTGGAAAGGAAAATGCATTATCAAAGCAACAGTATAGTGTTGTGAACTACCCCACTAGTAAGTAATATTTATGGACAGGGTACTTGGTTTTCAGCAGGTAATAAAGAGCCGTTAGCTTTACAAAAGGACTGATTCTGGTGAATATGAAAAGTGCTAGATATGATTTGTTGATGTGGACATGTTGACAAGAGACTAAATGGGAGAAGTGTACTATTTGTTTGTTTTTTCTGCCCTACATCAAAATGATCTCAGGACAACACACAGCTATTCCAACCTACTTGTAAAGGGTAAATGGAATATAGTGTGCCTCTGAGTATGTGCAGAATACTGTTTTCCTCCTCACTCCATGCATGGAGTCCAAAGACTTTTCCTTTCTGCAGCTTTAATGGAATATGGAAGTCTGTTTTGAATATGTCCAATACTGAAGTTCTGTATTCTTTACTTACATTTTTCATCAAATCCTAGTTAGAAATATCATACAGCAAAGGCAATAGAAGCTGGGAGGCACTGAACTGCTATCAATTTGACTGAGGTTAGTTTATTTTTCATTATAGGTAATCATCAGATCATTTTTATTAAAATGAAGCAAGTCAGAGAGACTAATGTTTGCCATTAATTCCCTCCCTGGAGAACTATTCTTTCTAGCTCCACTGAGTTGGACTTAAAAGGCAAATGGTATTATAAGTGTTAATTTCAAAGTGAATTATTCAAGAAGTGCTCTGTGTCAGCAAGCTTCATTTTGTGAAACTATATTTATGTCTTCCTTAAATACAGTTCACCCATTCCACGATCTTTTATAGATCCAGGAAGTGTGTCGGGTATGAAGAAGTGCTTATGGTAAAAGGAAGTTTGGGCAGTTAGGTTCAATTAAAAGACAGGATGTAACCTTGTTTCAAGAATATCTGATTAGCAACAATATGCAAGGGGTCCAGATTCTGCATTGTCATAAGTATACTCTATAGTTGCTTCCTAGTGGAGGAGGAGGAATGAGCAGAGGTTGGAAACTTTTTTGGGGAGGGGGAACTACAACTCTTGGAATCTCTGGTGGCGTTACCTGTCAGGGGTATGTGAGTGGGAACAAGGCAAAGAGTTAAATTCTAGCTCTCCAACCACCTCAGGCCTGGTTTTTTTTTTGAGTATAACTAGGATGTCAAATGCCTTTCCTCCCTATTCTGCCCCAATTAAACTGGTGGCTTTATTGTGCTGGAGTGATGAATGCATTCTAACTTTCACTGGAGCTACTGTGGATTTTGCAGGACTTTTATGGCAGGTATCCATGGTTATGAACTCTTCCCCCCCCCCCCGGATAACTAGTATCTCACCCTGTTATTGTTGTTAATTTCTGTCAAACAGACTTCAGCTTCTAATGAACCTATGAACAAGAGACCTCTAAGTCACCCTGTCATCAACAACCCTGCTCAGGTCTTGCAAACTCAGGGCCATGGCTTCCTTAGTGAGTCAGTTCACTTCTATTCTGATCTTCCTCTTTTCCTACTGCCACCTTACCAAGCATTGTTCTCTTTTTCTAGTAAGTCTTTTCTTCTCATGATATGTCCAAAGTAAGACAGCTTTAGATTAGTTATTTTTGGCTTCTGTGGTGACACTTGATTTTCTCTATGACTCATTTATTAGTATTTATTTTAGAAGTCCATGGTATCCCTAGAACTCTCCTCCAGCACCACATTTCAAGTGAGTTGATTCTCTTCCTATCAACTTTCCTCATTGTCCAACTTTCACAACCATATATAGAAATTGGAAATACTATGTTATGGACAGTCTTGACTTCACACAGACACATCCATACTGATGTTGCCCAGTAATTGCTTGTCACACTTAGCATGGCTCCTAAGCAAAAGCTTGTATGACCCTACCAGCAGCATAGCCTGTTGCTTTATAGAAGCAACCTTCTCATGAACATGGAAAGATAGCCCCACACTGTGTCTTACCTTGTATCCACCAGCTTTTGTTTGCAAGGTAAAACTAAGGGCAATCCAGTCATCATACTACTCTTCTCTGTGGAATATGACCCTTCTTTCTATCTTTAAATAAAAGAGCTACATAACCATAAATTACCTACTCTAATGCAATTTTTGGCTCAGAATGTAATCTTGCAATGTTCAATGCAAATGTAGAAGACATTTCTACATTCAAAGTCACAGACTTGAAAGTTTTATAGTGTATCTTATTCTCTACTTAGAAATAGGGGTGGGTAAAGATTTTGTTATGGATCATGGGATTCATCTTGAATCCCATTTTGGGAGAAAGGCAGGATATCAGTCCTATAAATAAATTAATAATACAATAAAATTTTGACATGATGTTACAAAATTTCCAAAATGTATTGATATTTAGGATGGAAAGAGCTTGATTTCTAAAAAAATCAGATGTAGAAGAAATCAAATTGGCAGATCTATCCATTGAGGTCCAAGAGTCTGATGTGCTTAACTCTTTAAAGTTTTGCTTTAAATCACTGTGCATTTAACTATATTTGTGGCTCTGAACTGGGATTGCCACCTCTTTTTGTCAGACAGTTTTATGGCACATTTATGGCCAGTAGGAACAACTTAGGCTTCTCCATACTGAGCACAGTTTGTACTTATTTTGCTTTGCTCAGACTTCACCTGGAATATTGTGTCTAGTTCCAGGTCAGCACAATTCAAGAAGGATGTGGACAAACTGGAGCATGTCCAGAAGACAGTGACCAAAATGGTGAAAGCTCTGAAAAGCATGCCCTATAAGGAATGACTTAGGGAGTTGGGTATGTTTAGTCTGGAGAAGAGAAGGTTAAGGGGTGACATGCTATTGTTGTTGCTATGTATCTTCAAGTCATTTCCAACTTGTGGCAACTCTAAGACAAACCTATCACCCAGTGGGTTTCATGGCCAAGCTGGGAATCAAACCCTGGTCTCCAGAGTCATAGTCCAGTGCTCAAACCAGTGTGCTATACTGGCTCTCAGCCATGTTTAAGTATTTGAAGGGATGACATACTGAGGACGGAGCCAGTTTGTTTTCTGCTGCTACAGTGACTAGGACACAGAGCAATGGATTCAAACTATAGGAAAAGAGATTCCACCTTAAGAAGAATGTCCTGATGGTAAAAACTGTTCAATAGTAAAACACACTGCCTTGGAGAGTGATGGGGTCTCCTTCTTCAGAGGTTTTTAAATAGATGCTGGACGGCAATCTGTCAGGAGTGCTTTGATTGTGTTTTGGAGATTGGCCCTTGTGGTCTCTTCAACATTATGATGCTGTGATTCTATTTACAAGAATCAGATATGAACATTCAGATATTCTAATGCAGGATATATTGAAACTAAAATAGAATATTCCCACTCTGATTTAGGAGTATTTGCAATGACTTCAGTGAAAACCTTAGAACCTGCCAGCAATGTGATGACTCTTATCTGTTCACATAAGAACTTTATGATTGTTGAGGAGCAATGGCAGTCCCTCTAAGTCAAGGGTAGGCAACCTTTCCCCTTTAAGGGCTGAGGGACTTCAGCTCCCAGAATCCCATGAGCTATTGGCCAACATGGGACTATTGGCCAACATGGCTGAGGCTTCTGGGAGCTGAAGTCCCTCGGCCCTTAAAGGGGAAAGGTTGCCTACCCCTGCTCTAAGTGGACAAGCACATTGGTGGTGGAAAGATGTTCATTTTTGTAAAAATTAGGACTGCATCTCAATTAAAGTTATTTCCATCTGTTAATTTTGGTTGTATCTATTGATTATATTTGAGAAGAATACTTCCTTTGTTATTAGATAATGTATACATGTTCTGCAGGAGTGTAGCCCTGGGGAAGGAGCAAAATAAGGACATTGTCCTCTCAATAAGAATTCTGCTCAATTTTGCTTCTATTCCCAAATTTTGAGGACTGCAAAGAGTAAGATGACAAAAATCTAGAACTCTTGTTTGTCATATTCTAATTTCTGAAAATCTAGAATTGAATTTTGAAATCTAGAATAGACTCTAGACTCTAGAACTGAAAAATGAGAAGTGTATTCTCATTTTCTTGGTAAGTATACTTGCCTCTTTTCTCTGCATGCCTAAATTGTATTTCTAAATGTTCAGCTGAAGTTTCAAGTTCCTACAATGCTAAAAACCTGGAAAAAATAACTGATGGTAGAATTCTTATTTAAGGGGACAATTCCCTATTCCCCCTCCCATAGCTACACCCCGATTGTGAAAGTAAATAACAGAGACATTCCTCCTGTATTGCAAGAGGTGGGAGGTGCTCTTTTAAGATGGGGCTCCTCATCTGTGTGTGTTTTTTTTAAAAACACTTCTGCTAAAATAATTTAAACAGTGGCATGTTTTTAATTGCATAAAGGGTTGGTTTTTTTAAATCACATCATTTAACATGGTCCCATTTGGAGGAGAAAGGCAGGATATACATTCAATAAATAAAAACTGATTTTGTAACCCTAGTAGTAACATACAATTACAGAATGTGTGTGATAATCAGAAACAAGTAAAAGCAACTTGTGAAGAAAAACCTGACTCCATTTCCTTTGTTTTTTTGTGGGTTTTTTCGGGCTGTGTGGCCATGTTCTGAAAGAGTTCAGAAAGAAAAAAACCCACAAAAAAAAAAACTATGGATGCTGGCCATGACAGCCTACGACTCCATTTCCTTTGTTTTAAACAAGTAGTAGGCCAAGTCCCAAAGCAGCATTTTAGATGAGTATCACAAGCAGCTCTGTACACTTCAAAGTCAACCTCTATCTAGAGGGCAGGTACACTTACAGTGGAGTACAAACCTCCTTAGACTTTTTCTGTTCAGTAACACTGATTATACTGAGGAGCTCCACTCTGTAGAGATCAAGGCCAAATTCCCACCCCCTAATGCAACAAGGCAGAATGCGATGTCTTTCTGGAGTCCTGATTTTTAGACAATGTCTCTCTGAAAGTGGAAGGTATATTGTCAAAGTTAGTCCTCCTGCATTCAGTAGTGCTGTGTTCAAAAGATGCCTTGGATTTAGCCTAAATCATCAAGAGGATCAGAGTGTGGGTGTAACTAGTGTGGATATAATTAGAGTGTGGATGTGACAAATGACACATTACTAGTAACGTGTCATTAGTACTTAATTTGTTTTTGCAATAATAAAGGCATAACTGAGTTAATTCACAATTGTAGCTTAATGAGGGATAACAACTTCCTTTGCAATGTGATCTCAAATGATTTTTAGCTATTTTTATAGTTAGAAAGTGCCACCACATTTCCTAAATGTGTTTTGTACTATAAGCCAGTGGCTATTAACTTGTGACTGATTTAAAAACAACCAATGACCCAAAGTACTATGTTCATTTTCTTTTTTTCCCCTAGAATTTTATTGAGTTTTCCATTTTAAAACATGACATTACACATACATACAATACAACATACTTTCTATCAAGCTCACATATAGAATCAAAACAACACTCTAAAAAACAGTACTTCCTCAAGTCTACAACTTAACCCTATTTACCTATCTTTGTTTCTAGTAATAAATCTTTGTCTCTGTTGATAAATCTTGATTTCTTAATTGTATGGTTATTTCCAATAAACATTTTTTCATTCAATAATTACCCTATGTAACCCTTTGTTCCCCTTTTTATTTATACCGCCATATTTGTGCTGTTTACTCTGCATCGTGAATGTATACATTATTTTCCTTTGTCTCTATTTATTAAATTTTAAGACAATAGGTGAATTTGCCTCATTTGCTTCTTTGTTATCTTATATATATTTTATTTGTGTACTATCCAAGATATTATAACTACGGAGAAGAAGAAATCTGATTGTGTCTGTAATTTATATTGAATCCAGTTAATTACGTCTTCCCACTCATTTTTGTGTTTCTTTTTTTGGAAGGTTCCTTAGCCTACTTGTAAGTTTGTCCATTTCTATAAAGTCTAATGCTTTCAAATACCATTCTCTGATCTCAGGTATTTGCTTCTGTTTCCAATATGTAGCATATGATATTCTACATTATAAGGTGGAATAATTTTTTCCCATTTTTTTTTCAAGGTCTGCATCTGTGAGGCCCAACAAAAATAGTTTGGGATCATTTTCTATTTGAGTTTGTAAGATATCTTGTATGTTTTCATATATTTTCCCCCAAAACTTTTTAGCAAAAGGGCACAGCCACCACATATGGAAAAGAGTACCTCTATGTTTCTGACATTTCCAGCATTTATTGTTAAATTCTTTTTTCATTTTCGATATTTAGCTGGTGTAATATACCATCTATAGAAGAGCTTGTAATAATTTTCTCTGAGTGTATAGCTCAACGTATGTTTTAATTTGTTTTCCCAGACCTTTTCCCATTCTTCTAAGTAAATCGTTCTTCCTAAGTCCTGGGCCCAGAGAACCATGCATTCTTTTATTTGCTCTTTCTCTGTATCCCATATAATCTGTAGTATCTTGTATAATTTCTGTAGTATCTTGTATAATTTCACTATGACTTTTTCATTTTCCTTTAGCAATATTTTTTCAATTGGATTATCCATTGATGTTATTTCTTGATTTATTCTGTCGACTAAGGATCTTTGTTTCAACTGGAGATATAGAAACCAATTTTCTTTTATCCCGTCCTCTCTGAGTTCTCTGGATTTCAATCTCCAGATATTGTTTTCCTTAATTAATAGATCTTCATAGGTAGCCCAAATATTCTCTATTATCTTGTCATACCTATGAAATGCTTCATTAGGTGAGATGTAAAGTGGAATTCCCTTGTTAATTCTCACTTTATATTTTTCCCAGATTTTATTTAAAGAGTTTCTCACATAGTGATTGCTAAATTCCTTGTTCACTTTTTATTTTGTCATAATACATGTAAGCATGGAAACCATAGAAGTTGTTGAAACCTTCCAAATAAAGTAGTTGTCTGTCAGAGAGCCTTAACCACTCTTTTAGCCAATCCAAAACACAAGCATGGTAATATAATTGCAAATTTGGGAGTCCTAATCCCCCCCCCTTTTCAGCACATCTTGTAATATTTTTACCTTAATTCTTGCTTTTCTTTCTGACCATATAAAATTGGTCAGGTCCTTCTGCCACTGTTTAAACAGTAAGGAGTTTGTAATTATCGGTATTGCTTGAAATAGAAATAACAGCTTAGGCAATACATATATTTTGATTATAAATATTCTACTCATTAAGGAAATATGTAATTTATTCCAGATTTTTAATTTTTGCCGATTTTTTCCCATGTTGACTCATAATTGTTTCTGAATAACTCTGAATTCTTATTTGAAAAAGTGACAGCCAAATATTTTACTGTTTTTTCTATTTTGAAATTTGTTTTTTTGATTAAAC
>CM034701.1:95665779-95677290 GCA_020142125.1 Phrynosoma platyrhinos
TTGTTCTTTGTATATTTCTTCTATCCAATTTAAGAAGGATCCCCACCCTACTAATCTCTTTAATATTTTAAGCATAAAATCCCATCTTAGATTGTTGAATGCCTTCTCTGGGTCGAGCAATATCATAGCAATCTGTTTGTCAGGCTTACTGTGATAAAACTCTATTGCATTTAATAAGTTTCTGGTGTTATCCTTTATTTGCCTGCCTGGGAGAAAACCTCTTTGATCGGGATGAATCCATCTTGCCAGTATTGCTTTTAATCTTTTAGCTAATATCCCAGTGAAGCTTTTTGTAGTTGAGATTCAACAGTGATATTGGACGGTAATTGCTCGGTTCATATTCATTCTTGCCTTCTTTAGGAATTAAACAGATATTTTCAGATTTCCATGATTCTGGGTTTTTTCCTTCTTTTATTCTATTCATTACCGTATGCGGCTTTGGTATTAATATATCAGCTAACATTTTGTAATACAGAGCACTTAGCCCATCTGGGCCTGGTGATTTTGATGTTTTTAGATCTTTGATTATCTCGTTTATTTCTGCAATGGTTATTTCTTTGTTTAGATCTTATATTTCCTCCTTCTTTCAATTCAATATATTTTGCTTTTCTATATATTCTGTTTGTTTATATTCATTTATTTCTTCTTCTTTGAATATCTTCTTAAAGTGTTCAAGGAAAATTCTTTTGATATCTTTCTGATTTGTAAGTGTTTTTCCTTTGTCTTTAATTTTAGTAATTAATTTTTTCTTTTTTTCTTCTTTCAGTCTTAACACTAACCACTTGGCTGGCTTATTTGCACCTTCAAAGTGTTTTTGATTTATAAATTTTAGTTTTGTCTCTAATTCTTCCGTTAGCTTTTCTGATAACTTTTATATGAGTTTCTTGCAAACATATCAACTTTAGCTTTCTGCTAAATATCAACTTTAGCTTTCTGCAACACCAATACTTGTGCTTTGAGTTTTTTATCATTTGGTTTCAATTTGAGCTGGTCTTCAATCAATTTTAACTGCATTTGTATATTATTGTACTTTTCCTCTCTCTCTTTTTTCTTTTTGTAACTCTATTTAATTAAAAAAAAAACCTCATCACAGCCTTACTGGTTTCCCAAACAATATTTATATCCATATTTTCAGTTATATTTTCTTTGAAAAAAAAGTGAGTGTTTCTTTTGCCTTTTTAATTATCATCTCATCTCTTAAGAGTGATTCATCTAGTCTCCAATATCTATCTTTCTTCCTTTTCCTAAGAAGCATTTTAACTGGGGAATGATCCAACAAAATCTTAGGTAATATCTCAATTTTATATACTTTTATTTTGATTGTGTCCGATGCTAATATCGTGTCAATCCTTGACCACGATTTATGTGTGGTGGAGTAAAAAGTATAGTCCTTCAACTGTCCATTCTTATATCTCCACATGTCATCCACCTTTAAGGTCTCCATCATGTTGAAGAATGACTTGGGTAATTTACCTTTTTTTCCTTTTTTTTTATGTCCGACTTTCTATCAAGAGTGGGGTCGAAAACCCCATTCCAATCCCCCATCAAGATGATATTATCATATGGATAATCCAAAGTTATAGTGAGTAATTTTTCAAAGAATTTAGTTTTGCCATTAATTGGGGTATATACACCTATCAACAGTATTTCCTGATCTTCCCATTTCACTGCCATGCTGATATATTGACCATTCTGATCAACAAATACTTCTTTTGCTTCTAAATCTTCTTTTACATATAAAGCTACCCCTTTCTTTCTTTTCTCTGATGCCAAGACAAAAAGCTCTCCCAATTTTTTATTTTTCAATAATCTAATATCTTTATTTTTTATATGAGTTTCTTGCAAACAGGCAATATCAACTTTAAGTTTCTCCAAATAATGAAATATCTTAGATCTTTTCTGTGGAGAGCTCATTCCTTTGACATTCCAGGTAAGTATCTATGTGTTTCTACTCATCATCTTCTGTCTGTTTTCCTTCTTCTTCTTCTTGCTCTTCTACTCTTTTCCTTTCTTCTTCCAATAATATTGCTTCTTCTCCCAATAGTGTTGTGTCTTCATCTTGTCTTTTATGTACTTTTCTTTTTTGATTTTAAGTTACTTCTATCTTCTTTGCTTTCATCCTTATCTCTGTAAAATCTGACTTTCATCTCTCTTCTTTACTCTTTCTGTTTTATTCAGCTTGTCTTTGTTTTGTTGGGTTTTTAATTTCTTCACTTCTTCTTCTTTGCTGCTTGGCGTTTCATCATCTGTATCTTGTCTTTTCTTTTGGTCATATTTCTTTCCATTCTTTCATATCTTTATCATTCCATTTATTTTAGAGGTGGAGTTAATTTTATATCTTCTTTGTTCAAATGTAAACAAAAGGCCTTCTGGGTATTCTCATTTATAGTTGATCTCTTTGTCTCTTAGGATCTTTGTCAATCACAAGTATTCCTTTCTTCTTTTCAAAATTTCACCAGATCAATCTTTAAATATTTGTATCTTCGCACCATCTATTGTCAATTTTTTTGTCAAAGACTGCTCTTAACAACTGCTCGTTTATGTGCATTCTCACAAAATATATAACAACATCACATGCAACTTTCTTTTTTCTTGTTATCGCGAAATTTATCCGATACATCTTATCGATTTCAAAATGAAATTCTTCCTCATCTCTCTCCATAAATTCAGCTAACGCTGGAATTAATTTTGCATATAAGTCTTCTTCGGTTGTTCAAGAAATCCTCTATGTTTGACACATCTATTTCTGGTTTTTTGTTCAATCCTAATCTGTTCTTCTTTTTCTTTATTTTGATCTTTTTTTAGCAGTTGGATTTCACTTTTTAAATCTTTATTTTGTTTCTCTAATTCGTTTATCTTAGTTTTAGCTTGTGCTAGTTCCATCATCAGCTTTTCAACCACCTTTACCACTTCTTGGACTTCTGTCTTTATATCTCTCTTAAATTCCTCTGTTATGTCTTTCAGATCTTGCTTCAATTGCGCTTTGTCTTTTTTTATGTCTGATCTAATTTTCTTAATTTCATCCAAAATCATTAAATTGGATTCTATCATTTTATTTGTTTCCAATGATGGTCTTCTTTGTGCCTGTGCCATCGTCTGTGCCTGCATTTTTGCAACTTGCAATCTTGTGGAGGTGCCATTCACTAAGAGAGATTTTATATATATATATATATATATATATATATATATATATATATATAATCGCCCAATTGAAAATCTTATCTCTAAAGATATCTATATTGTGTATTTTACAGTGTTTTGACCTTTTTGTATTTAGCAAGATTATCTAAGAAATCCCCAAACCAAAGTATCCCCAACATAGTTGGGGTACTATGTTCATTTTCGATAACATAAAAGTAACAAGTTGCTTTTTGAAATTATAAGAGTAGTGAAGAGGGAGAACTTGAAACTGTAACCATATCTTGATTTCTTTCAAAAAGTAACTTGAAAAAGAGAACTCAGATATCTGAAGGGCATATCCACTGTTTACAATGGAACTTGACTCACGAGTACTAAATCCAATGTTAGTCCTAAAAAGATTACATCCATTAAAAACAATGGGCTTTACAAAAATTGTAGAAGGATTGTGCCCTATAAATACACTTTCCTTCTTAAACAAATACAGTGTTCTTGGAGGCAGATCTTTCTGTTCATTGTCCCTCTCAAGATACTAAGGCTGTTGTTGTTGTGTGTCATCAAGTAGTTTCTGACTTATGGCAACCCTAAGGCTATCACAAGGTTTTCTTAGCAAGATTTGTTCAGAGGGGTTTTGCCACTGCCTTCCTCTGAGGCTGAGAGAGTGGGATTTATCCAAGTTCACTCAGTGGGTTTCCATGACTGAGCAGGGATTTGAACCCTGGCCTCCAGCTCTGCTTCCTCACTAGGACTATATATTTTGCCTTAGGGTTGCCATAAGTCAGAAATGACTTGAAGGCACTCAGCAACAATAGTCATAGTAGTCTGTAGACTCAGTTCACTGGAGTAATTCTTCTGACGGCTTTATAATGAGCAATACATTTTATTTTTGTCCTTAGTTGCATTTATATCCTGTTTTTCCTTCACTGGGTAAAGGTGCACATGACTCTCTCTTCCTGTTCTCTTCATCCTCACAAGAACCCTGTGAAATAGATTAAGCCAAGAGAAGCAGCTGTCCCAATTCAAGCAGTGAGTTTCATAGCTCAAGGGAAACTGAACCTTGATTTCCCAAGCTTCAGTCCAACAGTCTAAACTAGGGGTCAGCGACTTTTGTTGCTGGGGGGCTGGGGGGGCCTGCCAGGGCCCAGGGAAGGCCCCAGCGCACCTGCGCAGGGCAAATTCACCCAGCGCACCTGCGCAGGGTGAATTCACCCAGCGCACATGTGTGCAGGGCCCAGAGAAGGTCCCACACACTGGGGCCTTGCCAGGGCCCAGGGAAGGCCCCATGGTGGCTGCGCCATGCGAATTCACATGGTGCAGCCATCGTGGGTACTTTCAAAATGGTGCTTGTGCGCATGCGTGCACAAGCATGGGTGCCATTTTGGATGCCGAAATGGCACCTGCACTGCGTGTTGCACCAGTAAGCACAGGGGGGTGGCAGCGGTGGCGGCGGGACCGGCCACGTGCTGATCCCAAGGCCTCCATGGGCCGCATCCGGCCTGCAGGCCGTAGGTTGCTGACCCCTGGTATAAACACTACACCAACTAGCACTCTTTGTTATTCAGTCCACTCCTTGTACTGCCATGTAATCATTTCCCCCCATTAGCATTCTTTAAAAATCTGAATGAGCAATTTTTACTCAACAGTAAATTGAAATACATGCCTGGCTTTATCAATCATTGTCAGAGGTCATATTAGTTACTCATTTGGAAGAGAACTCTATTAGAAAGCCACACAGAAGAAAAAAACATGTGTTGTGGTGTCCTCTCCACCCCTGTCAGCGTGGTCTTCCCCTCAGTCCAATAAAGCATATCAACTGCTATGTCTGCTGTTTTCTCCAGATGATTCCAATAGCTGAGGAGAAAAACTGACATGAAAACAAACCCTGGACCTCAGCTTCTTGGGTAGCACATGGATTCACAACTGTTGTGTAAAGAATTTTAAGATTGGGAGGAACGTAATCATGGAGCCCGAAGGCATCTGTCCAAGTCATTACGGAAAATTTCACAGATCCACTTGGTCCATGTGATGTGATCTAGAGGCATTTAAATGCATGTGAATCTCTGTGTAAGATGGTTTACAGGGACTTTTAAAACCTAGAATAACTCTTCAGCATTTGGGAACACCCTCCTCTCCTAGTTTACTGGAAGAGGAGAAATGCCATCTGGGTATTTAGCAGTCCAGAGGGCAAGAAACCAAGATATCAGTCAGAAACTGGGAAAACCAAGATGAGCAGAGAGAGACACAAAAGTGTAGTCAGAGTCCAATTCCAAGGGTCCAGAAAGAAGGACACAATCTCCAAGATGCATTGGGTGCCTTTTCCACAGAGTGAATAATAGACATTTCTTCCAGCAGCTGATGAGTGTTTGCTGCCTGCTCTATGTAGACTGGCTGATAGTTCAGTAAGAATGGCTGAGGCAGCAGCACCTGAGCTGCAGAGTTGCCAAGCCATTTCCCAAACACTCTTGTTCTACTGCTGTCTGAGAGGAAGGCAAGATACCTTCCATGTCAAGCCTGTTGTTGATTAGATTTGAATTTCACACACATAGATAATTTTAAAACCAGGATTAACCTACCTACCTTCTTCCTATGGAATAAACACTTTTGATCAACTGGTCATTTTTTAAAAAATCTTTGAACCATCTAGGACTTATTCTATTATAATTAACACTTTGTGATGGAATACAGCTTACTTTTACAAGGACAGACATTATTTCAGAGTAAGATTATGATTTCATAAATACACATTAGAAGTGATAATGTCCCATCAACCCCACACAAGTGAGATTGCCACCTGAAGTGGCAACAGTAATGGATTCTGAGGATTTATTTTTAAAAGTGCCCCTTCTCTTCTTATTCCTAAATACAACATAAGCTCCAAAGCAATTAAGGAATATGTACTTAAAATATGTTCCATTCCATCCAGCAGAGTTCATCTTAAGAAAAATCATTACCATCTCAAGTTTCAGTGGAATAGGAATGTTCCTAGTTTCCCTAAATTAATGTATTTACCACAAAAGTTCACTAAGGCATAATTACAGCTTTTTAAAAAATACAAAATTCACATTATATTAACAAGTAATATGTACCATTTCAGCAATCAGAAGGAATTTTAATCCAAAGTCTCCAAATTTGTTTTGTAATTTGACTAGCCAGAGAAGAGCTGCTCAGAAAACAATGTTTTTCCCCTTTCCCAACATAATTTGATCCTTAAGATTGCCTAACTCAGAGAGCCTTTGTACAAAAGAAAACTGAATAAATGTGTTAATTGATGTGGACTGAAATATGGATTGCATTTGGAATTAGACATATTATTTGGAATTAGACATATTAGGGCAGCATGCAATTTTAGCACCTCATGTTACCAATAGGTGGCAGAAAGTCAAAAATATAAAAAAGTTCCAGATTTTAATAATAATCAAATATACAAGCATTCCCCTCCATATCCCTTACCCATCTGTATGGAATTACCAGCAAAGAGAAAATATTTGTCAAATTGAGGGATTACTTACTAGGATTTGCCATGTTTTTAAAATAATTTCAGCAATATCCCTGGAGCGTGTGAAAAACCCAATAGTGCAAATGAGCTGATCCTTATTAGATTCTCCTTCCGAGTCACCTAGAAATTCAAATCCTTGCTGTTATTATTTCCCTTAGTGTTCCAAGATAACACAATTTCTCATGGATTTAGTCACCTTTGTCATTCTTTTAAATTGAGCAAAGCTATAAATGGAATGCAATGAGCTACATAGCCCTGCCTTCTATGGAGTCTCAATAGGACTGTGGGAGAAAGTGCAGGGAGGTGAAGGATGGAAAAATGCAACACGTCCTGTAGTATGAATGGCTATCTGTGTGGTGCTAAAACTTGTCCATTAGAAATTATTGCAGTTAAATATGATCATCAATGGAGATTAAAGAGAAACAATGTCTTATATGGACAGCATTTTATGGTACAAGTAAAACAAGGTCTTTTTCTTTTCTTTTATTCTTTCTTCCCTGCTCCTCACCCCTCCTCCTTTTTTAAAATGTTTTTTCTTTCTTTTTCTCCCTCCATCCCCTAGTGTTCCTTCAGCCTTTTCCTCTCCTCTTCCACCCCCCTGATGAACGATGGTGATCTCATGAATTTTACAGGGTTTTCTTAGGGAAGAAATACTCAAAGATGGTTTTGCTAGTTCCTACCTCTGAAATTTAGCCTGCAGCAACTGGAATTTGTTGGTAGTCTTCTCCTTAGCCCCATGCCAATACTAGCAACTCTCTCTCTTTCTCTGTCTTGTTTCCCTGTTTGGAGAGTCTGGGGTCTTGCAGAGGAAAGCAGAACATAAAGTTGTCTAAAAGCTCTGTGGGGGGGGGGGGGGCAATTAATCTACCAGGCCTACCTCCAGGCCTCTTTCTGCAGAGATTAGGGAACCTTTCTATGATTCTATTCAGTGCTACCAAAGCTCAGCCAGTGTACTTCCTCCAAGCTTCCCATTCTGCCTCTCTGTACAATCTGAGCTCAAGGCAACTGGGTGTCCATAGAATCATAGAATCATAGAGTTGGAAGAGACCACAAGGGCCATCCAGTCCAACCCCCTGCCATGCAGGAATTCTCAATCAAAGTATCCCTGACAGAGGGCCATCCAGCCTCTGCTTAAAGACCTCCAAGGAAGGAGACTCCACTACTCTCTGAGGGAGTGTGTTCCACTGTCGAACTGCCCTTACTGTCAGGAAGTTCCTCCTAATGTTGAGGTGGAATCTCTTTTCTTGCATCTTGCATCCATTGTTTCGGGTCCTAGTCTCTGGAGCAGCAGAAAACAAGCTTGTTCCCTCCTCAATATGACACCCCTTCAAATATTTAAACACAGCTATCATATCACCTCTCAGCCTTCTCTTCTCCAGGCTAAACATCCCCAGCTCCCTACCAGTGAGTAACCTAGTAGATCCTTGGCACAATCTCGATTCCATTTTGCAGTTGGGAAAAAGAAAGAGTTGTTGCCATATCAGAATTATGCCATCTGGCTGGTGTTCAAGAATCCCCTCCTCAGGCACTGGCTAACTGTGAGAGAATGTCTGAGGATCTCAAGATGAAGTTGCACATGAGAGGGTATAATTGCCTAAGAAGATAAAGTACACTTCCTTCCACAATGCTTAAAAAAGTATATGTGCTAGTGGGACAGGTTATGCCAGAGTATGCCACCAATAGAACTCTGATCCTTGTGTTTAAATCGATAGAACTCTGATCCTTGTTTTTAAACACTATACAGCAGCTGTGGACAGATTTTAATTAACTAACTTGAACAATCCATTTTAAAAAGCAAAATAATCCCAAAATGTGCATGTGAGCACTTACAGTTATCCATGCAAGCTTCAGGTGATTACATTTTATGGTCTTGGAAATGTGCTGGAGATGCATATATGTACTTGTATTAGCATAGAGATGGCACAGGAAATGAAAGGGATAAAGACAAAGAAAGTCCACATTAATGAACTTTGTTCTTATCGCTCTTTCTGGTATTCATTATACATAGTGTCTGAAACCAGGCAATCACAAGGAAGCAGATTTTTAATTTGCATCAGTTAATCTATCGTATGTATCAATGTGTGCATGACTATCATGACCAGTTATAGAATCATGCCTTGTTCATAAAGAGCAGATGATGTTCATTGTCTGCAAGAAATGAAGGGAACATCTTTCACCAAAAATACATGAATGTTTACCAAAAGTGTGTGGAGTCTACATAAAGTATAAATTGGGTGGGGGTGGAGTGAGTAGATCTCTGGATTTATTTATTTTTTAAAATAGGAGATGCTTTTTCAGACTTTGGCAGTATGAATTATCTTCAGTGTAAAAAAGCCCAAGGAGGTATTACAATGCAATCCCAGAAGTTCAAGACAGGTCCCTGGGAAGATTACAATACTATAATTTGGTACAAGAGGACCAGAACTATGGAAAAGTTTTTGGTCTCTAACCACACCTCAATGTTGTGTTCCCAGTCCATCTCAAATCTATATGCACTTACTATGGTAAGAAAGAGCATGAGGCTCAGCTGAGTGCCCCAAATTGGATTATGGGATGAGGGAATGTTTTCACTTGTTTGTTTTGCCACGCCGAGGGGTGGGTTATAAATAAAAAAATATTATTATTATTATTATTACAAATTTAATATTGTGAGTTATCTTGCTCAGGGGCAAAATAAGGAAGAATAGGTTTCTGTTGAGCTTTATGGGACCCTGTCATGCATGGGTCCTTCATCTTAATACAGAGGAAGCAAAGATCCCACATGTTTTAAGACAGTTTATTTGTTTCACATGCAATGCTATTCATCTGTTTGCTAAACTGTTCGCTTCCCAAGGCAATGACCTCACTGGAGTGTCTAAAATCAAGGGTATTTCATAAGGCAGATATTATATAAATCATTATTTATTTTTCTGTTACATTACCATTTTTTCTGTATTGTTATAATGTGCATGAAGTTTGTGAACTGTACACTTTGAACTGTATCAAAATAATATATTTAAATGTATGAAAGATGGGATTTTGACTGAAAAGCCTATACTAAAGGCTCAAGATTGTTTCAAGCTGCATTGAACAGCATCTGGGCAGAAAACAAACAGAATCTGTATTTTTATTTTTTGTTAGGAAATAAAAAATACATTGTCTCCCTCTGCAAGGGTTGCTTGTACAACATGATGAATAGATTGTATTAAACAATTTTCTTAGCTAACTGTTGTTTGTGGTAAAATCATTCAAAGCCACAAAACAGATTTTGAGTGAGTCAAAGACATTATGATTACGGCTTTGTTGCCTGTCAAATACAAAGTCATTTACAAAGCTTGGAAATGGTACTTTTTATAAACTACATGCTGGCCTTGTTAGCTGAGAACTGTAGTCCAAAAAAGTAACTTCCAAGCTCAGTTCATTTATTATACAACTAAGTACAACAAACAGCAGCTCTTCCCTTACACATATCTGTATGCAGCCACAGCTATGAATTTTGTAGCTATTAATTAAAGGGAAGTCCATAATCATGTTTCCTGGAAAGATTAGTTGTGGGCATTTCTTGTTGTCTTTCATTTGATCCCACCATGGCTAGAATTCCCTAAAGTTATGAATGTGTAACCCAGAGTTACATATTTGTGACTATTTTGTATTCATGGTCCCTATGTATTCACTGTTTTAGGGAAATATATGCTCACAGAAGAGGTGGGAATATTAGTCATCGGCTTCCCAAATGACAGGGGAACAGACCTCTGGCACACAGTGGCTGCTGCTGCCTGGTAAGTAGGGGATTGGGGAGGGGTTGGTCACCACATAGCTCCATAAGTATGATAGTTACATAAAAACATAGTTGACTGAGATTCCTGGTCCATCATTCTCTCCTGTCCATTACAGAATCACCATACATAGGGAGCCCTGGTGGCGCAGTGGTTAAATGCTGGTACTGCAGCCACAACATTGTAAGTTTGATCCTAGAGGAGGGCTCCAAGGTCCACTCAGCCTTCCATCCTTTCATAGGTTGGTAAAATGAGTACCCAGCTTGTTGGGGGCAATTGGCTTACAGAGTGTAAACCACTTAGTAGTATAGAAATGTACTTGCTATTGCTATACTGTGAGCTGAGATCAGGCCAAATGACCTGATTTGCCAGAGATGGTACTGACTTATCTTCTGCCATCCCAACTTTTCAGAGGCTTTAAAAATGCCCCAGTTTCTGTCCCCTCCTGCCAGTTTCCCCCTTTGTCCTCAACTTATGTCACTTGCTACAAATTGAGTTCAAAGTGCAGAAGTATCTTGCACTCACTTAACTTAGAAGGAGAAAGAATCTTGCCCTTCTCAATAGGTTTAGGAAAAATCTAATTGATGCAGCCCCTGTGGGTTTGTGTATTCTTTGTCCTTGTATATTGTGTATTCTTAGTCATTAGTAACTTTTGCCATATTGACTACACTCTAATGTTGCTTGGCCACACATGCCCCAGTGTCCATGTGTGAAATGTTGGAAAGTATGCATCACCTCTTCCTCACTACTTCTGCTCCTACAGACCCAGAATTGCAACTTCTACAGACCCGGAAGACTTGTGTGTGTGTCCTCTAGAGCAGGGGTAGGCAAACTGTCCCCTTTAAGGGCTAAGGGACTTCAGCTCCCAGAAGCTTCAGCCATGTTGGCCAGTAGTCTGGGATTCTGGGAGCTGAAATCCCTCGGCCCTTAAACGGGACAGTTTGCCTACCCCTGCTCTAGAGAATATGGTGGCAATTTCACCACATTTCTCCCTGAGTGTTTTAAATCAGGGATAGTTAAAAAAAAAATCCAAAGGTGACCAGAAGTCCCTTTCAGATTTGAAAAAATCCCCTATCCCAGCTACAGTTGTGGGGAGGGATGTGGCCATTATTTCTCACATAA
>CM034701.1:95679915-95698939 GCA_020142125.1 Phrynosoma platyrhinos
AAAAGCTACCCGGGGGTTCTCAAACAGGGAAAAATGGACCCAATCCAGGTCAATCCACTACACAGGGGGTCCCAGGGAGGGACAATAATCCCATATGGGTCACCCACAAGGCCTTCTAAAGGTCCACGGCCCCCATGCAGGGACAAAAACTCCCTCCATGTGTTGCCAGCTATGTCAGAAATTCTTCTCCCCTAAAGAAGCCCCCCAAGTGCTTCAAAACACAAGCCGGGACCACTACCAAGAACCAGGCCGAGGAAGTCCACTGGCTCTCTCTAATGTCGGCAGCTGATTCTCTCTCTCAGCTGCCAATGCTCAGAATGGCTGCCTCCATGTGGCAACGGGGATTAAATAATCCCCGAATCCCGCCTGAAATCTTGCAAAACTGTTCAGTCTTGCCAAGATCCCTCTGATTGGTTGGGAGGTGAAGGGAGGGTGGGACTCCCTTCCCTCCCCTCACCTCCCAACCAATCACAGTGTTGGCCTTCTAAATTTGGCTGCCGCAACAGAGAGCCCTTCCCAACACATCGGGGGGGGGGTCTTTTTCTTTATTTCCCATTCCCTGATTGCTCCTTTATCCTTTGGCTAACTGAGGCCCCATTCACACTTTCATTTTTGTGCTGGGTAGATCTGAACAGATTTGTTGATGCAATACTGAATCTGAATCTGACTGAATCTGACTCAAATGAAAGTTGATACTACATTTACCCCAACTGAACCTCTTCGGTGCAATTTAACCCTGTCAAGTTCACACTGACCAAAGCATTGATTAAAAATGGAGCATCCTTATTGATCTCACACAATTATTTTTGGGTCATTTTTTCCCCTCTCAATCAAATTATGTGTATCTACATGTCATGACCAGCCAGGCTAAGCACTTGGAGGATGAGGAGGATGAGGAGGATGAGTCAGGCCCTAGCTTTGCTCTACCAGAGCTGGCTGAGCCTGGACCTAGCTCTGCTATCCCAACTGCAGCACAGCCCATGACTCAGCAGCCTAGCTTCTCCCCAGCAGCAGGCCTCCCCCCAGCAGAGGTTCCAGGCCTGGGAGTCATAGAGGAGCAGGACGAAGAGGTACCTACCTTTAGAGAGAGAAGGACAGAAAGGGTGTGACTCCGGTGTTCTCTGCAATTAGATGAGAAATGCTCAGCTAACACCAAACAGCTGTGATTGGGAGCTAGACCAATATAAAACAGCTGGGAGATGCCGAGCTTCTTTGTCAGAGTCTATCTTCATTCTCTGGTGAAAGCATCTGACTCTGACTCCCTAACTACCTTGCTTCATAGACCTCAGACAGCCTTGCAACTCTTGACATTTGGAATGGATTCACTGACTTGATCTCTGGACTCTTGGACCCTTGGCTTGCTCCTGGTTTTGCTTCTTCAAACATTTGAACTGGTATTGTACTTTTGGAACTGCCTTGGTGCTTCAGACTTCTATTGGTGTGGTTGCTCTTATCAGCTACTCCATTGGCTGCTTTCCTGGACACTACGTCACACTGTTTGGGTGAACCCCCACATCCTTGGAGGATAGGAAGAGGAAGCCTCTCAGAGGGCCCCTTGCCATGAAACCCCCATGAGAGCTTCTCCTTGGGGGGATTCCCCCCTGCCACCCTTGGACGGGAGAATAAAATCACCATGCATTGAAGCCACAGAAATGTAAAGGTTTACACTTTCTGTCAAATAAAATTTTAAAAAAACCTCCAAAACCCAAAAGACCCTCCTTTGCTGGCTTGGGTGAGGTCTTATTTTTTTTTTAAAAAAAAAAATACACCACCCACCAAAATTCTCCTTATTCTCATTTTTCCAGTTTCATTGTTGGAGGAATTCATTGCTTGGTTTTTTGCAAAGAGGAGGAGGAGAAAAAGGGTATATATAATTTTTTATTTTTAAATATGCAGTTGTTACTCATTCCTTCTCTATTTCCCCCAAGTAAATGCCAGAGAGGCTCATGAAGAATGGTAGGGCTGGTTTTTCATGGAGTCAGTGAGCACAAGAATGGCACTTACCATGCACTCCAACTTGTGAGAGGGAATAGGCATGTTCTGCCCATCTGTCTACCCTCTGGCCATTAATCCCTCCCTTTAGGAAGCCCCAAATAGGATCGGGGGGGCAAGTTCACATTGGCAGCATCCTGATGAAACCCATTTTTAAAAAAAGATATGAGGGAAAACCCGATATTGGAAAACTCACAATGAGGGGGATTTGCTCCGGGTCCACCCCTATTTGGGTGTGCAGTGTAAACTACCCACTTTTAAACTAGTTTGCAAACTGAGTTAGTGTGTGAACGGCCCCACAGCCTCCCCTGCATTCTCCCAGCACTCACCACAACGCCTCTGGATGTGCTTCTTGCTCACAACTATTGAGAAATGTACAACATGAAACCTCCTCTTTTAACTTCCCATTCCACTGCAAAACAAATGCAACAACAACAAATTGCACCATGTTTAAAGGCTGAAACCTTCTAGTTTGGAACAGCAACACATGTATGGCAGGGAAGATGTCATGACCCTGAATGTGGTTTTACCAGCCTAAGGCTCAGCTGCTGCACTCTATGTGCTGTTTCACATGACACAATTTCAATAATATTATTCCATTTTAAGAGCCATGGCTGCATCCTATGGAATTGTGGAGTTTGTAGTTTGGGGTCGTATGAGAACTCTCTGGCTGAGATTTATAAATACTTCCTCCCTAAACTCCAGATCCCAGGATTCTGATGAATGAAAACATGGCAGTTAAAGTTCAGTCATAGCAATATAACTTTGTCGTGGGAAAGGGCCATTGGTATGCGAACCCTGTGTTTCCCTCACAATGCCAGAAACTTGATTGCTTAATTTGGGTTTCAACAGATTGCTATAGACGGGTCTTCTAATGTGGGTGATGTACTATCCTATCATCTCATTGTTATGTTTCAAAAGCTTTTAAATTACTGCTGTTTTCAGTAGGGTAGCTTATTTATTGTAATAATAAATTAGCTTATTTATATTTGTAAGCCACCTTGATTGCTTAGGCAAAAGGCAGGATATAAAAAATAAATTGTTGTTGTTGTAATAATAAATACAATAAATAAGCTAGTGTATTGAACACAGCACTAATTTAATAGCTTTTGAAACATAACAATGAGATGATAAGATAGCACTGCCACCCCCTCTTAAAAGACTTATTTATAGTAACCAGGTGTTTGGTTTTTAACCTTATTTTACTTTCATCTATATTGTGAGCTGAGTTGCCTTGGTTCCCATATTGGGAGAAAGGCAGGATATTAAATCAACTGATAAATTAACTATTTAGGAAATTGGCTGCTGTGCTACCTGCAAACTTGACATCATAGACAAATGCCCTGTTTCAGTGGCTGAAATGGTATTGGGCATATAATGTAGATGGACAATGTCATTTGATTTATTGATTCATTTAATTGTGACTGTCCCCTCTCCCAAATGAGACCCATGGCAAAATGTACAACTTTGAGTTCTTTTTCAAACCATGCTGTCTCATTTTTAGAGCAGTTGTTTTGCAAGCCCAGTGAGATCTCATTCAAGACTGCATTTGTAAAAGCTCCTCTCTTTCCCATCCACATATTACCTAGGTTACAGGGAAAGCAAGAGGGAGAATAAACAATCAATCATTTTAAATGTGCCAGAATGGATCATATTAAGATTATCTTTCATATCACTTCAGATTAAGCAGATCAACACTTTACCTAAGAGCAGACAGAGCCTATGTCAATTTAGGTGCTGCAAAATAAATCTTCTTGACAAAAAGATCATTGCAAATATGTCACTTTTCCACCAAGTGCAAAACCATGATTCTTTGGGTATCACCTGCCACTTTCAAAGAGAGAAAGTGTGATCTATGATTCATAGTGACACTGAGAAAATCCTGCACCTTCCAGCAGATTTTGTAGCTTTGCAGTTAAATTGCAGGTTGGTTTACTGCTTCCCTAGAAATAAATGCAGGGAATTCCCTCTTTGCTTGTTGTGAACTTGTTTTTCCTTCATGAGCTATTGTGAAGGCACAAAAGCTAAGGAAATGAAAATGTCAATGATTAAAAACAAACAGAATAAAATATCACAAATAATAGGGAGGTCTGTGTCTAGATCTATCACATCTGTTGAAGTATCTATCAATTCATCCATCTATGAAAGACATGGGAAAGCAGAAGGGGCAAATGGAATACTCCCACCACAAGCCCTCTCCAGACCAAATGCTGTCAGAGGATGTAGTGATGATTCTGATATCATAGGGTTTTCAAATTTCCATGCCAAAATGCATATACTCCAACATTTCACAGATGAAAACCAGGACACGTGTGGCCAAGCAACATCAGAGTGTGGTCACAATGTCAAAAGTTATTAATGAAGAACACACAAGCTATGTGAGGCTGCAGCAGTTTGCATTTGCCTGAGTATACTGGGAAGGACAGGACACTACCTCTTCCTTTCCTCTTCCAACTGTTGTACTTTGAGTTTGTAGCAATTAAAATAAGGTTCACTAAATGCACCTGAGGAAGTAGACTGTATTGAGTAATCTCCACTAAATGCATCTGAGGAAGTACAATGTAATATATGTAAACTCATGCTGCCAACTTCTTTCTTTCAGTTAGTCTCAAAGGTGCTACAAGATCTCTCTGCATACTGAAGTAAGCTCAGGACAAAGGAAGAAATTGGGAGTTGGAGAGGGAAATGGGGATATTTCAAAAGCAGCTGAAAAATAAGGTGGCAATCAGGACCATTCCTGCCAATGGGACAGTTGGAGGGTACAAAAGCATTGGCTGGAGCCTTTCCAGTTGCTTTGGCTGCTAATCAGGCTTTATTTCCTTCTCCTCCTATACACTAAGGAGTAAAAACAAGAAAGAGGTCACTTCTTAGCTGGCACTTCCAGGAGCAACCTGTCATGCCCTGCCTCACCGAGGACTTGGAGGATGATCCAGAACTTCCTCTGAGTCCTGAGTCTGCAGTGGAGGAGCCCCAGCCCGGCCTTAGCAGCCCTGGTTTGCCAACTCCCACGGTGCCTCCAGCAGAGCCTATGACTTCTCAGGAGGCCGCTCTGCAGCCAAGCCTCCCAACAGCAGAACCGTTGGACATGGAGAAGGATCAAGGGACTTCAGCCAGTGTCAAGCAGGAAGGATGAGCCTTTGGCACTCTAGGAGACAGTATGAAAAATCCTGAGGCAATCAAGGTGTTCAACCCTAGCTGAGCTCCAGCAGCTCGGGGATGTAAGCAGATGTGGAAGCACTGCCTCAGTGCCAGAGGTGATCTGAGCTTCCTGGCGAAAGCCTCTGTCTCTCCTTGTTCCTAGGCCTGAACCCTTGACTTATCATGGACTACCGGAACTCTTGACCCTCAGACCGCTGACTAATCTTTCACTTCTGTAGACCTGGACCTTTGGACACTAATCTTTCACTTCTGTAGACCTGGACCTTTGGACTGCCTAATTTCTCTGCTTCTTTGGAACCCTAGACCTTCAGAACATGTTTGACTCTTCGCTGGCTGACCCTTTGAATGTAACTAGGTAACTAGGACTTGGTTTGGGACTTCCTTCTGCCTTGGCTATCAGCTCTTCCACTGGCTTTCCAGGACAGAATAACCTCTGGCCTTTAACGAGGCTGATCACAACATAATGGCTGGGGAATGTGCTTTGGAGGAGCTGCTGCAAATGAATTTGCAGCTTTCTGACCAGGTGCAGCAACTAACTCAGAGTGTGGCTACACCCCAGAGACCCTCTGGTACCTGAACAACATCGGAAATTCTTTGCCTCCCTTCCTGATATGTTCCAGGGAGACAGAACTATGTTGGACAGCTCTCTGGCTAGCTGCAAACTGCACTTTAAGCTCCACAGGGATGACTTTCCTGATGACTCCCATAAATTTTTGTTTATAATCAGTTAGCTTTAGAGCTCTGCCAGCAAATGAGCGACTCCCTACTTGAATCATGATAGCCCCCTCCTCAACAATCTGCAGGGCTTTATAAATGAAATGAGAGCCACCTGGGAGGATCTTCCCCATGCGCTCCGGTCCTCTGGGAGGAATTTTTTAGAGCTCCAAAGATCGAGGCTATCTGTCACCTCCCAGAGGGCCTTCTCTGTTGTTGCCCCCAGGCTCTGGAACGACCTGCTGGACGAGATCCGTCAATTAACATCCTTGGACAGTTTTAAAAAGGCTGTCAAGACAGATCTTTTCCGGCAGGCCTTCCCAGACTAAATTGTCCCAGCCCCGGCCCTGCCCCCCTCTTCTCTCAGTATTATTATTTGAACCTTGGTTCTCCTGGAAGTGTAATAAGGGGTATTTTGGTATGTTTCAATAATTGGATTTTAATCATGTTATGGTTTAATAATGTTTTAAGGGGGGGGAATTGTTCTTTATTGTAATTGTGTTTTATGCTGTAAACTGCCCTGATTGGGCAACCATTGGGCGATATATAAATAAATATTATTATTATTATTATTATTATTATTATTATTATTATTATTATTATCCTGTAAAGGCTGTGATGGCAGAGGGTCAAATCTGAGCTCTCCATCAAGGCAAAAGGATTGTAGCAGAGTACTCCACATCTTTCTGCCTGATAGTGCAGAATTTGGAGTGGAATAACAGTGCCTTGCAAGCCCAATTCCATTATGGTCTGTCAGACCCAATTTTGGATAAGTTGGCATGCCCAGAGCCTCCTGTGTCCCTGGATTTGCTGATTGCACAGGCTACACACTTGGGCTGCCACCTCACCACCCACAAATAGTCTCATCAGTGTGTCCTTCCACCCCTCCTTAGTCCAGCCCAGACAGCTCAATCAGTGCCACCTGTGTCGGCCCCTTCCCAGGCCATGGAGGAACCTGTGCAGCTGAGAGGGTCCTGCCTGGAGCTCACCTGGGCCGAGAAGGAACACAGGAGGAGGGAGGGCCTCTGCCTGTACTGCGGTCTACAGGGGCATTTTGCCTGCAAATGCCCTGCCAAAGGATGCTGACCTGTGCTGCAGGGAAATGGGCCCTCCCAGATGTGGAGCGGGTTCACTACCTGGGAGAGTCTCTTGAACCCACTACTTCCAGCTCAGCTCCCTGAAAGGACCTGTTGATGGTGGCCAACAATCCCTACTGCAGAGCTTCTTCCCATAGGAGCTATGTTAGACTTGGGGGCCTTGAACAGCTTTATGGACTTGGGGTTTGCGAAACGCCACCAGATCCCATTGGAGGCCCTAGCTAAGCCCAGGCTGGTGGAGACCATTGATGGATGGCTCCTCAGGTCTGGTCCCCTGACTCATTAGATGCATTCTCCACCTTGAGATCCAGGGCCATGTGGAGGAGATCCTGTTTCTGCTGGCTGCCGTCCCTCATTTCCCTTTGGTCTTGGGAATGTCCTGGCTCTCAAAGCATGGCTCGCATATCTCTTGGTCCCGTTGGGAAGTCCTGTTCACCTCCAAGTACTACCAAGAGCACTGTTGGCTGGAGCGGATCCCTGCGGCAGTAGAAATGGAGACCCAGGACACATTTTCATGTTGCCGGCAAAATATCAGGACTTCGATATGTTTGACAAAAAGAGGTGGACTCTTTCCACCACACCGACTGTATGACTGTCCCATTTACCTGGTGCCAGGGGGCCCTATTCTGGAGGGGTGCCTTTATTCCCTCTCAGAGCTTGAGCTGGCAGCTTTGAGGGACTTTCTGAAGAAGAACCTCCAGAAGGGATTCATCCATCCCTCCAAGTCTCCTGCAGGCACACCCATCTTGTTTATGCACAAAAAGTGCAGGGAGCTGTGCCTCTGCAATGACTACCGGGGACTCAACTAGATCACCATCCAGAACTTGTACCAATTGCCATTGATCCCGGAACTGCTGGAGTGGCTCCATCATGCCAAGGTATCCACTAAGCTGGACCTCTGGGGGGCCTACAACTTGGTAAGGATTCGGGTCAGAGACAAATGGAAGATGGCATTCCAGACGTAGTATGGGCATTACGAATATACCATCATGCCCTTTGGGCTGTGTAATGCTCTAGCCATCTTCCAACATTTTGTTAATGATGTGTTAAGGGACTCTCTGAACTGCTTTATCATCATTTATTTAGATGCCTTTTTGATTTATTCCCCTAGCCAGTGGCTCATGACATTCATGTCTGTGCCATGCTCCAGAGACTCCAGGAGCATCAGCTCTATGCTAAGCTCGAGAAGTGCGCCTTTGACTTCTGTGAAGTGAACTTCTTGGGCTATTGGATCTCAGCCCAGGATGTGGGCATGAACACTTCTAAGGTGGAGGCAGTACTGTCTTGGCAACCTCCTCACAGCAAAAAGGACATCCAGCGGTTTCTAGGGTTCACAAACTTTTACCGGAAGTTCATTGAGGATTATGCAACCCTAGTGGCCCCTATCTCCCAAATGTTGTGAGGGAAGGCTTGCTTCCAGTGGATGATGACTGCACAGCAGTCCTTTGAGGCCTTGAAGGCACACTTCACATTGGCTCCTATCCCACAGCACCTGGATCCATGGATGTCCTTTGTCATTGAGACAGATGCCTCAGACATCACCCTTGAGGCTGTGTTGCTCCAGCCAACAGGGCCTCAGGTGCGCCTGTTGCCTTGTGCTTTCTACTCCTGACAGCTCACGGCTCCAGAGCAGAATTACACCATTTGGGAGAAAGAGCTCTTGGTGATCAAGGTAGCTTTTGAGACTGGTGGCATCACCTCAAGGGGACAGCTCACCCAGTGCAGGTGCACACGGACCATTGAAATTTGGAGCACCTGCAGATGGTGCAGAAGCTTTCCCAGTGGCAGAAGCAGTGATCCATGTTCTTTGCCTGCTTCAACTTTCAGCTGCAGTATGTGCCCCAAGCCCAGAACCATCAAGCAGATGCTCTCTCCCAGAAGCTGGAGTATGCCATAGACCCAGAGGGGGAGCTCCAGTCCACCATTCTGTGCCCAGGGAACTTTGCCACTGCCCCAAGGGAGGCTATCTTGTTGGATCAGATCCGCAACCTCCAGAGCCAGGACCCACTGGTGGCCCAGCATGCTGTGGAGGGGGACACTTCTCCCTTCACATTCCGGGAGGGCCTCTCTACCACCAAGACCACCTCAGCAAGCCAGCAGGACATTTTGGCTTCTGTAAGATTCTGCACCTCCAGCATGGGTTTTGGTGGCCCCATGTCCGGGCAGAGGGGGCCAAGTATGTTGACACTTGCCTGGTGTGTCATCGTGCCAAGGACCATGCTTTATTTGTTTGAACTTTTGTATGGCTTTTAAATTATTTTATACTGTTTAATTTGGAGTTTTTAAATTGTTTTAAAACATTTATTGTAAACATTTTTAATTTGTTATTTCTGGAAGCCACCATGGGTCCTGCTCTGGGGAAAAGGCAGCATATAAATGAAGTAAATAAATGAATAAATAAATAGGGACAGTTCCGGCCTGATTTGCTCTAGGAACCATTCACTGGTCTTTTTTTAGCCATTTGTGGAACTCATAGAACTTTCCTTCAGCAGATGCATGTATGCACCTTCAGTCACCTGTCAACCTATGGTAATCCCATTAATTTCATAGGGTTTTCAGAAGCAAGGAATATTCAGAGGTGGTTTTACCAGTTCCTTCCTCCAAAATACAGCTTATAGTACTTAGTAATTCTTTCTGGTCTCCCATCCAAACATTAACTAGGTCTGACCCTGCTTAGCTCCTCTAGCATCACATTTGATATGAATTGATTTTCATCCTGTCAGCTTTCTTCACTGTCCAGCATTCACATCAATATATAGAAATCAGAAATAGTGTGGCATGGATGGCTCTGACTTTAGTATTAAATTATTTCGCTCTTCATCAAAGAGAGAAGCATAAACCTAACAATAAAATTAGACAAGTGTGTGACTGTGTTTCATTGTTGGATCTGAACTCTTGCAAATTAATTGGCTACAAAGTTCAGCCCATGCCTTGGTCTGGAGTGAAAGGGCCACAGAGAAAAGCAGGATGTATTAGCTGTGCATTTCTCAAACTTCAGATGGCTTCTCTAATGCTTCCAGTCCTTAGCACTATCTAGAAATGAATGGCTGTATAGATTTTTTATGATTAATTATCAACTATATAATAATTAACATACTTCTCTACCTTACAATAAATTCTGCGTATGAAAGAGTTGCAGGAAATTCCTGTAAAGGGTAACCCCCAATGCACACAATAGCAATATACATGCTCATTTGTTTTCCTAATGCTATCATTGGTCTCTTAGAATCACAGTAGATTTTTTTTGTTAATGTGTGTTTGAATACAATAGAGGTACAGAATCAGATCTGTAACTGACACAGCTGTAGAACAGTTAGCTAGGTTGTGTATGTGAGTTTCCCCCCCCCCCCCCCAGTAATTGTATAAGTGAAGCCTTGTTTTGACAAATAATACTTTGGTCACTGTTCTAGCATGAAGTTTTTCATACATGCACACACATACACACAAGATATTGTAACATTTTCCTGTGGGCATCCTAAAATGTTACGAATGACTTGTAAATGTCAACATTTATCTTGTTTCTGACATTTTTAGTATAACATACATGTACATGTGTTCACTACAGTAAATGTCAAAAACTTGGTGAATGTTGACATTTATAGGCAGTTCTTAATTATTCTGAAGGTCAGTAGAAAATAGCAGAAAATTTTGGCATTTGCATGTAAAACCCTGTCATCTGCAATTTTCTAGTCTTTATGTGAGCCTCATGGATGTCACAGGAATCCATCACAAGCATCACAAACCTAGCTGTGGAACAATGGGTGGGTAGTAAGAAAACAAGTAACTATCCATCCTCCCAGTTGTCACTGCTGCACTGAAAATCACCTCTTCCCAACACTGCTCTTGAGAAATTGGAAAGGAAGATTGCCTAATCCCATATAGTTCTGGCTGCCAAAGCACCCCTCAACATTTGATCTGAAAAACCACACAGTTAACTTTCCAACATGGGATCTCTCAAGATAATTGTTTGAATATGAGCTTAGAAAAAGGGTAGATAAAAAGAGAAAAAAACAGTAGAAAATTATGCATGATGTGGACAAAATGGAAAGGCTGAACCTTCCCCCCCCCCCTCTTTTCATAATAGAAGACAGGGTCAGAATGGTAGGATATTCAGGTCAGATACCAGGAAGTATTTTCCCCATAGCACATATATAAATTTGACTCTACACAAGAGGTAGTGATGGTCACTAACCTAGATAGGATTGGTCATATTAATGGAATTTTAGTGGCTACTAGCCACAGTACTAGAGGGATGATAATGCCTTTGTATACTAGTTGTTAGAAAACAGCATATGGAGAGCTCTGTTCTGCTCTCAGCCTAGCCTCCTGTTAGTAAAATACACAACATAATGCCACCTTACATTTGCATATGTAGCTTTGGTCACTGTGGAGGTTGGCAATCCCTTCCTCTCTCTGCAATAACCAAAGCCCTCCCAAGACTAAACCTTTTGTGGCAATGGCCATTCTGTGGCTGATGGGGAACAGAGGGGATTAGAGGAGCATCAGGCTACAACATAACCAGAAACAGACCAATAATATAATCTGCTGAGACCATTGGAAGACCTTGGTAGATTTGGGAGGAAGATATCCTCAGTGTGCATCTGGCTATGGGAACAGAGCCAAATTAATCTCCAGTCATCCTGCTCTCCATTTGCTGTTGAATGGCCATTGGGGAGTCTGTCACAACAATATATTTTGGGGTCATGACAGGAAAGCCATAGCAGAGTTCTGCATGTGGAACTCTTTACCTTATGCATGACCATGTAGGATCTCAGCAAGCGGCTGGTTGGATGTTGTTTGAACACAGTATGAAACTAGATGGGCCTTTGATTTGATTCAGTATTATTCTTTGTAATAATAATAATAATAATAATAATAATAATAATAATAATTTTTATTTATACCCTGCCCCTCTGTCAACAATCGGAGCAGCTAACAACTGTTAAAATTCCATACAGTATGTATAAGACACAACCCGAATCCTGCCCACCCCTTAAAAAGTATTAAACTGAAAATATATTAAAACATCATGATTAAAACAATATAAATAAAGTATAATTCTAAATTAACAAAAAACTAAAGACAGACAAATATGAATATGAACAAGCAGAGAAGCAGCTACATCCAAGGAGGGAGGAGGCAGAATGGGGGGAGTGGACACCAGTGGAGCTTAGGTGTCCAAGAGCAAGAAACAGAAAGAGCCCCCAACAATATCAACACCAGTCCACCAATGCTGTCACCTCAGGAGGCACTCCCTTTTTAAAAGAATAGGGCATCTACTCCATGTGCACACACATACACATACACACACACACATCTACCAGCCTATCTCTGCACTCCAGCCATGGAAGGAGGCACAAGGAAAAAAGCATCATCTCTATAGGTACCCTGCTCACATGCTGCTGAGATAGGGCAGGCTATTGTTTTAAGTGCCTGTTGGACCCTAATGTTTGGTTTGGAGCTGCTGTATGAGAGGATGGCTTTCCTGGTCATATTAACTGGCGGGAGAACTTGGAGGTCTGCATCCCCTTGGCACACGTTCCACAAAAATTGTGTGTGTGTGTGTTTGTGTGTTAAAAGGGACATTTTCACCACATTATTGGGCCATTTTAAGTCTAGTAGTGGGCCTTTTTTACTGCTGGAAATCACTTTCTGGTCACTTCCTTTTTTAAAAAAAATTGCACTTTCAGACCAAAAATAGCCTGGGGAGTCCAAAATGGGGCAAGAATGCCTTCATACATGCTTGAGTATATTTGAAGGCATTTAAGGGCATTTTTTAAAAAAAAAAATCTAACTTTTTTTTTTTTTTTACCCTTGGATGGCCCTGAGGGTCACATGCAGCCCTTAGACCACCTTTGGCCACTTTGCTAAAACCATTCTGTCCAAGAAATGTTAACCTCATTGCTATTTTTAATTCTCACCTTCTCTTAACTGCTTCTCTTTCTACTTTATATCCAAATTTTTAAAGAACAAATAACCATTGCTCTATTGTCTTGCTAATCCATACATTCTAAATGAATTTGAAAAAATAATAAAAATACAGCCAGGTTTTAGCTCCATATCAATGTCTTTGCTCTATTTCCACTGCAATATTTATCTTATTAGAGTACAGTGCATCCACTACCTACAGATGCATTAGCAGTATTGTTACCATGGGAATAAAGATGACCTACAACACCATACATGATTCATACCTGAATAGCAATATTGATACTACAAGAGTCCTGTTACCATGATTACAATTTCAGTGCCACAAGTAAGTAAGTACATAATGACAGGTCTGTAATTTTTATATTATTGAATACTATATGACTTCATTTCAGCAGGCATACAAACTTTATTCATGGGCTTGTAATGGGGAGCTAATCAGCTTTATTGCAGGTTACCAACCATTGAAATACCCTATCTTGTGACTGTCACTTTATTTTAACAATTTTCTCTGACATTAGCTCATTGTGCTCTACATTACTGAAAAGTACCTTATGAAGGAGCAATTACCCAGAGTAAATGGATTTCTAAGCCAACAAAGATATCAAGCAGTGAGTGGTACATTTGCGAAATAAACCTGAAATCAAATAAGGATCAGAGAAAGTTGAATGATGTTCAAATAAAGCAGGCTTGTGGCTGCTTAATTTAAAAAATTGGGTTCCGCCCCCAACTGAAGAGACTGGGTTGGATTACAGTTCAGCATATAACATTATGGCTCTGACAAAATTATACATCCAGTTGACTGGATCTGTACTAAACATTTTTACATTCTAAAGCAACACACACACACAATAAAAAAAATGTTGCTCACCTACCTTGTCTGACAGATGGACTTGTGTCTCCACATGCTCAGGACAGAGTATTGATGAGGATTTTAAAACAAGGTCCAAATGAATCCAAGGAAAATAGCTAAAAATGTTTTGATATGCCTAGTGGGTGCCATTTCTTCTCAACAATTTTACGTTGTCTGTGATAGGGAAAATAGTGTTGGTGTAGACAACTCTGCAATTTTGCTTATTTTAGGAATCTGTAGATTTAAAACTTTTCTCCTGACTTCATGTCATAGAAAGTTTAGAGTGTAAATCAGTCAAGAAATTCATCAGTCACTTTGTTAACTCTTTGAAACCAGACAGAACATTGGCAACCATTCCAGCACCACCTAATGACTAAACTATATAAAAGCACTGTCCACACTTCTACAATGTAAACATATAAAGAAAGTGGGTGAGACATCTAATGATTTAACCATTTACCACATGAATGCAATCTGGATGATTTCCTCCATGGTTTATCAGAGCAATAGGGGCTCCTGTGTTGGCTGAGGTAGATGTTGGGGTATGTAGACAGGCAGAATCTAGCATACACACATGCAGAGTAGATGCACGTAGGCAGGAATGCCCAGAAGATGGTCTTCTGTGAAGAATCTTGGTCCAGACAGCAGAGGAAAAATCCTCCCACACACAAGCTGCTGCTATCAGCTTGGAGAAATGAATAGCTGGACAGCGAGACTTCACTCAGTGAGGGCTTTACTCTTTCTTGCAAATATCTACAAAGATACATAGAGTACCAGACAGCCATCTTGAATACTCACAGCTATGCAGACCAACAAAGTGCTTTGCCAACTACCAGCCACAACTAACCAACAACAGAGATTCTGACCCCTCTCCCTTATATAGATGGTCTTCTTGGGAACATGTGACACCCATGCACTAATGAAACCTGGCTGGATACATCCCCAGTGCCTGTTGCATCAGACATCTCATGATGCATACCTGGTTGTAGTCTCACCCACTGTGCATGTTGCATCAGACCTTCCATGTTGCATAGCTTTCCAAATGCTGACTCATGCACCTGCCATTTGAACTGTAGTAACCCTGTTACCATTGCTCCAGTTCCTCTCAGTGGCCACATCCATGTCATGTTCCAGACCAGGGTGCCACATGATCTTGACAGATGTGTACTTAGATTTCTGCTATAGAATTGTGACCAACTGTACAAATGAAAGAAGTAGGAAAAAAAAGCATAAATCCAAAGAAGCGTCTTCAGAAACACTTCATGGGAAACTCTAAAAAGAAAAGGCCAACAGCATTTCTGGCCTGCTTAACAGAAGAAATAGACTGGCATCCTGATAATGAAATAGATTATTGCATTGACATAAAATCCTATTGCTCCCCAATGGGATGCATTAAGGTTGTGGGTTGCTACTAGGTATTATCAGACATAATTCGCCACTGCTGCTATTGGGGGATTGCAATCCAGCTGCATCCCGGGTCCCAGGCATGCTTTGGAGGCCACTTTTCCAAAACAGGAAGCTCCCAGCTTGGAAAAGCAGCCTCTGAAGTGTGGTTGGGACCCAGGATGCAGCTGGGTCGCAATCACCCAGTGGCAGCAACAGTGAATTATGTCTGATAATACCTTGTAGCAACCCGCAACCTGGCTGTGTTCCGTTGGGGAGCAGTCGAATTTTATGTCAATGTGATAATCTCCATAGTCCAGTATAATGCTCATAGAATCACACAATTATAGAGTTGGAAGAGAGCACAAGGGCCATCCAGTCCAATCCCCTGCCATGCAGGAAATCACAATCAAAGTATCCCCAACAGATGACCATCCAGGCTCTGTTTAAAGACCTCCAAGGAAGGAGACACCACCACACTTTGAGTGAGTGCGTACCACTGTCAAACAGCTCTTACTGTCAAGAAGTTCCTCCTAATTTTTTTTAAAATTTTATTATTAAAACCTTAATACATATAACATCTCCACACATTACACTGACATACATTAATACATACATAAAACATTAAATATGACGTCGCCTCTTATACTATGAATATTGCATGACATTCTCTTCTGTCTATATATCCACACAGTTTTCCTTACATGTTAGCATAGTTTCCTCTGTACTTTTTATAGTCCAATAATAGTTTCATCATTATCTTATCTTTCCCATTCCACACCATATCAACAAGTTCTAAACTTTCTATAACCTCTAAATCTAAGACAGCATTATCTATACCTTGAATATTATCATTAATTTCCCTGTGATGCTCTTTTTACGATTTAAGAGAAATTACATTCTATTTACTCGATTTTTGTGCTAAGTATTTAGTTGCTAACCATCAGTCTCTTTCATATTTATTTCTTGTTTGGTCCCACAACATACATGTTAATTTATCAAGTTCCATTATATCGTATAATTTAAGCAATCACTCATTCACTGTTGGTTCTTCTTTGTTTTTCCATTTTCTAGCCAACACAGCTCTCACTGCAATTACCATATAAAAAATAGTTTTACCTAATTATTTCTCAATTTCTTCATTGACCATACCTAGCAGGTATGTGGAGGGATCCATTTTCATCTTGGTTTCTATACTTTTTTCTATTTCAGTGTGTACCTGCTTCCAGTAATTCCTTGCCCCTTTACAATTCCACCACATATGCATTATTGTGCCCTGCGTCTCTCTCTATAGTTCCAACATTCATTCTTACTGTTTTTGTAAATTTTTGATAGTTTTTCTGCTGTTAAGTACCATCTATATTGTATTTTATAGTAGTTTTCTTTTATGTCATAATTTAAAGTATATTTCAGTCTTTCCCCTCAATTTTTCTCCCAATCATCAAATAATGTAGGGCTACCTAGGTCTTGTGCCCAATTAATCCTAAATTGTTTAACTGTTTCTTCTTCTATATTAACATTTAGCAGCAAATTATAGAATTTTGAAATAGCGTGTTGTGTTTCATAATTCATCAATTTTCCAAATTCTGTTTCCTTCTTTTCAATTTGGTTTAACTTTTCATCCATTTTAAATATCTCTGTGACTTGCCTGTAGAGGAACCAATTGCATTTTAAATCTTCACTTAAAAGCTCTTCCATTGTCTTCATTCTGTACTTACCTCTGTCCATTATCAGTAAATCATTATAAGTGATCCACTCTCCTTCATTTCCCTTCTATAAAATGCTTCATTTACTGATGTCCATTTCAGATTTTTTTTGTAAAAACAATTGTTTTCTATTTCTGCCATACTCTAAAGAATTACATTCTAATATAGTGATTGTTGATTTCTTTATTTACTTTGACCTTATCATAGATCAGGTAAGCATGCCATCCATACAGTAATTCATGGTCTTCCAACTGCAATAGTTTTTAAACTTTTATTACTGCCCAATCACTAATCCACTCAAAACAGGAAGCATGATAGTATATTTTTAAACTTGGAATACCGAGTCCACCTCTTTCTTTACTGTCTTGGAGAATTCTCATTTTTACTCTGGGCTTCTTTTTGTTCCAAATAAATGGGGATAAGTCTTTTTCTCATTCCTTAAAAGGTATGTCATTATTTATAATTGGCAGAGATTGGAATAAGAATAGCATTTTGGGTGTCACATTCATTTTTATTGTAGATATTCTGCCCACCCAAGAGAGATTCATTTTGGACCATCTCTGTAGATCTGTTTTTATTTCTTGCTAGACCTTACTGTAGTGTTTTTTAAATAGTTCTGAATTCTTAGTGGTAATATAAATTCCCAAATATTTGATTTTATTCTTTATTTCAAATCTTGAAATTTGTTGAAGTTCTTCTTTCTCCCTCTTTGTCATATTTATGACTAACATATTTGTCTTCTTTTCATTTATCTTCAAACCTGTAAGTTTACCATATTCATTAACTGTTTTCAATAACAGTATGATACTCTTCAGTGGGATGGACAGGATTATTGCCCTATCATCTTCATATTTCTTTAGTTTACATTCATTTTTTTATTCCCATTATTGATTCATCTGCCCTAATTTTGTTATTAAGTATCTCTAATATTGTAATAAAAAATAATGATGACAGAGAACAGCCCTGCCTTGCCTCTTTTTGAATTTGACATGTTTCTGTTTTCTCTCCATTAATCAATATTTATCTTCCTGTTCTTTATAAATCACCTTTATCCAGTTTAAGAAATTTGGTCCAATTTCCATCTTCTTCACAGTTTCAATTAAAAAATCCCAGTTCACATTATGAAATGCCTTCTCTGCATCCAAGAATATCAAAGCTGTTTGTATATCTGGTCTTTTATCATGGTATTCTATATTATTAATTATGTTTCTGATGTTATCTTTCATATGTGTATTAGGCAAGAATCCAGCCTGATCTCTATTTATCCAATTATTTAGAATCTTCTTGAATCTTTTTGCCAATATTGATGTAAAGATTTTATAGTCCGTGTTTAATAACGTAATTGGTCTGAAATTTTTGACTTCCTGTATCTCCTTATCTTCTTTTAGGATTAATGTTATATACAATGTTTTCTATGAGTCTGGTATTTCACCTTCCAAAATAGCATTCATTGTGGTTTGTAGTGGAGCCGCTAAACAATTGACTAACTTTTTGTATCTATGAAATATTTTCTTTATTTTGTTTTGTTCTGTATATACTTTTTCTCCTTCTTTTATCCTCCAAACTGTTTTCTTTTCTCTATTTTTTTAACTTCCAAGCTAACCATCTTCCTGCTTTGTTGGCAAATTCAAATTGCTTTTGTTTTGCATATCTTATTTTTTTTTCCTCCATCACATCTGTCATCATTATTAAAATCTGTTTTGACAAGATTTGTATCTCTTTTATCAGTACTTTTTTTGGTTCTCTTTTTAATTCACTTTCCTTGCTTTTTTTTTTTTGTAATAGTTGTTCCAATTTTGCTCCTTTTTCTTTCTTCTGCTCTACATTTTTTTAAAATAAAAAAAACCATGCATCACCACTTTAGATGCATCCCACACTGTCTGGGGTTTTACCCCTTTATTTATAATAATAATAATAATAATTTTTATTTAATACTCCGCCCCTCTGAGCGCAATCGGGGCAGCTTGCATCATAAATTTGTCAACAGCAATTTAAAACAATTACCTCCCCCTCCCCCCTTAAAAAGTTATTAAACCCAATACAATTTAAAAACACAATGTAAGGAAGTAAATTCCTTCATTTAAAAAAAAGCAATACATAAAAAAAAAGAATGCCGGCGGATGTCAAATACTGGCTCAAAAAAAGGGCCCAATCACAGAAGAGGGGAGCATCTCGGAGGGAAGGCAATTCTG
>CM034701.1:95811813-95842458 GCA_020142125.1 Phrynosoma platyrhinos
GGGGGGGGGGGATGTTTGGGTTGCTCTGTCCTTAAAATAGATTTGCTGTGCTGGGATTTAGCAATATCATCAGAGCCCGATATGGCTTAGACTACCTTTCACTGGTTGATGAATCACAACTCTTATCTGAAGAGAGATCGCTTAGCCTCTTATCCATGATCCATATCCTTCAGACTACTGCAATACATGTAACATGGAGCTGCCTTAGAAAAATCTCAGAATATTCCTGAGTTGCTTTTAATGTTGCAATGATACTGTTGAATATGCTCACATCTCACCATTATTTAAATAACTACATTAGCTCTGGGTCCATCTCTGGACTAAAAGTTCTGATTGCTGATGTTTTCCTTTAAAGGCTTGAATGACTTAAGACCTGGGTGTCTGAAACACTATGGGGGGTTGCAGACTGCCAGAAATAGTGCAAATTGAGTCTACTTTTAGGGTTAGGGTTAGTGCTAGGGAATCATGGGAATTGTTTTTTTCTCCTGAGACATTGAGCCTTCTCTGTCAGAGAGCTCTGGTGCCACAATAAAATACAGTTCCTATGATTCCCTAACCCTAACCCTAAAAGTGGACTCAATTTGCACTATTTCTGGCAGTCTACAACCCTCCTATGTTTCCACATAAGCCTGAATCTTCTTTTTGTACAAATCTTTTGAGGTGCAACAGATTGCAATGAGAGGGTCTGCCCTGGTTACAGAATGCTCTCCTCAGGATGATCCAGTGTCCTCCAAAGAGTAATTAAGCAAGCATCTTTCTGTTTTCTTTGACCTTTTAAAGCCTCAAAGAAATGAGAACTTTCTGCATCAATAAATGGCTTCCCTTAAGAACTACTAACTTTTAAGCAGTTTTGCCTCTCCTGTTCTACTGAAGTATAACTGGGGCTATGCATCATAGCTATGATTTATTAGTGAACCTGGAATAAAGCTGAATGAGGAGAGGAAAGTAGATATTCTCTTGGCCAACTCTGGCTGACGGGAGAAATCTTACTTTCTCTCCTTTGATCAGGGATTTGGCAACTCTATATTAGAGACAAGAACTTTTCATATCCAAAGTGTGATACCAAATGAGTATTACAGCAAATTAATTGTAGGAGTCAGAGAGATGCAATGATACAGGTGGGTGGCAGTAAATGTGTTTGAGTTAATAAGACTTTATTCACAATTAGAATCAATCTATCTGATAGACACACAAACACATACACATGGAGATACCTAAAGGGGCTTGAACAAAGAATAATACTATAATGACATATTTTCCATTCAAGTTGCCCAGGAAGTCAAGTAAAAGATTGGAAACTAAACACTAGCTACCATTTTACTCTTTAAAAAGACTTTATCTTATCTTGCACATTCTGCGTGTGGTATAGAAGAATAACTAAAATGAACAAAAAAACATGACACAAGGTTACAGAATAGAAATGAACAGAAATAGATTTTTTTAACTGAAAAAGGAAGGATAGATCAATAGGAACCCTAGTCAAACCAATTTAACAGAACGTGAAATAGATGGGTATGATCTCCCTCTTTTAAGGGCAGCTTACAGATCTGGTTTTTCCCAACCCCAGCAATAATAGTCTAGCACGCATTCTGAAAACACATATAAAAATTTGCTCACTTGTTAAAAGGAAAAATGCAAGGATGTCTGCATTTTCTATAGTGGAACCTAAGTCTTTTGGGACAAATTCCAACCTATAACCCCACCTAGTATACCCCATGTATCAATGAGAACTTGGTAATTTCCACAGATTCAATAGGACTACTCTAGCCAAACAATGCATTTAGCCTTTCAGCACCGTCCTTACTGTGAAATACTTATTTTGCTGAAATATATTGACAGGCAGAGAAGTTAATGTAACATTTGTTAAGTTTAATGATGTTTTCAATTATATAATAGCTAGTGAACAATACACCAATAAGTCCGGACATGTTGTTCAAACTGTTTGTAAATTAAAATGGTTAGTTTTATTTTACATGCTTACTGAAGTAGCATTTTAGTGCAATATGTTATCCCAAGGAGTACCACTCTAGATAAGGGGGAAACAGACAAAAGAAAAGTGTTAAGCCCATCTCTTCCCCTCTTGTTAATAAATTAAAATCTGTACAGAGTAATGTTTAATTTCAACTGAAATAAGCCGTTCAAAATGCTGTTTTTGATACCCCTGGTTTTCTGTCTGCTGCTACATTTTCTTTGAAATTACTTTTGACAGGCCTTCTTAGTGCATTGTGTTGCTTCCAGCTTCTTGTTCTAATTCCTGTGAAACAACAAATAGACTATGTTATAAAAAGAAAAGACAGAAACAGAGAGACACCACCATACTGAATCTCATTTTGGGAGAAAGGTGGGATATAAATTCAGTGAATGAATGAATAAATACTGATAGAAAATGGAAACTCTTTTATTAATTTTTTCAGTGTTACCATTAAGCTGAAATTGCTGAACAGGACGGAAGTGATTTTATTCTCTTTCTTACAGTAGTATCTAGGTATTGTGCTTGTAAAATCTTAGATTACCGTATATACTCAACTACAAGTCAACCTCATGTATAAATTGAAGACAGGTTTTGGAGCCAAAACTATGGATTTTGATATGACCCATGGATAGGTCAAGGGTGAAACTTAGGGTCATGTAATAAAGGATCTAAAGGATGAAACAAAGAAAAACAATGCCAAAGAACTTCTAAAATTCCAGCAGACATAACTATTTTCACTTATACTAAAGGGAGGATGGATATGAGAATATATCGGGATCACTGGTTCCAGGATTACACACTAGATTATACACTAGACAGATTACCAGTCTATTTCCAAACATCATTCCATGGATTGGTTTTTGGGGTAAAACCCTATATACAGTTACCTCGCAATAAATCCCACTGAACACTATTGTACCAGTTCTTGAGTGGATATGAACTGGATTGTGGTGCTAGCATAAACAACTCTGGATGACTTCTGGGCAGAGTACATGAAAAGAATGTCTTTTTCTACCAGAACCTGGTCTGAATGGTTGTCACTGACGCTTTCCCTCCATTTAAAATATGGTGGATGGTGACTGGAGAAGCCTGACAAAATAAATATTTATTAGATTCTTAAATCTGTTACTTTGTATGCTATGCAGAAAGCTATGCATGACTAATAAGTATCTAAATAAATAAATAATCTCAGAAAATGGCTATTTGTTGAAAATGTACTTACTTGTAAAAATCTTCTGTAATACATGAAATCTTTCATCCTGGTTTATACAGAAACACATGCTCCACTGTCACTAATACTTATTATGTTAATTCAGTTTCTAGCATAAAGAGATTTCACAACTGAATAGGTCATGGCTCAGTGGCACAGCACATGTTTTGTATGCAGAAGGTTCTAGGTTCAATTCCCAGCAACCCCAAATAGGGCTTGGCTAGGGAAGAATCCTGCCTGAAATCCTGGAAAGCTGCTGCCATTCAGTATTGACCATTCTAGGTTATGTTGGCTCAGTCACCTGATTTGGTGGAATACAACTTCCTGTGTTCCTTCCTATGTCTTGACAGATTAGAGTTTCCTGTCTTCCTCCCTATGAACATGCAGAATTTCTCATATGAGTCTTGGCTCTGTTGACATTCATTTTATGACTCATGCCATGAATTGTCAACCATACTGTATTCTTCTGTCACCATACTACAAAGATTATACCAAAATGTTTTAGGTTCTTGGACCACATACAAAGCAAATGACCCTGGGAAGACTCTGCTAATAAATTTCCTTGTCTTCAAAGGCCCACCCTTCAATCAGATAGGATACAAATAAATTATTTGCTAAAGAAGTTACAACTAGGAAGCTGGGATCAGCTTCCTGGGGAGGTTAGACTTTGGAAACCTGTTACAGGCTGAGTATCTCCTATCCAGAATTCAGAAATCTGAGATACTCAGAAATTCAAAATTGTCTACATGGGTGGCTGAGGTAGTGGCACCTTTGTTTTCTGATAGGTCATTTTACACAAACTATTTCATGCACAAATTTATATCCGACCTTCTCCCAGAATTGGGACTCAAAGCATCTTACCGTTTAAAAGAGAAATAGAGTTATATATATACAAAAAGTGAATAATAAAATAGGATTAAACTAGTTACATTGGTAAAACACTTCAAATCTCTACTTTAAAACATTAGAAAGCTATTAAAAACAGTACAGTTTTTTTTTTAAAAAAATATCAATCCGTAACCCACTCTTTAAAATCTTTCTGTATTAAAAGCTTGTCAGAATAAAAAGCAGTTTTGCCTGGCAACAGGACAGCAGGGAGGGATCTATTCTGGCCTCCTTGGTGAGTTTCAAAGTATAGGGGCAACCACTGAGAAGGCCCTCTCTTGTGCTTGTGAAGGTGGTAGAATTGCGAAAAGGGCCTATCCTGATGATCTTAGAGCTCAAGCAAGTACAGTTACCCCTCCGTTCTTGCGAACTTCATGCCTGGGCCTGGGCCATGTAGGGCTTTATTGATCATAACCAGCACTTTGAATTGTGTTTAGAAACAAACTGGACGCTAGTGGAGCTGATTTCACAGGGAAGTAGCAGACTCCCATGCTACCTCATGGGTCACAAACTCCATATGTGAAAGGATAAGCAGCTGGTGTACAGACCTATCAAATTTGCTTTTGTACAGAGCCATGTATTTAAGGTCATGCATGGGAAATACTTACAATGTCATCTAGTGTAAACGAGATCATATTTTCAAGGTTTCTGTTGAAATGTACTGTAGTTGTTTACAATGCATCTTTATAGCCCCTATGCCAGGGGCCGGCAACCTTTGTTGCCGGGGGGCTGGGGGAAAATGGCGTCCCACCCCACGCAACGACAATGGCGTCGTTGTACACATGCATGCGCTACACAGATGCCATTTTGGAAGGCCCCCCCCCGTGCCCATGGCGGGCGAATTCGCCCGGCACAGCCGTGGGGGATGGCTTCCCTGGGCCTTGGAAAGCCCCCCTCGTGCCTGTGGCAGGCGAATTTACTCGGCGCAGCCGCCATGCGCCCTTTCAAAATAGCGCCTGCCGCCGTGCACATGCGTGCGTGAGTGCCTTTTTAGAAGCCAAAATGGCAGCCGTGCTCACGCGTGGGGCAGCACTGCGGCAGCAGGAATGGCCACGGGCTGGTCCCAAGGCCTCTGCAGGCTGCACCCGGCCTGCAGGTTGCTGACCCCTGTCCTATGCAGTACATCCTGTTTGGATTATTGTTAATGTGCTCTTTGTGGATCTGCTTTTGAAAAGTGCTCAGAACCTTCAGTTGTGCCAAAGAGCTTTAGCCAGACTATTAACTGCAGCTGGCTACAGGAAGCATACAACTCTTTTGATGTAACAGCTCCTCTGGTTGTCAGTCTGCCCCTGAGCACAATTCAAACTCTAGGTTATATCCATAGGTCTAAACTACCTTTAGGGCCATATTTCCCTATAGGACCTTGCCTGTATGCTAATCTTTTTGAGTGAGGCCCTTGTCATGAAATTTGACCAACTTCACAAGCACATCTGGTGAGAACACAGGGGAGGGTCATCTTAGTGGTTCCTCCTAGGCACTGGAACTCCCTTCCTAAGGAAGCTAGGATAGCTCTCTACATGCTGTCATTTCATTGACAAGTGAAAACTATTCTGTCCTGAGAATTTAATTTTAATAGGCTTTTATTTTACTTATTTTGGGGATGCAAAGGTGGGATATGAATATAAATACAAATATAAATAGTCACCCCCCTGTTTTCATGGGGGAATCCATTCTGAACTCCCCTCCCTGCGAAAACGGAAACTTGCATATATTCAAGCCCCATTGACTTGAATAGCTGCATGCACCATTTTTGCCAATCAGTCTTGGCCCTCCATGAATAATTGAGATTATGGACTTCAAGTCCACAAAAATGGAGGGGTGACTGTGTAATAATAAAAGTGATGGGCCTAAGCATGTGTCTTAGAATATTTTAAACTTTTTGAGATTCTAGGCATATCTAGTGTGCTGCAGCTTCTACATTAGGCATTCAACTGCATGATTCTTTAACAATACAATTACAGTAATTGATGCTGGTATCCTTTATTACCCAACATTTAGTACAAATAATTAACATCTGTGTAGCGTACTGATAAAACAGTTCAAGAATAAAAATTACGTGCAACATACCAGATGAACAATGTAAGGAGAACATTAATTTTGCTGGGAGGAAGGCAGTTAAAGGAACCAAGTCTTTACTGCTATCACCATGCAAGTTTCAAAACTATAAGGGGTTAGGTAAGCTAAGAAAGGACCTGTTTATGAGGATCTCATAGCTCTGATGTATGGAAGAATATGCAAGAAGAGCATAAATTAGACCAAAGGCCTGTTTAGTCTAGCATCCTTCCCCTTTCTCAGAACTATTTTATTCTTTTTGACAACAACCATAACTGTACATAATGTTCCAAGAATGTAAAAGGGCATTATGAGTATGATAGTGGTAGTTTTATTCCTGACCCCCTTTCCTAATTATCCTTAACATGGAACCTGCTTCTGAGCTCACTGACTTCTTCTCTTTCTGCTATGTGAATTGGTTCTTGTAGGTCAAGCAGCACCACCCTGCATTCTCAGGCATCTGCTAAAATCTGTGTTGGGATACATCAACAACACTTTGCCAAAATCTTTTGGTCTTATTTGGCAATCTGTTACCTGAATCTGCATCAGAACAGCCAGGGGATTCTATGAAGGCACTGTCATTAGTTTTATAAAATGCTGCACGATGAGCTGAGATTTCCATTGGACCTAAGACCCCATTTATGCTAACAAACATATGCTTCTTTTTGACTTAGTAGTTCCTTCTATTTTTCTGATATTAAGCAACAGAACTAAGGTGTTATCAAGAAGTAATGTATTCATTTTCCTTATTAGATGACTATAATATATCAGTCAAATTGATTGTGTGAATTAACATAGCAAAAGACTATAGAGACCAACAAACTGAAAAGGTCAGCCTGCATGTAATCTGGGACCTTTTGATGTAGCCATCTCTTGCTTAAATTTGGAAATAGTTACTAAAAATGGTTGATTGGACAATTACCTGTGCCTCTAGGTACTCTTACAGGTTTGTTACTTAACATGACATCTTGTCTAATACGTTTTGCAGCTGTAGGATCTTGGTGGTGTTTTAATTCAGTGCTTGATGAGGAACTGAGAAAAGATGAAGCAAAATTGACAGTGTTAAATCACAAGGTTTCATCTTAATTCTCATAACACAATGTTAATGTTTGTTCAAAGTAAGTTTAGCGCTAAATGAACAATCAGGAACAAAATACAGTAAGGTTTGGACTTATAAGTTCCCCTTCCCCTTCTATTCTGCTGGGATGGTGTTTGGAGGGGTTTGCTTGAACATTCACTGGCTTGTGGTTTGCCATGTTGTCTAGACCAACAATCTGTTAAATCCTAAAAATTTACTACAGTTTCAAAAAACAAGACTCAAACTATGGTTTCTGAATCTGGCCTATTTAATTCAACCATAATTGATGTAAATCACAATTCTGGGTTCAGACAACATGATAAAGTGCAATTAAGCAAAAGCAGAAACAGAAGGGGAGTAAAGTATGACCTCTGCATCTGTGGGACTGGTACCAATGGTTTCACTCAACCACGACCCATGGCTTCTGCTGCCAGCCAGTCTTTCCCTGTCTTTTCCTTGTGTAAGGTAGTGAGGGAGCAAGTGAAATGCCACCACACAGCTTCTCCCTTCCCCATGCACACCTCTCTCCATCCTTGCCTATCATGGGCTGCCCCATTACCACCCCCTCCCTGTTTTGTGCAGCAGTTTTTGCCTCAGCCACACTTGGCTCGCTACCACCTCTGGTTTGTGCTTTTCAACTGAGGAAAGTGACAGACACTCCTTCCTCTGCCAGGAGAAGTACAGGGCCCCCAGCTGCACAAAACCAGGCAGCTCTCTTGGTGGTGGACACCAAAGAAGGAAGGCCAGCTGGCTGCTGAATTGCTGCTGCCAAGGTGACCAGATGCAAAGAGAGCAGTGGCTGAATGGCTGGCTGAGTAGCCTTCCTTTCCTCCCTCGCAGTGGGGCTTGGCTAGTTCCCTATGCATCCCTCTCCATGTTCACTAGTTGAAGGAGAAGGAGGATGTGGGAGAAGCCAGCTGGCCAGCAACATCCACCCCAGACATACCTGGCTCATCTCTTTCTCTTCTTGTTCATGCTTTTTGGACAAGAAAGGCCACGGAGGGGGGGATGTGCCTCTCCTGGTGGCAGGTGCCACTCTCTCTCAAAGTGTCCCCCAAAAAGACTTCTTTCCTTTTGTCCTTGCATGTGAGGGTGCAGTACCTGCCACCAAGAGAGGCACTGGTTTTGCGCAGTCAGGCCCCCTGTACCTGTCTCAGCTGAGAAGCATGAACCAGAGAAAGCAGTGGCCAGATGAATGTCATTGAGGTAGATGCTGCAGGGTGCTGCGCAAAGCAGTGGTGGCAGCTTACCTTCTTCCCCATCCTACAACCAGTGGGGATGTACAGAAGCTCACAAGCTCTGGGGCGGCAGGGAGAGAAGGCAGGCAGGCAGGAGCTGGGCACTAGTGCTGCCTCTCTCTCACAGTCTCACCCAGCTTGAGGTTTGCTACTATCTACGGTTTCCTGTATACACAAAAAATATCCCCATTGATACAGGTATTGTACTGTAATATGGAAGCCTGAGATTCACAGGAATACAGAAAGTCACTTTATACAATACTATCCAGCTCGGTATTGTCAATTCTGATTAGAAGTGGCTTTCCAGGGATTCAGGAAAGATTTGTTCCTACCACTATTTGGACAGCCCATGTCCAAAGCCCATGTCCAAAGTATCAGTCTGGCCCAACTCTGTTTAGCATGTGAAATCACATGAGATAGGATGCTTTTAGAGTGATATGATATTGCTGAGACTCGTTCCTGCTCATCCACATCACGCTAAACCATAGTTTACTGCTGTCAATATCTAAAAGCAGAAGACAGCAAGAATCTATAACACACTTAATGCAAGAAAGTTCCACTGTTAAACTCCTTTCTGAGGACTGAGCTTTATTTCCTGTCTTAATCTCAGGAAAACAAAAATGTAATCCAAATCACTGGATTGCTTAAGGTGTTTATGTGCAGAATTGCATCATGCTTTCTACCTGTTCTGTGTTGGAGGAATATATAAACATATGCAAAGTGGCCAGATCCATGCTTTGACTGACAACATCATAAGCAACAAGTGCCAATGAGACATTTAACATTAAGAAGCAGTGTTTCGGAACAAAATCTTCAGGTACAAGCTCTCCAAAGATAAAGCAAACATTTGTGGAAATATACATTTTGCAAAAGATAACTTGTAACCCGATTCTGTGCACATCTCTAAAGGAATAAGCTATACCAACTTGTCATCAAACTGAACCAAAGAAATTCCCCAGGGTACCATTAGAAAAGACAAAAATCTGTGAAACATCCTTTTAACTGCATTTTAATAAGTTTTAAAACTGCTTAAAGTTAGTGTTTCCCACAGAATTGTTAATTTAATATTTTTTAAAAACTTCAAATAGGTTTTAGCTGTACTTTTGGTTTAATCCATTGTAAGCTTCTCTGAGTCCTGTACCAGGAGAAAGATAGGATATAAATTAGATAATTAAACAAATAAAAATAAAATGAGAAATTTAACATGCTACCATGCAGTATTCCATACCTTAATAATTTTCTTTTCCTCTCCGCAGCTGATGTCATTGCCATATAAGATGGCTTCTCATGTATGGGGCCTGGCTGTCTATTTAACAGTGAAGGAAGGCCAAGTCTGTAATGAATGAATGAATAATGAATCAACAACTAAAATACAGATGTAGTAGCACCACAATTCTTTTGAAACCAAGATAATACATTCTGAACAACTGTTTATTTTGCCATCACCCTTTCTGGACAGACTCCAAAGGGAGTGGCAGAAATAGTCAAGACCTACTGAAGGAATATTGGTCAAGCATCTCCTAAATCTCAAATTATATACACTAGTGTCTGTATTGTACCCCCCTCCCCAACACTTGCTACTGTAATCAATCAATCAATCCTTTTTTCTTTTGTTCCCAAATGCCCTGTAGGGAACATGGCTGCAACTTTACCATGTTTTCAGGTCTTTGTTGGCCCTTAGAAGGCATTTTGAGGCAATTTTTTGGTTTTTTTGCAAAAATTTGTTTTGTCCCTTGGTAGATCTGGGAGACTCCAAATGTGGTGGGAACACACTCCACAATCCTGGGGGCTGCATGTGCCCTGGGGGCCACACTTTGATCACCCTTGTGTTATACCCACCAAAGGTCAATTCTACTCTCCTACCCTGTTTCAGTCAGCCAACCACTTACAGGAAGTCTTTGAACTTTTGCTTCTGCCCTCTTGCCCACAACATGGTCAGTTCACCTGTACTGTTGATGAACCTAGAAGTTCTAATTAGCTGTCATGGCTTTTAACCCTCAGAAGACATATTTACCATGAATTTACCTGATTCTTTATAGTAATTGAAGCCAATGGTGATAACTACCATTTTGTCTTTGCTAAATTTACTCAGACTAATTTCACTGGGAAACCCAGAGTTTCAGCATTATGACATTGGAAAGAAAAACATCTTCCAGAAAATTTTCCAATGCTCGAAATAATGTCCTGCATTTTAGCATGATTGGTTTGGAAGTTATGTCCAAATATATTCATGTGAAAATTATTTTGTTTGAATATTTACAATAATGTAGAGAACAGCATATACTTCCCTTATATTTAATTAAAAATGACTACATTTGAAAGAACATTATTTTTAGGACCCATACCTGATATATTTTATATCAATAGTTTATCTTTCTTTTGTTAAGGTATAACTGTAGTATCTTCTTCAGCTTCATGCACTCACTCTCTGCGCTACTTATTAATTCAATTTCAAGCTAAGAAAAAAACTAATTCAGTCTAACTAGTGCAACATTCTGTTTCACTAAAGGATTGATTGTAACACAACAGCCCAGACAACTACAGACAGACAGATGAGTACATGTAGTGTGGGAAATTTTCCATGGAAAAAATACAGCATTTGAACTACTCTACATTTCTGGTATTGCATTATTTATAAAATATATATCCATCCTTTTGTAGCAGTCTCTGACTCTGTCCATCTCAAGCATAATTTTATACATGTGCATTGGCTTTTAAAAATATATTCACCAAACAAACAAACAACCTCTTTCTGTAATGGAGGGGGAAACTCCCCCTCCCGCCGCCTTGGATCATTTTGGTTGCTTCTCTGAACTCCTGATGATGCCATATTTTTGGAGACAGAATCACAATTTTAACACCTTTATTTATATAAATGCATTATGATATGGGCAGCCTTATTTCAGTCCATAGCATGGAATTTGCCATTTTCAATGTCAACATATGCAAATTTTCATTCAGCCATCTGGCAAACAGCACATGTGAGGTTAGGATTTTAAACTTTTGTTATCCACACATCTGAAGAGATGTTTTTCAGAGATGCTGAACAATGTGCAAAACTTTTAACATTACGGAATATCTGCTCAAACAGTAAGGATTTTATCCCCACCCCCATTCATTTGCTCTGGAGGCCTTACCAATCCTTCTGAATTTACTGTGGGGGAGCAGAAGGAGAGAATTCTGGTAAGAGGTAAAGATCACTTATTTGCTCTTTGGAGCTATCACTAAACTGAATAGTTCAATGACTCTGCAAAACCTGCTAATCATATTGATCACACTACCATCAGCAGCTCCAGTAAAGATCTTTGGAGGAGTCCAAAGTTTCTTATACTTAAAATGTTTGCTTCTTCCCTCTCCTTCTTTTTCTTGCATTGTCATGTTTAGTTTTCTTGGACCCATATTGAGGATTTTCACTCCTTCACATAGTCTCTGGAATTGATCTTTGGGCAGAGGTTTAGTGAGGATTCTGCAGTCATTATTTCAGTGTTCCAACACGTCCATTCTGACACATTTCTTGCACTTTGTGAAATGCAATATCAATGTTCTTCTTGAGTGGCTTTTAACTCTGAGAAATCTTGATGCAGCTCTGACTATCTTGCATCAAAGTGGTTGGTTTGGGTTCTGTAATCTCAAAGTCCAGTAGTAAGTTTGCATATATTTGATTTCATCACATGCTACTTTTGCTGAAACACACTCAGCACCTGTAGAAGAATCTGTAATTGTAGATTGCTTCTTACTTGTCCAACTTACAGCTCTTCCCCCATAGAAGATCAGATTTCTGGAGGCTGACTTTCTGTCTGCCAGATCTGCAGCCCAGTTTGCATCTGCATAAGCGAAAAGATGTGGTTTATTACAGGCTGGCAGCATCAGTTTGTGATCTGCTGTTCCTTTTAAGTATCTGGCAACTCTCTTCACTGCAATGAAATCTCTTTCTGCAGGAGAGTTCGCCATTCTGCATAAGATGCCAACAGCATTTGCTATGTCAGGTCTGGTGAAGTTGGAAATGTATATAAGTTTTCCAACTGCAGTCCTATACTTGTCTCCATTTTGCAAAGGTTCCGATTTCTTAATGTTCTTTAAGAATCCTATTTCCATCGGAGTTGGCACAGCATTTGCATTTTTCAGACCAAGACAGTCTAGAAGATCCAGAATCCTCTATTTCTGATTCAGGAAGACACTTCCATCACTCTTTTTATTTACACTCCAAAATAGTGTGATATTTCCCAAATTTTTGATATCAGTCTCTTTCTTCACTATCTGCTTTGTTCTCACTGCACAGGGTCAGATCATTCACATAACGTGTGATGTAAGTCCATCTATTATTTCTGAATCTCTTGTATACACATTTGTCAACAGTGCCTGGAGTTAACTCCTCTTTGATAAGAAGCTGGTTCAATTTTTCACTCCATGCTCTGGCGGCCTGTTTTAAAAAGTAAAAGCTCTTTTGTAATTTGCATACAAGATGTTCCTTACCAGATATTTGGAATCCTAGAGGTTGTTTCATATAAAGTTGTTCAGTGAGATCGCCATACAGAAAAGCTGTCCGGACATTCAGATGTTGAACATTCATTTTCTTATAAGCTGCAACAGCTAGGAGAGTTCTGATGGCTGTATGAGTGACTACTCCAGTAGGTTTTGTGTAATCTTCACCATACATTTGAGTTCATCCTTTAGCAACAGTCTTGCTCTGTATCTTTGAATCTCCCCTTCTGTATCTAGCTTCTGGTAAAGACCCATCTACAGCCAAATGCCCTTTTTTCCTTCTGGCAATTCTGATAAAGTCCATGTCTTGTTTTTATACAAAGATTGCATTTCCTCACTAGTAGCTTGCACCCACTACTTAGAATATGTCAGGTGACATAGCTTTATTGGAGCGTTCTGATCTTCCCACCTGGATTTAGATACCTGGCTCTGCTTCCTGCATGCCGTCCAGTTCGTCATTAGGCTGGTCCACTGCAGGTGTAGCCCCTTCTGAATGCAAATCCTCTGGAGGAAGAAAGAACTCCACATGCTCTGGTTTCTGAGAGGAGTCTTCTTTTGCAAATAAATCTTGATAAACACCTTGGTTTTGATTAGATTTAGACTGTGGTCTTTCATCAATATAAATAGCACTTGTTAATTTTATTGTGCATCCATCTGAATTTAGAATTCTGTAACTGTTTCTAGTATAACTAACAAAAATTCCCTCTTCACTTCTGCAGTTAAACTTACTTCTTTTCCGATTGGGGAGGTAGGTAAATGCTTTGCTTCCAAAAATGTTTGGATGGTTTAATTTTGGTTTAACCCCATGACATAACTGGAATGGGGTTACATCTTTTGATTAAGTTGGCAATTGGTTACACAGGTATGTTGCAGTCATGATGACTTCAGACCAATAGGATTTAGGCACATTACCTTCCAAGAGCATAGTGACTACCATCTCCTTGAGAGTTCTGTTCATTCTCTCTGCTACATCATTTTGTTCTGGAGAATAAACCTGTATAGTCTGATGCTCAATGACATGTTATTTTAAAAATTCATCAAATTCAGCATTGAGAGATTCAGTGCCGCTATCTGTTTGCAGGCTCTTTGGTTTGTAGCCAAATTTGTTAGGGACTTGATTAACGTACTCTTTGAATTTTTGAAATGCTTGACTCTTCTGCCTGAGAAGATAAGTATATGTGTATCTGCTGAAACCATCAATAATCATCATAAAGTAAGAGTTACTTCCTTCTGACTTTTTATTCATTGGTCCAGAAAGATCAGCATGTAAAAGATTCAATGCCTTGTTGGATTGCCTCTCAGTAACTGGAGGATGTGAAACTCTTATGGCTTTTGCTTTTGAACATTCTACACATTTTTAATTGTTAAAACATGCTTTGGATTTAAAGTCTCTTGCAAGCTCTTGATTTGCCAGTCTCTTTATATTTTCAATACTCCAATAAGCAAATCTTCAATGTTATAAAGTTGAGCAGTCTTTGTGATTACATCTGGTCACACTGTTCACAGATGAATGCAAAATAAATCTGCACCTGATAACATCCATAAGATCCTAAATCTGCTGTTAAAAAAAAATATCAAATTTTTATCATGAAAATCAAAATTGCTTTCTGAAACTGACACGATTGCCTCTTGATGTTGTGGTTTGCACACTGTAAAAGGAGGAATGCAAATCCAGTACACAGCATCTGGGATTTGTAAAGTTTCTATTCTGTCAGGACCAAGTTTTGTTTGCAAAATAACAATCCCCTTTCCTTGTGTAAAAACATAGAATCATAGAATCATAGAGTTGGACCATTAGCAAGACAGACAGGAAAAGTTACATTTGCATCAAAATCAACAAGCTATTCTTTGCTGTTGAAGTAATGCGCACTTGTTCTACTATCAATAAAAACTTGGTTTTATACTTATCCCCAGCAATTTGAATTATTGTTGAATCAAATCAGTATCAACATGACTTGAAGATTTCTTTTTAGGATTAAAAGCTTCTTTCTTAAAGTTGCTTTTTCTTTTAGTATTCAGTCCTGACTTTTCAGCTTTTGCAGTTCAGCTCTTGGTTTTGACTTGTTAACATTGCTTCTATTTGATTTGGGAGAAAAATAAGTCTTTTCAAATCATCTGCAGCAAATTGAGCTAATTCTCTGCCTGTTATTTTTGTAATATAGTTGTCTGCCATCAAGTTTTGCCTACAGTCATCCCTCCATTTTCGCAGACTTGGAGTCCGCATCCCTTGCCCATTCACATGGCGGCAAACGGAGGGGGATAAAATGGGGCTCGCATGCCATTATTTTCAATGGGGCTCAAATGTTTGCGAGCCATCATGTTTGTAGGGTGGGTCCAGAGCAGATTCCTGTGAATTGGGAGAGGTTAGTGCATTTTGAAATTCAACAATTTGAGCAATAGCATCTGGTAAAGAAACATCTTTAACTTGTAAAGCATTAATTATTGGAGAGTAATATTTTGGAAGACTTGTGAAAAACAGTCTAAGGTTTGCATGTTCTGGAAAAGGATTTTCCAGCTGCTGTAATTCCAGACAAGGTTGTCATAAAGCCATTAATATGTTGATTTAAATATTGAGGATGATGCAACTTGATGTTAACAAGTTTGATTATAAGAGCTGTTTGATTAGAAGTACTTGAATTAAATACTTTCTGTAGTTTGTCCTATATTTGTTTTACATCAGTTAAACGTTGACTATGATAAGCAATGCTGGGATCTACAGATATGCAAATATAAACTGCTGCTTTCTCTGCATTTTCATCAAACTGTTGTTGATGTTTTCCTGCTTTTGTGGGTCTCTGCCCATTTATTGTTTTAAATAGTCCCATAGTAGCCATGTACATTTGTATTTTCCATGGCCACATTTTATAATTTGTTCCAGTTAAAATATCAGTAATCACTGTTGGATGAGGATTAGGTTAGAAAAAAAATATTTCTTGTAGTCAGTATCTTCAGGAGAAGCAGAAAATAATGTGGAACCCTTCTGAGACTCCTCTGGGTCTAGACTTGGACCCTTTCTGGGCTCATAACCCTAAAAATGTGGAGTACAATTTGAGTTTCCCAGGGTGTTAACCCTTTTAAAGTGAAACAAAAATATGCAAATATGAAAATTAAACTTGTTAAGAGTTCAGCTTTCATCAGCAGAAACAGCAAAAGTGTGGCTCAGACTATTTATTCTAAATCTGCCTTCCTAAAGAATAAAGACTAACTCAAAGAACAACAAACATGTAGTTTGTGGTTTAAAAACAAACACTAATGACTTTAATAAATAATACATAACAAACTAAATCCTATCCTAACTGATGAAGATTTAGGTAAAGAGATGAAATCTCACTATCTTTAATATATAGCAGGAAGAGACTGTTAATCTCACTCAGAGGAGACTGTTCAGAATCCTGAAAGTCTGTTGAACAGCCTCCAAGTGTGACAGAAGTCACATGTTTAGACAGAATGACATAGATAGAGGGAAGCCCCTGTTTATCTAAGGAGGGAAAGGAGAACATAATACATAAAATTTCCAACAAGATTCATGAGCTGCAGCTCACAAAGGAGAAAAAAAAACTGCAGTGAAGGCAACATGATTTCTTCAATAGGTCTGCACAGTTTACCATGTCTGCATACCCATCGAGTGCCCTCTGAATGTGCTGGACTACAACTTTTAAGACCCTAGCATGCTAGCTAGACGTGGGTGGGAGTTGTGCTCCAATATATCTGGAGGGTGCTCCATTGGGGAAACCCACTTTATAGGCTTGTTTCATTATGAAACAGCAGTGCAGAAATAATTAAGTTTGACACCACTTTAGCTGCCATGGCTCAATACTATGGAATCCTGGGATCTGTAGTTTGTTATGGCACTAGAAGTCTTACAGAGAAGGTAAATATCTCACAAAACTGCAAATCCCAGAATTCCATAGCATTGAGCCAAGACAGTTAAAGCATTGTCAAACTGCATTATTTCTGCAGTGCTGATGAAGCCAAAGTTTCTATCAGACACCAGATTGTGAACTAAGGCAATGCTAACTGTGTAAAAAAATAAGAAAAGCAGCAACATCAAAGCAGGAAAAAAGGGGGAAATGAAAAGGTAAAGAAAAAGGAAAGAAGATCCCCCACTCCCACGACAATACCTTTGTAAAACACCACTACTGTTACTTGGCTGTGAGTTATTTCTAGGTACATCTGAAGGGTAATCTGTACCATTGACATTACTTTCATAAAGAGTAACTGTTGTGTTTAAGTGGCTCTCGGGAGTCATGTGGTGCATAATGTCCCTGAGGCTGTTTTGCTTTAATGGTTCTTGCACTTGTGCAGTACGGCTGTTTGTTTCTTGAAGGCTTGTGATATGCAGCTCTGACTTTACCACAGTTTTTGTATACAAATTCTCCACAGGATTCCTGCAGGCCTCAGGTGTATATACAATGGGATGGAGTGCTTTGCTGATAGAGTCCCCCAGGTGATTAGGGCTCAGCTGGCTGGAACGGCTTGGAGTTTGCTCTGTCAGGGGAGATTCCATCAGTTTCCGCCGTGTTCTTTTGTTAGGAGGTACTCCATCTTCTATTTTGTGTTGCATATGTGGCTTGATTTTGTCTGATGAGATGTCTGAGGGTGTACCTAAGAGAGGAAAGCCTGTTTCATTAATTGTGCTAAACTTTAGCTGTTTGAAACTGAAAACATCTGCCAAATTGCAAAAATAGCAGTAACAGAAAAGCCTTTATGTGTACATTCATATGCAGCCATCCAGAATTCTGGCTCTATTAAGATACGCTGTCTTGCAATCATGCCTCCTTGAGGCTTGATCCTGGGGACAAGTGACCTTGCCCTCCAACAGTAACTGTCACCTTTTGTGGTTTGCAAAATCATTTTAAACTAGCTAAACCCCTTACCCTTATGTTTTCCTGACAGAGTGTGGCCCTCCAGATGTTCCTGCTTTGCAATTCCAAAATTCCACCCACCCCCACTAGTGCTACAATGCCTTAGGATGATGGAAGTGGAAGTCTGCCAACATCTGGATCCTAGGGCTTCAAGGCTGACTCAACCTTCCTTTCATAGGTTGATAAAATGAGTACCCATCTTGTTGGGATCAGTTGGCTTATGGATTGATTGTAAACCGTTCTGAGTTCACTGATAAGCAGCATAGAAATGTAAATGCTATTGCTATCTGGAGGGCTGCACCTGCTTTAAAGTGATAAACCCCTTAAGCCCAGCCTTATCAACTGTATAAAGAAGCATAGCTGAAGAAACCTTATAGAAGATTTAGTGAAGTTAAAACTCTCTATAGCTCTGGGAGTGTTGTTGACAGACGCAAGATACAGTCAGTCCTCTGTATCCACAGATTCTTTATCCATAGTTTCAAGCATTTTATATTAGGGACAACATTTTACTATGCCATTGTATTTAATGGGACTTGAGCATCCATGGATTTGGGTATCAACCCCAGCAGATACCCAAGACCCACTGTAGTCAACTTCTTCTGGCCTTGGAAAATGTCGGAGCCAGAAGCTGCCTATTACCATAGGGTTTCTTTTGAGGAGAAAGAGGGAGAGGAATCTTCTAGGGAAGGATTTAGGCAGCAGGATTAGCAGACATGAGGTAAAGGGGCCAAACCATACAAAGTAATAGCTAAGACAAAGGCTCATCACAAAAGTGAACTCTAACTCTAATTTATACATTGACCACCATGACATTCTTGCATTTTTGAACAGGATCGCAGGCACTATTTCCAGTTGGCCAATTGCTTGAAGGCCACATGTCTGAACAGGGTGTGGCCTAAGGGTAAACAGTACAACCTGAATGTTGTCATTGGTACAACAAACATAAATAGAAATAAATCTGGTAAAAATAAATGTATAAATCTATTCATTTGATTGTAATTACATTTTTAGCATGTGAGGCGGGGAAAATCCAACCACAATCACTACAAATTAATATACTGTTAATAAATTGAAAAGATTAATTTATTCTCAGTACATTAACTATTATTGTATTAATTACAATTCAATTAGGATTAACATTAATTAATGTTATTTATGTTAGGAGGAATTAGAGTGAGATTTAATTTCATTATGGAATAATGTCTAATTTGAAATTAATTTGGCAACCAATTAATTTTAATTTAACTGAATAGGACAGACAGTAGCAGTGCCAGCACAAGCACCAAATGAAAGCTTCCTGTTCCAAATGATGGGGAAATGCTTTGCAAGATTCACAAAAGCAAGATAGAGCAACTGACTGTACTTGTCAGATGCACTGTGCAATCAACAAGATAATTGACTACACTATTCAGTTGCACTGTATTCTTGCATTTAACAGTCTGTTGCCAACTTTTAGCAACACATTTTTTAAAATTTAAATTTTCCTGGTATGATAGGGCAAGGTAGCATAAAATAAAATGGAATAAGTAAGGAAGTGGCTCATGACCCACGGCCCACACTGCCCACTCCTGTTTTAGAATAATATTAGACTAGTACTCTGCATGAACACTGATGGAAAAAGTCAGTAGGATCACACCACTCCAAGCACTTTCCTAAGCACTCTGTTATCTGGAAGATGCCTTATCCTTCAAAGAAATCAATGAAAAATAATTAATTCCACCATTTCTTTTATATTGATGTGGATCTTCAGGTCCCTAAACTCCACTTGTGTTTAGCCTTCAGTGCAGGGAAGGGAAGATAGGTGTGTGTATGGGAAGGTGTGGGAGAGACTGTTACACCCAGACAGACTGAACTAGTGGGGGACATAAGGTCAGATTTTTTGCCCAGGAATTACTCCTAATGCCCAACAGAAGGCAAGTATCTCCTCCTTGGGAGAACTTTTGAAGTAAACCACCAAAGGCCCAAGACATGGAATTACATATACTTTAAACATGCAAGATCTAAGTAACAGAGAGTGAGTGTCGTATTCTGCCCCACAGACTCTATCAGAAGAGTTATCTCCCTACCCAGTAGAGCCTGGCAGTGCCAATGTGCTCTGATGCCAGTGGGCAGTGAATCCATTCCAAGTTCTAGTATGAATTCAAAGAAGCTATCCATGCTGAACCTTATCCCCAAAGTAGGTTGAGCAACTTGTATAGCTCTTCCAAAGGTTATCTTTCAGTGCTATTCAAAACTCTGAATAGATTCACCAGTCTCAATTGCCTTGTAATGCACACAGAGAGTGATCAAAACTGATGTCATAAACTAGTCATCTTGCTCTCCCATCAGGTTCAAAACTCTATTTTGTCATGACTCACTGAGTAAGCTTGAACAAGTTTATTTATTATCTATTACATTTATATTCTACCTTCTCTCTCCTGCTTCCCCCTGAACAAGCGTCAGATGAAGCACAGGGCTCTCTGTACCCATCTACCACTTTATAAAATGGAAATGGGGGATTGAACATACCCCTCTGAGAAGAGGTAAGTACAGAGATATTAACTATAACAGCAGTAAATCAATATCAAGCACAAAAACTTGTCAACAATATTTTTCAGTCTGTGGAACACTTTCCTATTGTTTGTAGAGTGTGTCAGAAGTTGCCTTCTCCAAGGACTGCAGGTGTCTGATGCTTTTTATGGTTTGAGTCAAATAAATTGTAGCAGCAGTGAGGGAGAAGGAAAATGGGGGACTAAAATAGTAATTTGTCAATGCATAACTCTGCTGTTGGTGAAAGTACCAGTTTATACACCATAATTAAAACCAGCTGAGTAGGAAGGCTATACAAAGGAGCCATTGAAATAATGGCTTTCACATAGTGAAAGGGTCAATGGCAGCAAGGAATATGATAGATGCAGGGATTGTGTGCCCCACCCCAATTTGTTAGACTGCACCTTAGCCACTCTAGTCAATGGCAAGTAGTGCTGGGAGACAATCATATTCCCCACCCAAGAACAGAACAAATAGAAGAATGGGAAGAGCAGACACAAGATACCATGGAAAGTGGATATAGCTTATTCCAGCATTTTTCTAATTTCCTTCCATCTTATAAGCAATTATTAAGTTATTTCCATCTCTTGTCATTTAGAACTACTGTGTAGGAAGGGGCCAATAAACTGAATAAAAAAATTAAACAAACAGAAGTTGGATCCTACCCCTAGATTGGCAGCAGCCAGGACCTAAGAGATGAAGCAAATAAAAATAATGCTAAAGAACTTAGAAAATTCCAGCAGGCATGATTGTTTGTGCTCACACAAGGATGGATAAATTGAGAGAGTAGAGGGGGTCAATACTTCTGGGACAGATTACACTCACTGTTCCTTTTTAAATAAGAGTTAAAATAAGGAGCTTATCGCATGGGGTAAAAAAGCTAGCTTTCCTTTTCCGGCTTAATTCTCTTCCGGGACACAGCCAGGTACTATCATATGTAAATCACCACCAAATCCGCCAGCTTAATACAGCCTGGGTAAATCAAAGTTCCAAGTGATGCTCAGCTGGCCCTTTTTCGAAAATGGAAGCTTCCAACTTAAAAAATTGCCCAGCTGAGCACGTCTTGGAGCCACAGTTTACCCGGGCTGTATTCGGCCGGCGGATTCAATGGCTATTTACATATGATAGTACCCAGCTGGATCCCGGAAGATAATTGAAGCCAGAAAAGGTAAGCTGGCTTTTTTACCCCATGCGATAAGCTCCATACTTTTTACTAAAATTTGTAGACTTATATATTAGTCTATATACAGCATTCAAAAACAACCCCTCCTTGCATTTGATAGATAACTCTCTTTAACAGGTGCAGTGCAAAAGAGACACAGTCTGGGATAATGTGAAAAACTGTATATAAAACATTTGCTGAAACATGTTGAACTGCTCTCTCCCCCTTATCCCTATTCTTTCCAAATTACTTTTGCCTCAGGTACCAAATTTTCTGTTAAAGAAGTAATGCCCAGGCATACATCCACTTACTCAAGTGAGTTGTATCTGTATATCTTAGAGATATTGAAAAACTCATGCATCCAAGGCTCATTGACTCTAAACAATTATTATTTGGAGGGCTTATTCTCCCTTACGAACCAGCCTGTACTTTCAGATCTTCTAGAGAGGCCCTTCTCTCTGTCACACCATTCTCATAGGTACATCTGGTAGGAACAAAGGAGAGGGCCTACTTAGTGGCTGCCCAGACTCTGGAATTTCCTTCCCACAGAATCAGTACATAGAGAGATCTTGTAACACTTTTGAGCTGGGGTAGGCAACCTAAGGCCTGGGGGCTGGATGCGGCCCCCTGAAGCCTTTGGACCGGCCCCAGGCCGGTCCTGCCGCTGCCGCCGCCCACCATGATAATATTGATTATTGTTGTTATTACTTGTTCTTGGGTTTTTCTTGGCAAAATCGCCACATGGGGTTTGCCATGGCTTTTCTGGGGCTGAGAGAGTGTGCATGCATATTTTTTTTTTTAACAATTTTTATTTATTTATTTATTTATTTTTGGTGCTTTGGCCCCCAATTGTCTGAGGAATAGCAACCCGGCCCCTGGCTCAAAAAGGTTGCCTACCCCTGCTTTTGAGACTAACTGAAAGAGATAAATTGGCAAAATGAGCTTGCATAGACTTCAGTCTTTTTCCTCAGATGCTGAAAGCTCATGCTGTCAATTATTTATTTCAGTTAGTCTCAAAGGTGCTACAAGATCTCGCTACGTACTGATTCTACAGACTAACATGGCTATATCTTTGAATCTTTCCTACAGAAGTTAGACAGGCACCCTCCTTACTTTCTTTCTGCAAACCAGTAGAGACATTTCTAGCAGGCATTTGAGGAGTGGCCATAAAAGGCCCATTTTACACAACACATTGTGTATTGCTAACTGTTGTGCATGTGTTTGTATGTTTGTTTAATGCTGAATGTTTTAATCTGTTTTCAAAATAGTTTTAATCAAATTTTAAATTTTGTCTTGTAAAAAGTCAGGTGTTTTATTAATAATCCTTTGAGTCCTTAATTGGGAAAAAGGCAGGAAATACTACTACTACTACTAGTAGTAGTTGGTTCTCCTTATGCATGGATTCTATATCCATGGATTCAACCATCCGTGGCTTGAAAATATCCCCCACCCCTTAAAAAAAAAAAATGCCAGAAGACAAACCTAGATTGTGCTTTCTTATATAAGGGACAGCATTTCACTATGACATTGTATATAATAGGACCTGAACATCTACGGATTTCGTTGTCCACAGGGGATCCTGAAACCAAACTACAGTGGATACCAAGGGTGCACTATAGTAGTAGCAGTAGTAGCAATAACAAAAGCAACAACAGCAACACAGGGCTCTGCACCTCCCCACACATTCATGATTCATATTGGTGTTAATTCATTATTTGCTGGTTTATACATTACAGCTTCCAAAAATAAACACTGCCCTGCTAGAGACCAAATGCTTTATTCTCAAAATACTCCAAATTCAATGGCATCAGCCATTTCAACTTGAGTAGTCACTGTTTTGGAATGTTCACAATATGCTTTGTCTGAGGAATACAAACCTCCTAAACAGCTACCCATTAAACATTTTGGGTTACATCTTAAAATATTAATTTATGAGGTGTTACTCTAGCTTATGCATCTGAAAGTTTGTGTTTCGGGAAAACACAGTGGTTGGCAGCTGATAGATTTGCCTTCATACATTATAGCAGCGAGGTTCCATTTTTTGGAAGGAAAAACAAGTTTGTTTACTGTAAAGCACTGGGGTTTTGCAAAATGTCCTAAGAGCAACTGGGAAGAAAGTCAGAGAGAAACATTTTGGTGAGGGTGCCAAGTTTTAGAAGCTTCTCTCGGTTCAAGCACAGAAACCATTTTTAAATTAACTGTAAATGTAAGCATTTAAACTATAAACCAGATAGGTAGAGAACACAAAAAGTGTTGACAACATTAATAATTTGTTGAACTTACAGTGAGCGATATTTTATATTTTACTACAAATAAAAAAATTGTACTACATTAATAAAAAGCAGATTGCAGGGGTTCTATGTAGCAGAAATATAAGTCAGTAGGTAAGCAAAGTTCAGAAATTACTGATGTTATTAAAACTAAACCCAAAGCAAAAGATACAATAAAATGTGTTTTTTTTAAATGAAAGAACGTCTTGGTTTATCCTGTTCTTAACTGTTGTCAACATACTGGATTTAGAAAAGTCTGTCCCCTTATTGTTTTCTGGAATTTGTTCATGTGCTGACTTCAAGTACAAAAAAAGGAAATGATTTAATGGCATCTGGATGTAGGTGTTGATTTATGGTTACAAAGTGTGTAGAGTGTATGCAGGACTGCCTTTCACCAGCTCCATACATTTCTGGATCTGTAACTTGTTGCAGCTTCCGGCATTCCATGAACCAGACCAGAGACCAAATTTTCTTCAAAAGAAGGGTCTTTATTTTTCAGATGCAGAATTAACATGGTAACTATTTGCATTGTAGAAAAGCCATTAGAACAAAGAAAACTCTGTGCCAAGCCATACCAAGCCCAGCAAGCCACTCAAGGAAAAAGTCCACCCCCAGGGGGTTACCTTTATAGACATTTGCTAAACAGCTTTAAACCCAGCCTTCTTCTGTGTGTCATATGTCATGTGACCCTGGTTCTCATCAAACCTGATGACCTAATCTGTTTACACTCTTTCTTCCATGTTCCCAAGCTCACTGACCTTGACTGTATTCTCTGTGTGTTGTTTACTTGTAACCCATCTGCAGGCTGAAACTTTCACAGTAGAAATTTTCTCATATTTGTACATTTCAATTTTGACTACAAATCCCAACAATCCCCTCTGAAATGTATAGATGTGTGTGTCATATTACTTACATTTTTTGGATTTTAGCTTAATAGCTAGTATTTTGCCATCCCAATTAGACGTGACAGCTGTTCATGACTTTCATTGGGTAAAACTTTTGTGAGAATATCAGCGATGTTGTCTCTTGTGTCTAGGTACTGTAGACGCAGAATGTTGTTTTCAATCAATTCTCTAACATTTTGATATCTCACACCTATGTACTTTGTTCTGCACTTCAAATTCTCAGCTTCTGACATTGCAGTGCAAGATTGCGAATCCTCATGAACCAATGTAGGCTCAGTACATTTTTCACCTAAATCTTCAAGTAATTTTCTTATCCACTGTATTTCATTAACCATCACTGACAATGCTCCAAATTCTGCCTCAGTTGTACTCAACGCTAAACAGCTTTGCTTCCTGCTATGCCAAACTATTGAACTTTCTGCAAACTTTATCAACAAGCCAGTAACTGATTTTCTGTCATGTAACTCTGAAGCAAATGACAATCAACAAAACATTCAAGTTGAACCATGCTGCCCTGTATCACCAGTTTTCTGTCCTCGCTACCTTTCAGGTACCTCAGCACATGTTTCAATGCAGTCCAATCCTCAGCTTTTGGATTGCTCATCTTTCTGTTAAGCATGCCAACTGTAAACACAATATCTGGCCTTGTGTTGTTTACTATGAACATCAAGCTCCCAACAATACTTCTAATCAATTCTGGATTGTCAAACTCCTTTGCTGACTCACAATTGGCATAACCCGAAGTCATAGATTTCAGAGAGAGGAACTGGCAAAGCCACCTCAGGGGCATGTGTGTATTCCTTGCCTAAGAAAACCCTATGATATTCATGGGATGTCCATACATAAGTAAACAGGTGACTGGAAGGTACAGACATACATGTTTTGCACTTCATTCTCATTGCAGTCATATACATGTTTACTGTTCAGTAAGTCTTACTGCACTCATTGGTGTCTACATCCTAGTAAGTATACTTGGGATTCAAGTCTCAGTTTTCACTTCTCAGAATCTAGAAAGCTGAAAAATGAATATGAACAAGGGAGAAACCATGCACCCAAAGAACACAATGTCACTGTGTTATATTGATGGCATGGAACATTTCAAAATCAACAAAATCTGTTTTATGTAGTTGACTAGAAAACATTGAATTCTGAATATTAGTTTTAAAAATTGGGGTGAGAACCATTCAAATCACCAGATGCTATACATTTTCAACTCACTCAGGTTTGCACCTGTAGTGCTAATCTATAACCTAGCATTGCATCTCATGCAGCCAATAACTGCATGATTGAAGCAAGTTTTGATCTGAGGGTTCGACAGCTCACGCACCCAAAGCTACAATGATAAGCCAGCCTTCTGACACTATCAACAATATTGTTTTTATTGCATTACAAAGAATACACTTATAACATCTTGTTATATAAATAACAAACAAGTAGCAACCCCACATTATTTAATTAGATCATGAAGTTTCCAATGAAGCAAATATTTAAGATATGAAATTAGTTTTAAATGGAGTATTTATGGTGGGAAATTATGTGTTGGGTGAATTCTATTATGTGTTGACCATATATCAAGGTTGGCTTAAATGCAAAGTCAGACAAGAAATAGAAATGTTGCTTTTAGCATATCCTTTTCACATTGCACTACAACATGCAAGCTACCAGAAGGAACCAGCATCTTTCCATTTAGTCCCATAAACTGATTAATTAGACATTATTGAAAAACATAAGTTTTATAAATTGTTTTTAATTTCTACCAAGTGTGCTATGGGGGAGGGGGGAATAAACAATACTGTTCATTTCAAGGTTACAATACTTTACATATTTACCTGGGAGTAAGCTTCATTGCCTACAGTGGAAATTAATATCTGAGTAAACACGCACATGCTGCATGTCCTAATATGTATTTTTAGCAAGTTTTTATTATGACACAAAAAATGGAGTTCAGCACAAAAGTATTCAAATAAATAAATCCTATCTGTTTCAATTAAGGACCTTTGGACAGCTTCTGGTGCCATGAAATCTCCACTGATAAGGAACTAATTAATCAAGTAGTGAGTATACAAATGCAAGTGGTAGCATCATATCAAGTAATGTGAAAAGTGTGAAAGTAGTGTTTAGCAAACATGAGTCACAGCCTGCAAATGTTGAGTTTATGTCAAATAGACATTGATGAATGGGACTAGTTCTAATTCGGTTTGGGACAAATATAATGGGTTGGGATTTTTTTTTCTTCCAGAACCCATGCTAATACATGCATGAGGGGATATTTCTGGAATCTGTGTTAAAATAAGTCTGCTAGGTTGTTCAGCTAAAGTGAAATCAAATATTAATATATTCATTTCAATAAACATTTCTGGGCTACCAGTGATTGATCCAATTACTCCACTAATCATAAATTTTGATTCTTTTAACAGCTGTCTGACTCACAGAATTTTGAGAGGCAAATGTTGCCTAGTGAATGAATTTTGCCTATTTAATATTCATGTGACCCAAAGGTGTTATTATACTGGGCAACTTAATGACATTCTTAAGGCAATAAATGCAATGTGAAGAAGTTACAAAACTGCTTGCAGCTAGAAGAATGGCAACATGGGCATTAGTGCCATTCAATTACTAAAGAGGAACACAGCAGAACAATTCAAATGGAAGGAACTCTCCAGTATGTGATGAAACTTACAGGTAAGAGAGTTAGAAACTGATAATCCTGTGTTTGAAGTCAATAATTTGACTATCACAAGAATTCCTAGCAATTAGCTCTCCTCGATAATAAATTGGCTTTGATTCTGGTCACTAGAGGATGTAATGGAACTTTCCTCTGTCTTTAAAAATGGATTTCTCTTCTACTAATGCACAGCAAGAGTAACAAAATGGGATACTTGAAACTATGCCAAGAACTTTCTCCTTCACAGAAATACCAGCAAGTGCTTGGCTGCAAGTGGAGTTCTTGCACACATCTCACACATAGAGGGAGCATGGATCACACCATCAATCAAAACCCTACACATGAGCCTGGCATGTCACTCTTAAGTTGGAGCTTGTGTGTTAAATGACTTGTATAATAATTTATGCTGCACTCAGTGGCATGAGTTAACTATCACAGCTGTGTATGATTTTGCAATCTGTTATAAACTCACACTGGCTTTAGCCAAAAGTTAGCTCTCCCTCCATCTTTCCTCCTCTTTGTCTTTTTGGAAAACTCATTTATATGTAACCAAAATTGTTTTAAGAGAAAAGCAAGATGTTATTCCACAGACAAATTTCAACTCTTATTCACATCCAAGAGCTACTGAAAACATTTAGCAACAAAGCTTTGAAGTCTCCAATGAGGTAAGATAGGGAGGAGGGCTGATGGATTCAATCAAGCACACCCACCATGGCTAGCCCATTCCATCTCCACTCCCTCGGGCAAGAAAAGTCTCTTAAAAACCTTAAACATTTGGGGAAGCAAGCTACCACATTTGACCAGCTTAGAAATTAAACTGTTAAGAGTTCCATGTGACTGTTACTTAACACACTTAAGCTATCACAGAAAACTACTTCAGGGGCATGGCAATTTGCATGTGTACTTCAATTGGATGACATTCCAGTTGAAATGCTACAATCCATACAGGCAGAATCAACTCCAGTTCTAACTAAAATCTGCCAACAAATATGGAAAAATGGGATCATGGCTAAAGAGTGGAAATGATAAATATACATTCCCATTCACAAAAAAAGTGACACAAAAGATTACAGAAAGTACAGGACCAGTGCACTGATTTCTCATGCAAGCAAAGTTATGTTGAAAATTCTCCAGCAGACACTCCTACCATATATGGAGCAAGGAATTCCAGAGGTGCATGCAGGATTCAGGATAGGAAAAGGCATTAGGGACTATATTGCAAACATAGAATGGATAATAAGAGTTCTCCAAGGAATTTCAGAAGTCAACATGTGCTTTATAGATTACAGCAAAGTTTCTGACTGCATAGATCAAACCACCCAAAAAATAATGGATGGCTTTTAAGGATATGTGATCTGTACTCAGGACATGAGACTACTGTTAGAACAGAATATGGAGAAACAGAATTCAATTGGCAAAGGGTCAGACCAAGCTGTATTCCAGCACCCTGTCTGTTCAACTTGTATGCAGAAAATATCATACAAAGAGCAAGTTTAGACTTGGAAGAAGGAGAAGTGAAGACTGGAGGAAGGAACATAAACAATCTAAGATATGCAGAGCACATCATACTAATAGCAGAAAACAACAAAGATTTGAAACAATTACTAAGAAAATTACAGAAGAAAGTGCAAAGGCAACTTAATGCTGAACATTAAAAAAAAAAATGACCACAGAGGATTTATATAAATTCAGTCCAGACAGTGAAGAAATAGAAATAGTCAAAAGATTTCTCTTGCCTTGGATCCATCGTTGACCAGAATGGAGATTGCAACCAAGAAATCAGAATAAGATTAGGAATGAGAAGGGCAGCTATGAAAGAACTACACAAAATTCTAAAGTGCAAAGATATAAAACTAAGCACTAAAGCAAAGTTAGTCTGAGCCATTATTACCTATCACCATGCATGGAGAGCTGGAGAGTGAAGAAAGCCGACAGAAAGAAAGAAAATAAGCTCATTTGAGATGAGGTGCTGGAGAACGGTGCTGAGAATATCATGGACAGCCAGAAAACTGAACAAATGGGTACTATAGCAGATCGGGTCTGAATACTCCCCAGAAGCCAAGATGACCAAACTGAAGCTGTTGTACTTTGGCCACTTCATGAGAAGACATGACTCACTGGAAAAGACAATAATGCTAGGAAAGGTAGAGGGTAGTAGAAAGAGAGGAAGGCCACATATTAGATGGATAGATTCAATCAAGCAGGCCACAGCCCTGAGCCTGTAAGACATGAGCAGAGCAGCGGAGGACAGGGGGGCTTGGATTCATGGGGTCGCCTTGAATCGAAGTCAACTTCAGGGAAGTTAACTACAACAACAATAACAACAAACTTCATAACCATTGACTTCTGGAAAGGGGGTGACGGTTCCAAACATTTTTTTTTGAGGTAGCCAGGAAGATTTATTGACCGAGTTCTAAAATGTGTTAACACTCTTGCAGAAAAATGGGTAGAAATATAAGGGGAAAGGAATAGGAATAAAGAAACATTTTCTTTGCACATACTGTTAAAGCTCAGTACATTCTGTGGACACAATGACAATGGGAGATACTTGATTCAGCAGTACTACATGTGAAAAAGACTTTGGGATTATTGTTAATCATAAATTGCACATGAGCCAGCAGTATGATGCTGCAGCAAAGGCAATGCTATATTAGCCTGTATTAATAGAACCATAGTTTCTACATCAAGGGAAGTAATAGTTCTACTATATTTTGTGTTAGTTAGGATTCATCTGGAGTACGGCGTTGGGTTCTGTGCGTGCCACTTTAAGGATATAGACAAGTTGAGTGAGTTCAGACAAGAGCAACAAAGATAATACGAGGTATGGAGAACAAAACATATGATGAGAGGCTGCAGGAGCTGGGCATGTTCAGTTTGGTGAAGAGAAGACTGAAGGATGACATGATCACACTATTTAAATACAGTGGGCCCTTGGTATCTGCCAGGGTTTGGTTCTAGGACCCCTATTATTATTATTATTATTATTATTATTATTATTATTATTATTATTATTATTAAAGTTTATTTCTAGAGTGCTGTCAGTGTACTCAGCGCTGTACAAAAGACAATCAAGAATAAAACAAATAACAAATAAAACCTGCCAGAGGCGTACAATCTAAGTTAAAACAATGAGCAAAATAATAAAAGTCAGTTTAAACAAAGACAATTACAACAATTACTAACAACATCCACTGTAAACCTAAGTGAGAAAACAAGTAAATGTATATCAGACAATACCAGGGAATGCCTCCCTTAACAAAATAGTCTTTAACTCAGATTTGAACGTGGATAAAGAAGTAATGGCCCGTGTTTGAGGGGGAAGAAGGTTCCAG
>CM034701.1:95847812-95857824 GCA_020142125.1 Phrynosoma platyrhinos
AATAACAGTAGAGGCCAAAAATGATCCCCCACATCCCAAAAGGATTATAACATTCTCATTCTCTCTCTCTCCTCTCACAAGGACATTTGCAGTCATCCCATTGTTTTTACTCTCTTACCTTCCTGAATCCTGCTAGAACCTTAAATGTGATTATTTTTTTTTGTAAAGAAAGGAGATTCTGTTCATCCAATTACAATTACTGAGGTGGACTCTGACACACACACACACTATTTAGTGTTTCCTGATCTATCTGCTGCCATTTTTTTTTATAGTCCCAGAAGTCTTGCCTTAACACAGCATGTCTTTTGAAGAAAAAAGTAGTAGTAGTAGTAATAGTAGTAGTAGTAGTAGTAGTAGTTTTCAGCCCCTACTGATGTGGGAGACAGGTGGCACTGAGGAAGTCTGTTCCTCCCCTCCATCACTAGGATCCCTGCAAGAGTGGAGTGGTGGTCAACAGAAATGTACCCAAGGAGTGACTGCTAATTCTGGCTGAATGGACAAGCCATGAAAGGTGCACAGACTCTTATACAGACTGTCCCCTCTCACCAAAGTTCAACTAAGAAGGGAAAGGACCAGCCTCACCACCACATTCACAGTTTACAGACAGGTTATCTGCTTGGACATACTGTTCAAGAGATTTTCTGTTTACAAACTGGTACAGCCTTTCCTTTTCCTAGAAATCCCTAGACACTACTAGAAATGGATGTAGGGAACAGGTTCCTCAGTGTTGGTCCCAATAATGTCAGGATGATTCTCAATCTGAGATGAGCTTGCTGTATCAAGTCAGACTGTAGCAAGACTAGCAAGAGAGAGTGAAAGCCAGTGCAGATGCATCTTCAAAAACAAAACTTCACTTTGTTTATTGTACCAGCCAAACAGCAGAGTCATCAGTGAGGGAAAACACAGCAGAATCAGCTGAGAATCAGGAGTTACTAAGGAAAACTGAATCACGATACCTCAATCTAGTCAGTAAATAAGAAGCTTTTTAAGGTCTCTCTCTAGGACTGTACTAGTCAACTAATAAAACAGTTTGCAAACAGCTAGCACACACTTCCACAGCATGGATTCTTTCAGGTGTTTTGGCCTATAACTCTCACCATCCCTGACTACTGGGTATGCTGTTGTGAGCCAATGTAAAACGTTAGTGAAAACGTCTGGAAAGTTGAGGAAGGCTGATTTATTTTTTTATGTCCATAGGCAGTGACTGCGCCACTCTTAGCACTACACCAAAGTGTGAAATTTAGGATACATTTGTGTTGGTTAAATTTGATGACATTATTAATCTGTTCTTGAATTGACAGTTTTCTATGAAATATATGTTTTATACACAAAAAGGCTTCTATGTACTTACGGCAAGGAGTATTCTGATAGCTCACAAGTCCTGGAAATGCCATAACAGCAGACATCATTGGCTGATCATTTTGTTTGGGTTCTTCCTCAACCATCTGGTCAGCCCAAACTACAGCTTTCTCTCTGTGAATTAGCTGTTCAAACTCCCTGAAGTCATCCTCAATGACACTATTTGCTAATCCTGCATTTTTGAGAGCAACATATTGCTTTCTTAGAACTGGAAGAGAAGCGCTTAGTATTCTGGGGGCGGGGGGGGGGGAGGGGGAGGGAGGAAGAAGAAAAACAGTAATATAGTTATACATTTAAGGGAATATTATGTTATGGTATCATATAAGCTTTACTTAAGTAACTAGCATGTATGTGTGAACACACAGACATTCCCCCATCTAGAAAATGTACACAAGTATTAGTAGCAGGAATTCAAATAATTTCACTATTTTGGAATAACACAAGGCATGCATATTTTGGCAGCACAGGCTAATCACAAACTGGCTGGAATCCTGATAGTGATTTACTCTTGTACAACAGTCTGAGATGCCACTTAAGGCACTTTTTAGAATAATGCACAGTAGTAGCATTCACTGCTGCCCCATCCCCCTTCTCCTCTTGCTCCAACTATTGATATCTCATCTGAAATCATGAGAGGTCAAAGCAGTATAAGCAAATTAAAACAATTTAAAACAATAAATAATTTAAATATAATACATATCAAACAAATTGACCAGTTAAAAACAACGTTAGAAAGGGATATTTCCGCACTACAAAAATAATCCAGTTTGACACCACTTTAACTGCCATGGCTCAGTGTTACAGAATTCTGTGACTTGTAGTTTTCTGAGACATTTAGCCTTCTGTATAAGAGAGCTTCTATGCCACAACAAATTAAAATTAACAGAATTCCATAGCATTGAGACATGCTATTTAAAATGGTGTTAGACTGGATTATTTCTACAGTGCGGATGCAGCCTTTATTTGGAAGGCTTCTCATCTAAAGATCAAATGCCAGTGTTAGTCTCTTTAAGTATGAAAAGGGAAGGAAAAGTCACTTTTAAGACTAGTCATATTATTTTAGCATATGCTTTTGTGGACAGAGTGTGTGCATATGTGCCTTCGTGTAGCCTGTTGACTTATGTTGATGAGAGGTTTTATTTGAAGAGGAAGATGAATGAGAAAAGATAGAGGGTTGGTCTTTGGTAAGACCTCTGAACCGACCTAAACCACAGAAGTAGGAGGAGGAAGAGGAGGAATAGACAAAGAAGCAGCAGCAAATCTTCTTGACAATGTTCTTCAGCTTAGAATGGAACCCAACTTGTCATACATCGATTCATTGAATAAACCTTTTTCATCAAAGGGAAGATCTTTCACAGTCACTCTGGCTTTGAATGTCAGACCTGAAGACTTGAGCCAGGCATGATGGTGAAGTGCAATAGAACTTGCCAAGGCCTCACAATCAGCATGGTGTCTGGCTCTCAAGATCTGTTGGGCAGAAAGCTTATGGGCTTCAGTCTCAATAGTATAGGCCAGGGGTAGGCAACCTTTCCCCTTTAAGGGCCGAGGGACTTCAGTTCCCAGAAGCCTCAGCCATGTTGGCCAATAGTCCCATGTTGGCCAATAGCTCCTGGGATTCTGGGAGCTGAAGTCCGTTGGCCCTTAAAGGGGAAAGGTTGCCTACCCCTGGTATAGGATGATTTACAATCTTCCCAAGGAAGCTTGTCAAGTAATGAGGTGATCTTCTATAAAACCCCATGCAGGCTTGATATTTCACAATCTATAAAGACAGAGTAGCTGGAGAATAGAACTTCATGTCAAGCTTATGATCCTCCTTATCAGTGGGGGATTCATGAAGTCTATCCCTATTCCTCCCTTGCAAAGCTTCCATGATTATGGATTTAAGAGGACGGAGAAATTTTGGTCAGTGACTTTGTATAGATTCTCAACCCTTCTGGATGTAGATAGTATAAGCCCAAGTGAGCATAGGTATTGACACCAATGATGTTTTTTTCAATTGTAACCTCTTAGAGACATGGTCAAAGAGTGACAAACCCTCCCCAGTACTGACTTCAATGTAACCAGATTTGCAGGAAGAAGCTGTGGCACCTCGAGTATGTCATAGCAGCCCCATTCATGTATGTAAAGAGAGGGCAAAGGTGTGTCTCCTAAAAGAATCTGAGATCAAAGTGCAAAGAACTATTTACCCTTTTCTTTCTTCATTGTCTTCTACTTGTCATGATTAGCATCAGAACATTAATGAAGACATCAGCTGATGTCAAGGGTGAATGAGTGAATGAGCTTTTGAAGGCAGGACTGAAGTCTGTTTCAAGGTTGTCAGTAAAGGGCTTAAACATGAGGTAGTCTCTTCTGTAACAGCTGTTTCTCAAGCTGACAGAAGGATGTGGTGTTACCAGGGCCTGGAGGGACTCCTCCATTTCTGACACCTTAATCAATAAAGGCAATTCTTTTGGGCATGTTTAGTGACATGTTGACAATGAACATACTTTTCATTTATGTTCAGTGCGTCCTTCCCCTAAACAAGTCAGGTACCAAGAGTGGCTGTCTGACTTAGGTATTTATTCCCACAGACAACACACTTCTCAAAGAAAGGCTTAGATGCCATCAAAGAATGGGTTTAACAGCCCACAGAATGTAAGCAATGAATAGATGGAGAGAACCAAATAGAAGAGAACAAGATTATAGAAGAAGAAAAGAATAGAGAAAAAAATGAAGAACTGAAAGGCAAAAATGTTAGTCCACAAAGTGATCCAAAACAGAGATATTCTAACATGCTGTTGCTACTGCAGCAGAGGAAAAGGAACTGAGGGAATTAGCGGGAGCATCAGTATGCATGCTTGCTACTAAGGAGGGTGGGGATACTGCTAAAAACATTATTTAGTTCTAGAAGCTTCTGATATGCTCTGGGCAGGTGCAAAATAACCCATATGTGTGAGTTACAGGAAACATAAAGAAGAACCAGTAGTTCTCAGAGAGGACAGCCCTCACTGCAAATACTAGTAATTATGATGGTATCTTCCTAGAAACTGTGAAAGCATTTGAAGTATCATATGCTTCCTAGTTTCTGTATTTGAATAAAAAAGAAAAAGGTAGAGTTGGAATGATTGAAGAAAATAATTGGTGGGAGAGCTGGAGCAACATTCACGTGGATAAAGGATAAATATTTAGGACTATATAGTTTTTTAAAAAATAAGACAAGTAAGGTGAGTGGGGACATAGTAGAGGTGTATAAGCTCACACATGACATAGAGAAAGAGTTTTTTTCCCTCTGAACCAGAGTTCATCCAATGAAACTGCGAATCAGGACATACAAAAGGAAGTACATCTTCATTCAGTTAATAATTAAGGACACATTGTGTGCTTTGACTGTGGGGGATAGATATATGAGTTGCAATGTATGATGTGTATTTTTGCGATTTTAAAGTTTATATGTCAATAAAAAATATAAATAAATAAATAAATAAATAAGGCTAAAGATTTTGCTTCCAGAAGATGTAATGGGCATCAACTTAAAGAGTATTAAAAAAGCATCTAGACAAACTCACAGAGGATAAAGCAATGGCTAATAATAATAATAATAATAATAATAATAATAATAATAATAATAATAATTTTTATTTATATCCCGCCCCTCTGCTAGGCAATCGGGGCGGCGTACAGCATTTCAAAACATCTAATAGTCATGATGGCTGTATATTACTCCTGAAATTAGCAGTCACTTGCTTCTAAATGTCATTTGCTGGAGAACAGCAGGAGAAAGATAAAGTGGTTGGTCACTTGTGAATTTAAAAACTGCAGGAGGTTCCATAGAGATACTCTGAAAGAACTAGAACTATCTTCTTTGTGGAATAGATCAATGGAAGAACAAACACTGTGTACTTTCATTTCAAATTTCACAGCCATCAATACAGAAAAAATAGTTATTCATATTGCCATTTTCATGTATGATTAGCATACCTACAGCTTATATGTACATCTATAACATTCTTTAAACAGGAAAAACAAATAAGGCATTTTGACACAAACTTACTTTTCTGACTGACTGTACTGCTGCTCTTGTAAGGATGCCAGAGTCCTCATATAATCAATCTGCCTTTTCAAATCTTTAACTTCTAACTTCAAATGGTAGTACTGTAGATCTTTACAAAGCTCCTACAAGAGAGAGTTGATTTTATCTCAAACATGCATATAGCCTGTCTGCAAATAATAAGAATCCTGCTACTTCAGAAACAAAAGTATTTACGATTCTATATATAAACAGTCTATTGACTTCTATGGTAGATGTGGGGAAAGTTGGACAGGACTACAAAATGACAGACAAGAAATGAAGCCATCTTATAATACAAGTAAAGCAAGTAATGATGGGACACATTAATCTTGTAATTCTGACACAACTCAATGTATATAAACATTGGGGTCGACCTGAGGGCAGTTAACAAAAAATATGTAGAAAACAACATAAATGCTCCTTCCTCATGCTTTTCTTTGTCTTGACTGAGTCTTGGATGTTCTCTAGAAAATATTAGACACTTAAACCCAAACTTGTATTGAAAGTTCATGCAGATCTTAAGCTCTATGCATTTGCCTCCCAACTCCAGGCAGTCTTGGATGATACAAGTTATCTAGACCCATTTCAAAGCTGCTTTGGGCCTCTTTGGTGCAGAATATGGAGTTGAGACTGCTATGGTCCTCTTAGTGAATGATCTTCCCCTGAGCATTGGCAGAGGGAGTGAGTTCCTGTTGGTGTTTTTGGACATCTCAGCAGCATTTGATACCACCAACCATGATATCCTTTTGGAATGCCTGGGGGGTTTGGGAATTGGACACTGTGTTTCAGTGGTTCTGTTCCTATCTTACGGGTTGATTCCAGATGGTGGTATTTGGGGACATGTTTTCCTCATTATATGAATGTGGAGGATGGGTGTTGAGAGAAGAAGAGATTATCTCCAAATAAGAAAGGAATGGGTTAAATCCTAACATTTTCCCTGCCTATGTGTTCCTCCATCCCATCCCATCCCATCCCACTTATTTCCCCCACCCTCAATATGGCAAGGGGCCTTAACAGAGATTTGTAGAGGAGTTTTATTCTTTTCCTTTTCTTTTTCTTTGGGAACATTTCAGGGCAGGGAGTAGGACTGAACAGCCCTTGTGGTCTCTCCCAACTCTATGATTGTGGACAAACTCTTGCACCAAACATTTAGCAATGATGTTGTGCTTATGATCTGTCACCAGATCTGACCCCTGAAAACTCACCTTAAAAATATATCTACCCACAGTTCTTACTCTCAAGGAAGAATACTGCCCTATACTGGGAGTTCCTGCATGGCAGGGGGTTGGACTGGATGGCCCTTGTGGTCTCTTCCAACTCTATGATTCTATGATTCTATCAGGGACTTTCCTCGAACAAAGGAGCTCTCTACATGTATAGCTCTGTACATGCAGAAAATTGTTTAGGTGTTTTATTTATAGCTTGCTTTTCACTCTAGAACTGGGACTCAGCATGGTTTACAAACTTAAAAGAATGCAGTTCAGGTATATAAAAATCACTAAAATACAATTATAATCAATAATATATATACTATAATCAATATACATTTTCAATATGATCAAAATATTTTAAAATTTCAGTTCAAAACTAGTGCAAGTAAAAAGCGGCTAAAATAGACTTGGCTATTAAAACCTTCTTAAAAGCACCCAGTAACTGACAATCTGTCAGTATAAAGCAGACAGTATAAAAACTGCTAAGTACAATAAGGAGGGTGCTAGCTTCATCTCCCTAAAGTAGTTCCAGAACCACCAAAAAGGCCATTTCTTGTGTCTCCACTAGATGTGCCTGTGAAGATGGCAGGAAAGAAAGACCTAAAGTTCTCATGGTGTCATTAAGAAAAATATGATTCTTCAGACAACTTAGACTGAAGCTATGTAAGACTTGATACGCAATACTTTGTATTGAATCTTGTATTGAATACTTTGCATTGAATCTAGGGAGAGACTAAAAGCCAATGGAGCTATTGTAGCAAGGGAGCCATATGCTTCCTGTAACCAGCCCTTTCTCAACCAGTTTTTTTCATGATGCTCCAACAGAGGTGGACTGCATTTTCTGGACTGGCTAGGACTAGGTTACATAGGCCTAAGAACTCCTATATTAATGAGTATTAAGCCCCTGAACCCCCAAGTGTGAAGAGAAAGCTGTACATTTATGTAAAAACCTCACTGCTAGAGCAGAATAAAGAACGATGGCTCTTTGACTACTTCTGCGTGACTTAAACACTTAAACACTGCGTGACTTAAAACATTTGGTGACAAAATGTAATGGTACAGTTTACCTGAGGAATATGGCCATCATGACCCAGGAGGCGCATTTCGTTTTCCACCCTATGTAACCAATTGGTGTTGTCCTCAAAGCATTTTGCCTCCACCTCTTTTTTCTTCTCCATATGTAAGCGACGTGTTTTGAGCAAAGCAATCCTGTGGTCATGTTTTCCTGTTGCCTATAAGACATCTCTATTTTAAATTTATAATCAAGGACAGAACTAGCTAATATGGAAATATGTGGGTACTACTGAAAGCACAAGCCTAACAGCTGATTCTCTCTGGTCACATCTCACAAAATACAAAAGACATAATATGACCTTCTTGCAGCACTTCCCACCCATGGCACCCAGTTTATTGATTATGGGTTCCAGGAATAGATGTCCCCAAGTCATACGTGTGCTGTAATTTTTAAAATTTAGATGTTACCAGGGAAGTTAATTACTCCATTGGAAGCTATGCATTCTCTATGTATCAAGGAGTTCAGCGCACTGCCTTGCAATGCATTACTACTAGGGATGGTTACAACCATTCATTCAGTTTTTTGTCCTGAAGAGACAGATACATGTATATCCAGCATATGCATCCATTATCCCTCATCTTGTGCACTCTCTTTGGAAAATATGACGCCAAACTTTACCTTGAACACCAGTTTCAACATGCACTTTTGCTATCAAGAACAAAGACTATCAAAAAGGAAATTTTTCAGTATATAGGTTCACACACTACTCCCTTTCATCACAGCTTTTAAAATATTTGGTGCTTAGTTCTGCAGCAGGAAAAAAACCCCTCAGCCTTCAGTTTCAGAATGTTATCACTGCTCAATTTAAAACAGATGTTTGAGAATTTTTAAACAAAAAACAAAACAAAAACCAGAATTATTTTACAGCAGGCTTCAAGGATAGTCATTAATAGTTAATTATGTGAAGGAGTTTACTGGAATATATATTAGTCACTTGAGCCACATTATATATGAAAACCAGTACAAGAACAATAACACATGAATGAAAATCAGGAATAAAAGGGCTATTAATAGATGTATGCAAGGTCAGGAGAGAAAACTGCTTACAAACTTTTATACACAGAATAAGAACTAAGAACTGGTGACTGGTCTCAGCCCCCCTTTCCTGTAGTTATTGAAGAGCTACTGTGAAATAATGTAATTCCTGATGTGACTGAGTCAGTCATAGAAAATAGAACACCACACAGGTCAAGGGTAGGAAAAGGTTCATTTGACTGAGGACACCCTACAACAGAGGCCTCAAGAGGTAGAAATTGTAACACTGAGAGATAAAGGTACTCAGAAACTGACATAAGAGGCAGGTCCTGGTAGCTGGATGGCTAAGGGATTATGGAACAAGATACACAGTGACCTGAGAAGAGGCATCCAAGGCAAAGGTGAGATGTCAGATTAGATGAGGACTTAGTGATAGGACTGTGAGATTGCCAAGGAGATGCATTCTACTTTGACACAATGTAAACTGGATTGAGGAAGTCTTCCTACAAGATTCCTTCACACATCAGAAGCACATATGAAAGATTCATCAACTTGTTTCACACCTGCTACTATGTACATTGACTGTGCAATCCTATTTTGTTCTGTGTCCAGGAGCTGTGTGAAACAGCCCTGCATGCACAGGAATTTTATATGACTGCTGGCAAAAGGTGTGCATAGCACATGAGTTGCTATTGAGAATGATGTATAAGAGGGAGGGGGCTAGCAAGTCCCTGAAATCCAGACATGTATTATGAGAGATTATCTCTTGTGATAATGGATTTAACAGAATTAGGAAACCTGGCAGAAAAGCCAGACGTCTTGCTTACCTTTTCCAATCTCTCTGGAGAGCATATCTTTTCAACCTGTTCATGGCAATGTTTCTGATAGCTGGTTTTCAGGGCATTTTCTTTAAGTTGCAATTCCAGTTTGAGTAATTCATCCCTGATTTCCTCTCGATTTGTAAAAACACACTTCAAAATTTCTCTAAACCTGCTCCAGTTATACAGAGAAAATAGTACACAGTTAAAAAAATACCACGTAAGGGATGAGGTGGGAATATACATTTGTTCCTCCACATTTGCTGGGATTAGGGGCACAGGACCCCTGTGAATGTGGAAAAACCATAAATAACAAAAACAATATGTTTTTACCTGAGAGAACACCTATTTAGGAATCTCTAGGTCCTCCAGTGCAACTCTGTGGCCAACATCTGCCAGACAATGACCATAGAACTGCACTGGAGGAGCTACAAATGCCTAGTGGAGTGTTCTTTCTAGGAATCTCTAGGTGCTTCAATGCAACTTTTGGTTAAAGCTGACCATAGAGTTGCACTGGAGGACCTAG
>CM034701.1:95901047-95919006 GCA_020142125.1 Phrynosoma platyrhinos
TGGCAAACCTCCTCTGAACCAGTCTTGCCAAGAAAACTCCAGGATAGAGGTTCACCTCTTATCTGCTGCTGCTTCCTCCTCTTGCCTCATGCCACACCACGCCACCCCTTCCTTCCAACCTCCTCCTCCTCTAACCTGACTTCCTCTCTTCTTCCTCCTCCCGCCTTGTGCCGCGCCACCCCTTCTTCCTCCCCCTCATCCACCTGGCGTATAAGACAACCCCCGACCTTGGAGAAGATTTTCCTGGGTTAAAAAGTAGTCTTATACACCAGAAAATACTGTAACTGGGGAGAAATAAGTAGAAAAGCACATTTCCCCCTTTCTTGTTAAATGGGGTTTGGATTAGAAAAACAAAACACCCTTAATATAAGAGAACAATTAAAACAAAGTTGCCTAAAAGACAAAATACTTTGGTAGAATTGTCAATCAAGCGATGCATGGTAGTTCAGAGGAGTTTCTTCTTTACACCACCTACAGCCAATTTATGGAATTTGCCATTTCAAGATGTGTGATGTCCACTACCATCGTTGGCCCGGTGTGGTGTAGTGGTTTGAGTGTTGAACTAGGACTCTGGGAGACCAGAGTTTGAATCGCGGTTTAGCTATGGAAACCTACAGGATGACCTTGGGCAAGTCCTACTCTCTCAGCCTCAGTGGATGGCAGTGACAAACCCCCTCTGAAGAAACTTGTCAAGAAAACCCTGTGAAAGTTTTGTTTTAGGGTCACCATAAGTCGGCCATTAAGGGTATATGTAAGTTTCAGGTTCAAAGATAGCATGCCATTGAACATTGCAAACTGGGAGGAGAAGAATATTTTTTTCTTTATGCTCTGTCTCTGGACTTGCCATGGGTATTTGATTGGTCACTGCAGGAAGAATCGTGAACTAGCCGGACAAATGAGCTAATGAAGCAGGGCTTATTTTAGGTTGTTAGGACCGTATGAAAGCAACATTGTAGTATTTTCTCTTGCCCAAGATATGATACCTTTTTCCCTTAGGTTTTTCTTATATTTGAAGCTTAAAATTATTATAATAATGTTTATGCTAAATTGTTTTAAAAGGCCTAAGATAGGAGATGATGTTGTTCATTGGATGAAGGGAAGGAGAAGGCCTACAAGAACAATATCTACAAGGGATTTGGGACTATACTTGCAATATCGGGGACTGTTAACAAGTAATTGGGGAGAAATATGTAGAAAAGCACATTTTACCCTTTCTTGTTAAATGGGGTTTGGATTAGAAAAACAAAACACCCTTAATATAAGAGCACAGTTAAAACAAAGTTGCCTAAAAGACAAAATACTTTGGTGGGATTGTCAATCAGTAATTTGAGCTGACAACTGTGCTTTAATTAAATTTGAGACTGTTACCAATTAGTCTATAGCACTACAGGCTTCAAGCTGCCTATGACTCAGTGTGCTGACTCATCCAGCAAAACTTTTCTTGCTAAAGAAATATCCAAGCACCCACAAAGATGAAAGATCAAAAAGAAAGCAGGTTCACTGACCTTCTTTCCAAAATCTATCTATTAAATTTCAATTATCACAAATGTACAATGTGTCTTCTCCCCCTCCGTAAAGTGTAGTGGTAAAGGCTGTTGCAGGAGCATGACTTTATTATTAAAGAATAAATAATTTCTCTGTAGTATATGATATTCTGAGAATTCCCGTTTCAGTTAATACTTGGATTTGTACAGAATGAGGCTCAGTAGCACATAAATGTGTCATATATAGCTTTCTAATCTATTCAATTACCTAGCCATAACTTTTACACTCTATGGTATTTCTTATATTAGAGAAAGGTGTGAAAGATTACTAACTTCATTAGTACCTTTCTATTTAATTCGCATTGAAACCTTCACACTGCCTCTTTTTTTTTTACAAACACTTGATGATTCAACTAATTTCTATCACAAAATATTAAGAGGATGAGACAAAAGGTTCAGAACAAAGAATATAATACTTAACCTGAACCTTTGTCTCGTTATACTTTAACTCTACTTTCAGACATTTTAATGTCAAAAATCTAATGTTGTGCTAGTGCAAATGGACTTTCTCTTTTACCCTTTTCCCTGTGGCACTCAATATTGCTAAAAAAATCTGCTCTTCAGAGTTCCCCAGCCTATTTGAAGAATTTAAGAGTGCATGGTAGTTAAAAGAGCATGGTGAGAAAGTTTGAGTGGATCATCTCCAAATTCCCAGAGCACCCATTTTTTTGGGGGGGGGGAGAATGACCCTTTTTTTGGCACAAATCTAAAAAAACTTGATGGCTTTGCCTCCATGCTGTTTACCCAGATTGCCTGAAAATCTGCCAGCAGTGAACCTAAAAGTGATATGGTTTCACCTCTGATCATGTCAGATGCACTGGGGGATGAGGAAGTCAAAAATTTCTTCCCTTCTTACCCAGTTGTCCACTCCTGCTATAGTAGTAGGAGAAATGTTAGAAGCGGCACTGTAAGCAGAACAGCACAGTTGGATCGGGACAACTGTCAGTACCAATGTGGAAACATTTTGCCCCAAAAGGCTGAGAAGTTTTATTGGTTGACTTTCTTTGAAAGTTTTTGCTAGTCAGTGAAACATATGTGTGATAAGTACATAACTGGCTAGAAGTGTCTATTCAGGTTATATCAAGCTACTACGGAGTACATTTTAGCTGTGTTTTTGGGAAAGAGTGATGACTTATAAAGCTAAACAAATATTTCCACTTAAATATCCCCAGTTTAAAATGTTAATTGGGTTTCTTCAAATTCCATAGAAACTGTCACTAAATTATAGGGGCTCTGATTACCAGATAATACAGTCTGTTGTGAATGTACTATAAATGTAATTCTTTTATCTTGTAAATTCTACCATCATAAAAACTCCTAATAAAAGCTTCTCCTGTTATATTTTAAGTATTGTGGTACAAAGGCTTTGAGCAGAGGAAAAGACAGAACCAATTATTATTATTTTCTAAATATATATATATATATATATATATATAATGATAGTGCCAATATTATGTAAGATATTGTTGGTGTTAATTTCCATCAAGCTGGCTTAGATTCATAACAATGAGATGGCCTGTTCAGGTCTTCCAGACTCAGGCTTTGTTGACTGAAGGGTGGAACAAATGGCTGGGAAGGAGGGGCTTCTGGCTATGATTGGGCTGGGACCATGGCGACTGCACAGCCCATTTCTAAAGTGGTCTGCCGCCACAGGCTCCAAGTCATGCTATTTTTTTACAGCATGCCTCAGATTCCTTTTGGCAGCGACAGAGCAGCTTCCAGCTGCTTTGGGGACATGTGCCATCTAAATGCCATGCCGCCAAAGCAGCTGGAAGCCACTTCTTTTGACCCGTGTGTTTGGGGCCTGAGTCTATATGTAATGAAGTCTTCCCTTTTTTACTACTACCATGTAGGAAAATATTATCTTGCAAAACTTGATTGTCTTTTCTAATGAGTCATATCTTCTCATGATATGTCCAAAGTATAGCTCTCTCTGTTTAGTCATCTTGGTTTCTAGGGATAATTCATGCTTGATTTGCTCTTGGACTCATCTTTTTTGACAGTCTGCAATTTGTGTAGAACTCTTCTCCAGCAGCACAATTCAAATGAGTTGACTCTTCCTGTCATCTTTTTCTACTACCCAACTTTGACAGCCATAGAGATTGCAAATGCAATAGACAATCATGACTTTAGTATTCACTGGTGCAGTGTGGGCTTGAAACACATGGGGAAAATGACATGGCTTCAGGCTGTGTTGGGGTTGTGCCATTTACATGATGTATGCCTTGACCACTGCCTGAAGCTGTGCCAAGGCCACGTGATTTGCAAAAAAACAGGTCAAGGAGCAGATATTTATTTTATTTTATTTTGGAGTATTTATACCCTGGTCTTCAGCCACAAAGGTTCTCAGAGCGGCTTACAAATGGTTAATTAGACGGTTCCCTGCCCTCAGGCTTACAATCTAAAAAGACATGACACAAAAGGAGAAAGGAATTGTAGTGGGGAAGGGGAACAGGTCCAGCAGTTCTTCTCTCCCTCTGAGGCCTGGACCATGGCAGATGGACTGGAGGGAGGGCTCTCCTGCTTAGGGGCTCGACAGACGGCCCCGAAAGAGTGGTGTTTGGCCACCCCTTTCCTTGCTGGATCGGAGCCGCGGCAACCATGTCCCATGGCCCTGATCCATCACTTTGCTGCTCTATAAAGAAGCTCCAAAATGCCACTCCTTTTTTAGAGTGGCAAAAAGCCACCCTTCCGTGTTTCTTTGGTACAGTGCATCTAAACAGTGCACCAAAGAAACAGTGTGAATCTGGCCCCCATGTGGTTGGTTGGGCAGTGTGACTCTGGTGTCAGGGCAGCGTTTGGGTATGCGGTTGCCATGCCCTCCACTCCATCCCAAAGCAGCACAAAGTGCCGGTCTGTATAGCTCCATAGTCTAGGCTAGGCCTGATGGAGCTGGGCCTGACTCTCCCTCTGAGGTCGGATGTTATCAGATGGACTGGGCAGAATCTGCTTCTTCCAGTGACTCAGTTCAGGACTGTGGCAGAGGTCCAGATTGGGAGTGGGCATGTGTGGTAACTGTGGTCCTGGCATGAATGGTGCTGGTGCGGTCTCCCACCACTCTCTTTGGCTCAACTGTTTCTTGCAGTACTTGATGATCTTGTCTAGTCCCTTCATAGCTGCCCTTTCAAATACTAGTTTTCTTCTGATGTTTTTGACTGCAATCTCCATTCTGATTTATGACTGAGCCAAGATATAGAGAATCTTTAGCTATTTTAGTGTCTTTATCATCTTTTTAAAATTATGTAAATCATGTGTGGTTATTTTTGTTTTGTTTTCTTTTCTTAATATCTAACTATAATCCTGTCTTTGTAGTGGTCCTTCTTGGCATCATGTAGCTTATTAGATTTTAAAGAAAGTCAGTTTTTCACAAACATTGAATTATGCAATTTATTTACACAATTTAACAGTAACTTCCAAGTGATAAAAGTTGAATTGAGCCAATGATACAGAAAATATTTTTAACTGTGCTCCAAATATCACATATTTTTAAAGATCATTTGAAGTCTAACCTTGATCTTATTGTCTCAGATGAATTTTCTTGTTGTGAATGATATACTGCATTGAGAATGAACTCGAGATGCAGTGTGCATACTTTCTGTTTGGCAGCTGGACCAAAAATTGTGATCATGAAGCTATTGGCCATCCCCATGTTATGCTACTGTGCTAGGTCAGGGACAGTCCACTGTACTTCTCCCCAGCTTCATATCAGGAGCAGAAAAAGTTATTAAGGGCTAATTGTTTCCTTAGTAGTCCAAGCAGAGGCATCCCAGATTCATTGAGAATGCAGTGTCCACACAACCTGAATGACAACCCATTCAGTAGAGCAGTTATCACAACCACAAGTGTCCCTACCATTGCATCCCACCCCATTTTAGCTGATGTTGCTTGTATTTTAATTTTTGTTGTTCCCCACCTTGCTTCATGGGGAGAGGTGGGTAAGAATTAACAACAATTAGTGATATTTTTGCAGAAACTATTCTTGAACATTTTTGCTTATTTCAAAATAAAATTGTACAAATTTTACTGAATGTTTTCTGTCAATATGAAGCCTCAGAAATCTAAATGATATCACAGAATTGGATATGCATATTTGTTTTAGACATGAATAAAACCATAATGAAATATATTTTCTAATACAGAACAGAAATAGAAAATCTTTTGTTGACATACTTTTGAAAAGATTATTTTCTAGTTCTAATTAGATAGATAGAAAAATTTTCCTCTGTTTATGCAAGTTCTGATCTGTCAAAGTTGCGTGCAAATTTCAGCAGGGGTTATATATGTTTGTATGCTTCAAAGTAATCTTGTTTGCACAGTTTACAAAATGATGCTCAGATGAAGTTAGGACACTCACATAGAGCAGTTGTCTGCAGTACTATTAAGGTGATCAGTATGCCAGGCGCTAACTTTAGTCTACATATTTCCTCTTTAAAAACAAGCATTTGGGCAGAATGTCTGTACTTGTACAGATTATTTCAAGGAAACTGTATTTCCAATGAAGTTGTCTTGGTACAGAACCAGTGTCTGTCGTCAGTAAAGGAGGGGATGAAGGCAAGCAAATTGAAAATTAATCCATACAAGACAAACATGTGCCTGGTAAATTGAAAGGCAGAGCAGGGGATAGACTCTGTCTGTGCTGGATGGAGTTACACTCCTGCTGAAATCTCAGTCTCGTAGCTGGGGTGTTCTTCTGGACTCAGATCTGCACTTGGATGCCCAAGTTTCAGAATGGCCAGGAGTGAATTTGCACAGCTAAAAGTAGTATCCCAGCCTTGCCCATTCCTTATCAGATCTGGTTACAGTGACATATGCCATGATTACATCCCATTTGGACTACTGTAACACACTGTATGTGGGGCTGCCTTTGGAAACTTCAGAAACTTCAGTGAGTTCAAAATGGTGCAGCAGAATGCTGTCTGAGGTCAGTTATAGGGCGTATATAACTCCCTTGTTAAAGTAACCTTACTGGATACCAGTTTGTTTCTGCGTGCAATTCAGAGTACCTCGAAAGCCCTGTACAGCTTAGATCCAGACTATCTGAAAGATTGTATCTCTTCATAGAAACCTGCAAGGGTCTTAAGAACTTCAGGAGAAAGCTTTCTCTTGGTCCCACCACCATCCCAGGCTCGCTTGGTGAGGACACGAGAGAGAGAGAGTCTTCTCGGTGGCTGCTCCCACTGTCTGGAACTCCCTTCCATGGGAGGCTAGGCTGGCCCCTCCGTGCTTTCCTTTCACTAGTAGGCAAAGACCTCTTTTGGCAGGCCTGCCCAGAATAAAATCACTTTAAACCTGGTCTCGCCTCATTAGACACCCTCCTCTCCTTTATTTTGCTCGCCCCAGAGTGCCTACTGTGTTAATTGATATAATCTGTTGTCTTTGTTTAAATTTGTCTACTGTTTTTAAACTGTTTTAATTAAGATTTGTATTTAATGTATTTTTAACAGGGGGCATTATGTTTATTGTTGGGGTTTGTATCTGTTTTTAGCTGTAAGCCTCTTGACTGCTATGGCAAAAGGCGGCGTACAAATAAAACTATTAATTATTATTATTATTATTATTATTATTATTATTATTTGTTTAACCAGGTTTTTAATGTGTAAGTGGGGGAACTCAGTTGATATGTTTCATTTATCTTTTAAAACTTTTCTATGTTTTAAAAATGATTTTATACTGTTTTATGTGCTGGTTTTAATTGTTTCTAAATTTTATTGTTAAGATTTTTTATGTGACACTCTTTGGGTTCCAATCTGGGAGCAAGGGAACATACAAAGGAAATACATGAATGAAATATTTTTGTTTCTTCTAACTGATTTACCCTGCAATCTGTTTTTATCATACAGTATCAAAGTTAAATTGAGTCAGAATACCTAAATTGGGAAAATTAATTCACATTACTGGTTTGTTTTGGATAAAGAAATTTTAAAATTGTTGCTTCTTAACTAAATGTTTAAACATTTAGTTAAGAAGCAACAATTTTAAAAATTTTAAAAAATCTTGGTAACTATGGAATTAATACTAAATTATTTAGTTCTAAAAAATATAGTAGGCCATTCAAAATGGCATGCCTGGTATTAAAAACTGAAGAAGAAATGTTGCATACTCTAAAACTGCTTCTAATAAATAGATTTGTAGATTATATAAAAACATAGGCTAGTTCTTTTTGTCTTCAAGATGACTAAAGATAGTGATGACTAATGTGTTCCTCAAGGTGCTTTTGCTCATTAGTTTATAATGCCAAGCTCAGTTTGCAGACTTTTACTCACTAATTTGAAGTTTAAGAAAATGTATTTGAAAGACTAATTGGAAGCATGTAGCACACTTTTAAATTTTGTGTTAGAAAGAACTAAGGTTGTAAATCTGTCTTGCAAATGGACTGTAACTGCTGTGCAAGTTAAATGTAAATAAACTAACTTTGATTTGTACAACTGGTACTAGATACTCACTGAAAAGTGTATTGTAGTAGATAAAAAACTGATTATCTACAACAGTACTTCTCAGGTTTTCTGAGGGGTAGGGAGCAAGAGGTTTCCCTTTGCCAGTGTATGAGGGACTGGCACCATGCTTGTGACCATTGGCAAAAGTTGTTTCTTTCCTGAAAACTTGCACAGCAGCCAATGGATTAGGGACCAACAGTGGTCCACAGGGAGCCTCTTTGAATGGCATTGATCTACAAGATTAAAAGTAAGAAGACAAACTTCTGATCTGCACTATTTCCAGCAACCCATAATGGTAGAGATTTTTTTAAAAAAGGTAATCCTGAGTATATTGATATTTCCCTGTGTAGATTGAAAGAAGGGAACTTATGTATACCATAAGTACTACTAGCTGTATTGGTGCCATAGGAATATGTTTTTAATTACATTTGTTTGATCTTTCATCAAATATGTATTGGAAGCATCTCTTTAAAAGAAAATCTATCCATACAGTACAGCACAAATGGGGAATGTGTGACTTTCTAGATCTGGCTGACTGTAGTGCCCATGTTCCATCATCATTTTGGCTATGTACTATGGGCTGATGGAATTTGCAGTTTGGAGGGATATCTGCTTCCCACATCTGCTGTAAAGAAAAGCCGTTTGTGATCATGGTCTAGAATAGCACTTAAAACAGAGTTAAGAAGCAAAAGCATCACTGTAATTTATATGTTACCTTTCTAGCACTGTTGCTGTCTCTTATATTGTTTCAGTAACAGGTAAGATAATTTACTGAGATCACATGGGTACTTTTTGTGGTAGACTCTCAGCAGCTTTAAAGGAGATGTGGCAGGGGTAGGGAAAATACTAAAAAAAATTCAGGTGATATACATGATATAGAAATCCAGACAAACCTGCTTTGATGTAAAAGCTGACCATGGAAAACATCTTCAGCCAAGTTGGAAAGGCAATGCAGCACACCTGCTCATAACATCATGATACTTTTTAGGACTAAACAAGATTTTCAGTCATGAAAAGAAAAGTAAAAATGTCAGCTAATATAACAGCTCCAGCCACCTCCGGCAAGGCCTCCCACTTATGTGCCAATTTTCACATCAAGGCAGTTTAGAAAAGAGAATTAAAACCGTAAAACAATAAAATAAAGCCATCATTTCCCCTGTTTATCTGAATTGCTACCTTACAGTAGTTTGTTTTTGTTTATTAATTTATTATGTATTTCAGTTTTTTGCCAGAAATGGTTTGAGAAATGGGTGGAGGTGAAAATGTCATTGAACTTTGGGCTCACCAAGGTAGACCCAGTAAAATATATTACATATTCATTTAGTTAAACATATGACTTATTTTTCTCTCCATGGGAGCACATTGGTAGTTTTTCTCATGAATTGAAAAAAAAAAGAAGCTGCCTTGAATTCCATCTTGGGAGAAAGGTGAGATATAGGTTCAGCATATAAATAAAGTTAATACGTAAATATAGTTGTGTACATCTTCATAATATTTCTGTGGATTTTATTTTTTAAAAAGGACTAAAGATCTTTTTAATTGAATTTTTATTGGCTTCGTTAGAGACTGTAGCAAAAATATAGGGACTCTAGCAATAATATGACCAAAGTATTGTCTGGGAATAATTATTCTTGGACCAAATGGTTTATTAGTCTGTAAAGCATCTGAGTGGGTGCTTGTATCAGTCAGCAATAAACTTTTTTTTATGATGTAATAAGACAAAATACAAACCTCTTTATTTCTAACCATCAGTGAGCTGCTTCTCTTCTCTTCTTCATACATATTCTGTTCAAATCATGTTGTTTAGAAATTAATGGGTTTTTTTCTAATTTTCCTGTAATAGATAAAAAATGTATCTCTTATAAAGCTAATGAGTAATTTAAATACTATTTCCAGCTACACATTAGCACTAGATGATGAGTAGGAAGTACAAAACTGAACTCAAGATTTAAACAAATCTTACCTAAAAACTGTAGTAACTTGCAACTGGTTGAAATTTTCCACTTGAGAAGTTTAAAGTGGATAGGATAGGAAGCAAAGAAGAATCAAAAAGAGTAGACGAATTCAGATTAGGCAAAAAAAATGAAGCAGGTGACCGGCTGATAGATTTTTGTGAAGCCAGCAACCTATTCATTGCAAACGCATTTTTCATACAACCAGAAAGAAGGCTATACACATGGACATCACCAGATGGCCAAAACAAAAATGAAATAGATTATATAATTGGAAGCAAAAGATGGCAAAGCTCCATATGGGTGGCCAAAACTAGGCCATGTGTTGACTTTGGCACAGATCACGAATTACTCATATCAAAACTAAGAGTAAAACTAAAAAAGAAAACAAAACCAGTCATCATACCAAAATATGATCAAAATAATATCTCAATAGAATTTATTGACAATATAAGAAACAGATTTACACTACTAAGCATAATTGACTGGGAACCAGATGGACTATGGTCTGAAGCCAGGGACATAATAAAAGAAGAATGCAGACGGACACTTTCAAATGATAAAAAGAAAAAGAAAAAAACATGGATGACAGATAAAACACTACAAGCAATAAAGAAAAGAAGAGAAGAAAAACAAAAGGGAGAAACAAATTAAGAACAATGAATGCAACAGTACAATGGCTAGTACGGAAAGGTAAAGAAAATTACTACAATGACCAATGCAGAGAAATAGAAGACAACAAAAAGGGAAGAACAAACAATCTATTTCACAAGATCTGGGAAATCAAAGGACTGGGACAGCCTATGGCAATAAAAATAACAAGGTAAACTATATGGCTGCTTCTTAAACAATTGGTTCACAGACTGGGTAGAGGAGGAAAAAAGTACTGGGGGGATGAACAAGCCAGATTCAGAAAAGGCAAGTCAACCATTGACCACTGTGTAGTTCTAAGTCATCTTGCAGAAAAATATTCCTGATCTTATAATCACAGTCTATTTGTTGCTTTCATGGACCTGAAATAAGCATTTGACTCATTACCAAGAACTAAACTTTGGGAAAAACTTTATGTTTCCTCTATTCATAAAAGATTACTTGGTCTAATTATGAAGTTATATGGTAACAATACTGTACGAGTAAGATGTGGTTTACAGGCAATCTTACTAACTCTATAAAGGATACAAGAAGTATATGTCAGGGGTGCATTCTTGCACCCACCCTTTTTAATTTATACCTTAGTGATCTCCCAGCAGCTATCTCTTTTAACATCTCTCATCCTCTCAAGTTAGCCTCTGTGGTGAATAGAATGTCCAGCTGGTCAATCAGGAGGCAGCTGAGAGCCAGCCAATGGGATTCCAGCTGGGAGCATTTAAAAAGCCCAGGCTGACAGTTGGTGGACAGATAGAGTTAGTGTTGAGATGAGTAGTTAAGCCAGCAAGGGTTTTCCTGAGGGAACTGTATTTTGCGGAGTTAGAGTCTAGAAAGGAGAGACTCTGAATACCCGCAGAGCTCTAAAGAAGAGAGTTGCTGTGGTGGTCTCTCCAGAATAAATATTGCTAGCCAGTGTGGCTGAGGTACTGTGAGTGAATTAGAAACAAATGTTATAATTTTGTAACCAAGAAAGACTATAGTAGTAAGTTCTGAAGCAAGTTACATTTATTACATGCTGATTTAAAATAAACTTTTCTTCTTGTTCCAACATCACTTGGCCTATGTTTTAGTCACAAAACACGCTATTAATATTTTGAGGTTTTGGAGGTGGGACAAAAAAAACCCAACAAGAAACAACAACAACCCAAACAGTGTGGGTCCCTAACACTTCATTATGTGGCAAAGGTGGGGGTAAAAAGTTCCCATAGGACTGCCAGCTAGAATTAAAGTGTAAAAAGAGAAAGGTGGTAGTAGTGTGCGCCACAGCCTCAGTCAATATATGTCTACTAGGCCTCCCTCCATCCACCATCATCGAGGGAGAGAAGGCAGGCCGGCTCCATTGGGGTTAGCCACAGTAAGAAGAAGGGCCCTCCTTCCACCCACCATCATTGAGGGAGAGAAGACAGGTCAGCTCCATCAGACCTAGCCTGAACAAGAAGAAAAGCCCTCCCTCCATCCACCATCATTGAGGGAGAGAAGGCAGGCCAGCTCCATCAGGCCTAGCCTGAACAAAAAGAACCCTCCCTCCATCCACCTTCATCGAAGGAGAGAAGGCAGGCCAGCTCCATCGGGCCTAGCCTGAACAAAAAGAAGGGCCCTCCCTCCATCCACCACCATTGAGGGAGAGAAGGCAATCCAGCTCCATCAGGCCTAGCCTGAACAAAAAGAAAGGCCCTCCCTCCATCCACCATTATCGAGGGAGAGAAGGCAGGCCAGCTCTATCAGGCCTAGCCACAGTAAGAAGAAGTCAAAATCAGCCAATACTTCAAGGTCTAGCAAATTCCTCACTTGCCTTGAAGACAATTTCTTTGTCCAAAAGGAAGAAGAGGCAGCAAGAGGATCAGCTATTTTAGATCTGATCCTAACCAACAGGGATGACCTGGTAAATGGGGTACAAGTGGTGAGATCCTTAGGTGGGAGTGATCATGTTCTCTTGGAGTTTCTTATACAGTGGAAAGGAGAAGCTAGGCATAGTCAAACACTCATTTTAGATTTTAGGAGAACTGATTTCAACAAACTTGGGGAAACACTGGGAGTCAGGAATACTAAATACATGGTCAGGAATACTAAAGGAGAAGGGAGTTCAGGAAGGATGGGAGTTTCCCAAAAGGGAGATACTGAAGGCACAATCTCAAATTCTTCCAGTGAGAAGGAAAAATGGGAGGCGCCTCAAGAAACTGGGTTGGATGACAAAAGAACTTTCAACTGAACTAAGTTTTAAACGGGAGATGTATAAGAAATGGAAAAGGGGTGTTTCCCTCCCCAACATGACTCAGTTTAAAGCCCTCCTGACCAAATGCTTGAGACTATTGGTAAAAACGCTTCTGCCAACTGGTGTGAGATGCAGCCCATCTCTTGCTAGAAGTCCACCCTCATGGAACCACATCCCATGATCCAAGAATCCAAATAATTTTTAGCAGCACCATCTACAGAGCCAGTTATTCACATCTGTTATCTTCCTCTCCCTTCCTGGACCATGCCTTTCAACTTGGAGAAGAGATAACAATCTCTGTGTCCAGCTCTTTCAGCTTCCTGCCCAAAGCCTCATAATCCCTTCTGATATTCTTAAGACTATGCCTTGCAGTATCATTGGTTCCCACATGGACCAAGAGGAAGGGGTAATAGTCAGTAGGCTTGACAAGTCTTGTCAGTCTCGCTGTCACATCACAGATTTTTGCCCCAGGGAGACAACACACCTCCCGGGACATCTTGTCAGGGCCACAAATCATAGCTTCTGTATCCCTCAAGAAGGAGTCCCCAACCACCACCACATGTCTCCTCAGAGGCTTAGCAGTGGCTGTTCCCTGTGGTGGTACTCTTCGGGTCCCCTGTACTGTCCCTGAGGACTGTGCCTGCTGCTCTTCCTCTTCATCCTTGATAAGGGAGAGAGCTTCAAATTTATTCTGTAGCTGCAAACTCCCAGAACAATCTGTGGTTTCCCTACTTCTAAGTGTGACATTCCTCCAGGTGTCCACCTCCTGTTTGCATGAAATGACCTCCTCCTCAGCAACTTCCTCTGTGTGGTCCCCGTCCAAGACCGTTCTTTCTGCTCTGTCCAGGAAAACCTCTTGTTCCCTAATATGCTGAAGCGTAGCTACCCGGTTCTCCAGCTGCTTGACTTTCTCTTCCAAGCGGGCTACAAACTTGCACTTGGTGCAGTTGAAGTTCCCCACATCTCTTGGCAAGAAGACAAACATCCCACAAGTGTTGCAGGTAATTGCAGCAACTCCCTCATTGTCCATATTGAGAAATCTGAAGTAAGCAATGGAAGAGGACTGTGGGCTTCTCCCTCAAAAAGTTCCGTGGTAAAGACCCACGTAAAGGGCCCCTGTGCTCTTGGTCTTTTCAGCAGGCTCAGTCAGCAAGCTCAATCAACTGGGTTTCTAACTCTACAGAGAGCTCCTGGATGCTACCTTATTCTGGAAGCAAGTTTCTGTCTCTCTCCCTCTGAGCAAAAAACAACAACCTCAAAGCCCTTTAAATGTTGTTGATGATGATGATTAGAAGAACCTGTAAAGAGAAAGGTCAAAGCTCAACCCCCAGTTGTATAGAGCTAATTGGCTAGCTCTGCAACAGTCACACTCTCCCCAAGTGATTTAAAAAAGAATTTAAACACTCACCCACTCAATATGGTTGCTCTGGAACTGCTTTCCTTCTTCCTAGCAGAAACTGTCCTGGAAAGCCTCTGGGAATAGTTATATAGAGTTAATTGGCTAGCTCCACTCCCTATTGATTCACAAATGTGACTCATCAAGGCCCCACCCACTCAGCAACAGTCACACTCTCCCCAAATGTTTTTAAAAAGAATTTAAAAACTCACCCACTCAAAATGGCTGCCCAGAAACTGCTTTCCTTCTCCTTCCTAGCAGGAACTGACCTAGAAAGCCTCTGGGAGGAGTTGTATAGAGCTAATTGGCTAGCTCAGCAACAGTCACACTCTCCCCAAGTGACTTTAAAAAGAATTTAAACACTCACCCACTCAATATGGCTGCTCTGGAATTGCTTTCCTTCTTCCTAGCAGGAACTGACCTAGAAAGCTTCTGGGAGGAGTTGTATAGAGCTAATTGGCTAGCTCACCAACAGTCATACTCTCCCGAGGTAATTTTAAAAATAATTTAAACACTCACCCACTCAATATGGCTGCTCTGGAACTGCTTTCCTTCTCCTTCCTAGCAGAAACTGACCTGGAATTGTCTAATTAACGATTTGTAAGTCGTTCTGATAGTCTTTTGGTTGAAGAGCGGGGTATAAATACTTAATAATAATAATAATAATAATAATAATAATAATAATACTTCTACATGCTGATGATGCTGCCCTCCTTTCTTTTTCAAAAGTGGGACTTTCAAGAGCGGTGAGAGCTTTTATTGAATACTGTGAAAATAATCAGTTAAGCATCAATTATAGTAAGTCTAAAATAATGGTTTTCTCTAGGAACTGTTTACCTTATGTATGAAGGTTGATGGCCATAAAATAGAGCAAGTCAGGAAATTTAAGTGTCTCGGAGTCTCATTTAATGCATCTGGAGCCTAGACATCACAACAGGCAATTGCAGTTCAAAATGCTTCTAACAGTAGTAAGGCAATAGTTTGTATTTTTTTTTTTTTTTTTACAAAAGATGAGTAATTGATACCAGCTGCCCTTAAGGTCTTTAAGGCCAAGGTCCTTCCTCAGTTATTGTTTAGTATACCAGTTTGGATCCTAGGCTTTGTACCAATTATAGAACGAATTCTTTCTGCCTTTCTCAGGATTTTTTCCCCACGTGTAACTGTGTCCCAACAGCAGTACTACGTCTTGAGGCTGGGTGTTCCTCCGTAGATGTCAGGGACAGCCAGGTGGAGGACTTGGAGGACTCTGAGGGGGAGGATGTGGGGCCAGATCCTAGCTTGGTGCTACCAGCCCCCATAGACCTAGCTGAACCTGGACCTAGCTGTGTGGAACCCATTCAACAGCCCCTGCCTCAGCAGCCTAGCCTTCCTCCTCAGCAGCCTAGCCTTCCTCCAGCAGAAAGCCTTTCCCCAGCAGAGGTTTCAGGCCAAGAGGAAGCAGAGGAGCAAGGAAATCCCTACTTTTGCTCAGAGGAGAACAGACAGGGCGGGGCTGTGGCGTTCTCGAAGGTTAGCTGAGAAACGCGCAGCTAAAGAGAAACACCTGGGAGAGAGGAGCTGAGGCTAGATTAACAGCTGGGAAAAGCCAAGCTCTCCGTCAAGGCTTATCTTGGATTCCCCGGTGAAAGCTCTTGGCTCTCGGCTTGACTTTAGACTGTTTATATCCTGTGACCTTTGGAACGGCTCTGGACTAACTGCTCGTGATAACCCTGGACCTTGGATTGCTCTGTGGACCTGCCTTTCGGAACTCTGGACTTGTTGGTTGCCTGTTGCAAGCAAACAGTGGTACATCACTTGCAACTGGGTTGTTGTCTTGGAAGAGGCCCCTGTCTTTATCAGCCACGTGTTGGCAGCTTTCCCGGACAGTAGAATGCGTAGCATGAAAGTGAACTTTAGGATATTTCCTGAGACTCAACTTCGTAGGACCTAAGGCTGATTATACTTGTTTATTACAAAAAGAACCTGTGTAAATCAGTAAAGAGAAAACTACAAAGATTAGGTCTATCACATGACTTTCTCTTCACCCTCAACTGGTTTAGGACAAAACAGATCCTTGCAGAATGAATTAAAGATATTGCTATGCAACACTCAGTATCGATTGCTTGTTCTACTTGTTCCCCTATTAGTCGGGGTTTATCCTTTAATACAAAGGGTGCAAACTATTTGGAACACCTAACAATTCCTGAGCCCTGGAATTGAAAAAAATGAAGCTGCTTTCCTAAATATAGGCTGGCGTTTAGCAAAGGCTGATTTAATATAATTCCATCTGCTATGCTAGAATTTCCTTCAAACTGAGCATAAGGATCAAGTTTGCCCTTGTGCAGAGGGACTTGTAGAAATGTTGTCCCATGTGCTCCTTCACTGCATCTTCTATAAGGATGGCAGACGAAAACTAATTACACCTTGTTAAATGGTAAGCCAGGTAGAACTTCTGAATGGTACCTGAAGTTCCTATTAGCAGATCAAGATAGGGAAATCACTGAGGAGGTCACAAAGTTTATTTTGCCTGCCATTAAAACCCAGAAAATCACGAGCCACAAAAGCTAATACCTAAGTAGAATGCTTTGGACAAAACCCTTATAGAAGAAAAGGACAATCTGATTTACCTGACGTTGAAACTAAGTTTACATCTCTTCCCAGAAGTTGTTTTAAGCCTGTTTTATCATTTTCTTAAATAATATTTTTATTTATCTATTCTATCTGATGGTAATATTTTTAAAAATTGCAACATTGTATTTTATGAGATTTCTTTTAATATGCTTTACGTTTTGAAAATTTTTATATCCATTTATTTACCTTCTTTTTCACGTTTGCATTGGTCTGTTGACTACAATAAAGCCTAATGAAATGAAAATAATTCAAAACCTGAAAGGAATAAAAAGACATTGGATGCAATACATAGAAGAGTTATATAAAAGAGATGACAACATGAAGGACAAATGGAACAAAGAACCATATGAAGATGAACCCCAAATTCTAAAAATGGAGGTGGAAGCTGCAATAAGAGAAATGGTGAAAAAACAAATAATCAGGAACAGATGATATTCCAATTGAACTGCTGTAATTCACATTGACAGAGTGTTAACCAACATATGTCACCAGATATGGAAAACAAAACGATGGCCAACAGATTGGAAACGATTAATATACATCCCCATTCACAAAAAAGGAGATACAAAAGATTGCAGTAACTATAGGACCATAGCACTGCTCTCTCATGCAAGCAAAATTATGCTCAAAATTCTACAACATAGGTTTCAACCATACATAGAGAGAGAAATACCAGAGGTTCAAGCAGGTTTCATGAAAGGAAGAGGCACAAGGGACCACATTACAAACATATGATGGCTAATGGAGTGCACCAGGGAATTTCAAAAGAAAATGAGCATGTGCTTTATAAACTACAGCAAAACCTTTGACTGCATATATCTTGAAAGGCTATAGAACACCCTTAAAGACATGGGAGTGCCAACACATCTGATAGTCTTGATGAGGAATCTGTACTCAGAACAAGAAGCTACTGTCAGAACAGAACACTGAGAAACAGAATGGTTCCCAATTGGCAAAGGGATCAGACAAGGCTGCATCTTATCACCTTACTTGTTCAACTTATGTGCAAAACATATTTTAAGAAAAGCAGAATTGGACACAGAAGCAGGAGGAGTGAAAATCGGTGGAAGGAATATCAACGATCTAAAATATGCAGATGATACCATAATACAAAATGTATGTTGCATTTTACTTTGTTCACCGCCCGGATTGGTTCGCCATAG
>CM034701.1:95933321-95947020 GCA_020142125.1 Phrynosoma platyrhinos
CCTTGTTTACTTCTTAGGACAAGACTTTGATGACCAAATCGGTGATACCTTCCTTCCTGGGTTAGATAGATTGATATGGGTGATGACAATAGGCGGAGAGTTTAAAGAGTGTTTTGATGTGCTTCAAAGCATTCAAACCATGGGTTGAGGAAGAAGGGGTTGGAGGGGGAAATCCTTAAAAGAATGAATTGTTTTGGGAAGTCTGTGGCACATCTCTGTCTAAAGAATCCAGAATCAAGCTGTAGTATTTCTATCACTGTTGTACTGTCCTGGCTCTTGAAGTTTGGATCTGCTAAACATGACAATTTGCCTATGCTTCTGAAAGCTCAGGTGCCTGGCGAAGGAATATGACAGCAGCAACATTTGTAGAGAAATAGTGAGCTGGCCACAGCTATCTATGTCTTATGAGGTACATCTGCTTGTAGAATTATAATGTGTTGTCTGTGAGGTTGCATTTAAAGGCTGTCCAGAAGGTGCTATCTGTACAATTAAATGGGGCTGTCAACAGGAAATACACCTTACAATTCTCTATACTATTGTGAGCTAAATCACATCCATAAATCTCCTTGCATCTTGCTATGATATGGGGTCCAGTCTTTTGGCTAGCTAGCAACTCATCATCAGACCACACTGGGTGGCACCATCAGAGAGGGTGAAACTAGGTAGTAGCAAGTCATCCCAAAGCTCCTCCCCAGAACGAAAGGAAAAGACTCTTCTTGGCATATCATTCCCCTATGGGAGGGGAGCAGTGAGGATGGGGGTGAAGCCATGGATCTTTATTTCTGCTCCTGCCTCCTGCAGCCTTTCTCCTGATCTGTTTGACTTCTTTCTGTCATTGGGTTCTGGGGGTAGGCAATCTATTTGCTGTGACTTCCTTTTCCTTGAGGATGGAGATCTTTTGTAATTAAAAAACTGTTCTTGCTGAGGGAAGCATCCTATCTTTGCTCTCTCAGCCAGGAGATTGGGGTGGCAGAAAGCAGGATTCCTCAAGATGAGATCCTTCTTTCCATCTTCTGCCTTCATTCCAGGAGGTTCATGGGGTTAGCCCCATGATTTACTGCACCGGGTGACACCAACCCTGGCAGTGTCACTAGATCCCAGCCCTGGAGGTCTCAAATTATTGCAGTTTTTGAACAGCCAAGAAACAGCAGGAGCTCTTTCTAAGCAACTTCATACTTCCTTCATAATCTCAAAATAAAGTTGAAAACAGTCTTTCTTTGAAACATTCTGCCCCTCCCCCCCCAATCAAGGGAGAGTTGGGGATAGGTGGCAACAATGAATTATGGTTTATTTGAAGGACCTTATCTTTTTTCACGAACCCATTAGAGCTCTAAGATTGTCTGGAGAAGCCCTTCTCTCTCTCTCCCACCACTTTGTCAGGATTGTTTGGTGGGAACAACGGAGGGGGACTTCTTATTCGCTGTTCTCAGATGTTGGGACTCCTTCTCTAGAGAGACCAGGATGGCCCTGTCCTCACTGCAGAAATAATCCAGATTGACACAAATAATTTAACCTCCCACAGCTCAATGCTATGGAATTTTGGGGTTTGTAGTTTTGTGAGATATTTAACCTTCTCTGTCAGAGAGCTTGGTGCCACAACAAACTACAAATCCCAGAATTCCATAGCATTGAGGTCTGGCAGTTAAGGTGGTGTCAAACTAGATTATTTTTCTACTGCAGACGCAGCCTACGTGACCTTGGGCAAGTCACAAGATTGAAAAAGAAGATTCAAATATATGGGATATATAGTATATTATATACGACACATAGTTAAATATATAAGAAATAAGGATATGTATATAACTTACTAAAATCAGTAAGATGAAACAGTAAGATGATCGTATGGAATTTTTAAGGTAATATAAGAAAGGGAAAAGGAATATATAACATGATGTATATAATATATAAAAAGATGAGCTTATAATAACAAGCTAGGCAATTACGTAGAAAATTTTTGAGTTTTTTATCAGATAAGCAATAAGATATACGAAAGGAAATAATATGGTTGATAAGTGGTTAAATGGAAGTCTTTTATATTTGTTTGGATTTTGAATCTTTTTGGATTTTTGAATACCTTTATTTGCTTGCACATACATTCATAATGAGATATCTTGGAGATGGGACCGAAGTCTAAGAACCAAATTAATTTATGTTTCGTATACACCTTATACACATAGTTGAAGGGAATTTTATACTTTTATTTTGGGGCATGAAACAAAATTTGTGTACACTGAACTATCAGAAAGCAAAGGTGTAACTATCTCAGCCACCAATGAAAAAGTTTGGGTTTTTGGAATGTATTGTATTCAGGAATTCCAGGTAAGGGAGACTCAACCTATAACACATAACTCTCTTGTTACCATGTTTCATTGGTTCCTCATCCAGTTCTGGGTAAAATTCAAAGTCCTGCTTACAACCTATAAAATACTGTATGGCTTAGGTCCAGCCTATTTGAAAGATTTTTAGATCATTGGAGGATGGCTTTCATGTGGTCCCATCTCCATCACACCACCTCAGAGGGCCCTCTCAGTGGCTGGTCTCAGGGTATGAAATAACAGTGGCCCTTGGTATCTGCTGGGGTTTGGTTCCAGGATTCCCCATGGATATAAAAATCTGTGGATGCTCAAGCCCTGTGGATGCTCAGTGGCATAGTATAATTGTGTCCCTTATGTAAAATGGTAAAATCAAGATTTGCTTTTTGGATTTTAAAAAATATTTTCAAGCCATGGATGATTGAATCTGTGGATGCAAAATCCATGGATATGGAGTACTTGACTACTTTATTTGGAGGGCTAGCCAGGCCCTTTCTTATTCTCCTTCTGCCATTATACCTTTTCTGTTAACTGGTTGTTGCAGAAGAGTCTTTTAAAGGGAGTGTTGCACTTTTATCTTCATTATTGCATTTTAAATGCTTTAAAATTGTTTTGATGCTTTTTAAAATTTTGTTTAATTGTTCATAAACTTGTTTACTGTTATGATTTCTTTGGCTATTTTCTCCCCCTCTTTATTTTGTGAGCCACCTTGAAACCTATACTGGGGAAAAGGGGAGATATAAATAAATATATTAAATAAATAAATAAGAAAGAAAGAAAGAAAGAAAGAAAGAAAGAACCCATGCAGGCTTAACACTGCTAACAGGATTGTGCAAACTGAGGCAGAAAAATGTTGACATTTCACATAAACAGTGAAGTTTGAGCTACTGATCACTGGCAATGTGTAAGGATCTGGAATTTTTGGTGGATAACATCATGAAGATGTAGACACAATGTGTGGCTGTGGTGAAAATGGCAAAATCCATATTTGGAATAATTAGGACAACAGGAAAAAAAACACTGCCAATTTCAAAGTTGTTTTATACCAATCTGTGGTGCAAGCATAATTTGAATACTATATACAGTTCTCACTACTGTAACCCAAGAAGGCTATTGTAGAGTTGGGAAAGATGCAAAAAGGCAACAAAGCCACATGGTAAAAGGATTGTAGTGGCTCTCCTGTGAGGACAAGTTATGACACTTGGGGCTTGTTAACTTAGAAATGAGGGTAAATATGATTGAAGGGTACAAAATTATGCAGTGTGTGGAGAAAAGGAACAGGGAAATTTTTCTTCTTCTCTCCTAATAATAAGAATCCAGGCTCATACAGTAGAACTGAATGGTGTGAAATTTAAGACTCCTTAAGAAAAGAAGTACAGTATGCCCACGCCATACATGGGCTCGCTAACTGTGGACTCAAGGTCACACAGATGGCAAGCCCTGGCTCTTTTAATGGCATGCATTCCTGTGGCACATGTGTAGTACGGCATACAGGAGTGTTTCACCACTAAAATAAACGGGACTTGAGGTCCCGTAGTATTTCGCTTATGTGGGGGGGGATGTATCCCCCACGTATAACAAGTGTTTGCTGTATTACCTAAAACGCATTGTTAGAGATTTTGCTAGTACTAGATGTAAGAATGCCAACTTGGACAGCTTTAAAGCAGGGATGAGAAACTGCAGTCAGGAAGGGCCCATTTCTTGCCCTGTGGTCCTCTTGGAGAACTCAGCATTGCATGTCAGCATGCTGAAATGTCAGTTCTGACAACTGTTCTGGTTGATTTTTTACTTCCCTCTTTTTTAAAAAAAAAACTTTTTTGGGTGGTTGGATGCTCTAGGGGAGGTAAGCCACCACATTTACAGCCATTGGGCCAGATTTGAGGTGAAAAACTGCCTGATAATCAGGAAGGATAAACAATTTTTGAGAAATCTGGGAGCTTGGAGGGGCTTCAGGAGTTTTCAAAGGATACACTTTGGGGTCCAGAGGGCTACACTTTTGTTTTACAGGGGTTAAAATAATGGTTCCCAGATGTTGTTGAACTACAACTCTCAGAATTACTGACTATTGGCCATGCTGGATGGGGAATTCTAAGATTTGTAGTACAAGACCATCCAGGGAGTTGGAAGTTACTCAATATGAGCAATTTATGGCTATCAGTGTCTACTGATTATGGTGGTTATCAGTTACTTCCAGTATTAGAAGTGGTGTACATTTGAATTTCAATTGCTATAAACATAATTCGGAAAGTGCTGTTGTGTTCCTATTCAGCTTATGGGTTTCTTGGAGACATCTGATTGGTCACTGTGGGACATAATGCTAGATTAGGTAGACCTTTGGTTTTATTCAACCTAACTGTTCTTGGAACTGTGAGAGAAGACCCTAAAAAAACTTTTGTTGTCAGCACAATATTGTGACTTGATAAAACTAATTGGGCAGTGATGGCAAAGAAACAGTATATAAGGAGTGGCACCAATTTCATATTATGAGCTGAACTAATAAGCCAGTTATTTAGATACAGGTTTTGAAATAATTTACTTTTATATGTTTTATATATTAGATAAAAGATAAAAGTTTATAATCATACAGTTTGCATTTTATCTAGTTGGAACAAAAAATTGCAAACAGGTTTAAGACAAATGTAAGGTTAACAGCTTCACATCTGTGATGAATGAAAGGTAGCTAAGCTGTAGTTACGGACACAGATAAAAGAAAAGCCCAATAAATTACAATAATTAATACAAGAAAGTGATTGTTTCAACTGATGTTTTAATATTTTTTCCAATATAATATTTATAATATATAATATTTATGAATGGATTCAGTATAATCAGAAATCTTATATTTTCCCCCATATTTTTTATACGAAATGGTGTTAACAGTGAGAGAATATGGATACAAAAAGACATGAACTGTAGAAAAAATAAATATTGAAATATATTGTTGAAGAGCATTGCAATAGAGATTTAGATCAGCAAATCAAGTAAAGGTCATCATGTCTTCTCTAAATGCAAGACTGAGACAGTGGAATTCCACAGATATGACACTAAATTTGGAGGGGAAAAGATACTGACATGCATTATTTACATTTTGCTATGGATATTATGTAAGTCCTGAATGCCTTCTAAAATGTACAGTCATAAACTGATTATAAAATGCCTATCAGGAGTTTGTAACAAGGTATCATAACCATCAAATATGATTTAGTTGTACATAATTTATAGAGGGAAAACACAAGAAATGAACCAAGCAAAATTGGAAGTAGACGCAAACCATTGGTGCCTCTTATGCACTATGTGCTGAATGGATTCTGTAATTAATGCATTGTGCTGTGGTACTTCTTAAATTGTGATTACAGTGCAGACTTAAATATTGTATATCTGTTAAATTTCATTGAATTTAGTGGTGCTTACTCTCAGGAAACTATGTAGGACTGCAACCTTGATCTTCCTAAAGGCTTTCATTAAGTAGGTGCAACATTTATCTTAGGGGTCAAGCAGACTGCCAGCTTGGAGCAGCCTCTGATAGTTCCCCGTTTGCATGGGACTGTGGCAACCAGACACTGTGGTCCTGAAGCTGGCTGCTGATGCAGTCCCAAACGGGCCGCCGGCAAGGAGCACTTTACTTGCACTCCTTTTGCACTCCACCTTAGGATGGACACAGCACAGCTTCAGCCTGATCCGGGGGCATGCATAATCTGTACGCCATGCCCCCAGATCGGCCCGAAGCCAGCACTTTTGGCCTGTGTATTTCGGGGCTTAGATGCACTAAGGTTAGCCTGTCAAATATTGTTCCCTAAATAGCCAAACAAACATTGCACAGAACATGCTTTTGCTTCCTCTTCTGTGTGCATTAGTACTTGTAAGTACTAATACAAATCATTAGCTTTCTTTAACTCTTAAAGTAATCTCCAACCTAACACAACTCTGTCATAGGGTTTTCTTGGCAAGAGTTTGTCAGAGAAAGTTGGGCTTTGCCTTCCTCTGAGGCTGTATGTAATTTGTTCCTTCTTCCATTTTTCACACCTCTTTCCCATAGTCTAATTCTGATTTCTATATATGTTCTATGTATAAATTATACAAAAGAGTGATAAAATGGAACCTTGTCATATCCCCTTCCCTTTTGAAAATCATTCTGTTTTTCCATATTTTCTTCATATAGGGGTTTCTTATCCTAAGTCCAGGTTACATCAGGACAAGCAAATGTTGTAGCATACCCATGTATTTTAGAACGTTTCATAGATTTTTACTTGCATTTAATTTTTTAAAATTTTATTTATTAAAAAAAGAAAAATTAAAATCACACATCATACAACCTCTTATCTCAGCATTTGACACTACATCAATTCTTGATTTCTCTACATATACATTCCATTTTTTTTAATTGTGCAAAGAAGAAAGAAAAGTATTTATATTTTGAAATGTCTAGTTACAGGGGAAAAAGAAAGCCATACTAAACAAATATTTGTTTATATACATTGTCAATATGCATGTAATCTTGAAATGTTGAAATAAACATTAATTATTCAATAAGTTAGTTCTTCCTTACATCTTGTTACTTTTTGTTACTCCTTACACCTTTCTTCATCCTGTTGCTGCTTCTTCTTTTCCCTTAATCTCTGTTTTCCTTTAGTGCTTCTCCAAACTGTTATCACCCACTTACAACTAGCTCTTTACCATTCCCTACCTTCTCATTTACTCCTCTCCTTTATCTTTCTTCTCTCCTTCTACTCTCTTCTTCTTCACTATTCCCTTTCTACCTTCTTATCCTAACCAATCCTCTTCTCATCTGCCTGTCTTCCCACTCTTCCTTCACACCACACCTCTCTCTCCATCTATCACTTATTCTCACCTTCACAAATTCACCTACCTTTTAATTCACTTACTCCTACCTTCTTCACATTCTTCTCTCATCCATTCCTTTACTAATTTCTTTCCCACTGAGTAACAGTTTGGTATTTAATTGTGTCGAATTCCTGTAATCACATTTTCTTTTTGAAGCTTGTCCTCTCTTTTTTTTTAGTAGATTCCATTTTAGCATTTTTTAAACTCTAGCTTGCTTAATCTGTTCTATCATCCTCTATATCTTTGATGTTTAATTACTTTCCTCATGTCACTTATTTTCTATTTCTTATCATTTCCAACCTTCTATTTTAATCCTATTGTCTTTCCCTTTCTCGATCAAACAGTTAGGACTCATAAGTTCTCCACACTTATTTCTCTTTAATAAGAAAAATCTATTTTGTCTATTTTGCCCCATCTTTTTTTCAAATATTTCAATATCGGTTGACATTTACATTACATTTAATTTTTGAAGTGAGTAAATTCATGAGTGTTTCTAGCTGAAGTCTTTATCATATATGTTGTCATTTACAAAAATCTGTAAGTAGGTTCAATTGCCTCCTGATTGAAACCTCCTCTATTTTCCCAGTGGCTGTTTTTCTTCTCCTTTCCCTCCCTCCCCCATTTCCTATTCTGTTTAGATGGAAAAGACTGAATGGGAGCACATTGTTTTTTGACTGACAGGGCTAGAAATTTTTCCTCTGGAAGCATCCCATATGGATGCAAAATGGGCATTTAATGGTACATTGGAAACTTTTAGAAGTCTTGCATGTGAGTCCTTCCATGAAGAGTCCTTTGCTCTACCCTGCCTGTCTGAACGTGAGAGTACTGGTCTGCTTCTTTAGACATCAGTGTTCTTGACAGCTGTTCTGTATCCAGTACAGAAGTGTTTGCTTCCTCAGGGGGATGGATCTTGATCCATTACCTTTCCCTGGGACCTCCAGTAACCTCTAAGAGTGTGTTGTGAAATTCTCCACCTGTTCCTCTGTACATATGGTTTTAAAAATTATTTTCATGACATAATTTGAGCTTAAATTTAAATTTAAAAGATTTGTGCATACTGTTTTGGTAAATATAATTGACAAATTACAAGTTAATTAGTAGCTGTTTATATAAATGTTTATATGTTTTTCTTTATTAGATAGTAATTAATAACAATGTTATTCTTTACCTCTTAGTGTATTCAAGCAGGCTTTTAATGTATAATCATGTCAGGGAAGCTTTTTATGCAGGGTGTATGTTTTAGTTATGTTTTTAACTTTTGTATGCTTATACATTTTACATTGTTTTTACCTAGTTGATTTTAACTGCCTTTTAAATTTTAATTGTAAAGTTTTTAAATGGTTTTCTTCGTGAGCTGCCTTGAGTCCTTTTCAGGGAAAAAGGCAGCATAGAAGTGAAATTAATAATAACAACAATAACAACAACAATCAAGATTAATAATATTATTCTTTTCCTGTTAGTGTATTCTTGATATGACATTTGGAGCTGGCGGCCATACCAAGGCACTTATGCAGAAAGCAGCAGATATTAAAATATATGCACTTGACAGAGATCCCACCGCTTATGAACTAGCTCGGCAACTTTCTGACTCTTACCCGTGAGTATAATTTTCTTTTTTTTTTTCTTTTTCTTTTACTGCTGATAATTAGTATTGCCAAAGTGATACATATACATGTACCATATATATTTGTGTATAAGTTGACCTCGTGTATAAGTTGTGGGCAGGTTTGGGGGCCAAAATCATGGATTTTGATATGACCTGTAGATAAGTCTAGGGCAGGGGTAGGCAACCTTTCCCCTTTAAGGGCCGAGGGACTTCAGCTCCCAGAATCCCAGGAGCTATTGGCCAACATGGGACTATTGGCCAACATGGCTGAGGCTTCTGGAAGCTGAAGTCCCTCGGCCCTTAAAGGGGAAAGGTTGCCTACCCCTGGTCTAGGGTTAAACATGTAACAGGATTTTTGCAATGAACACAGCCTCAGCAATCAGAGTGGGGAAATAAAACTCCAATTCTGCTCCATCTTTCTCTCTCTCCCCCCCCCCACCCCCACCCTCACCGGCTTTTGCAGGGATCACAGCCTCGGCAAGCAGAATGGGGAAATAAAACTCCAGTTCCACCCATCTCTCTCTTTCTCCACCTCCTCACCAACTTTTGCAAGGATCACAGCAAACAGAGCAGGGAAACAAAACTCCAATTTCCCTCATCTCTCTCTCTTTCCCCCTCCCTTCCTCACCAACTATTGCAAGGATCACAGCCTTGGCAAACAGAGTAGGGAAACAGAACTCTAGTTCCCCCCATCTCTCTCTCAATCTCAATCTCTCTCTTTTCCTCTCCTTTCCTCAATGGCTTTTGCTTTTACAAGGATCACTACCTCAGCAAGGAGATTACCATATTGACCAGGATTTTGGAGTCCATTTTTGGTCACTTTTTTTTTTTTACTTATAGATAGGTATACTGTATATGTATCTGTGTTTTTTTCTCTCTCTGTGTGTAGTTATGTAAAATATCCAGAAATTTAGAAGCCATGGAGAAAAATCTCATTATTCCTGATTGTTTACCCAAAAAAACACTAGAAAGTCTCAGAAAAATTAAAATAGTTTGAAATTCACCTTTTTTACTTTAACAGCATAATACTTTTTTTGTTACAGGTGGGGCTACAAGGCCTGTAAATAACACCTCAGTGATAAAGAATCTTTTTTGTTTTCTAGTTTAAGAAACAAAAATAAACAATCAATATTAATAAAACAGTAAACCTAAAGGCACCAGATATCTTCTGATTTTGGAAGCTAGGGAGGGTCGGCCCTGGTTATTACTTGGATGGGAAACTGGCAACAAAGACCAGGTGTTGTAGTAATTTTAACTGTGCGAGACGTTGACCATAGAGTTGTACTAGAGAACCTAGAAGTTCCTAGACAAAGCATTTCTCCGGGCATTTCTAGTTCCTCAAGGATGATTCTGTGATCAATATCTAGCATATGCTGACCACCTAGATACACTGGAAGACCTGGAGATTCCTAGAGAGGTGTTATCTTAGGCAAAAAGAATAGTATTTTTTTATTTAATTTTTTCACATTCATGGGGGTCTTTCACTCCTAACCCCTGTAAATATGGAGGAAACACTGTAGATGTTTGGCCATTAAAATGGACATTGTAAGTAAAGTGTAAGTAAAGTGGAGGCTAGTGAAATGTTGGCACAAAACAGATGGGCCAAAAGGTATGGTTTCCAGCTGCTTTGGGGGCATGGCACACAGACATACACACCCCTGGAGTAGCCAGAAGTTGCTCTGAAGCACTGGAGAAGAGAATGGCGAAAAGCTGCCCCTTGCCAGCAGCCCATTTGGGACTGTAGTAGCAACCCACTCTGAAAGAGTGGGCTGTCTGGTCACTGCAGTCTCCAGCCAATTGCAGGCCAATCACGAGAGCCAATCTTTAAGCCCCAATAATGTCATCTTTCCTATTTCAGAAAAATCACAGCTCAGTTGTCTGTCTTGGAATATAGCAAAATGGAAGTTAAAATCTAGAGACGCTGAGAGTATAGACTTTTTATGGAAATTAGATATAATTCTGATTCAAGAGACAACTCACCTTGATTTCAATGGCTATTGCGTTATAGAAGCATCTGCTATAGCTCCATCTGGTAAAGGAAGGCCAAGAGCAGGACTAGCTATTTTAATTGCTACCTCCCTTAAGGCTTCCAATACCAGTTTACCACATTGTGGACAGCTTGCCATTGCAAGCTTAGTTGATTTCAGATTTATGAGTTTAATAATGGTTAATGTCTATAGTCCTCCTATTAGTAAAAGAGAAGAGTTAAATCACATTTGGGAAACCCTAGAACAATATCTAATAAATCTAGAAGCCCAATCTGGTGGAGGATAGTGCTATTACTTGGAGCCAAGCTCTCCCAGCTGGGTATTCTGTTTATGAGCAGGTAAGCGAAAGTGGGCAAGGGGGTGGCTCTGGTTCATAAAGACACCCTTTCCTTGATTAGGATTCCTATCCGGAAAACAGATCACTTCGAGAGTATGTACCTGAACCTGAAAACCAGGGATAGTATAGGGATTCTGTTGCTATACTGTCCATCCCGTTGCTTAACAGATTTCCTATCTGAGCTGACACAGCTGGTTTCAGAGCTGTTGCTTGAGTCACCTAGACTTTTAGTCCTGGGTGACTTCAACATCTCTCTTGAAACCAGTTTAACAGATGTGGCTTGGCAGTTCATGGATTCCATGACAGACATGGGCCTATCCCAATTGGGTTTTTGGGCCAACGCATTCGGCAGGTCATACTCTCGATGCAGTCTCTGCTGTCATGGACGGATCACTTCCTGGTCAAGGTTGAACTAAGAACCACTGTCCAACCTACCAGGGGTGAAGGACCTATTAGAATGGTCCGCCCTCGGAAGCTAATGGAGCCAATTGGATTACAGAAAGCTTTGGAGGGTCTCTTGGTTGGGAAAGACAGCATCCCTGTCGAAGCCGTGGTTAATACTTGGAACACCGATTTGATTAGGGCTATTGACACAATCGCTCCTTTCCAACCCGCTTCAACTCATTACCCCTGAGTCATAGAGGAACTCAGGAATATGAAGCAAGCTGGACAACACCTGGCAGAAAACTTGACTCTTATCTGATAAGACTCGTCATAGGAAATTTCTTTATTCCTATCGAGAGGAATAATTGGAGTATGGGAAGAAATCTCACTCCTCTGCACATATTGTGTCTGCGGAGTCTCATCCAGCAGAGCTGTTTAGGGTGGTGGGGGAGCTGACACGGGCTTCGCCTGCGCAGAATCCTCTGCTTAATCCAACAACAGCCTGCTGTGATGCTTTTAACAACTACTTCGCAGATAAAATCTCTCAGATAAGAGCTTACTTAGATGCCGGGATTATAACAGAAGTGACTGATGAGGTGTCTAGTAAACCCATTTGTGAGACTAGACTGGATCGATTTGAGCCGGTGAGCACCGATAACGTGGACAAGATCCTTGGAAAAGTGAAGAAGACAATGTGCTCCCTCGATCCCTGCCCTTCATGGCTGGCTATCAAGGGGGGGCGATGCCTTGATGGCCTTTTTGGAAGGGGTCATCAATGCATCCCTTAAGGAAGGATTTGTTCCATCTAGTTTAATGGAGGTGGTAATTGGAACTCTCCTGAAAAAACCTTCCCTGGACCCCCTGGATTTGAAAATTATAGACCAGTCTCCCATCTACCATTTTTGAGCAAGGTGATCGAATGAGCTGTTGCCTTTCAACTCCGAGTGATCTTGGATGAAACCGATTTTCTAGATCCATTTCAAACCGGCTTCAGAGCTGGATATGGGGTGGAGACGACCATGGTCACTCTGGTAGATGACCCGCATCTTAACATCGACAGGGGAAGCGTGACCCAGTTGGTGCTTTTGGACCTCTCATCGGCTTTTGATACAATAGACCATGACATCCTTTTGGAGACCCTGAGAGAGTTGGGAGCGGGAGGCACTGTTCTTCAGTGGTCCCGCTCCTTCCTCTCAGGCAGGTTCCAGAGAGTGTCACTCGGGGACAGCTGCTCCACAAAAACGGAGCTAAAATGTGGCATTCCACAAGGCGCCATCCTGTCCTCGATGTTGTTCAATATTTATATGAAGCCCCTGGGAGAGATCATCAGGAGACATGGAGCAGGGTGTTATCACTATGCTGATGACCCCCAAATATACTGCTCCATGTCTTAGCTGCTATGATGACAGATGGTGGTTCTCCTCTCAATCAATGTCTCGAAGCGGTAATGGGCTGGATGAAGAAAAACCGACTCAAGCTGAATCCAGACAAAATGGAGGTACTTACAGTAGGGGCCCCCAAACCAGGCATTGGGTTACGACCTCCAGCCCTAGACAGGGTCACGCTCTCCGTTAAGGACTGTCTGCAATCTGGGGGTGCTCCTAGACTCGTTGCTTCACATGACAGATCAAGTGAATGTGACAGTCAGGAGTGCCTGTTATCAGCTTCAGCTGATAGGCCAGCTGTGCCCTTTCCTGGGAGTAAGGGACCTAGAAACTGTAGTACATGCACTGGTAACCTCACGACTTGACTTCTGTAATGCACTCTACATGGGCTACCCTTATACCTAACTAAGATCAAAGACCTCCCAAAGAAGATCATTATCACCCACCTCACAGCCTGACATTAGTAATTACACTGTAATTTTAATACAAGGGTAGGCAACCTTTCCTTTAATTTTAATACAAGGGTAGGCAACAAGGGTCGAGGGACTCCAGCTCCCAGAATCCCAGGAGCTATTGGCCAATATGGGACTATTGGCCAACATGGCTGAGGCTTCTGGGAGCTGAAGTTCTTCGGCCTCTAAAGGGGAAAGGTTGTCTACCCCTGTTTTAATATTCTGTAACTTTGCAAAAATTTTAAAAGTAATTCTATTAATTATTCTGCTGCTTTATTGTGGTTTTATTGTCATGTTTTAGCTTATTGTACTTTCTTTTATTTTGTGCTCCTGCCTCTATCCGCAAGGAGAGGCGGGATATAATAATAATAATAATAATAATAATAATAATAA
>CM034701.1:95970132-95982188 GCA_020142125.1 Phrynosoma platyrhinos
GGACTCAATTTGCACTATTTCTGGCAGTCTGCAAAGGCCCGTAGACAATGAAGAAATAGAAAAAGTAAAAGAAATCTCAAATCAAACATTAATAGAAATGGGGATTTCTGGGGAAATCAGAAGCAGACTAAGAATGGGGTGGCTGGCTATGAAAGAACAAGAAAAGATTCTAAAATGCAAAGACATACAACTCAACACAAAAGTTAGAATCATACAAGCCATTGTATTCCCTGTTACCATGTATGGATGTGAGAGCTGGACAGTTAAGAAAGATGATAGGAAGAAAATAAATTCTTTTGAGATGTGGTGGTGGAGAAGAGTGTTGAGGATCCCATGGACAGCCAAAAGGACAAACAAAGAGGTCCTAGAGCAAATCAAACTGGAAACTTCCTTGGAAGCCAAGATGACCAAACTGAGGCTGTTGTACTTCAGACACATCATGAGAAGGGAGGACTCATTGGAAAAGACAATAATGCTGGGAAAGGTGGAGGGAAGTAGGAAGAGAGGAAGGCCACATGCTAGATGGATAAACTCTATTAAGGAGGTCATGGGTATGAGGTTGTAGGAATTAAGCAGCGCAGTGGAGGACAGAGGGTCTTGGAGATGTCTCGTCCATAGGGTCGCCACAAGTACAGATGGACTGGAGGGCATTTAACAACAACAACAAACAAATTCCACACTTCTCTGGGTTTTACAACCCTAAATCGCTGCAAAGAGAAGGAGGCATTACTTGTTTTGTCCTAGCATGTGAGTAAGGACACTGTAGAAAAGAAATTATTTGACCTTTTACATACTGTATAAATTGCACTCAGAGCAAGGTGAGAATGCCATCTGCTTACAATAGTGTTAAGGGAAAAGTGATTGCTCCTAAGTGTTTGTTTACTGCTACCAGTCTGTTTGTGTTTTGGAAATGAAAGATAATGCCATTGTGTCCAAATGTATTGTAATCTGTAACAGACTTCCCTGCTGCTTGGTTTTCATTAAGTCTCTCCCAGAGATATTAAAATATGACCAATGTATAGTTGCATGATCCTCAATCCCTCTATGACTCTGTAGTTGTGTAGTTGAACCTGTGTAATTTTAGCCTTCACACACACACAAACACACAAACATAGTGTGTATGTATACTGAAAGGACTGATCTTGTTCCATTAAGGAGTGAAAATCCTTGTTAGAGAAACTGATAGTTTGTCCTTTTGTAACAGTTTACATTCTAAAAGAGAAGGAAGGTAGTTACAGTTTCAAAACCAACATAATGGAGGCTGTTGGGATAAAAAAAAATCTATTGAACCACAGGTTGAACAGAAGTGTTGTGAATAACAGCTATGTTTACCATATGTTTCATGTATAAACATATAAAATCCCTTCTTGTTAAAGCAAAAATTATTTCTTTATGAAAAAAGAAGTGAAAAGAAAGATTAGGTCTGAGTTAGGACTGCTTGGTAAAATGTGTTTTATCACCCACAGTAATGTGTATTATTTTATCCTGTATCATTATATAAAATTTCCTAAATACTGTTCTTTTTCTTTTTTTTGTGCAATCCAGGTTGTACCTGGATGTGTAGGCACCCTATGGAGAGTAGCATCCTTAACACAGTAACATCCTTTTTTCAAGACAGATGGCAGAAATGAATGCATTCGTTGTAATTCTCTAGGTAGCTGATCTTTGTGTAAGTTTCTTCCAGTTCATGCATCACTTCCTAATGAACTTTTTTGATTATAGTAGCAAGTAACAGCTTCTTATTTATTTAAAATCTTGTTCGAAAATTGTCATAACAGAAAACATTTTTGTAAAGGACAAAATGGGAAACTTTCTGCTTAGTAGGTTTCTCATCTAGATTAACCAAGTCTTCACATTTTACCAAGCATAAATATAATCCTGCTAATATTTTAGAGACTTTAAGAACTATTCTTAGAATAGATCTTTTCATATATTTTAGCACATTATTGAAACAATTCCACAGTCTGAAAAATTAGCATATGTTTTTTGTGGGTTTTTTTCTAGAACATGGCCACACAGCCCGAAAAAACCCACAAAAAACCTATGGATGCCGGCCATGAAAGCCTACGACTTCAAATTAGGATATGATTTGTTAGTTCAGTTTTTCACTTGCCTTATTTTCCTGCGTATAAGACTACTTTTTAACTTGCAAAATCTGTGGTTAAAGTGGGGGGTCGTCTTATACGCCGAGTATAAGGATAAGGAGGGTAGAGGTGCTAAAACTCTATATTTTGACTGGAAAAATGAGGTGGTCATCTTATACGCCGGGTCGTCTTATACGCCGGAAAATACGGTATCTTTCCTTCTGAAAAAGCACTTGATGTTGGTTAGCTGTTGAAAGAAAGAGATACTTATTAATCCCTGTTCCTCCTTCATAGATGTAGTGTGATCCATTAATACATTTCCTTTCTTGAACAGACCTGCCTAGATACTTTTTATATGGGAATGCAGTCTTAATGTAGCAGCTCTATTGCCACCCTTTGGACTCTTGTGCCAGCTTCTTCCACTTTCTGTCTGTAAAGAAATGGTAAAAAAATCCAGTTGAAATTTGTATCTTAAAGAGGTCTAGTTAGGCTAATGGATTTTCAATTTCTGGAAGTCTTTTCTATTTCTACCAACATCAGGAGAGGATGCAAAGTAGTTGTTTGTTTTTGAACTAGAATTTTACAGTTTTTATATATTGTAAACTTGCTTAGTTAGAAATGTCCCTTTTACAGCTAATACTTAGTTCCTGTATATAGACAAAGAGCAAATGTGTTGTTTTGAAGAAGTTTCTATTTGGATTTATACCGAAGAATTCTTGGAAGTTCAACTCACAGATTTATTTCCAAAAATAATATTTCTGTTGGAAAACCTTGATTCCCATAATCAGATATAATTGCAATTTGCAGATGTTGACTTTAAATGCAATTTAGAATTGAATGAAATAACTATTGAGAGAACTCATTAGTGTTTGCTAAAATAGCTTACTTTACTGTAGCAACTATCGTATATACTCATCTATACGTTGAAAAAATTATGCCCCAAAATTGACCCCAACATGCCAGGTCAACTTATTTACGGGTCAGTACAGCAATATGATAGCAGCTCTTTTAGATTTCCTCCTGCAGTGGAGAGAAAAGTTTCTTTATCTTTTGAGCCAAGCAGAAAGATACCTGATTTATTGCTCTTTAAGAAACAACTCTCTTGGGGTGTGCACACATACACACACTGATGTTTTCTTGAAGCTCTACCCTTGACATATCCATGGGTCATGGCAAGATCAATAATTTTGGCCCCAAAACCTGACCTTGGCTTACACATGAGGTTGACTTATAGTCAAGTATATATGGTCGTAAAGAATGTATTTGAGAAGCAGTTCCATTCGATTGCATTCATTGATTCAGTCAGAGTTACTCCTAGCTCATAAGATTATTCATATTTTATTAATTGTAAGACTATGCATATGTACACTAATGGTAGCAACTGAACTGTTAAAGCAGTAGCTGTGCACAATTTTACAGAAATCATCTCTTTGAATAGACCCTTAGAAGAATTAACATTTATGATATAGATCAAATTGATTTTTATTAGCTAAAGGGAAAAAAGTAGAGGTTGATTGTCCATTATCTGGAATTTAAACATTCCAAATTGCCTGCATGGGTGGTCGAGATAGTGACACCTTTGCTTTCGAATGGTTCTATGTTTTAAGCACAAAAGTATTTAAAATATTGTGTATAAAATTACCTTCAGGCCATGTGTATAAGCTGTATACGGAACATGAATGCATTTCATGTTCAGATTTGAATCCATCTCTAAGATATCACATTATGTGTATTCAAATATTCCAAAATTCAAAAACTCAGAAATCCAGAACATTTCTGGTCGGAAGCATTTTGGATAAGGGAGACTCAACTTATAGTAACATTTATTAAATTCTTTTTGAGGACATAATAAAAGTTCTTTAAAACTACTTTGTCAAATGGCCATGGATAAGAAAATACTGTATGTACTCATGTATAAGTCTGGAAAATTAAATCCAATAATTGACCCAGCAAACCTTAGTTAACTTATCCATGCATCTGTGTAAGTACTATACTTCAGATCTTCTCAGAAAAGAAGCGTGAAATGAAAGGTGAGAGTTTTATCTTTTCTCAGAGCACCTAAAAGAAACACCGACCTTCTTTACTCTCTCATCCATCCAGCCTTTAGGATGAGCACAAACCGTTAGGCCTGCAAGAATTTTATAATTTCTTTGGCATTGTTTTCCTTTGCTTCATCCTTTACATCCTTTGTTAAATGCCACTAGGTTGTACCCTTGACCAGTCAACGGGTCGTATCAAAATCCATAATTTGGGCCCCAAAGCCTGCCTTTGACTTAATAATAATAATAATAATAATAATAATAATAATAATAATAATAATAATAATAATTTATATCCCTCCCCTCTGCAGGTGCAATCAGGGCAGCTTACAATAATAAAACATCACAAACATATAATCCCCAAAACAGTATTAAACATCATAAAATTAAAACAATAACAAACAACAAACACTCAATTGTACTATTAACAAAATTATAAAAGCAAAGCAAACAGCCAATAGCGGGTATGGCAAGGAATAGGGGAAGAACAAAGCTCATTCCTCAGGCCGGGAAGACTAATCAGGAAAGGTCTCCTGGAAGAGATCCATTCACAGCTTTTTAAAAGCTGTTTAAATTGGTAATATGACGGATCTCGTCCAGCAGGCCATTCCATAGTCTGGGAGCGGTTGCTGAAAAGGTCCTCTGGGAGGTTACAGACAACCTAGTTTTAGTAGGCTGGAGCAAATTCCTCTCAGAGGACCTGAGTGTGTGAGGGGGGGGGGGATTGTATGGAAACAGGCAATCCCGAAGATAGGTTGGACCCAATCCATGTAGGGCTTTAAAGGTGATGACCAACACCTTGTACTGAGCCTGGAAACTCATTAGCAGCCAGTGTAGTGATTTTAGAACCAGTGTTATGTGTCTAGAAACTGAAGGCAAAAGAAAGCAGAAAAACTCCATTGTTTGAACAAATCTGCATTCATGGTTTTGTGGTTTTGTTCCTTAGGAAATACCATGGGTCTTAGATGTCCACTGGGATTTGGTTCCAAGGGCTCCCATGGATACCAAAATCTGTGGACGCTCCAGACCCATTATATACAATGGCATAGTAAAATGGCAAAATCAAGGTTTGCTTTTTGGAAATTATATATTTTTAAAAATATTTTCAAGCCATGGATAGTTGAATCCATGGATAAAAAAATCTGTGGATACGAAGGACCGATTGTAAATAGTTAGGGTTGTATTGACTTGCGATCCATTAGCTCAGTGGTCCCCAAACTTTTTCAGGCTACAGCCACCTTTTCTCTTGGATGAAAACCCTATTGCTGCCCCATGCTAGCTAGCCAAGGCAAGAGGGAAAGGAGAAGAGCTTGTGTGTGCCTGCCCATCTTCTTTTGCTTAGCTCAAGCCAGCTAGCCAAGGCAAAAGGCAAGGGAAGGGGCAGGTGTATGCAAGCTCTTCATCTTTCCCCCTTGTCTTAGCTAGCTAGCTCAAACCAGCTAGCCAAGACGAAACGAATGGACCCCAAGGGTTGCTACTGCCCACTTTGGGAATCACTGCTTTAGCCAATAGAAGGATTTTTTAAAAAAAATGCAGCAGGAGCTACTATCAGAGCATGGGGACATTGATGATATCCTCCTCTGCACTACCTCCATGGTTGTTCTAAAGAATCTCCCAACTGTCTGAGATGGATTTTTGGGAGTGCATAAAAGGGAAAGTAAAAGGGAGATCACTGCAAGTAGCTTCTAGATGATGGAAATACTGTTCATCTGATGGAAGTCTTCATGGGATTGAAGAGCCTTCCATCAGCGGAGGGATACCCATGCAGTGCAGGAGACACTATGAAGTGCATCCTCAGACATTCAAACAACCTGATTCTGGTATTATAAATTACTTTTGCTTATTCTTGTTTAGTGCAGACATTCAGGATTAATTGACCATACAGACCAAAGATTTTCACATTCATATCAGTGTCTTCTAATGATTTCCAGTTGTTGTATCTTGAAAAATAGTAATATTCAGTATGCTATGCTATATGTATAGTGTATTACATCCATCCCTCCATTTTAGTCCATGATAGCACCATTCACCTCCATGAAATATTATGGGCTAATTTATGAGCTCATATACACTGATGTTTGGTTATGTTTTTGGCGCAGGGGTAGGCAAACTGTCCCCTTTAAGGGCCATGGGACTTCAGTTCACAGAAGCCTCAGCCATGTTGGTCAATAGTCTGGGATGTTGGCCAATAGTCTGTTTGGGTAGGATGTACAATAAGTAGATTTTTTTTTATAGTGACCTTCATTAGACAGAAAAGAAAAGAAAAGAAAGGAAGGAAGGAAGGAACGATTGTCTCTTATATTCTGATCCTAGATTATTATATCTCCACAATGAAGTATGATAATTTTAATCTTAGAAGAATCAAAATTCTTTAAGATACTCCTTTTAGTAATTAGTTTAGAAGCCACTTGCTTGGGAGACAAGAATGGCTCTGTGCAGTCTTCTGCTGCAATTCACAGGCTTACTAGTGTTGTTTAGCAGATGGAACTGTGACTTTTTCTTGAGTGTATCACTCAGTATATCAACCAATTGTTTTCTGTAGCCTGCATTTTTTTTCAGAAACAGAAGAGCAAATTGAATAAAACTTTGACTTCTAAAGCATGAACAGTTTAGGAGCTGGTTAGTACCTTTTCCCCATATGAACCTGATCACTTTTTAAGAACTTCCAAAATCATTTTCTGGATACTTATGCTTGCTGAAATAAGCTAGCTGTTAACTGTGACAGACTTTTCACACAGTGCACCTCAGCTCTGGCATACATTCCCGAGGGAGCCTTGCCTGATGTCAGCCTGATTTCTTTTCAGTGACAGCTAAGGTATTTTTTTTTAAAAAAATGTCCCCAAGCTTTTTAAAATGGAGCACTATATTGCTTTACTTTAGGGGCTGGCAAAGTGCCCCCTAAGCCAGTGGTATCACCACTTATGGTTGGCCCTCCCCTGCTAATTTGCTCACCTGCACCCCCTCTCCCAACTGCCCTTCCCTGCTGGTTGCCCAGTTGCCCCCCCCCCTTATTCTCCTCCCCAGCTGCTGTGTTGCCCCCTTGCCTGGCCACCTCTTAGGGTGAGCTGGTAAGTGAGTCAGCAGGAGGAGGCAGAAGGGGCACACAACACCCTCTTCTCCTCTGATGCTGGGCTTCCTCCCCAGGGAGAAAGCCTTGCAATGGAGCAGCCTGGAAGGACTTATGCTCACCTGTCCTGCACCAAAGGAGGAGGAGGGCCCAACTGAGTGTCACCCCTCCTTTGATGTGTCAACCTGGCGTGGTCTGTACCCCCACACCCTCCCATGATGCTACTGTTCAAAGCTATTTTTGCAGGCTTCAACTCATCCAGATGTTTGGACCGGGCTTTTTCAGCAGGAGCAAATGGCCTTTACTGGAAGCCTCCAACAACAGCAAAGCACTTTTGAGTAGGTTGCACCTCTCCCTGCTGCCATTTAACATTAATTTTCCCCAGTGAAAAAGTAGATTTCTGTCCACTTCTTTTTTTCCTTTGAAGTCTATGGGGATGACAAAAGGTCCAAAGTGCAGAAAATGCTCTCCTAGGCCTACGACAATCATCGACCCATGATTCACTTTCTGACCATTTTTACTTTTTTGCTACAGTCATGTTTCCCATGTCCAAAGTGCTTAGAACGGAATTGTTTTGGATTTTTGGGTTGTTTTTGTTTTGTTTTGTTTGTTTTGTTTTGTTGAATACCTCTATTTGCATATAAGTATATAATGAGATATCTTGGAGATGGGATCCACATCTAAACACAACATGTTTCTTGAAGCCAACTCCATTCTTGATCCCTTTCATTGTGGTTTCTGCCCACAGCATTCTACAGAGATGGCTCTCACAAAGATCTCAGATGATCTTTTGTGGGCCAAGGCTAATGGCCTTTACTCTGTTCTCGTTCTTCTCGATTTGTCTGCAGCCTTTGACACCACTGATCACTGTCTTTTAGTTGATATACTTTCTGACCTTGAGTTCTCAGATTCTGTCCTTGATTGGTTTAAATCTTATATGTCAGACAGATCTTTTGCAGTGGTCACAGCTGGTCAGGCTTCATCCTCTGTTTTGTTATCTGTTGGAGTTCCCCAGGGCTCTGTTTTGTGTCCCCCCTACTGATTCCCCTTTACATATTGTCTCTAGGAAAATGCATTAGTTCATGGAGCTTCTTGTTTTTCCACCAAAGCCTACTGTTCAATACTCTTTTTCTGTTTCTGTTGATGCTGTTTCTGTTCGACCTGTCCAGGAAGCCCGTAGTCTTGGTTTTATTTTTTATTCATCTCTGTCATGTTTCCCCCAGATTCATGTAGATTCTTTTTGTATAATATTGCTAAAATTCAAACATTTCTCTCAGCATCTACTGCCAAGATTTTGATCCATGCCCTAGTGGTCTCGCAACTAGATTTTTGTAACCTTCTTCTAGCAGGGCTCCCTCTTTCTCACCTCTGTCCTTTAATTTCTGTCTAGCATTCTGCTGCACGCATTATCACATCTGCTCACCATATTTCTCCTTTATTGTCATCCCTTCACTGGCTCCCCCTCCCTTTCCATATTCAGTATAAGCTTCTGTTATTGACTTTTAAAGCCCTGCATGGGTTGGCCCCTCTTTATTTTCAGAGCTTCTTTCTCCTTACTGCCCCACACATGCCATCCATTCTGTTGTCAAGGTCTGCTCTCTCAGCCTAGGATTTTTACTGCTCCATTCTGGAATCGTCCCTTTTCACTTGCTGCCCCTCGTTCCTGGAACCTTCTTCCCCCACGAGCACGGGACATCACTTCTTTAACCAGCTTCAAAGTTGAGTTAAAGATTATACTGTTCAGAGAAGCATTTGCAGGCATTGCATGATGAATATTTGATGTTTTTAATTTGTTGCCTTCTTTGTATTAATATGTTCTATTTTATTATTTAGAATGTATGCCATCGGCAGACTTTTTTTATCTATTTTTATCCTATTGACTATGTATAGCGCTGTGTAAATCTACAGCACTATATAAATAAACTGTAACAACAATAACAACAACAACATTAATTTATGTTTCATATAACCCTCATACACATAGCCGGAAGGAAATTTTATACAATATTTTAAATAATTTTGAAGCAAGGTATGTGTACACTGAATCATCAGAAAGCAAAGGTGTCACTATCTTAGTCATTTATGCGAAAATTTTGTTTTGGAAATATTTTGGATTTTGAGATTCCAGATAAGGGAGATTTCAGGCCGTTGTAGACCAGCCCAAAGGGCCAGCCTGGGGATGGAGTTGGGGTGGAACAGCTGCATGCCGGCCACCCCAACCCACCCCAATGCTGTCCTGACACTAAGTTAAAGACTATACTTTAAACCAGGGGTAGGCAACCTTTCCCCTTTAAGGGCCAAGGGACTTTAGCTCCCAGAAGCCTCAGCCATGTTGGCCAATAGTCTCACGTTGGCCAATAGCTCCTGGGATTCTGGGAGCTGAAGTCCCTCAGCCCTTGAAGGGGAAAGGTTGCCTACTCCTGCTTTAAACACACTGCACACAAAGGGCATGGAAGAGCCACAGTGCTGGCTCTTGGGGCAGCCTTTTGCCACCCCTAAAAGGAGCACCATTTTGATCTTAGCCAAAAGACCAAGAAGCGATCAGATAAGGATCAGATAAGGATCCTTATGTCCTATTATCTTTATTGATGTTTTCTAAATTATTGCTTATATTGTTTTAACTTGTAATTGATTTAATAACTTTTTTTGGGGGGAGGGATGTGGGTTGTTGATGTATTGGATTTTAACGCTGTAAGCCTTCCCGATTGACTTCAAAGGGGCAGGGTATAAATAAATTTTATTATTATTATTATTAAGGAAGACTCAACCTGTATTAGTTTTTGTGCTTATATTGCATTGTTTTTTGAAATCATCTCTCTAATCCAGTGGTAGGCAACCTTTCCCCTTTAAGGGCCGAGGGACTTCAGCTCCCAGAAGCCTCAGCCATGTTGGCCAATAGTCCCAAGTTGGCCAATAGCTCCTGGGATTCTGGGAGCTGAAGTCCCTCAGCCCTTAAAGGGGAAAGGTTGCCTACCCCTGCTCTAATCCATTGCTCCGGGTCCTATTTTCTGGAGCAGCAGAAAAATAGCTTGCTCCATCCTTTCATCCTTTGCTGAAATCCCTTCAAAAACTTAAAATGAGATGCCTGGTTTGGAATAAGAGTGAAATTTGTTAGGTTAGAAGTGGAATATAAGGTTTGCTCTGAAGCCCCATACTGTATCACAGAAACTTGTACACTTATTTTGCTGAGAAAACAGTTGAAGCAAAAGTCAGTACAATGCACCCTTCGTATCCACTTGGGTTTGGGCTCAGGACCCCCTGTGGATAAAGAATCCATGGATTTGACTTATCCACAGGTCAGTGTAAGTACTGTATGTTTACTCTTATTAAAAAAGGAACCATCCCCTGATGAAAAGTAAGAGCTTAATCCCTTCTCAGAGCAACTAAAAGAAGCATCAACCCACTCTACTTTGGGCCTCAGCAGACGGCTAATTGAGCCGTCTTCCGGGCCCAGAAGAGGAGGGGCAGCTGCACAAGCGGCGCCCCTTCCTTTTCCCGAGGTCGCCCTCAGAGTCGCCGGCCCTTTGCACAGCCGGCGCTCCGGGGATGACCTCATGCTGCGGTGACCGGACGCGCCGCGGCGTTTGAGTCAGGGAAAGTGCGCCCGCCGCTTTTAGGGCGCACTTTCCCTGAAATCTAAAAGGAGCGCCAATTTGGAGCTCCTTTTAGATTTGCTGCAGGAGCGCCGCGGTGTGGAGGCTGAGCTCCGCCGGCGCTCCGACCCGCGGCGTCTCTGGGGCCTCCATCTGCCGAGGCCCAACCTCATCTATCCATCCTTTAGGGCAGGGGTAGGCAACCTTTTTGAGCCGGGGGCCAGGTTGCTGACCCTCATACAAATGGGGGGCCGAAGCACCACAAATAAATAAATAAATAAATATTAAAAATAAAATAAAATAAAATATATATATGCATGCACACATTCTTAGCCCCAGAAAAGCCATGGCAAAACCCCTGTGTTTTGGGAGTTGATAAAAAATGTCAGTGTAGCCTCATTGGACTCTTTCCAGATTGAAAGGATATTTTGCTTAAAATTAGTTGGTAGTCCCATCCAGAGTAGACCATCAATAAGATTTACATAAATGTTAGATCACCATAAAACAGTTGATTTAGTAAATCTACTCTAGTTGGGGTCAGCAGTTAGGTGTAGACATCTCACTCTAGTAATCAGATGTATTCCACTTGACTGTATAAAAGTTGAATCCTGATGACTGATACAACCTAGTTGTTTGGCTATTTTAAGTAGTATCATAGAGCCCTAAATACAAGCTTGCTTGTATCTGTTCTCATATCCATAGTTTCCTTAAGGTAGTAGCTTAAATTTACTTTGTTACAGTATACAGATTTCTGATATGCAGCTTTGGGTGGATTCTGACAGCTTAGATATAAAACTCTTTCAACATTCCAAGAGACCATGTTTTCTAGTGGTTATTACAACCTTATTTTGTGAATAACAGATCAAATGAATTAAATCTCAAAGAATAGAATGTGTTTCCTTAAACTGGAATAATATAAAATGTGGTCACCTTGTGTACTAAACATGAGCTAAAGTACGTTTTTTTAAAATAAATCATCACTTTCTTGAACATTGTTGTACACTTACAGTCTAATCTGAAAGTATCGCACAATCCAGCTTTCTTTCTCTCCTAATTTTATTTTTTAATTAAAAGTGCTTAATGATATTCTAAAAAATAACAAGTATAGTTGACTTCTGAGAAACTAATAAACTGAATAAATATTAATACTGTTGACCCATCTCACATAACTAGTTATTGATAGTTGATCTGAAAGAAACTACAGTGGTACCTCTACTTACGAATACTTCATCTTACGAAATTTTCGACTTACGAAACGCACCTCCGGATAAAT
>CM034701.1:95982288-96002990 GCA_020142125.1 Phrynosoma platyrhinos
TGGCGATCAATGGGGTGACAGATGTCGCAGCCAGATCACCCTCACATCTGTGAGAAGGTTTTTGGTAGGCTCCTGTGTATTTGGTGATCTTGAAAAAAATGTCTTCACAAATTTGTGAGATGCTTTCCTCACTAGAGAGAACCTTTTTGGCTCTTGTTGTTAGGGTTCCAGTACAGCTATAGGGATAATCATTTGAATAATTCTTGGTCGTTCAGTACTACACTAGGACAAAGTAAGTATACCTGAAAATTGAACCAAATATACCTACATAATTTGAAATGTTTAGATCTTTTAATCAGGCAAGATATTACAGAAAGCCAATTGTGGAAGGAGACTTTTGAGGTGCTGGGAAAAGACTGGGCTGTTGTGCAAGTCCTGAAGATGCTGTCATGGATAGCATGAAGGAGGTGAAATCTTAAATGGGTTGTATGTATGAGGGCCCTGTATAATTTAGGTTACACCCAGGACTGTTGGGACAAAAACATGTAATGGCTGATCTTATTTTGTGAAAACATAAAACACTTGAAATTTATTTCCTTGTTGCCTCTTCCTTTTTTGAACCTGGCTTGGGCATCTGTCATGTCTCGCTCCATATATGGTAAAAGTGTTTCTTGTAGAATTTTGAACATTACCTTGCTTGCATGGGATATTAATGCAATGGTTTTGTGGATACTACAGTTCCTATGTCCACATTCTTGGAGATTGGAATATATATTGAGCATTTCCAATCTGTGGGCCATGGGGTTTGATTTTTCAATATTTATTGGCAAATGTCAGAACTTGAGTGGATTCTCTCTCTGTATCTTGAGACAGCTCTATTGGCATATCATCTGTTCCTGGTGATTTATTTCTCCAAAGTGCCTTGAATGCAGTCTCTGCTTCACTTTCTAAAACCCTGGGTTCTTCCTCATTTTTCTCATTTTTTCATCTCTTTTATATAGTTATTCAGGGTACTGTTTCCATCTCTTTTTATTTCTGCTTGGTCATGTAGTGTTTCTCTGCTGGTTGTTTGAGCATCCCATCCCCACTTTTGGTTTAAATTTCCCTTTTATTTCTTAGATCTTCTGGAAGAGATCTCTTTATCTTCCCCCTTTTTTGTCTTCTGTTTCTCTGCATCAACTATTATAGTAATTCTTATCCTTGTACATAAGTCATTGGATAGTTGTATTTAGACCCTATTTCTGTCATCTTTTACTTTTGCTTCTCATCTGTACTTAACAGCTTGAAGAGTTTCATCTGTTATCACTTGATTTCATCCGTCATCCTTCTCTTTCTTCTTTGCTGAAAATAGTGGCCTTTTTGCATTCCTCCCTGACAATGTCCCTGACTTCAGTTTTGAGTTCTTCTGGCTCCTGGTCAGTTCTACTTTAATTATGTACTCTATTTTTCAAAAATCTATCAATAAATACACTTTTATTTCAATTCTACAAAGACTACTAAATCAATAATAACAACAGAATGTTCAAACAGGCTTACGATATGAGTTAACAGAAAAGACATATAAGGGATGGCTAACAGGGATTTCCATCAGGTGATGTACATTGCTTGAAGAATGTGTTCATGCTGAACAAACTGTTTGTCTTGCAAAATTAAATCAGTCTCTCTCCTACTTCATTTCTTGATCATAGGCTAAATTTTCCTAGAGTCTTTGATTTTGCTATGTTTTCTACTTGTGCATTTCCAATCAACTATGACTAACAAAAAGTCGTTTTGATGTGTTAATAATTTCCTCCTGGACTCCAGCATAGAATCTTTCAATTTCTTCTTCTTCTGCCTCTGTAATTGGAGCATAAATTTGGATTATAGATATATTGATGAGTTTTTCCTGAAGTCTTGATTGATATTATTCAATCAGACTTCGCAATATATCCTTTGATTTCTTTTGTTACATCTTTCCTCACTATTAATGCTGCCCCGTTTCTGCTTAGATTTTCATTTTCAGAGTAAGACACTAATCATCTGACTCAAAATGTCTTCTTCATATCCAGTTGAGTTTGCTTACCCCAATGTGTTGCCACGTTTATATGCTCCAGTTCTGATTTTGCTATGTCTAGGTTTCCCTGATTGATGCTTCTCACATTCCATGTTCCAATAATATGTATTGTACTGCTTTGGACTTTTCTTTCATCTTTCAGCATGTCAACAGCTAAATGTCCTTTCGACTTGAGTCCAGTCACATCATTAGCCATAACACTACTCATAGTTATCCTCTGCTATACCCCAGTAGCTTGTTAAGTGCCATCCAGTCTGGGAGTTTCATCTTCTGTCACTATCTCTTGTCTGATATTGGGTTATGTCATCATAGATTTTTAGTGATAAAAGACATTTGAAAGGGGTTTACCATACCTCCTACTTCATAGTACTAACAAATGTTCATAATGGTGCCACTGCCATTGTCTCTCAGACATCCTCTGCCACTGTCACTCCCTCACTACTGCTGCTGCCCAGTAGCTGTTTGGCACATTTAGTCTAGCTTCTTGGAAAAAGTCTGTCTGACATGGGAGACTCTACCAGCAGCACTGTTGCCGTCAGCATAGCATTTTGCCTCACAGGAGCATGCAGTCCCACCATCACAGAAAAGTAGTGCCATTTGTGGGATTATATGCCTAGGCTAGATTAAAAAGGATCCTAGTAGACAAGATATTGGAAACCCATAACTAGTTCTTCTGCCTTAAATTTGATTAAAATCACTACAGGGATAGGTTGTGGTCAAGACTCTGCAGTTAGGAGGGTTAAACCTTAAATATTGTGTAGTTGTTAAGATTGTAGTTTTTTTGCATTTCAGAGACAGAAAGATAACTTTCCAAGGCTGTTGTTATGTTGGAATTGATTGTTGTTTGTTGTGTGACTTCAAGTAGTTTCCAGTTTATAGCAACCTTAAAGCAAGCCTATCACAGGTTTTCTTTGATAAGATTTGTTCAGTGAGGTTTTTGCTCACTTTTCCTCTGAGGCTGGAAAAGTGGCAAGGTCCATTTATTTTTCTTAATTAATTTTTACACCACAGAAAATTCACCTTTAGAATGTGAAAGAGTACATATTATCAACTCATATTTCCATGTGAGTCACTGTTCTTCAGTATGCTTCTTGATACAAAGAAAGAAAGCCAAGAGCAATGACTCATGAAGAGATGGAAAGAGTGTTATTCCAATGGGTGGAGACAGCTTTATTAAACACAAGTGGTTCCCATATATGTTAAGCATTTATTTAGCTCTTCATCAGGGGGAATTTATTTTTTTAAATTCTTTTATTTGCACACTCCAGGAGGGTCTGCTAATCCACAGCCTTACTGTAATTAAAGTTACTGTAGGAGACAGTATGTCAACTGAGCTTCTGGAGCAAATTAAAGGGGAGAGGGGAAAAGAGAGGAAACTTTCTTAAAACATTTTGTTCTGATAGAGCCAAGTGCTCAAACTATGCTATTTGCTTCATGACCCACTACACTATACTGAAATTGTTCAATGGGAAGTTCATGAGGTGTTCTTCCTAGATAAGTTGTTGAATTTATGCCTAAGAAGCCAAGAAGAAATGATAATTAAACTCAACTGTTCTAATACTGACTGTATGCATTCTTTTCTTTGATGCTTCTGATAGGCAACAAATCCAACCTCTTCTAGGACAGTTTAGTCAATTAGAAGCCTTGTTAATGTCTACTGGAGTTCAGCCAGGGAGCCTAGATGGTGTTCTTTTGGATGCTGGTTGCTCTTCTATGCAACTTGATACTCCAGAAAGAGGTTTTTCCCTACGAAAAGATGGCCCTTTGGACATGAGGATGGATGGCGGCAGGTATGTATTTGATAAAATATTTTTCCTTCAACAGGAAATCAATCTCTCAACAATATTTGGATTTAATTTCCTTTTCAGATTTTCAATAGGAATCCCCCACTTTATCTGACAGGTTAGAGATTGGAGCACTGTCAGAAAGTAGAATTGATTGAAAAGTAGATCCCAAGTTTTTTTAACTTGCAAATGCATTTTGGCCACCTAAAAATGTAAATAACACATTATATATCACTTTTTAATACACACAAAAGCTAAATACTGTAACATGCTGTAATATATATAGTGTTATTGTATATATATATATATATATATATATATATGAAAAAAAGCTTACTTTAGATGTCCTCCATAGTAATACACTACAGTAACGCTAAGAAATGGACTGCCCACAATCTCAGAACACCATGATTAACTGAACGCAGAGAGATGGGGGGGGGGGGGGAAGCACCAAGCAGCACTTGTTTTGAACTGCTTTGGAGGCTCACTTTGGACTGTTTGCATGTGTGCATGCTGATTGTAAAGTTAGCTAAGGGTGGGAGGCACCAAGCCTCCATAGTTGGCTTGGTGCCTTTTCTTCCCTCTTAGCTTACTTTGTAAGCAGTATTTGCATTTGCAAACAGTCCAGAGTGAGCCTCCATGGGCGTAAGAACCAATGTAAACCCACTCTTTCCATGCTTGCAAATTTTGCAGACAAGTATCATTAATTCAAAGAGCGGGACCCTCTTTCTGCAAGCTTTGGGATCCTGTTCATTGTACTAAGCAAGCCTCATAGGCAAGAAGAACTGATGAAAGAATGGAATTCATGGAGCTTGTCTGTAATTTGCAGCTATCGAAAGAGTGAGTCATAAAAAAAAAGGGGGGCACCTGTGCCTAGTTTTCTTATACATACATAGTAAAAATTAGTATTTATTTCATTTGTTAAAATAGTTTTCTGTACCTAATACATGTAGGCTTTAGTGCCCATTCTTTCATCTCTTTCCCAGGGTGTTACAAATGTTCACAAGTACAGGGTCTAAACTGGGAAGAACTATCAGTTTTGAAAGTGAATCAGTGGATGACATCAAAGCAAATCTTGAGCAAACAACACATAACTGGATTTTTGTATAAAAGATGTACAGGAATACAATCCATCAGATAGTTCCTTTCATAAGCATCTTGTTCATCCTTCAAGTTAGATTAATGATGAAATGTTTTCCAGGAACTGTAGTGAACCTCTCCTAATTTGGTGTATAAAAACTGTTTTCAAGTATTATCTATTTTAAAATTGTCCCACTAGTTGCATATTCGTGTCTGAGTGACAAAACACTTTTTGTTTACAGTGGGCCCTTGGTATCTGCTGGGGTTTGGCTCAAGGACCTCCCACCTTGTGGATAAGAAAATCTGTGGATGCACATGTCTCATTATATACACAGTGGGATAGTAAAATGGTGTCCCTTATATAAAATGGGGAAATCAAGATTTGCTGGGGGGGGGCAGAATATGAAACATTTTCAGTCCATGGATGGTTTAATCTGTGGATACAGAAGGCTCACTATACTTCTTTTGTTTGAAGCACATTGTAAAGTTACTTTATGCACTTACATTAACACAATATATGTGGTTGAATATATCCTTTCAAGTATATGCAGCAATAAATGGAGAGAGATGCATTGCTATAAAGAATTCTGTGATTAAAATCTTAGCAAACCTATCATCAGATAGACTAGGACAGATAGATTTTGTAGGTTGATGGGTCAGTTTCTCCCCCATGTATACCATTGCTGCCTGCTACCAATATTTAATGAAGTGGCTCAATTGGAAGGAGAAAATCCCCCTTTTTAACAAAGTCACATTTTTGGCTAAAGTTGCTAGAGAAACAATCTCAGAGGCTTTCTAACAGACTAGCTAGTGATAGCAGTGAAGTAGTGTATCTGATACCTGTGGGTACAGTCCTAGTAGATCTTTGGTCTTTCATATTCTCTTGTAGAGATTTATAGAATGCTAGAATGAATAATTAAATAGAGACAAGTTACCCACCTGAGAAAACAAGGTGCTTTAGTCAAATTAAAGTTTTCTTATCCATTACACTGGAAAATGGAAGTATCTTTTTAATATGACATCAAGCAAAATGACTTGAGAAAAGGAGCAATGCAAGTTATGCCTTTTGATACTATGCTTCCTAGTCAATAATTTTAAGTAAATCAATGTGCTTGAAGGTGGTATCTTCATTACCTTTTTGAACATGGCTAGACTGCACAAGTAACAATATATACACAACATGTTTTAAATGATATTACCTTTCTGGAAGAATAGCATCTATGAAATTGGGATGACTTCATTATCTCTTTGCAGTTTCCCTGTTGGAATACTTTTGTGTATTCAATTTGACTAACATTTATACATAGCAGCCTTGTCTGCAAGGAACACAGAAGATGTTGATTCAGGAGCAATCAGCACATAAAAGTCTACAAATTATTTGAAAAAGGCAAATGAAATAAATGTTAGTTATTCATATTCTAGAAACCTTATCCAGCCTGATAATTTCTACTTTCACTCTCTCAAACGAAACACTATTTCGGAATTGTGAGACCTTTAAGTAATCATTAAATACCTTGCATTTTTTTCACAGAAGTTCATTTTTCATAACATCAGATGTGATGGAAAAGGTCACAGAGATTAAGGTTTTTGTTTTTTGATCAGGAGATAGATGTCTTAGAAAAATATCTGCTTGTAAAATGAGTCCACGTCCTGGCATTATGTGAGCAAAGGCAATCTTAACAGTATTTTGTCTTTTCGAATTACACTTTAGTTAAAACTGTTTCCTTATCAACTTCTTAATATTAACATTTATTGTAAAAAAGTATCTCAATTGTTCTTTGTTACTAATTAATGTTAGAAGGTTGGGGTGAAGGAAGAAAGTCTTCATATGAATGAATAAGAGTGTAATTTACAAGATAGAAGCTATTTTTGCTTTAAAATAATTTCTCCCTCTTCTAGTAAAATTTCAGAAATACTCATATGCAGTGAGTGTGTGTTTAACTTTATGTCTCAATGCTATGAAGCTTCACCCCTTGTCAATGAAGGCTGACGTCAGTGGACTAATTGGCTGTTCTTGTGCGTAGGTATCCTGACATGCCCACTGCTGCTGATGTTCTGAACGCTTTAGATCAACAGGCACTTGCGTCCATCCTGAGAACGTATGGGGAGGAGAAGCACGCCAAGAAAATAGCTTTAGCAATTGTACAGGCACGCAGCATCTATCCCATCACCCGAACTCAGCAGCTTGCCAGCATTGTTGCAGGTACCCTCATTAATTCGGAGCAGTGTCTGAGAGAGAGAAAATATTAATCCACAAAGTCCCAGAGGGATCTATTTGTACTTGAAATCATGTAGGATCTAATCCTGTCTATTCTACTCTGATGTCAGCTATTTTTCCATCTGCTCTGTATTTTTATACTGTTGGATGCTGATTAGTTTAATAATAGACTTCACAAGAAGACATTCATAATTTTGTCTACCAAGGTGAGACCTGGGAAACAAAATTAGAGCAGATATTTTATCACTGTTGTCAGGAAGGTCTCAAACCTCAAAAATAAAGGTTTCTATCTCAATAGTATTTTGTTTTAAGGCAAAATGCCCCTATTGCTCAAAGAGTTGTTTTCTCAGTTGAAAAGACAAAGCTTCAATATTTCACTGGCTAGTGATAACAAGAGGAGATTGATATGGCTTATTGTGATAGCATTACATAGCATCATGTTGCATAAATCTGCTCCCCATGTGAACTTGTCTGTACATTTAAGGTTAAATTCAGGACCTTTTCAGTTTGGCTTTGAAATTTCCTTTTCAGAGAAGATTATCAAACATGGTTTTTCATTTTTCAATGTCAGATGAACAATCTTTTTATTTGCTCAGGACTTTGATGGTTTTTAAGGTATTTATTAAATAAAAACCTAAGGTTGAGTATTCCTTATCAAAAATATTTGGGACCTGAAGTGCTTTTGATTTTGGATTCCCCCCCCCCCAAATTTTGGAACATTTGCATATACATAATGGAGATGGGACCCTTCTTTGAGTTTGTGTATAACTATCAGAAAGCAAAGGTGACATTATCTCAGCCACCCATGTGGACAATCTGTGATAGTTTCAGATTTTGGATTTCCAGATAGGGGATACTCAACCTGTACTTTGTGTGGTTTGGATTATCTGTGATGATTTTATTCTCGAAGCTATCTGACAACTTTAGCCGAAAAGCAGGTAATAAACAAGTAACCTTTGGGACTGTGCTTATAGTCCCCTGAGTACTCAGTCGTAGCTGTTACATGATTAAGTGGTAAGTTTCCAATGCGCATCAAAGCCATCTTTCAAGTTTTTCACTCTGGTTTCAGGTCTTTAGTTATCAGCCCTGGTGGCGCAGTGGTTAAATGCCTGTACTGCAGCCACTCACTCAGAGACCACAAGGTTGCGAGTTCAATACCAGCCAGGGCTGAGGCTCAACTCAGGCCTGCATCCTTCCGAGGTCGCTAAAATGAGTACCCAGCTTGTTGGGGGGCAATCAGCTCACAGTTGTAAACCGCTTAGACATCCCATAGCGTGATATGAAGCGGTATATAAATAAGCTGCTTTGCTTTTGCTTTGCTGAGTGATTTAGCTCTCTGATTTTTGTTTCATTTGTCTGAAAAAGTTATCACATGACCTTTTCACAGTTTACTAATGTCAGCCCTCGTGAAAAGCAGCCCTTTTTTTGTTAGGTCATTCATATACTAAGGCCAAAATATCTACTCTCACTGATGTAAGTTTCATGAATCTAAGGTTGCAGGATTTTTCAGCTGTGGTAACTGAATCCTTGTAAGCAGATCACAGATTCAACCTGTTACGTTTTACATGCAGATGTTTTATATGCAGTGTACTGTGGTCCAAGAAAACCACTATTTCTTATTGTGGAATGCTGTTTGGAATAATTAACAGTGTTACTGCAATGATGAGTGACTACAGTTTTTGGAACTAGTCTTTCTGTCTAGCGACAAATTGTTTTCCACCAAACCATCTATGGCAGTTTTCTCTGATGAGGATCTATGTGGGTACAACAAAATTTCCTTATAGGAGATTTCATGTCACTCCATTTAGTTTGTTCACTGTAATGAGGACTGTTAAGCTATGAGGATTCTGGGTACAGATGATCCATGAATAAATATTGTTGGTATTGAGGCTCACATTTCCATGTATACTTACCTGAGAGAAAATTCCACTTGAATTCAGGGGCACTTACTTCTGAATAAATACATATAGTGTTTTGCACAAGTATTTACCCTCTCTCTCTTGGATTTCCACATTTTGTTGTATGGAATCCTCCAGAATAGGTTGTAATAGTTTTAATTGGAATTGTTAACACTTGACCCACACCAGATACATGTGGCAGAATAGTTAAGTAAAAATACAAAAAACTAGCATTTGCATGTTGTGTATTTGTCCTTTTGTTATGATTTGCATAAATAAGCTCTAGTGTATCTTACTGTCTCCAGAAGTCACATGAGCAGTTGAATGAAGACTGTGTGTGCCTTCAAATTATTTCCAAATTATGGCAACCCTAAGACCCTATCATGGGGTTTTCTTGGCAAGATTTGTTCAGAGGAGGTTTGCCATTGCTTTCCCCTGAGACTGAGAGCATTTGACTTGCCTAGTGAAGTGTACCTGTGTATAGTTCCACTGACACACAATGTCAAATTAGATACATTTGTTACAGGAAGACCCCAGAATCTATTGAAGAGCATATCTGAAAACAACCGGAAGACCAAGAACAATCAATACAAGTATGGGATAAAGTTGTACACAAGTAAGCTATTTTTAAAAGTCCCAAACTGTCAAAGTAATGAAGAAGAAGGTGCCGCATCAACTATAAGATTGGAAACAAAATACCCTAAAATTCAGCAGGTAAACCAAAGTGATAAAGAGGATGAAAAACAAATGGAGGATGAGGAAAGCAATGACTCATTGAAACGAGATGAAAAGGACAATCTAGAAGAAGAGGAAGAAAATCTAATGGATACAGGCCATCCCCACTTATGATTACAAAATTATAGTTGTGGAGGTACAAACTCTAAAGTAAAAAAAAAATGAAAATAATTTCACTTAATGTGAAAGGTTTAAATTCAAAAATTAAAAGCAAGACAGTTTTTAATTATCTAGAGAAAGAAAGATATAATATAGTATGTCTTCAGGAATCCAACGTTAAAAAATCTGAAAAAAACACTAATTCAGAATTCAAAGTTAGGTAATTTATTTATTTCTGCCAATAAAGGGGAAAAGAAGGGAGTGGTGATTTACGTGAATAAGCATATCCAAGCAAAAGAAGTAATAAATGACCCCAATGGACACTATGTCGGTGTTAAAGTTGATTGGAATAAAGAATCCCTCTTAATTGTAGGAGTTTACGGCCCCCAAGATAATAAAGGTGAATTCTATGAAAAATCAAACAACAGAATTAACAATTTAGATTTTGATAACTTGATACTTTGTGGAGACTTTAACGGGATTGTAGACCCAAAGGTAATAATAATAATAATAATAAATTTTATTTATAGCCCGCCCCTCTGCGGAGCAATCGGGGCGGGTTACATCAGTTAAAATACAGGAAATAAAGAGGATAAAACAATTCACATATCCATCCAACCCTCCCACCCTTTAAAACAATATTAAACTGATTATTAATTAAAACAACATGCTCCAAAAACATAACACAATAGATAATGATCCAACAATACAACGAACAGCACAACAAATTACAGAATGAGCAGCAGGAGGAGGGCAATATAATTATCTCCTAAAGCCAGAAAGTTATTCCGGGAAAACTACCCCAAATGGTAAATCCGATTCGAATGGAGGGAAACTGTCAAGAACTTTTTTTGAACTAACCAACAATTATGTATTGGATGATGTTTGGAGACTCGTGAACAAAAATTCTGATGGGTTTACCTTTTATTCCAACAGGCACTGTTCTTTATCTAGGATTGATATGTTTTGGGTATCCTAAAGTATGGTGAATCTGGCCAAATCAATAATAACATTACCAAGGAGTGTCTCTGATCACAACTCAATTATTATGACACTTAAAGAAGAAACAAAACATTATAATTGGAGTTTAAACAATGAATTGATGCAAAATAAAAAAAGTAATTTAAAAGATTCAAGAAGGCATTAAATTATATTTTAGAGAAAATATAAATAAGGAAACAAAAATGACAATATGGGATGCCAAAAAGTGGTAGTTAGGGGCCTCTTTATAACTCAAGAGGCATTTATTTTGAAAGAAAAAAAAGGGGAAAGAACAAAAACTAATCGAGTTACTTTCACAAAAAGAAAATGAACTAAAAAAAAATCCAGGTAATAAAAAAATAGTAGATGAAATAAGAATTCTACAACAAGAAGATGCAAGGAAAAATATTCTTCAAATAGGGCACAAACTTAAATTAATGAAACAGAAATTTTGAATTTGCCAACAAAACAGGAAAGTGGCTGGCAGATCAATTAAGGAAAAGAAAGGTGGATAAAACTATAGTGGAAATATTCAAAAATGAGGAAAAGATAGTCAAACAAGAGGAAATTAAAGAGGTATTTCATAATTTTTTCACTAAATTGTATGAAGAGAAAGAAATAGCGATACAGGAAACCAGTGAATATTGGGGGGCTGAAGCACCATAAATAAATAAATATATAAATAAATACATGATTTAAAAAATTAAAAAAAATATGCATGCACACTCTCTCAGTCCCAGAAAAGCCATGGCAAACCCCCTGTGGAGATTTTGCCAAGAAAACCCCAAGAACAAGTAATAACAACAATAATCAATATCATCATGGCGGGCAGCGGCGGGTGCGGGGGTGGTGGTGGTGGCAGTGGCAGGACCAGCCTGGGGCCAGTCCAAAGGCCTCGGGGGGCCGCATCCGGCCCCTGGGCCTTAGGTTGCCTACCCCTGAACTAGGGGAATGGTAAAGAAAAGAAAAAGGAGCAGGATTAGTAAATGAAGCCGTCGGTTTTAGGATATCAAGAATAACAAGATGATCTTGAGAAGAATAGGTAGGAATTTACGGAGAATCTTTAACTAATCTTTCTCTTTTAAGAGAGGAAGTTAACATATTGATATATATTGATAATATATTGACACAACTATGATTTAATTATGATATTATGGGGTTTAACTCTGAACCTTAACAACCAAAATTGTACTATACTAACAACTATCGTACATATGCTTATGAAAATTTTGTGTTTGTATGAGTTTGTTTGAATTTGTTATTTTTAAACAATAAAGTGTTTAACAAACAAAACAAAAAATCCCAAACTATCAAGACTAGACAGAGCTGCACCAGCAGCTTGGGTGTTTCACCAGCAACCAAGCTGCAAGCTGTATTGGAAAGTCAGCAAAATAACATGAATAAAGCAGGAAAATAGACCATCCTGGTAAGAAAGGACTAAGAAGGGGATCATTGGGGGCTTGTGTCCCATCATCCATGAAAAGGTGGTGTGGAAAATACACCCGACCGAGGTGAAGGAGCCAAGGGAGCCGAAGAACCACCATAACCGGTACAGCAAACTGCCCAAACACCTAGCATGGGCAGTCAGAGCAGCGACCAACAGCTTCTTTTTAACTCAAAAAAGTTGGGAAAAAAGCAGAAAGTTGTGGTGGAAAAAGGAAAAAATTTGGTGGAGTTAAGTCATTACCTGAGAGGAGCAGAGATATTGGTGTGGAGACAGAGGTGAGCTAGAAGGTAGAGCAAGAAGTGGAGGGGAGAAGATGCGGAACAGCAGAGAGTAGCAAGAGGAGAACTGAAAACTGGGAATTGTAGTAAAAAGCAGAGTAAGCTGCTGGAAAGTTGTATTGCAGTAAGCCAGAACGTGGGAGAACTGGCAAAAGTAAGAGAGGAGGAGAGGGTGAAGAAAAGATAAAAGACAGAGAAAGAGGAATAAAGAATAAAATATAAAATATAAACATTGAAGAAGGGTGTGAAAGGAGTGAAAGTAAGGGGAAAAGATAGCAGGTTTGGAGAATTGAATAAAAGAGGATAAGAAGGGGAGTGATGCAGAACAGTGTGTAATGAAAGACTAATTAGTAAGATATCACTAAAAACTTGCAAAGGAGAAAGCTAAAAAAAAGACAGAGGGAAGAAAAGAAAAGAAATAAAGTATAAGACTCCAAGATAAAAGACGTTAAAGGCCCCTAAAGGAATAAAATATAAAGACTGAAATAAAATATAAAGACTGAAAAATAAAAGTGGTGAAAGGAAAGAATTAATCAATTATAAGAAAGAAGGACACCTCAAGAAAAAATTAACATAAATATTGGGACAGAACATGAAAGAAGGAAAGATGGAAGGAAACCTCACAGACCTGGAACACCTACTAAGGAAGATCAAAAGAAAATGCGAAGGCAGGCTTAATGTTCAACATAAAAAAAACAAAAATCATGCCCACGAGGACCTTCAGAAATTCAGCCTAGACAATGAAGAAATAGAAATAGTAAAATAATTCCCATAACTGGGAATAAACATTGCTAGAAATAGGGACTGCAATCAAGAAATCAGAAGAAGATTAAGAATGGGAAGGGTGGCTATGAAAGAACTTGCAAAGATATAAAACGTAGCACAAAAGTTAAAATCATACAAGCCACTGTATTCCCTGTTTCCATGTATGGATGTGAGAGCTGGACAGTTAAGAAAGATGATGAGAAGAAAATCAGTTCCTTTGAGATGTGGTGCTGGAAAAGAGTGCTGAGGATCCCATGGACAGCCAAAAGGACAAACAAATGGGTCCTAGAGCAGATCAAGCTGGAAACCTCTCTGGAACCCAAGATGATCAAACTGAGGCTGTTGTACTTTGGACACATCATGAGAAGGGAGGACTCATTGGAAAAGACAATAGTGCTGGGAATGATAAAGGGAGGTAAGAAGAGAGGAAGGCCACATGCCAAATGGATGGACTCTATTAAGGAGGCCACAGGAATGGGGTTGCAGGAATTAAGCAGAGCAGTGGAGGACAGAGGGTCTTGGAGATGTCTCATCCATAGGGTCGCCATGAGTCTGACTCAAGAGCAGTTAACAACATTATATAGGTAATTGTAGATAGGGAAAGTGGTTTAATCTGGTTTTTTTATAATAGAAATTAGAAGTAAAGAAAGACAAAAAAAGGAATCGATAAATGCAAACAATTACATTCGTAGAGAGAAGACCATCACTGGAACCCTCAGAAAGAAAAATGTGGGATTACAGATAGGACAACTTTTAGAGGAATTTAAAATTTTTAAAATGGAAATAAGACAGGAACTAAAGGATAGAATAGGACTCAAGACCCGGAGAGGACATCTAAAATGATTGTGGAAATACAACAACAGGAAGAACAAAGAGTGAGAATTGTGTAAAATTAAGAGGAGTGCCAGAGAAGATGAAAGCAGATTTGTATGATCTGGTAATATGGATTGACAGGGTCAGGAAATGCAAATGAACTTCACTCAGGGTCCATTTTTTCCAGCAGACAATTAAATAGACACTAATCCTCCATGCATATCCTCCCACCCTGAGGCCTTGGTGCAACAGAACAATACAGAGATTTACATGCTAATTTGCACGCTAATCCTCTCTACAGAGGGTCACACAGTACATATACCCCCCACACCTCCATACCACAATCTCTGAAGATGCCAGCCACAGATGCAGGTGAAACGTTAGGAATAATTTCTTCTAGAACATGGCGTCACAGCCCCAAAAACCCACAAAAACTACTGGTGGGATATTTGGAAATGGAAGAGGATAGACTAGAAATAGAAGTGGATAGGATATTTAGGATGAGCTCAATAGTGGCAAGAGAAAGAAAAATACTCAGGGATATAGTGATATACTTTGTAAGGACGAGAACAAAAGATTTGATAATTCAGAAAAGCTACAGTGAGACAATAACAGAAGAAAAAGAAATTAGTGTGTTTAAAGACATACTAGAAAAATACTGACAAAAAAGGCAGGACAAGAAAAAAGTGGATTATAAGTGGGAAAGGATAGAGGGTATATCCTTTAATTATAAACAAAGAAGATACAGAGTCAACTGAGAAGGCTAAAGAGATAGATGAGAAAATAAGCAGAGATATAGAGCAAGAGAAAAGAAATGGAGAAATGGAGGCATGAAAAGAGAATAGGAGAATTAGAAAGGAAAGAGATATTAGAAATAGGGAACTGATGGAGACCTTAAAGATGGAAGAGGAAGAGGATGGAGTGAAGAAAAAGGAGATACTATAAGATAGAGAAAGAGAATATGAAGAAGAACAGGAATTGGAACTGGAGAACGAGGAGGAAGAGGTAAAGAAACACAAAAGAAGAAGGGGGAGAATATAGAGATAGTAATATCTGAGACAGAAACAAAAAGTTGAATCATTGGTGTTGTTATTATTGTCGCTATCGGTATCTTTATTTTGTATTCTTTCTTGTATTCTTTTGGGATTGTGGTAATATAGTAATTAAAATAATTTCATGGAATGTGAAAGGGCTGAATTCTGGGTCAAAAAGGAAACATGTCTTTCATTATATGGAAAAAAGAGCAGATATAATATGTTTGCAGGTGACCAATATAAGTTAAAAAAAAGATATAAAATATTTAAGAAACCCAAACTTTGCATCAATATATGTATCAGCTATAGAAAAAAGTGGTGGTGGTATATGTCAATAGAAATATACAAAGTAAGGATTTTTTTTCCAGATGAGAATGGTTTTTATGTTGGTTTAGAGATAAAAGTGGGAGACAAACAAATAGTAGTTGTAAGAATATAAGCCCCCTTGGAAAATAGAGATTTTTTTAAAGAAACTACAAGACAAAATACTGGAGCAGAAAATAGAAAATACTATAATGTTAAGAGATTGGAATGGAGTAATTAATCCATTTGTGGATAGATCCTCCCAAAATGGGAAAAGAGTAAAGACGATATAAAATATTTGAAGAGATATCATATTGAGGATGGAACATGCTTGTTTTCTGCTGCTTCAGAGACTAGGACACAGCAATGGATGCAAACTATGGGAAAAGAGATTCCACCGAATCATTAGGAAGAACTTTCTGACAGTAAGACCTGTTTGTGGAACATACTCCTTGTTGTGTGATGGAGTCTCCTTCTTTGGAGGTTTTTAAACAGAGTTTGGATGGCCTTCTGTGGAGGGTGCTTTGATTGTGTATTCCTGCATGGCAGAGGGTTGGAACTGATGGTCCTTGAGGTCTCTTCCAACTCTGTGACTGTTTGATTCTATTCTATGATTCTATGACCTTGAATTCACAAGACCTGAGCAGGGCTGTTGATACCATGGTGAATTGGAGATTTTTACATTTATAAGTCAGAGTTAACAACAATAAAACTTGATGGCTTTTTTGAGTCTATCTATTCTAAGAGTGTTTTGTAGGAGAAGTGGATTTAATCTCCATGCATAGCTAGTTTGCTTTTCATGTTGTGTTTTGAGCTGAAGAAGGTTTGCTCAATGGTCTGAGATTGTTTGAGGATATATAGTGGCTTTTCCTACTAATGAAGCAGAGACAAATGAGATAAAAAATAATCAATTCATGTGTATGTTTGATGTCTAGCTGAGTAATAGACTAAAAAAGAAACTTGATGGCAGTTAACACCAACAAATTGAGAGAAGCAACCAAGAGGCCAATAGTAAGCTTAAAGAAATGAGATAGTTCCACAATTGTGATGGGAGAAACTGTCTATGGGACAGCCATCATCCTAGTTCTCCTATAAGATGACTGGGTGTATAAGACGACCCCCAACTTTCCCAGTTAAAATATACAGTTTGGAATATACTCGCCATATAGGATGACCCCTCTTCCAACAGGGGAAAGTGTTGGGGGGAAGGACTGCCAATATACTAGGTGACGCATTCTGGGGTATGTACAATTTGTGGCCAAGTAAGTGACTCTGGGCATGTCACACACTCTCAGCCTCAGAGGATGGTAATGGCAACCCCCATTTGAAGAAATATGGCAAGAAAACCCCATAATAAGGTTGCCTTAGGGTTGCCATAAGTCGGAAAGGACTTAAAGACACATAAGAACAACAAAAAAGTCTGCAATTGTTTCATAGGTAGTACATGGGAATAGAGGCCAGCATGGTATAATGGTTTGAGTGTTGGACTACCACTCTGGAGACTTGGGTTTGATTCCCCACTCTGCCATGAACCTACTGGGTGAACTTGGATAAGTCACACACTCTCAGCCAAAAGGAAAGTAATGGCAAACCTCCTCTGAACCAGTCTTGCCAAGAAAACCCCAGGATAGATGTTCATCTCTTATCTGCTGTTGCTTCCTTCACCTCTTATCCACTGCTGCTTCCTCCTCCTACCTCACACTACACCACGCCACCTCTTCCTCGTCCTCTAACCTGGGCTTCCTCTCTTCCACCTCCTCCCACCTCACGCCACGCCACCCCTCCTTCCTCCTCCGCCTCCACCCGGCATATAAGATGACCCCTGACTTTGGAGAAGATTTTCCTGGGTTAAAAAGTAGTCTTATACGCCAGAAAATACAGTATACCGTTGTCATGCCAGGTGTTACCTGTCCTATATATGTGCATTTTATTTTTTGTGCCTAAGAGTAAGTAGTACCTTACATTTGTCCCTGTTGAAATTCATTTTGTAAGTTTTGTTGCAGCTCTCTAATATATTAAGGTCATTTTGAATTCTGATCCTGCTCTCTGGCACGTTAGCTACCTCTACTAATTTGGTGTCATCTGCAAATTTGATAATGTCTTCTATTCTATCATCTAAGTAATTTATAAAGATGTTGAATAGCACTGGGCCCAGGACAGAACCATCTGGCACCCCACTGTAGCATTATCCAATGTATGCGCCACATTTTATCTTCTTGTTTGTGAGAACAACATGGGGAAACCTTGTCAAAGGCCATACTGAAATAAAGATAGGCTACATCCACAGCATTCCCTTTATCTAGCTTATCTAGCCCTTTATCTAGGCTGACTAGGTGGTAACGATTTGGGTACTCTTTTTTTCCTTTTTGAAGATGGGGACAACATTTTCTCTCTTCCAGTCTCCTGGGATTCTCATGCTTTCAAGGAATTCTCAAAGTTTAATGTCAGTGATTCTGAGGAGAAAAAGAAGATCGACATGTTGTGTGTGTGTGTATGTGTGTGTGTGTGTTAATCAGGAGGTATAAGATATTTAACGTGCAGGACTAGAGTGACACAATCTTTTGTTCATTCCCAACCATGAGACTTGAAATGTCTGTTGACATCTTAGGTGTCAGTGCATCAAGAGATCATTGTCTAATGAGCTGAGAAATAAATGAATAAATAAATAAACCAGGCATCTGAATGTACCCATTATTTTTTCCCCTAAAGTATTTTTAAACTCTCATCTAGGTGTTTGTGTTCCCTGCTACCTGATACTTTTATACAGTAAGTTAATTTTCCTTCCCTTCATTTAGATTTGTAACTTGTTGACAGATCAGAGTGAGCTTATCTATTGTCTGCACATAAATTGGTGGGAATAGCATTGAAGTGCCAACTGAATTAAAAAGATCTATCTTGGTGGATCAGTTTTGTCTTATCTAGATCTGTCCACAAGTACAGACTTTTAATTAACAGTTTTAGATTTATAAAATTGCTTCAGTTTCAGGTGGATATATATTAACATTTATTAAGACATCCTAGACAAAAGGACAAAAGCTGCGTCACTGGATCTTATTAAATGTGATTCAGATTCAGCAGGAAATTCCTGTAAACAGCTGCCTGTTCAGAATTGATTTTAAACTCTGTCATACTCTCTCTTTCACAGGAGACTTGAATGCTAGTCATTGGCAGGCACAGCACATTGCTAAATTCATTCACAAGCTTAAAATTTCAGTCCATGTGAAAATATGACTCTGTTAGGTTCAAACAGTGTAAGCAACATCAGAGGATCCGAATTTTTTTAAAAAATAATTTATCTCCTTGGAATTTTAAATCATTCCTCTTGCCAGAAGCATGGTATTTTTATGAATGAAATCCACTATGCATGCTTCCCATACACATTTTGTTCTATTATTATCTGTTGTAGAGCCTGTTACCAAGCATTTTTTTTCTATTACCAGTGTCCTTTTCTTTTCTTTTCCTTTCTTTCTTTCTTTCTTTCTTTCTTTCTTTCTTTCTTTCTTTTTGGTTTAGTTTTCTGTAGAATGATAAGAACAAGGGAACTCAGGGCCTTTGCAGACTGCCAGAAATAGTGCAAATTGAGTCCACTTTAACTGCCCTGGCTCAGTGCTAGGAAATCATGGGAACTGTAGTTTATTGTGGCACCAGAACTCTCTCACAGAGAAGGCTCAATGTCTCAGGAAAAAAATACAATTCCCATGATTCCCTAGCACTGAGCCAGGGCAGTTAAAGTGGATTCAATTTGCACTATTTCTAGCAGTCTGCAAAGGCCCTCTCTTTTTCCCTGGATGCCCCAATATTCCCAAATTAGTTAAAAATAGAATAACTTCTTTCTCTTCTAGAGTTATCCAGTGAAAAGTGAGATTAAAGGAAAAATATTGCTAAATCATTTCAATTTTTGCTGACTTCAACAGAAATAAACAACTTTATTTAAAACAATCATATCCACCTTTCCAAATAATTCAAGGCAACTAATAGCTTCATTATTACAATAGGTATTTTTTTAAAACAATTAAAACCCCACTAATTTCAAAAAATAAGGTAAAAAATATAAGTCTAAATATAATTGTTACACACAACTTGGGTAAATTATTAAATTAATAGCTAACTGCGAGATGTAGAACATGCCAAGACTACCCCTCCCCCAGCAGTAGTTTTGTTTTTAATGGGAGTGAAAGCCCAGTTCAATGCTGGGTAGAATCTTCATTCCCAAATAAGCAGCCTTCTTAACTAGGGCTTTTCTGTATTATGCTCCTGCTTGTTAGCCGTCATATAGCCCATTTATGTTTCCCAGGCATCAGTTTAGAATCCCATAGTTCGAGATAGACAGAGAGAAACTACTGAGTATAATTTAGTATTTGGACTGTTGTGCTTGAAATCCTGAATAAACTCTCCCAGTGATTTAATTTTAATATTTGACAGGTTTTTTTAGGGGGAGGGGCAGCAAGATGGAACCCTGAGTCAAATCACAGCCCAAGGTTTCAAATCTGAGTCATTCTGCACCACATTTTGGAATCAGCTTTCTAAAAAGAAACTGAATATAGTAGCATTGCACTCCCAAATCCCATTCTTACCAGACAATCCAGGATTAGCTATTTTGTTTAATTTATATTATAAGATGCTTTGGATCCCATATTGGGACATAAATAAAATAAAAAAGTGTATCAAAAGCTGTTGAAATGAAAAGCCAAACCAATGAAGCTGTAATCTCCTTGTTTAGTTTTCAATGTAACTATTTGTTTGAGGGGACCATGCTTTTTTCATTCCGGTAATACAGTATGTCCAAAAGCAGGTTGAAATGAATCATAGGACCATCCAATTCAACTCCATTCTGCCATGCAGGAACTCAGAATCAAAGCACCCCTGACAGATGGCCATCCAGTCTTTGTTTAAAAACTTCCAAAGAAGGAGACTCCAGAAGGATCTAGATAATCCATATCATCCAGAAGAAACTTTATCTTAAAGCAAAAAAGTTATGCTTTGATGTATACTTGGGTGTAGATACTCATATGACAACATCAGTTCCCCCCCCCCCTTACTCCATGCTAACTCAAAGCATGGACATGCTGATATGCCCTTCTTGGACCTATTGTCTACAATGTCCGCTTGAGTAAAAGGCATAGGTAGAGATTTCTGACTTTGAAAAGATGGCAGGGAAAGTGGTAATCAATAATATAAAACATTCATACCTGCCATCAACATGGTAGAATTCAAAGATATAGTGATGTTAGTCTGTAAAATCAGTATGTAGAGAGGTCTTGTAGCATCTTTGAG
>CM034701.1:96003090-96013507 GCA_020142125.1 Phrynosoma platyrhinos
TTGAGGATTGTTCCAGTAGATTTCAGGGCTACTGCTTTGGTAGTTTCTATATGGAGCTTCCAGGAGAAGTTTTCTGTGAAATGTACCCAAGGTATTTAAATTCTTGGTATTGTTTAATCTGGCGACCATTAATAGACCATTGGAAATGAGAATCTCTTTTCCCAAACACCATCATCTTTGTTTTAGTATAATGAATGTTCAGCTTTTCTTTAGAACAAAAAACACTAAGCTTAGAAAGCAGCCTTCTTAGACCTACCCGAGTAAGCGATATAATCATAGAAACGAATGATTCCTCCCTCTCTTTCCATTCATTCATTGAATTTAATCTGTCACATTCATTCGTTCATATTATCATTAAAACCATATCAGTAGCATATAACAAGATAGAAATCTTCTTTGATCCAACTGAGGATGGAAAGAATTCTGCACTTGACAGTGCTGGAATTATGTCATTAAGGTATAAGTTGAAGAGTAAAGGTGCAATAGATAGCCTTTTTACTCCTTTATTTATGTGAATGGGAGCTGTTAATGATCCAGAAATAACAACTCTTATTGTAGCAGCTGTATTAGAATAAAGTTCCTTAATTAAAAACAATTGGCGAGTATCTAAATTAGTGTTAGCCAATTTATGCCATAATAGGTTTCTATTATTAGACTCAAAAGCAGCTGCAAATCAACAAAAGGAACAAATAAATGTTTGGTATGACCCAAAATTCCTTGTTGGGCTAAAAAATAAAGGGTCAGAAATTGATCGGTAGTACCTTGACCTTTCCTAAAGCCCGCCTTTCAGGGTGAATGATATGATTAATAGATTATGGGGGAGAGCAGATTTTGGAAGGGAGCAGATGTGGTCCTCCAATGTTTTCTGGAAGGCTAATGCATCTCTCTAGTGTACTCCTGTTTCAGAGCCAAAGAGATGGAAAAGAGAACATGGAAAGAGAGGGGGGAATCATTCAGCCATTCATTCATTGAATTTAATTGTCACATTCATTTGTTCATTTAATTTACCGGTATGTTTCAGCACAAGACTCAAGGCCACTTACAGCAAATTAAAACAAAGTTAAAAAAACTTTTAAAAATGACATTTAAAATATATTTAAGAAGATAAAAAGAACCCTTCATCCACATGAATTAAGAACTAGCATAAAGCTAGCAGAGAGGGGGCCAACTGAACCTCCCATGAGAAGGAATTCTACAGCTTGGGAGCAACTGCTGAGAAGGCTGTCTCTTATATCCTCAACAAAGAAATCCATGATGGTTGTAGAAACAAGGGAAAGCCTTCCCCTAAGGAACTTTAAACTTAGACAGCTTCATATAGAGTGATACATTTTTTCAGATAGTCTGGACTCAGGGTATATAGGGCTTTAAAGGTCATAACCAGCATTCTTAGTTCTGCCTGTAAACAGACTGGTAGCCAGTGATGCTAGTTCCCTGCAACCAGTCCTAGCCAACAGTCTGGCTACAACATTTTAGACCTCCTGAAGTTTCTGAATAACCTCCAAATGTAGCTCTATGTAGAATGTGTTACAATAATCTATCCATGATGTAATCAAGGCATCTGTCACTATAGCAAGATCTGACATCTCAAGGAAAAAGCAAAATTGGGATGCTAGTTTATACTGTGCAAATGCCACAGTAAGCCAAGACTAAAATCAGAGCCAATACACCCAAGCTGTGAGCCTGTGATTTCAGGGAGAACTAGCATCACCCATCCTATTCCTTGCTATGCCTTTCTGCAGACCAGGTACACATCTTACTCGTCTGGATTAAGTTTCAGTTTGTCTTATCCAATCCATTACTGACAGCATATACCAGTTTAGCACCAAATAGCTTCCTTGGAGTTAGGTGAAAAGGAGGAATAGAGTTGGTATCATTGTAAAACAGTAGCCAAGTCCCATCCCAGAGAAGCAACCCAGAAGTATGACTGATGATGTTGAATGTTGTTAAGCTGTACAACAGAACTGACACACACACTTCCTTTCTCTATCCACTGATGTTCCCAGTATAGGCCATACACCAAGGCAACCAAAGCTGTCTCCTACCCATAACCAGACCTGAACACACATTGAAATGGATCTATATAATCCATTTCATTCAGGAAGCCCTCAAGTTGGTAGGCCACCATATGCTCTAGAACCTTGCCAAAAGTGTTGGAGGCTGGCTGGTAATTATGTAGGGTGGATCAGGTCATGGAGGGTTTTTTCAGGAAAGGCTTCACTGCAATCTCTTGTAGGTAGGATGGAACTCTGCTGCACTATCACTACTCCCCTCACCCACTTAGCCAGCCCCCCTCTGGCTGCTTTTAAATGCCAGGAAGGGCAAAGATCCAGTATACATGTGGTGGCTTTCATCTTCTAAGGATCCTGCCCACATCCTCAGACTGCACAAATTGAAATTATACAATTACAAAGGACAATTAGGAGCCATTCACCAGAACTTTTATCCAGCATCTGGTGACTTCAAATAACCAGAAAGCCATTCTCCTGATTTCATAGTGTTTTGTGAAGTGGTGTGTATAATGGCCTTTTAACCCACCCCAAAGGGGGAGGAGAGAAATAGAAGAAATGAGACCAGCAAAAGTGATTCTCATGCTCTGCCTGATAACATCCATTGTTTTGGGTCAATTCCTATAACTGAATGTGTGGATCATAGCCTACTTAGCCAATGCAAATGTTACACCAGTATCATGGCTGCAATGGAAATTTACTTCTGCAGCTTCTGCATGTTTGGGGCTTCTTGCCATTTTAGTAATGTTTGTGCCTATTCCCTGTATGGATCATCTAGATTTTATGTTATCCATGTTAAGACTCAGCTGCCCCAAAGGTGTGTAGCATTAGTGTGGATGATGTGTCCAAATTAAACTCAAGAATTTCGCCTTTTTTTTTTATTATTATTACACAGACTGCTCTGGTTATGTTTTCAAATAAGTATCATTGCACATGTGAATAGGGAAAAGCAGAGGGGGGCTGTATTTTTTTCTATCTAAAAAGCATTTTATGACAGGAACTTAATACATTGTCGTAATAGAATAATTTGGATTGTAACATTCTCATTGTGCTTGCATTTTTATTCAGTATGGCATATGGATCTTAAATATTATCAAAAGATGACTAATGGGCTTTAAAATTGTTATTATATTTACAACTTTAGAAAAAATAATGCCAGTACCTGATTTTTGTAAAGGAATTGTGATGGGAAACAAGTGATAATTTAAAGAAGACATAAGTATGGCAGCATGCTAGAAGTATGAGGAAATAATTTTGTGCACTAACAGGGTATCTGTTCATATATTAGTTGTAATTAGATTGTTTTCTTCTGCATAGTATTTCATATTCACACTCCAACACAGCTTTAGCATCTATTAAGGATTTGTGAATGAATGAATAAATAAATGTACATGAATTGACATCATCATCCAACTTTATTAAATGTCAATTGACATATTTAATCTATGAAGCTAAGCTAGTTGTGTTGGACATAAAATTCCAAAATCCATATAGGATAAAATATTAATAAGAGGAATAAAAAGGTCACACAATGTGCAAGCTTTCAAGATTTCCATAGTGCTTTATCAGGCAAGATCAAAAAGCAGAGTGGAGGCAATAAAAAAGCTAATTTGATCTGTAAACCATTTTAAGCATGTCCTCTGATTCTGTGTAAGCAATCACTTGCATTATCAGATCTTGTCCACTGGAAGCCACAAGCTTAAAAGAACCACCATCCAGTGGCTGTGGGTTATGCATCCACTTGCAATTACTGGACTGAGGTTGTTTCTGTGGTATACAGGAAATGCCAAAAAGTCTTTAGAGTACCTATAAACTGTTTATGTGTAGGGACTTACCTATTTAAACAAAATGATAGGCATTGTTGAGATTGAAAATATTGATTATCCTCTGGCCATCATGCTGTTACTGTTGTACATTAACTTTTCAGTTGGGACCATAAAGTCTTATGATATGGTTGTTTCTGTGCTGAGCAAAGAAGTCTTAATCATATAACCTTAACCATTTATTGGTTCTATATATTTTAATTTAGACCTTTTGTATGTATATTATATTTTAATTTGTAAACTGCCATGAATCCCAGTTTAGGGGGAGATGCAGAATGTAAATGAAGTTGTTTGTTCTTGTTTATTGTAGTTATGTGAGCCTTATAATGCAACAGATTAGATAACAGTATAGTGTATCGTAGATCATACATACTGTGTGCCTCGGTCCTTTAAATTATACCAATAGAGAGGTTTGAGAGACATGTAAGACCAGTTTTTCCACTTGAAGACATTTAAAAAAGAGCAGTTTCTGTAGTGCAGTCAGCAATTTACCCCCTACACTGGGTGTCACATAAGTTGCAGTTGATGAAATTATTCTTCATGTATTCTCACACTTGGGAATTTTGTGACATGACATTACCAGGCATGACTACTTTTATATAATGGAATTCAAAGAGACTTTCCCTAAGGAGTTCCAGTAAAAAAAGGTAAGTAACTTTCATTTGTAGGTCTATAAAGTATGTATGATGTTTTAAATTAAATTATATTTAAATTATGTTTTAAATTATAGATCTATCATAGGAAATATGTAAATTACAAAATTGGGGATGCTGTGGGCACTTACACATTTTCTACATATGTATGTGACATTTATTGAACATATGCCAACTTGTAGACCTTTGATAAAACAGCCAAATTTCATCAACAGTTCCATAGAGGATGGTATTTGAAGTGGTAAGATGCAGTGCTGAACCATTAACAGATCTTGCGAACAACTACTGGCTTAACATTGTGAGCAGCAAATGAAGAAAATGAAGGTCTAGATGGTGAAAATAGAGAGCATTAAGGCCCTAAAGTTTAAGCAGAAATAAATGAACTGTGCAGGCGAACATATCCCAGGTTGTCCAGGCTGGAAACCCCTAATTAAAAATTGCCTCCCATACTGGACAACTACAATAAATAAAGGTACTGTTCCTCCTATTTCTTGGTACCACCCTAGAATGCCAGCTAATAATCTGATGACTGTAGTGTTTCATTTAGAGAAAAATATTTTACTAGGTCTTCCTAACTCAAATGTATGTACAAATTGAAAATTAACATTTTGATTGCAGTTATTATTACCATCATGTAACCTTAAACATACACAGCATTGTCTGATTTTGGAAAGCAAACTGGGTTGGGTCTCGTTAGCACTCAAATAGGAGACCTCTAGGAATACCTGAAATTTCAAGGTTGGGCTAGGAAACAAAACCCAGAGAGATGGCATCAATCAAAATTACCGGCCCTGGCTTAGATGGACCAGTGGTATTAAGGAAAAGGAGTTTCCTGTGTTCCTATTTTTGTTGTTGGTGTTTTGGAACAAATACGTTTGTTACTGTGTCTGTTGGTGGTACATACAAAGAAGTGTGAAGACATTTCTTTACCATTCTAGCTGGTTCTTAGCTTAACCCAGCAAAAACACTGAACTTGATCATAGATTAGAATGAAATTTTCCATTTGACCAAAAGTAATTATTTAACCTGGAATTTCAGTGACACTTATTTAGTCAGTTTATTTATTAAAATACTTCTATTATGCCCTGTATCAAGAGATCTCAAGGAGACCTGACCACAGGCCTTCTAAAATGTTGTGAACTGCCATTGAACACCTACAGGTTCTTGACATTTACAGTAGTTAACAATGAAAACATTAACAGTGGATGATAAGAATTCACAGATAGTAACACAGTGCCATTATTATGCTAATTAATTCTCTCTCATTCTCTCTCTCTTTTTTTAAAATAAGGTGCTTTGCCTGATGTGGCTTTGTATGCTCGAAAAGACTTGCTTCAACGACCTACTCATGTGGCTACCAAAACTTTTCAAGCCTTGCGTATTTTTGTTAATAATGAATTGCATGAACTCTATGCGGGATTGAAGACAGCCGAGAAGTTTCTAAAACCTGGTGGACGATTTGTAGCTCTTTCTTTCCATTCCTTAGAGGATCGCATCATCAAGCGGTTTCTTCTTGGAATAGATGTTACAGAAAAATTCAACCTCAGTGTAAGGCAGAAAATCAAGCAAATGGAAAGGAATTTTTCAGAACAGGAGGAGGAGGAGGAATTTTTCAGTGGAAATGTTAACCCAAAATGGGTGGCTATACAGAAAAAAGTACTTACTCCCCAGGCTAAGGATCTTCAAGATAATCCAAGAGGACGTTCAGCAAAGCTAAGAGGAGCTATCAAGTTGTAAATTATTTCTTCTATGTTTAAGTATCCTTACAGTTATTCACCATTAAAGATGAATAAGAGACAGAGAAGATTATATTTCAAAAGTTAGTTATCCACCATTGCTATTTAGAGTATACTTTATTTCCAGTCCAATAGGGGTGCTGAAGAAGAAAACACCACTCTTTGAACTTAAATATCCAATTAAATATATTTTGGTTTGCTAAGGAAAATAGCTTCAAATATGTAGATTAAAGAACAAGAATAAATTCTGTTTTCTCAGTTACATGTAACCAATCTTCTTACAGCAATATTCACAAATATATGAAATATATGTGGATCATAAAAACATTACTATGTTTTTCATCTGCCATTAATGCAAATGTGTACATATAACCATGTACTAAATAAGAGTGAAAACAAAAGTGGAAACATTCAGAATTTTCCTTTGCTTTTTGGTTTGAATAAAAACCTCATTCAAGAAGAGGGTGACTTATATATAGTATTCATTTTTCTGTGAAGATTTTGCTTCTCCTTCAGATTAGGTATACAATGACAAGTTACTGACTCCCATAAACATATATATTGTGAAAATTCGTATTTTATATATGAACTACATTTCAAAAGTGTAAAATAGGGCAAGAATTATATTTAACAGCCAGATCTCTAAAGCCATCTTTGGGAAGCTCCCATTTGGTTTTCCTGTAATTTTGGAGTGGAGGGAAATTTTCAAAAAGTTTTGGAACCAGGTTATATCCCATATATGTATTTCAAGTCTGACCAGAACCAAGAGTTTCCAAACAATTTTGGGGAAACATATGCCTTGTAAAATGTATCCATTTGCTTTCATTGGTTTTCCATCGTATTCAAGGAACAATTGCATGTGTAATTATGATCTGTAAAATCACAGATACCATGTCATCTCTCACTGTATTTTGTCTGTGCTCCATCATATTGCTTCAATCAACCAAGAATACCTTCTTAACTCTAGCATTGTGGTACAGTGTGGGTTAGTAAAAAGGCATTCTGAGTTATTTCACATCTATGCAGCTTTCCTAGGAGGCAGTTGAAAGCCCCAAATGCATCTTCCAGTAGTATTATGACATTAGTGTGGGTGTTTTAGTTTACAAACTAAATATTTTATTTATTAATAAAAAATACTTACAAATTCCTTTTCCTCCCACCAGGGTCCCCAAAGTGATTTACACTAAAATCACAATATTAAAACAAAACAGGAACATACAATTTAAAAAAAACAAATTCAAAACTATTGTAAAGCCCAAAGGTATGACAATATAGTTTTGAGTGACTATTGAAAACTCAATAAGAATAGTACCAATAAACTCAGATATTTTAGTTTATATATTAATATATATTATTTTATCAAAGGCACTCTCCATTACTTTTCCATCATGGAGTGTAGCCTATTTATTGGTGAAAGAAATTTATTTCCTAAAAGAGAGTTGTAGCCAATAGAGTAATTTTGCAGTGTAAAGTTTGTACTTCCTGTTCAAACCCCATCCAATACTTCCTTTCTGCTTGTGAAAATGCTTGTTCAAAAGATTGCATAACTTAGGGGGGGTTGCAGACTGCCAGAAATAGTGCAAATTGAGTCCACTTTAAGGGTTAGGGAATCATGGGAACTGTATTTTATTGTGGCACCAGAACTCTCTGACAGAGAAGGCTCAATGTCTCAGAAAAAAATACAGTTCCCATGATTCCCTAGCACTAACCCTAACCCTTAAAGTGGACTCAATTTGCACTATTTCTGGCAGTCTGCAACCCTCTTATGTTTTATAAATTAGATAGAATCATAGAGTTAGAAGAGACCACAAGGGCCATCCAGTCCACCCCCCCCCCGCCATGCAGGAACTCAAAATCAAAGCATCCCTGACAGATGGCCATCCTGCCTCTGTTTAAAGAGCTCCAAGGAAGGAAACTCCATCACACTCTAAGAGAGTCTGTTCCACTGTTGAACAGCTCACACTGTCAGAAAGCAACTCCTAATGTTGAGATGGAATATCTTTTCCTGTACCTTGTATTCGTTGTTCCAGGTCCTGTTCTCTGAAGTAGCAGAAAAAAAGCTAGCTCCCTCCTCAGTATGACATATGCTCAAATATTTAAACAGGGCCATTATATCACCTCTTTTACTGTCTCATCTCTAGGCTAAACATACTCAGTTCCCTAAGTCGTTCTTCATAGGGCATGGTTTCCAAACCTTTCACCATTTTAGTCAAACATCCTTGTTGAATTATGGTGTCTAGACCTGGCTACAGTATTCCAGGCAGGGCTTGACCAAAGCAGAATACAGTGACACTGTTACTTCCCTTGATGTATATACTACTATTAATGCAGCCTAAAATCACATTGGCCTTTTTAGCTGCTGCATTACACTGTTGACTCATGTTCAACTAGTGGTCTACTAGGACACAAAGATACCTTTCACATGTAGTCTCATGGAGCCAGGCGTCCCCCACCTTATGTCTGTGCATTTCATTTTTTTGCCCTAAGTGCAGTACCTTACATTTCTCCATTTTGAAATTCATTTTGTTAGCTTTGGCTCAGCTTTCTAGCCTGTTAAGGTCATTTTGAATTTGCATCTTGTCCTCTGGGGTATTAGCTACTCCTCCTAATTTGGTGTCATCTACAAATTTGAGTAGCATGTCCCCTATTCTTTCATCCAAGATGTTGAATAACACTGGGCCCAGGACAGAACCCTGTGGCACCCTTCTCACTTCTCTCCAGGATGTAGCAGAGCCATTGCTGAGCACACTTTTGGTTTCAGTCAGTCAACCAATTACTAATCCACCTAACAGTTGTATTGTCTAGCCTACATTTTACTATCTTGTTTGCAAGGAAATCATGGGGGACCTTGTCAAAAGCCTTACCGAAATGATAGATATGCTATGTCTACTGCATTGCATTCATCTACCAAGCTGGTAATTTTATCAAAAAAAGAGATCAGATTAGTCTGGCATGTCTTGTTATTGAGAAACCTATGTTGACTTTTTGTGATTATGGCATTGCCTTCTAAATGTTCACAGGCTCTCTGTTTAACGATCTGCTCTAGAATCTTTCCCAGCATTGATGTCAGACTAACTGGGCAATAATTGTTGGAATTGTCTTTTTCCCCCTTTTTTGAAGATGGGGACAATGTTTGCCATCCTCCAGTCTGCTGGAACTTCTCCTGTTCTCCAGGAGTTCTCAAAGATTATTGCCAGTGACTCTGAGATTACATTTGTCAGTTCTTTTAATATTCTTGGATGTAGTTCATCTGGTCTTGCAGACTAAGGGCCTCGGCAGACGACTAATAGAGTCATCTTGGAGGCTTGGAAGAGGAGGGGCAGCCGCACGTTCGGCGCCCCTTCCTCTCCCTGAGGTCGCCCTCGGAGTCGCCGGCCCTCCGCACGGCCAGCGCTCCGGGGAAGACCTCACGCCGCGGCAGCCGAACGTGCCGCGGCGGAAAAGACAGCGAAAGTGCGCCCGACACTGTTAGTGCGCACTTTCGCTGTCTTGAGGAAGGAGCGCTGATTTAGCGCTCCTTCCAGGGTCGCCGCCGGTGCGCCGAGGTGCGGAGGCTGCGGCCCCGCGGCGCGCCGGCCCAGGGCGTCTGGGAAGCTCTCGTCTGCTTCCCCCCTTAAATTCATTTAGATTAACCAAGTATTCCTGTACTACCGCTTTACTTATTCTGTGCTGCATTTCCCCTTTGATGTCCTCTGATCCATTTTCCTCAGGTTGAACACCCTTTTCCTCTTGTGAGAAGACCGAGGCAAAGAAGGTGTTGAGTAGTTCTGCCTTTTTTCTGTCCGCTGTTAGAATTTCTCCATTTTCTCTGTGAAGTGGCCCTATCATTTCCTTCTTCTTTCTTTTGTTATGGATATACCCAAAAAAGCCCTTTTTATTGTCCTTCACCCCTCTAGCAAGCCTGAACTCATTCTGCACTTTGGCTTTCCTGACTTTAGCCCTACATGTACTAGGTATTTGTTTGAATTCTTCTTTAGTGATTTTTCCATTTCTTTTCCATTTCTTAATGGAATGCATCCCTGTTGTTTCCTTCCCCTTTAATTTTTATCCAGATACTCTCCATCTGATTTCCAGGATTTAAGTCCTAGATCTCTTCACAGGTGTAAACATCCCTGACATAAAATGCTATTCCTCCTCCTTTCCTGTTTGGCTTATTTCTCTTAAAAAGGCTATACCCCTCTATTCCTACATTCCAATTG
>CM034701.1:96024614-96037664 GCA_020142125.1 Phrynosoma platyrhinos
TCAATAATTATTGCAAATAAAATCAGGGAAAGGGGGCAGCCTTGCCTTATACCTCTGAAAATTGGAATTAGATCTGTTAGTCCATCATTTACTGTTACTACTGCTGTATTGTTTGAATATAACTGATTTATTAATCCTTTAAACTTTTCCCCCATACCTAATTTCTTTAATGTTATTTTTAATGCTGGCCATTCCACACAATCAAAAGTTTTATATATATGTAGTGCTATTATTCCTCCCTTTTGTTTACTCTTCCCTATTATATTTATTTTATTCAGTACTCTTCCTATTAAATTTGACATTTGTCTTTCTTGTACAAATCCACATTGATCGTTTTGAAAATATTTATATATAAACTTATTCATTCTTTTTGCCATTATTGCTGTTAATATTTTAGCATCTTGATTTATCAGGGATATAGTTCTAGATCAGGGGTAGGCAACCTTTCCCCTTTAAGGGCCGAGGGACTTCAGCTCCCAGAAGCCTCAGCCATGTTGGCCAATAGTCCCATGTTGGCCAATAGCTCCTGGGATTCTGGGAGCTGAAGTCCCTCGGCCCTTAAAGGGGAAAGGTTGCCTACCCCTGTTCTAGATGATCCTGGATCTGTTAAATCTTTATCTGGTTTTGGAATCAGTATTATCAATGAATGATCCCATGATGGTGGGATCCTTTCACCATTTAACATTTTATTATATAATACCTCCAATTTAGGTATTAATATCTTTTTGAAAGTTTCATAATATTCTGGTCCCAACCCTTCCATTCTTGGTGATTTCCTTCCTTTTAATTTATCTATCACTTCTTCTATTTCTTTATTTGAAACCGGTTGCTCCATTATTTCTTTGTCCTCTTCCTCTATTTTTATTTTCAAATGTTTTTCAATATATTCCTCAATTTTTTTCCATTGACTTATTCCCTGTTGAATATAATTCTTTATAATATTCCTCAAATATCTTTATCTTTTCTTTCATCATCATCCACATTTTCCCTGTTTTATCCTTTATAACACCAATCATATTTTTCTCTTTCTTTTGTGTTGATCTCACCAACATTTTAGAATTTTTATTGCTATATTCAAAAAACTCCCTCTGTAAATATATTAATTTTTTCTAGACCTGTTCTCTCTCTAATTTCTCTAGTTTCTTTTTTTTGCATGTAATTCTATATATATGTGCTTTTATTCCTATCCTTTATATAATAATTATCTAATTTTTTAATCTCCATTTCTAATTTTGTTTTCCTCTCATCCTGTCATCTCTTTAAATTATGTTTCCCTAATACAAATTCCTCTTGTACCCACTTTTATAGTATCCCATAATAGAGCTTGAGAAATCTCTCTATTATTAATATCCCAAATATTTTGCCATTCTTTTTCAATTTTACCCACTATATCTTTATTATTTTCTGGTGTCTAACCTCCACCTTTTTGCTTCTCTGTAATCCTTTTTAACTATAAAATCCATATTTACTATTGCATGGTCTGTAACTCATATCCCTTCTATTTCTGTATTTAGTACCTTTGAAACCGTATTTTTAGATACAAAAATAAAGTCTGTTCTAGAATAGTTTTTATGAACTGCTGAATAGTAACTATAATTCTTTTCATCCCCTTTAATTAATCTCCATACGTCTTTTAATTCTTTCCATTCATTATCTTGTTCATGGGTGTAATTACTTTTTCTATCCTTTATTGTTGGATATGATTTATCTTTGCATTTATCCATAACCATATTAAAATCTCTTGCCATAATTGTATAGTCTCCCTGCATATCTTCAATTTTTTTGAATACTTTTTCATAACATTCTTTTTAATTTTCATTTGGAGCTTACACACTAACCAACAAATATTTTTCTCCCCCCATAATTCCTTACATAAGAACAAATCTTCCTTTTTAATCTGTCTTCACTTTTAACACATCAAAACCATATTTCTTAGATAATATGGTTGCTACCTCTCTTGCTTTTGAAGTACCATATGCTTTTTCATAAGTGGCAACTGGGACATAGCATATATAACACTGTTTTAGCCTACAGCATTTGTTCTGCCTGGGTTTGGATTGCCCTGTTTTCCACCACTAGGTTGGGTTGTAATGTGCCTTCAATAATTTCCATGTTATGGCGACCCTAAGGTAAACTTATTATGGAGCTTTCTTGGCATGATTTGTTCAAAAGGAGTTGCCTTTGTCTTTCTCTGAGACTAAGGGAGTGACTTACCCAAGGTCACTCAATGGATTTCCATTGCTGAATGGTGGCTTAAACCCTACTCTCTGGAGTTGCTGTCCAATACTTAAATCTGTGCACCATGCTAGCACTCTATACTGGGCCCTTACATACAAACATTATGTTTTAAAAGCAGCTTTGTGATATAATGGAATATATTCAATGGTATCCATCCATTGCCAGAATAAACACAGCTGACGTGTGAAATGGATTCTTCATTCCTGATATTCTGAACTCAGGGTGCAGATTTGTGGGTATGCAGTGGGAGCAAGAGAAGATGGATGACCTAAGAGGAAACCCACTTGTATTGGATGTAGCCCAGTTACAGTCCCCATTAGCCCTAGCTAGAATAGTCAATAATAGGAAACTGTGGGAGTATAACCCAATATTTGGTCATACATTGCTCATTCCTGGGATATTTTAATAGATTTTCCCCCTTGGTTTTTCTCCAAATGAAAGAGTTTTTTTCCCCTTAACATAAGCTGGCCTTAACTTTTCAGGGAAGTTTTTGAGTGAGCAGGAAACAGCCCCTTTGTGATAATGATTTCCTAGTTCTACCTTATCCTTGCTTCAATTAGTTTATTAAAGTGTGTGAGAGAGAACACAATTTCACTGCCTCTCCTTCCACCAGCATCAAAATTAGTCTATTTTCCCTCTTCACTATGCATTTTGGCTTCTTTTTCCCAAAAAAAGGTTTATTGTCTATCTCCTCCCCCATTTGTGTCATATACCTTTGCAATAGAAAGAGTTGGCTTAGGTGAGAAAAGGAAAGTGAATGATGAACTGCTCAAGGATAATGGACTATGGTTGGCTATAACCTGTGACATTTCTTTCAATATCAAGAAATATGCCTTGTTCTATATAGCATGAAAGTATATTCCTAACTGTTCTTTTAGGAAGTGTTTATCTCTATTTTTACATGGATGGCTGATGCTTTGGCTTTGTCATAAATCACCATACAGAAATGTGCACAGGCTGGGATCCAAAGAACTCTGCTTCATTTAGCCAGGATGAAAGGGCTGAATATCCCTCCTGGCACCACCTTCTTATGTTCCTGCAAAATCTGCTCTGGAGTACCTCAACATGAAGAACTGCATCAGATGTTGATTGTGGTGGTTGACCACAGTGCACACATGACAAGAAAGACCTGATATGTGCACAGCCTTTTGGATCTTGACCATGTTTTAGATTTAAGAATTAAATTTTATTTGAGTCAGATGTATTGTTGTTTGATTAAAATTGTTAGTAATCTCCTTGTCCACTTTCTAGGGCCCTAAAAGTGGTCCATAATTTAAAACAATAGAATAGGAACAAAAACTAAAGAGTCTTTAAAATGTATTAGAACAATATATAAACCTACAATTTCCCTGGCAGAACAGTGCAGTTTGATGTTCCTTAACTAAGTTGAGGAACTGACCTTACCTCTCTTGTCAGGGAGATCCACAATTGTGGTACTAATACCAAAAAAGATGTGTCATACCTATGTGCAATGCCTCTTTCATAGTGGAACATGCCACATAGTCTCTGATGAAAATTGCAGATTAGTAGCAGATTCACACAGAGAGAATATAATCTAAAGATAAATAGCAGTTTGTCTTTTCAATATTTGCTGCTTCTTTTTACCTTTTAAAAAATGTTATGTAATGTAACATGTGGAAGTGACTCCCTATAAAAATCTGTCAGGCTGTCAATGTTGGGTGTTTCTGCCAGCAATTAAAGATCCTTTAAGATCTTATCAGTTATCCCTGGTTTTTAATAAATGGGTTTAATTGCTTTAATTGTTTTATTATTTCATTCTTTTATCTTTGATCTATGGATCTCATATAGTTTGGACAATGTTTATGGTGCTCAGTCCACTGCATGAAAAAAGTTTACCAAATGGTCAAACCATTAAAGAACTAAAAGCTTCCTCCCACACAAGTATAGGGGTGATTCCCTTCCCTCTATGACCTTTACTAATTATGTTGAGGGTATTAGCATGCCTTTGTAATAATAAAACATGACAACGGTGTGCTGCATCACATGGAAAGGGGCCATACAAAGGAATTTGTAGCACTTTTGAGACTATCTGAAAGAGAGAGGTTAGTAGCACAAGCTTTTATAGACTTGAGTCTACTTGGGGTTTATCTAAGGAAGTAGATTCAAGCCTATAAATGCTCATGCTACCAATTTCTCTCTTTCAGTTATTCTCAAAGGTACTACAAGATCCCTTTGCATACTGATTTTGTAGACTACATGGCTATGCCGAATTCTACCACTGTTGACTCAAGTTTAGCTTGTGGTGACATGATGGTTATCAAATCTGCAGATGACACCAAATTGGAAGAGGTAGCTAATATCCTGGAGAACAGGATCAGAATTCAAAATAACTTTGACAGATTGGAGATCTGTCAAGGGCAAAACTAACAAATTAATTTCAGCAGGGATAAATGTATGGTATTGCATCTCAGCAAAAACAAAATGCGCAAATATAGGACATGTGGTGCTTTGCTTGAAAGTGACATGAGTGAAAACAAGCTCTAGAGGCCTAACTAACATGGTTATGCCTTTGAATTCTACCACTGTTGACTCAAGTTTAGCCTGTGGTGACATAATGCCTATCAAGTCTGCAGATGACACTAAATTGGAAGAGGTAACTAATATCCTGGAGAACAGGATCAGAATTCAAAATAACTTTGACAGATTGGAGATCTGTCAAGTCCAAAACTAACAAAATTAATTTTAGCAGACATAAATGTACAGTACAGCATCTAGGCAGCAAAAACAAAATACACAAATATAGGACAAGTGGTGCTTTGAAAATGGCATGAGTGAAAAGGCTCTAGAGGCCTTAATAGACTATAGATTAAACATGAGTCAATGGTGTGTTGCAACAGCCAAAAAACCCAGTGCAATTCTAGACTGCATCAATTGTAGTGTCCAGTTCAAAAGAACTATTCTGGTTTTGTTAGGCCTCTCCTGGAATACTGTTTCTAGTTCTGAGTACCACAGTTCAAGAAGGATATTGAAAATCTGGAACATCTCCAGAATAGAATGATTAAAATGATCAAACATCTGGAAACCAAGGCTTGTGAGCAACAGCTTATGGAGAAGGGTATGTTTAGCTTGGAGAAGAAAAGAGAGGTGTCATCTGGAGGGATGTCATGTAGAAATGGAGCAAGCTTATTTTCTGCTGTTCCAGAGTGTAAAAACATGAACAAATGGATTCAAATTACAAGAAAATAAAATCCACCTGAATATTAGGAAGTACTGTAAGTGTTGTTTGAGAGTAGAATAGAGTGCCTCAGAGAGTGGTGGGCTCTTCTTCTTTGGAGATCTCTAAACTGGATTGAAGGCTATATTTTGCATGTGCTTTAGCTGTATAACTGTAGCATTCTACAGGTCAATGTAATTGGTTGCTGTCCAGTTGTTGCATTTCTCCTTTCTGAAAGTATCACATTGTAGCAAAGAAAATGCCCATTTGTTTAGTAATGGAATCAATCAGTCAAACAATCAAATTGACATGCCGCAAACTGTAGGATGTTTAGACCAGACCTGTGGTACTGGAGAATTTTTCTCAGCTGGCACAGCTGAATGAAACCAGGGCTGCAGCAAAGCCAGTGATTCAGGTTCACTATATACTTAGTTACACTTTTTTCTACTTCTTCACAATAGTAGACCAACTTCTAAGCTATTTTACTATTATCTAGAATAAAAGCTTCCTGTCTGGGCAAGTGGTTATCCTTCAATTTCAGCTCATCATGTGTAGCTGAAATTTACTGTGAGTGAGACTTCTCTCGTAACAGCTATTTTAAAGGGCAAATACCTTGAGCAATACACACACACATATACACACTACAGAATTATTTTTGCCTGTTCAACAAGGCTTTTGAATTGTTTCTCCTATATATTGTTTCTCCAACTATAGAGAAAGCTGCTGTTGAAACTATGCATAGATGAAAGAACTAGTGTTGCAACCAGCTCAAGTAGGACCAACCTAAAAAAATAAATAAATCCTACTGGACAAAAGCCCTTGAAAGTGATCAAATTAGTTCTTCGGATCCTAACCACTCTGAAGTAGTTACATGGAGCTTACAAACAAGAAAGTGCTATGTAATGGATTTTTCCCTGTTTTATTTGGAAGGCAATATAGCCTGAAAATTATTTGTATAGACCTCAATCCTAACTGGTGTGATTATTTCCCCTGTACTTTATTTCAGAGCTATTTTCTGCCAGGCTTTCCTGGATGAGTATCATAGATAACAGCCAATCTGGGATTGTGTTGTAAGAGGATGATGTCTTCACAGTGCATTTGTCATTGTAAACTGCCTTCAATTTGACTTTAAATGAATGAGAAACATCCAAGTCACCCTGTTCTCAACAGCCTTGCTGAGGTCTTTCAAATTCAGAGCAGCTGTGACTTCGTTGATTGAATGAGTCTATCCAGCTGTATGACAGTACATAACAAATCAAGAAATGTGTACTAAAATAATTCATTTGAAGTAGACTACAATGCTTCTTGATTTCCTAGATCAGAAATTACAGCAATCACTATAAATTCACTTCTCTGCATAATACCAGATTTGATTATGTGGGTAAAGTCATTTGATGAAATGGGAATATTAAACACACACATACTGTGTCCTTTTCAATGCTGGTGTGATAAATGGTTTTTACACAGTCCTAAGAATAGAATAATAGAATCATAGAGTTGGAAGAGACCATGAGGCCCATCCAGTCCAACCCCCCTTGTCATGCAGAAACTCCCAATCAAAGCACCCCAACAGATGGCCATCCAGCCTCTGTTTAAAGACTTCCAAAGAAGGAGACTCCACCACACTCCAAGGGAGTTGAACAGCTCTTACTGTCAACAAGTTCCTCCTAATATTGAGGTAGAATCACTTTTCCTGTAGCCTGAATCTATTGCTCCATGTCCTAGTCTTGGGAGCAGAAGAAAATAAGCTGAATCCATCCTAAATATGAATCCCTTCATTTCACCTCTTAAACTTAAAGCTTGTTAACATCCCACTTGAATTGTGGTGCCCAGAACTGTACAGGTTCCAATTGACATCTGACCAAATGGAGTAGAGTGGTCCTATTACTTCCCTCAGTCAGGCACTATAGTTCTCTTGATGCATCTTAGTATCATATTGGAGAACACAGGCAGTTTAGAATATTGAGAACAGCCAATGGGAGTGAAGATAAAAAAGCTGGGGGCTGCTTCCAGGAGTGGGTATAAATAGAGAGGTGGAGTTGTGTGTTAGGAGAGTATGTCATTGTACCCTGAGGGGTTAGCAGTGAGGTGAGGTGCAGTTAGACGGGCTTTAGTTCCCCAAGTGAGGGGCTAGAGGAGTTAAAGTGTATGTGCCAATATCCTGCAGGATGTATATATCACTAGGAGGCAATGCAGATTATTAAAGTTGAGTTAGGAAACTGAGGAAGTGAAGGGCCTCGGCAGACGGCTTATTGAGCCATCTCCGAGCCCAGGAAGAGGAGGAGCAGCCGCACGCATGGCACTCCTTCCTCTTCCTGAGGTTGCCCTCGGAGCTGCCGGCCATCCGCACGGCCGGCGCTTCCGGGGCAACCTCCTGCTGCAGCGTCCTCACGTGCTGCGGCGGAAGAGTCAGGGAAAGTGCGCCCGACGCGTTTAGGGTGCACTTTCCCTGACTTGTAAAAGGAGCGCCAATTTAGCGCTCCTTTTAGGGTCGTCGCAGGAGCGCCGCAATGCGGCTGCCATGGCCCCGCGGCGCTCCGGACCAGGGCGTCCTGGACGCCCTGGTCTGCTTAGGCCCTTAGTTAGAGTGGCTGTTGGTGTAACAGATAACCAGAAGGATTATGAGATACAGAGGCTAGGTTAAGGTTCTGTGGGAACTGTGACTATAAGGGAACATTTATAAAGTCAAGTGAAAGAAACTGTTAAACATTGTAACTACTGAAGCAGTTTATACACCGTATCAAGCTTAAATAACATCCTACAAGAAAAATGCTGTATTTAACCTTGCTTGTAAATAAAATTCATCCCTTTGTTTCAACAAGTAGTTGCCTGAAGATAATAGCATTCACACTACCAGACATAATTAAAACACTACCAAAAGGAAAAAGACCTTTTATTATTTAAGACATCTCAATTAGTGAGATAGTGATAGTGGTTTCTACATAATTTGTGACAGCTAGTGAGGTAGTTGACAAGCTGTCACATAATTGGTGGCAAGGGTGGCACATACTGTGAAGGGGTTTACGAGATTTGGCAGTGAAACATTGTCACTCCATCACACTAGGCTAGTATCAATAGGAGAATACTATTATGATAGAATATAAAAGAGAATATCTGCTTCTCCTCATATTAAAATTTCTGTATATAATTGTTATTAATTGAAATTATTGTGGTGTATTGCTGTCTGCAATTGGCCCATTATTAGGAGAGACTACTTTTAATGCAGGTATGGGTTGCATGTGGTCTATAGACAATAGGGTTCCCTTCCCTAGAACTTATTTACATCTTCAGATTCTATCTAGTAATCAAAATAGTACTGCTACCTCATTACTCAACAGCTCATTGTTAACCATGGTGAAAATGAAATTGTCAAGCCAATAGTAACTTGAGCATGCAAGTTTATGAGTGGAAACTCAACAGTACTTTTTTAAAAAACTTTAAAACTTCATTGACAGGCTGAGAAAATATCAAAATAATTCTCTATTTTTAATATTTTTATTTTTCTATGTTGTATTCAGCTCAGGGAGCTACTACTGGCTCTTATCCAAAGGTATTCTCTACCAGGAAGTTAAAATATTCTGAAAGTATTGATGTTCTCTTTTTCTGCATGCCTAGGAGGTTGATGATGCCAGCTAAATTTGTACTGCTTGTTTTCTGCAAACAACGCTTACATTCGCTGCTGGATCCCTTTGCATTTTGGGGAAGAGCAGGGGGACCTTAAATGGCCTTTAGTCACTTTGGACATCTACTGGTGCAAGTACAGGTGAGGAATCTAATCTTCACTGTTTCCATCTGTTTCTGCCATCAGAATCCAATTATATCCATCTAGGTATTAATGTTGGACAGGATTCTCCATTGCCACTGAATTACATATTCCAAAATCTTCTCTGAAGGGTTAGGGACACACACACCCTATATATAAAAGATTTATAGGCACAGCTGGGAGGGGAGCAAAAAACAAATCAGCTTGAACAAATTGAAGTCTAATGTAACATTAGATGTAGCTAATGTAACCCATGGTTTGATTTATCAATATGTTTGAAAAAGAAGACATTAGTGATCACAAAAATACTCACTGAGTAACCCAAGACTATGAGAAAGGACATCAGTGATAATAGACAATAGCACATTCTTCAGACTTATTGCCAAACTGCATATCACTATCTGCTAAAAGTGATGTGGTATTCTGTTCCACTCTGTGTTTAAAAATGACCAGGGAACCAGTTTAAAAAACATGATAGTCTTTTCCTAGCATGGCAATCTAAATGTAGAAGTGAACTTATATGCACATGGAAAATACCACCTCATTTGAGAAGCTACCCTGTGGTTTGCTAGTAAACAAATTATATCACATAAAGATTCTAGAGTGTTTGTGAAGAACAAATGTTACAACTTGCAAACATTGTTCACGTAGCAGTTCTTGTAAACCCAAATCCCAAATATATTGGGGGGTTGTAAGGGGAAATAAACTTTCTTTGAACAGTAATTATTAAGCAGAGGTGTGTGATTGCTTTGCAAGCAGTCGTTTGGCCCTGCATGACATTTGCTCTAATGAAACGTTGGCAAATAGCCCACCCCCTTTTGATGGAGTTTAACAAATAGCATCATATTAGCTTGCAGGTTTACTCCATATGATATTTATTGGCTGTCAGTCACAGAATGACATGTAGGCAACACTCTATTCAGTGGAGTTTTCCATCCATCTGTTTATCCATCTGTAACTGAAAAAATATGTTAGCCTCCACCCCAAAATGGGTTTAAAGATGACTGTTAGAGGAACAGTCATTAATCTTATAGTCTATGCAACCACAGCAGTGAAACCAGTCAATTTATTGATCTTGGGTTACTGCTAACAATCCATGCAGCTTTGACTCTAATTGTAGCAGAGCATCATTAGTAGCCAAGATTATTATTAGCATGGCCACAACACCAGATTTCTGTACAAGCTAAGTAAACTAGAACATATGTCTTCAGATTGTGAGAACCTCTAAACAGGGGAGAAAGAAGTCAAGTTTTCAAATGTTTCTTTTTGGCCAGTGCTATGCTGTTAAATTAGTTACTCTTTGTAACTTTTTAAATCACTAAACTTTGAGTCTATCTGCACTGTACAGTTATAGCAGTTTGAAACCACTGCCTTCATCCTATGGAATCCTGGAATTTATAGTTTGGTGAGTTACTTTGAATACTTTTCTACATTGCCAAATGCATTAGAACTCTCTTGCAGAGGATTCTAAGTACCGTACTTTGTTGTTGGTGATGGTGTGTTTCTTCACATTCTTTCCAATGTATGATAACCCAAAGGTATCATGGGGTTTTCTTGGAAATATTTTATCTATTGCCTCCCATAAGGCTCAGAAAGTGTGACTTGCTCAGACCATGGTTTTCTCATGGTTTTTCATGGCCAAGTTCCAGAATCCTAACCCAACGAGCAGACCACTACACCATGCTGACTCACTAAAGTGAAAATTCTGTAAAGTTTTATTCTAATTCAAACATTGCACAAAAGTACAAAAAAAAACAGTGTAATCTCATCTTAAAGATCAACAAATATATTGTTGCACAGATTTGCATGAACTTTATCAACATGCAGACTGTCCTATACAGCCTATACATGAGCAGTTCCATGCCATTTATGTAGTTTGATATCATTTTTAATCAAAAGTACATTCTGTAATTTTTAAAAAAGTATTTATCCATTACACTGTTATTGCAGTTTGAAACCATCTGAACTGCCTTGGCTGCACCCTACAGTATCCTAGAATTTATACTATGATGGATACTTAGGAAGTTCCAGTGCACTCAGTTGAACTAATGCTAGAGTTATCTAGTAACAAAGTTGAAGTTACCTCATTGAACTGAAAATTCCAGGATTCTGTAGAATGGAGAGGAAATGTTCTGCTTTTCATTTTCTGACACATTTTCCTTGCTGTTAGGTAGGAAAGTGAAAAGTTGAAATACCATATTGGAGGCAGTTGGAAATGCTGGAGGCATGTTGTTAATTTGCTGATCTCCTTAGGTTGTCTCAGCCAATGTACTGTTTTATTCTGGGGTCTTTTGACAAAAATTGGACATTTCTATCTAAGGAAAGGCCAAAATTGTTTCTACCTCCCTCTGTTCAGAAGTGAGTTCAGTTGGACCCAAGGGTAATCCCTTCTATTATATCCACTTCTTCAGGCAACAAAATTGACACAGCATGGTTTCATGAACCAAAAGTAGGGTATTTTTAATGTTCACAATAACCACAACAATAACTACTACTTCTACTATCACTACTAATGTAACATAGTGATATAATAGACTACTATGTAATAAGTATTATTATATAATGTACATTGATATATAGTAATATAATAATTTCTCATCATTATCACCATCATTTCTTCTGCACATGGATGACCCAGCTAAGAGCTATGTATTTGTAGAAGTAAAGTTGCATATATTTTGCATATATTTGTAGAATCAAAGTTGCATATAAATATATAACTACACAGACTGAGGGAAATTTGATGGTCATGTTGAAAAGCATCACTGCCCCAGTCCATCTTTACAGTCACACGTACTTTCACCCCTCTTCTTCCCACCAATGGTCCTACTAGTTGTGTGTAAAGAGGCACAAACTGGCTTGAGCTGCTCAGTTTCAGTCCAACAAGATATAGAAGGCAACATGATTCCCACCCTGATATATTGGGTGGGTAGGTAGCACAGTTAGGGAGAACATGCAAAATGAGTAAGAAGGTCAAGGCACAGCAGTAAGGTGAAGCATTGAAAGGATGGGGGCTAAGGCAGCAATGCACTTAGAGTCATAGATTGATTGGATCATAGAGCTGGAAGGGGCCTCATGGGCCTTCTAGTCCATTCCCCTCTTCAATATAGCATATCCAGCTAACACATCCCCAGCAGGCAGCCATCCAGCCTCTTTTGAAAACATCCAGAGAAAGAGACCCCACCACCTCTCTAGGCAATTGATTCCATTGCCAAACTGCACTCTTACTCTCAAGAAGTTCAATCAAAATCTACTCTCCTGTAACTTAAAGCCATTGTACCTGGTCCTATCCTCTGGGGCAGCAGAGAACAGGTCTGATGCTTCCTCTCTGTGACAGCCCTTGAGGTATTTAAATAGTGCAATCATATCACCCCATCATCTCTTCATCAAGCTGAACATGCCCAACTCCTTCAACTTTTCCTCATATGTTTTGTTCTCCATACCTCTTAGCATGTTTCTTGCCCTTCTCTGAACCTGTTTCAACTTGTCTATAACCTTAAACTGAGCCACCTAGAATTTAATGCAATAACTCCAGATGAGCCCTGACCAGCACAGAATATAGTGGGACTAAAATTGAGGCACTGCCCTGGTTCAATGCTAGGGAGTCATGGGAACTGTATTTTTTTCTGAGACATTGAACCTTCTCTGTCAGAGAGCTCTGCTGCCACAATAAATTACAGTTCCCATTATTCCCTAGCAGTGAGTCAAGGCAGTGCCTCAATTTAATGTGCACTATTTCTGGCAGTCTGCAAAGGCCCTTAATGCAGGCTAAAATAGTGTTTACCTTCTTGCTGCAGCATCACACTGCTGGCTGTGTTCAATCTATGTTCGGGCCTTTGCAGACTGCCAGAAATAGTGCAAATTGAGTCCACTT
>CM034701.1:96037764-96048034 GCA_020142125.1 Phrynosoma platyrhinos
TTGGCTCCCAGTCCTTAAGAACACCAAAACCAAGACTCAGTTCATGCAAATGAACACCACCCAGGGTGAGGGGATTTTCCCAGCGGACAATGGATTGCTAATTAGATCCACACCCACCTCTCATAACCTTCTACCCTAAGGCCTTGCCATTCAAGAACAGACCAACACACAGATTAACATGTAAATCACTTCCTCCCAACCAAGGGTCACACAAGTATATATATCCCACATACTTCCATGCTACCACCTTCTGAAGATACCAGCCACAGATGTAAATGAAACATGAGGAATAAATTCTTCCAGAACATGGCCACATAGCTTGGAAAACCCACAGAAAACAATGGTATGGAGAGTCCTATTTCTGTTGGATTGGATTAATGGAGCTGTCTAGCTTTTTTAAAAATTGAGTTATAAGAAGAGATGGAAAAAGTATATACAATTACATATGGAAAAAGGGGATAAGATCAAGCTTTTCTCCTCCTGTGTGGGGCAGGGGAAGCAGCTGAGTGTTTTTGCCCCCTTAAACCAATGAAGTGTTTGGAAGAAAAGGGATTTAAAGTTTAAACCAAACTTGTCTTGTCAGCAGCACCTCAGGTGTTAAGTGCTTGTCTGAATGTCTTCAGGCTGCTGAAAGGCACTGTTTAAGTAAAATACTTAAGCAATAAAATTCAGATTTTATATTGAATAACTGCCCTGTTCCTTCATTTATAGATGACCATATCTGAAAATTCTCACACTTCAATGAGAAGGTGGCACAAATCTTGGCTCCTAAAGAGAAATATAAAGGGATCAAGAGAGAAAAATCCCATATGTTTAGTGAACAGCAGTGAATAATAATCACATCCCTATTTCAGGCACTATGACCACTGATTTCAGAGATAACCCTGGCCAAAATTCTCTTTTAATCCTGACTAGAATAGCTCAGTAAAATTAATTAGATTTGACTATGTCTTGACTTGCCATTTAACAATTGATTGAATGGGTCTACTCTAGCTGGGACAAATCAACAGGATGCCAGTCATGTCTTTGAGACTGTCTTATCCTTCTTCAATTGAAGAATGCTTATTGTGATGGTAAATGCCTTGTATGGTTCATAGTGGAAAAAATGGCAATTGACAGGAGAAGAGGCAAGAACAACTGGAATATGCCACTTTATTCACATCTTTATGTGATGAATTATTCTTCCATTCAGAACAGAGAAGCAAACAATTAGAAAATGATAACGTTTTTGCATTCAGACAGGTGACACCATTACAAATATTTGTAATTTAATTTGGAACACATTACTAACAATTTGGTGTTAAATTTAATCCAGTCCTTGGGGAAGCATATTTATAGACCTCCACAGTATAAATAGCCCTGTTAGGAAGCCAAAAGATAGAGTCCACAACAACATTTTAGTTACACTATTGCTTCCTGAGAAGGAAGACATTTTGCTTAACCTTTTAAGTGTTGCTCATGGTAGAAGGATGCTCTTAAAATTAAAAATGGTTTGTTTAATATGAAATGTGCATAAATCAGGGAGAAAAGCAGGGCATAAATTAAACAACCAAATAAATAAAATATGATAATATCAGATAGCACCCCACTATGCTAACCCATTTTTTCCCTGTTCCCACTTGGTGGAAATGAGGCTGGTTCTTGATGAGCACAAACATGTGTGTGTGCATGTGTGCGCATACATGTGCACCTTTAAGTTGCCTGTCAATTTATAGTGAGCCCATTAATTTCATAGGTTTTCTTAGGCAAGGAATACTGAGAAGTGGTTTGACCAATTCCTTCCTCTGAAATATACCCTACCGCACTTGTAGGTGGTCTCACTGGTTTTCTCCCATTCAAGAACTAACTAGCACATACATGTTAGCTCAGTTCAGACAATCAGATCTCATCTTAATAGGACAGAGATGAGTGAGTTCTGTTGCTTCTCAGCTGAAGTGCCAGCAAACAAGCCAACATGTTTATAATCATAATTTCCTGTACATAGTCATAATTTATAATCATAATTTCCTTTGACATGAAAATTATAGTTACTAACAATGGAAGAAAAGGAAATATTGAACCATGAAAATTATTTTGAGATTTTGGATTGTTCTGAACCTGATGATCATATAGTCTGGATGAAAGCAAAATGATGGTCAACCAGAGATTTGAGATCAGATCTGTCCATGTGTCATCTATGAAGCCAAAGTCCTCTGTATTAGCAGATTTCAATAATCACATCAAGAAGATCTTGTGCTGTCAAGAGATAAAGCTAGATATTATGAAAGGTAAAGAATCCTAATATTCATTTTACCTTGTTTTTTGAAAATCAAAGCTTTGTGTGAGATGACAAATAGTCCACTCTGTCCAGGTTAGATTTCTATGCAATAAGGCTGAACTAGATGTCTTCAAATCGAAATATTGTATGGGTAACTATGCAAGAAGTGCATGTATGTGCACTTTCAAGTCACCTGTAACCTATGGCAACCCCATGAATTTTACAGAGTTCTCTTAGGTAAGAAATACTCAGAGGTAGTTTTACCAGTTCCTTTCTTTCAAATGCAGCCTACAAGACAGTGATGGTCTCCCATCTAAGTACTAATCAGAACTTATCTTGCTTAGCTTCCAAAATCAAATGGGATGTGGTGTATTTATGGTATTTAGGACACATGACCATAAAACAAAATGGTTGATTATAAAACAAAATCCAAAATCCCAACTACCAACCGGTGATACATTTCTTACCCAAAGTTACAATACTAATGACATCAGCATTTACATCCATGTGCATGTGTGTGTGTGAGTGAGTGTGTATTGCTGCTTGAATGAACCAACAAATGTCTTGCTAGAACAGTGTGGGTATCCCCACCTAATGCTCCACAACCAGCTTCCCATAAGATGCCAAAAAGCTCTTCTTAACTATAGGAACTACAGGCATTTGCTTTACTCAAATTACATTTGAAAAAAGTGTTCTGTATAAGTTGACTCATGTATAAAATTAGGAACTGCGTCTACTTTCTTTTTGGAGTGCTCAAGTCCCATTAAATACAATGGTGCAGTAAAATGATGTCCCTTATATAAAATGGCAAAATTGAAGGTTTGCTTTTAGGAATTTATATATTTAAACTATTTTCATGCCATGGATGCTTGAATCTGTGGATTAAAAAATCTGTGGATATGGAGGACTGACTGTACAAGCACTGTTTACAGGTTATTTTGACTACTTACATCATGTTTCCCAAACCTGTATCTCTCCATAGGTTTTGGCAAATATTGTGGGTCCAGCTGTTACCAGTAAGGAGAGGATCCTGCCGGAACTGAAGTGATGAATAACTTGTCAGACAATGAAGTGGCAGTCTTAAGTGAACTCCCACTCCCTTGATATATAAGAACTAATTGTTCTTTTCAAGGTTAAAACAGAATAGTTAACTACCCACAGATATACAACAGTTCAACATGTTTGGGCTGCTATTCATAATGTAGCTATACTTGCTAATCTCTTATACAAAAAGTATTACACTACTGCCTATAGCTCATAAAAGTGAGGGGGGGGGATATTGATATACCAGCACTTGGAAAAATTACTGGTCAAATCCCACAGACCATGCTAGCTAGTGGATTCTGGGAGTGGTGCCCCCTGTAAAATAAAACTATCCCCAGATCCCTTATGAAAAAAGGCTGTAACAGTACACTAGAAGCCTTTTCATTTGTTGCTTCTTTCATAGGGATTTATTAATCAGAAGAATTTGTCTGAATGTTGGGCCCATCTTTACTTAATTCCCACAAGCTACATTTTACAAAGCCCTTCACTGTGGTCTGCTGTAAGTGGCAAAATACCTTGCCAACATCAATATCCATATTGTAGGATATCATTCCTGGCAATGTACAAGAACAGTTACTGGGAATGCTGTTGCTGAACCACAAGAGCTCAACTTCCTGGAAGGAGATCGCTGTTTACAAATGCTAAGCAATAATAAGGCAGCTGCAAACACATTTCCTTACAGAAAAAAGTAAAATCTGTAATAAGAGTTTATAATGAACACTCAAAAGCTCTGATTTGAGTATGTGTACAAAGGTAATCTCTGTATCCCAAATGAATCTATGCTTGAGATAGAGCTGTTCCCCAGAACTTGGAAAAGTTACTTTTTTGGACTGGAATGCTCCAGTCAATATGAAAAAGAATAATGGTGGTTGGAGGAATTCCAAGAGTTACAGTTCCCCCTAAAAATAATGTTTCAAAGCTCTGGCCTCTCCTACATTGCATTGTTGTTTGTGTTTTTGTATTGTAGCATAAGTTAACTAAGGGTGGAAGCAGATGGCTAAAAGGGCCGTCTTGGGGGCAAGGAAGGGGAGGGGCAGCTGCACGGTGGGCGCCCCAACCCCTTCCCAAAGTCATCGTCGGAGCGCCGGCCCCTCCGCATGGCCGGTGCTCCGACGATGACTTCCTGCCTCAGCGTTTGCAAACGCTGCGGTGGAAGAGTCGCCAAAGGTGCGCCACCAGCCTTTTGTGGTGCACCTTTGGCAACTTGTGGAAGGAGCGTTATCGCTATTTTAGTGCTCCTTCCAGGGGCGGCGAAGTTGCGCTGCGGAGCCAAGGTGTGGGGATACCTCGGCCCTGCGGCACAGCTTCCCGGGGCAGCCCACGGCCTCCCGTCTGCTTAGCCCATAAGGTAAGAGTTGTGTATGAAGACATACCCTTTTAGTTCTGATTTAGCAAGGCATTCTGATTAATCCTTTGCTGTCCCAACTTCTCACCTGCTTTAAAAAATGTCCCAGTTTCTCTGTCCTCCTCCCAATTTCCCCTTTAGTCCTCAGCTTACTTTAATTGATTGAAAATTGAGTTCAAAAAGCAAAAGTAGTTTGCACTCAGCTAACTCAGCAGGGAAAGCCAGTGTGGTGTAGTGATTTGAGGGTTGGACTATGAATCTGGAGACCAGGGTTTGATTCCCCATCGAGGCATGGAAGCCCACTTGGAGACCTTGGGCAAATTACGCTTTCACAGCCTCAGAGGAAGGCAAAGGCACTCCCCCAAACAAATCTTTCCAAGAAAACCCTGAAATCACCAAGAACTGTGATCTGTGGAGAGGAGAAGGGATTTTTGAGAGGAAAAGGAGAAAAGAGAGAGGATTCTGTAAGAGAAGATTTTGTTTTTATGACTCATAATATGTAATGGTTTAAGAGTAGCTGTACCTAGGGGTGCATCTACACTAGAAATAATGCTGTATGACACCACTTTAACTGCCATAACTCCATTCTACAGAATCCTGGGATTTATTGCTTTGTGAGGCACCAGCATTGGCAGAAAAGACCTTGTAAAACTACAAATCCCAGGATTCCATAGGATGGAGCTAGTGCACTTAAAGTGGTGTCTACAGTGCAGATACATCCTAGATGTCTTAGTTCTAATGAGTACATAATATTAACATCTTAAATGGTATTCAGTAAAATTATATTTTCTACTAATCCCATTATCAGCACTGATTGCTGTAACCAGAATAAAAAGCCTAAAAGCCTAGAAGATCTGCTTTTATACATAGACAATAATGAAAGTGGATCAAATAAAGATGCTGATGCCAGCAGTACTTTGGAAGAAGTGTAGGGGGGTGTTTGTATTTGCTATTTTGTGGATCAAGGGTACATTTAAGATGGTGATAATTCAAAATGGAATCATCATGATTTTCCCCTTCTGTTTGTGTAGATTTATTAACAATACAAACCAAAAGAATCTACAACTATCATGTTTGCCTCATACACAAAATGTTTTCCACCTTCTTTTCTTCCTCACATTTGTTATATTCACAAACCTTTTGGCATTCATAAAAATCTAAAATGTCTACTCTTGTCCCATTGAATTAATTGAGTGAGCTCACTTGCATATTTCTGAGTAGAAATAGGATTGCAGCCTTAAACTATTGACGTTAACAAAAGGAAAAGGAAAATTAAAGATGGAGAAAGAAGGAAAAGGCAATGGAACTGAAAGAAGAAAGCTTAAACTACTGCCCTTACCATAGGGAAAAGTATTTAGCACTCAGGAGGCAGAGCTTATTAAGGCTATATTTCTCAATTTCCACAAATGTATCAGGAGTACCTCTTCTCTCATAGCATTCTTATGTTGCCTGGCCAACCATATAACAGTCATCCCTTCTAACTAGCAGTGTATGCTAACGTAAGATATCCCATAGAGACATTGTATTGGATTGTACTATCATTCATCCAGTAGCCATCACTTGTCCATTTCTGCAAGTTAGCCATCATCTGAGACTGTAGCAAATAGATCACATGATCAGTCTATTGCAGGAACTGTAATTTTTTGCTCCACTATAGGATTTTTTCCCTTTGAGAACTGGTCTTTCTTTCCCTTTGCTATCATTTGACATATAGAGCACATAGGATTGAGAATGTACATTTCCAGCTATCATTTTTGTGTTAATTACTGTTTTAGATTGCCAGTTGTTGGATAATGGCAGTTCTGAATTTCTTCCCCAATTCGTAATTTTTAATATGAGTTGTTGTCGAAGAGTTGCGGATTTGAAAACAGTATGCCATCCTAAGGGAAGAGGCAGGGTGTGATAGAGAAGTCTGAAAGGATCCTTTCCAGTAAGAGCATCTGTGGTAATATTATGCCAGTTACAGGGGCAAGATGTTCTCAAGAAATATGAAAATTCAATCAGTCAGCATTTAGGCTATTTAAAACTTGTCAATCTGACTAATTTAGCAACTTTCCCAATAATGTTTGTCATAATGGAAGCTTTATTGAGTCAGGCTTAGTGGGCACATCAAACTGGAACATTAATAAACCTGTGAAGAATTCTATTTATATGCAAAATATGAAGAAGTTATATAATAGATATATGCAAGGGTTTTTCAAAATAACCATGTTGAGCTGCATTTTTTTTTGGTGTGAGAATAGTTTTGGATTTAAAGAAAGTCAGAGGACAGGTTCAAGGAAGAGTTCTACCCATCTCTTGAGTCTAGTAGTCCCATGTAATTGTAAGGCTAACTTTATCAGATAGCATTGTTGTCTTGGAATGACATTGCATCATTTGATTTCTTATGGCATGGAGAAAAGAGACGGTGTTGAAGAGCTCTATGATTAGCCAGGATGAGGTACTAGCCTCAAGCAATAGAGTATAAAGGGGAGAGAATTACAGATACATTCTCCCCACTCAGGAAACCATTGCCATTGCTCCAGTGAACCTTGCTGGCTATTCTCCAGCTGGGCCAAGCAGGTTGTCCCAGAGCTTGGCATTGGTGGACTCTGGAGAGCTGTGATAGCTGTATTCCTGCTATAACAGGGCAAAAGTTAGCTGCTCTCAAGTCAGTTGCAACTCATGGCGACCCTGTTAAGCTCTTTACCTTCCTGGATATCTTTTTAAAGTATTCCACACACAACCCCATTGAAAAAAGACAGAGCTGACAAGTAAATTAGTACGTGAAAAGGAAATGAGAGTTCTGATCAGTCATACTGTCTAAAAGATATGTGGAGGAAATACAGTCCCACAAAGGTAAGAGTTGCTAATTCTGCTGTGTGAGTCACAGCTGCAATGTTCTTTTAGAGCGGCCACTCCATCCCCTGGCAAATATAGAAATTTTGCTTCCCAGCATTCTGTTTAGCCTAGCTTCCAACATCCCATGTGGTAACAATTCTTCAGAAGCCTTTTAAATTGATCTCATTGTCAGAAAATCTGCTGCTGCTATTAGCTGAAATGACACCATACTTGCATTACATTCTGTGACTCTTCTCCTTTGTATATTTTTTATTTCCTCTTTTGCTTCAAAAATAGTTTCAAAGAAGCATAAGAGTAAGTCCACGTGTGCATATTATCTCTACTTTAATGACTATGTGACATTAAGTGCGTGACAAATATTGATCGGGCTCCTACTCCTTTGCTATAAAAGCAGGTGGCTAGTCATGACAGATTTTGTTTTGTTTTTTTAAAATAAATAATAAGAACTGCTTTCCAGTATGCTGTTTTCATAAGAACTTTGAATGACGTTGAGCAGGAGACTTTTGACTTTGGTGAATATTGCATGTCTCCTACTTGGAAAGAGAAATATCTGAGCTACTGCCCTAGACTCAGTTTGGAGGTTATGTTGCAGAGCTCCAGGTTATATTGGTCATCATCATGTAACACTTAGGAGACATATTGGGAAGCAAACTGGACAATATCTTTATTGTGTTTTTCACAAACAGGGGGAAAAATCAAGATGCTTCCAAGAGTCAACTAGGTCCAGCACCACTTACTGATGAGACATCATGACTCTATCCACACACTATCCAGCAAATGCTGTCATACCAATGTGTACATTGTTAGTGTCTACCTGGTGCATAGTGAGTTTTTAGTGTGATCAAAGCCAGGGGTATTTGAAGTGTCTGCATTTCAAATGCTTCCTCTTTATGATAGTGAACCCATTTGGTATTATCCTGTCTTGGCTTTCTGCCAGCTCCATTTCCAATCTACCAATGTTCCTCTTCTTTTTTTTTTCTCATTCCCCTCCATCTGAACTCCTCTGATTACTTTTTTATTGGGAGCCAGCATTTTACCCTGGAAAACAAGATGCCACAAACAGAAGAAAATAGTTTGATCAATTTTATCAGCTCCCTGCTTCTCAGAAGCTGTGAAGCTGTGACTCCAATTTTAAAGTGGATTCAGCTTTCCACTGTGAAGTTATGATGATTCATTGTTTCTAAGGACCTATTTTCAGTTGGCCTGAATTATTGGGAGATTAGAGAGGCTCATTAGCATAATTGTCACCTTGATAAAAATCCTGAGAACATAGTATACAATAAGCTCTCAGGAACAGATACAATCCCTCCATCCTGGCAGTTTCTCAGTGTGTGCAAAAGACAAATCTTTGACCATGGAAATAGATTAGATAAGTGATACTTTCAGGTGACAGCAGTGCACTCCAAAGTTTTAAAATACTGTTGTTGTTTTTTTGTTATTCATAAACCAACATGCCAAAGGACTCTCTGGGGACTGGGGAGCCTGCTCATGGTTTTTTCATGGGGTCCCACTGCAAAAGATGGAAGTGCTTGTGTGTTTCCTTTGTGATCTTCTAATGGCTTTTTACTGTTTCCATACTAAACCATGGATTAAGAATGCAAAACAGATAGTTGGAGCTCAGAAGAGTTATCACTCTTTATGAGCATCATCAGCAACATTAACAACTTGAAGACTGACAGAAGGTACATGTAAGCCAATGGTGGCAATAAAGGCAAGGGTGCAAGAGTATGTTCTAGCAAGGGGTATGCAACTGTCAGAACTTAGAGGGCCACAGCTCCCATCCAACCCCCTGCAAAATAATTCAGTTTTTTGGCCCCCAACAAGGGGGACATTTTTGTCATGTTTTTGCCCCCCTCAGGACATTTAAAACAAGGAGAGTAGGTCTTTCCTCAGCCCATTTTTAATTTTATTTTTTTAAAAAAAAACATGGAAAACTTAGGGGCAACATTTGGCTCATGGGCTGCACTTTGTCCATCCCTGTTCTGACAGTATCTCTGATGGCAGATGCCAAAATGTTCAATGGCACAGATTAAATATAAGGCAGTCTGCCTTGTGCTGCCTTTTTTCTCCAGCTCTTCCTCTTCTCTTGTTGGTTCCCATAAAATTTTTGGAAAATAATTTATATATCCATGGAAAGAAGTTTTTCTATTTTCTCTAAACATTTTCTTCACTCCATTGTTATAGTAGTAATATCTCTGACAGAATGTCTATGTCTTCAGCAGCCACCACCACCACTACCTGTGAATGCATAGATATAGGATGGGGGAAACTTGGCTTAATGAGACTACATGTGAACGGGATCTAGGAATCCTAGTAGACCACATGTTAAACATGAGTCAACAGTGTGATGCGGCAGCTAAAAAGGCCAATGTGATTTTAGGCTGCATCAATAGAAGTATAGTGTCTAACAAGGGAAGTAATAGTGCTACTGTATTCTGCTTTGGTGAGGCCCCACCTGGAATACTGTGTCCAGTTCTGGGCACCACAATTCAAAAAGGATGTGGTCAAGGTGGAGCATGTCCAAAGGAGATGACTAAAATGGTGAAGGGTCTGGAAATCATGCTGTATGAAGAACGACTTAGGGAACTGGGTATGTTTAGCCTGGAGAAGGGATGGTTAAGAGGTGATATGATAGCCCTCTTTAAATATTTGAAGGGGTATCATGTTGAGGATGGAACAAAGTTTTTTCTGCTGCTCCAGAGAAGAGGACACAGAAAAATGGATGAAAGCTACAAGAGAAGAGATTCCACCTAAACATTAGGAGGAACTTCCTGATAGTAAGA
>CM034701.1:96055777-96071123 GCA_020142125.1 Phrynosoma platyrhinos
ATTGAGTTTGTGTATTTCTTCTGTGGTCATTATTTTTGTTTTCTTTATATTCAGTATCAGACCTGACTTTGCACTTGCATCTTTGACCTTCCGTATTAACTGTTCCAATTCCTGAATATCTTTTGCTAATATTATGGTGTCATCTGCATATCTTAGGTCAGTGATGGCAAACCTTTTAGATACTGAGTGCCCAAACTGCAACCCAAAATCCATTTATTTATCATAAAGCACCATGTCCCTCTGGCTTTCTAATAATGAACTCTGGTGAACTCTGTGCTGAGGCAACAGTGTGCGTACTCACAGAGAGGGCTCTGAGCGCCACCTCAGGCATGCTTGCCATAGGTTCACCACCACTGTCTTAGGTTGTTAATGTTGCTTCCTCCTATTTTAACTCCTCCTTTTTCTGATTCCAATTCTGCTTTTCTTATGATGTTTTTCAGCATATAAATTAAGCAAGTAGGGTGATAGGATACATCCTTGCCTGACCCCTTTCCCAATTCTTTTCCCCTGAATTCTGTTGTGACAGTGGCCTCTTGTTCTTGGTACAGATTCCTCATCAGGACTATCATGTCTTGAATGTGTTCCATAACTTTTTGTGATCTATACAGTCAAATGCTTTGCTGTAGTCTATGAAACACATGCTGATTCTATGAAACACATGCTGAAATCTGTTTAGGCAAAACCATTACCAGTCTATGAAACACGAGCAGTAACCAGGTGCAATTGATAGAAAGTGAAAATTTGCCTGAAAGGATTAAACCCACACCTGTGTAGACTTTTAGTGATGGATGATGTCTGTGTTTTCAGTTTTCAGTATATGTGTGTTCATCATTTATTTCACTTTGCTAAGGAGATAAGTGTGCATGTATATGCTTACTATGTAAAATTTTCTCTGTCATTTTTATTTATCTGTAGTGGTGGTATTTATCCTATGAAAGCCACAATAAAGTTGTCTTACAAGTGACCAGAGATCCTGTTTCTTTATTTCTTTTTTTTCTCTAAAAGAAACATGGCTATCTTTCTGTAATTCCCCTACATAATAAATACATAACTGTCATAATTACTGACCACTTCTACAGATTTTTGGATTTACAGAACATCAGTCTAATCCAGGAGTGGGGAAGATGGAACTCTCCAGAATGTACTGGAATACAGCTCCTTCACTACAAGTTATGCTAGCTAGAATTGATGGGAGTTGCAAGCCAACAACATCTGGAAGGTCACAACTTCCCCATTCCTAGTCTAATCCATCAGTTCCTAGGAGACAGACGTTGGACCTATGATGTGTATATTTTGCTTCTCCCTTGATAAGGCCTCCCATCTCTCACAGTGGAAGAGTCTTACCAATGCAGACAGCAGCTCTGAAACTGTGATATCCTTGGAGAAGGCCTGTGGCACAACAATTCTGTGTACACATCAGATCTGCACAAACCCATGGTGACAACTGGCCATAGATAAAATAAAATGGAAACACTTCTGTGGCCACTTGATTTTCATCAAACTTACTTGTCCATTTCAGTCGTTGGATTCCAGTATATCTCAATTTGTCGTAGAAAGGTCCCCACTCTCAGAAAGATGAGGAAGCAGTCCATAGGGGACAATAAGAAAAAAAAATCTGTTTAGACAAAACCACTACCAGATATACCCAGTAATATTTTATAGATTTTTGCCAACTGGGTGGGACAAAGTAAATTTTTTAATCTTTAACTAACCTCTGGTCTTCATGTGAAAAAAGGGGATAATTTATCAACTGTACAAGAATAAAATGGAAGATAAATTTCCTTGAGCATCCTTTCTAATTTTCTTGCTATCACTGTCCACTTTGTAATTTTTTCAACCTTGAATTTGTATAACACTTGAGTTTGTAAATTTGTTCTTGTTCTGTAGCTTTTCCCTCCTTTCTGAATACTACAGTTTGGCAGCAAAGCAAAACACAAAATTCACTCCTAAATTTTCACAGGCACTTCCATTTGTTATAGCATTTTGGGCATGTCATAACATCACTGAACCAAGCAAATTCATCTTATCTCTGCAATGTAACTATTTTTAATTAATGTTAAATAAAAAAACAGAAAATAAGATTTTGAAATAATGACTAAAACCATCTTCAAATTATCGTCCCTCTCATCATCTTATCATCCAGCAAAATCCATCACAAATGAATAGGTCATATTTATATTACAGACTGCTGTGTTTTCAAGGGAAAGGAGTTTTGGAGATATGAAGTAGAAACCAAGGGTATTTTTACTATGAGGCAGAGCAATGAAGAAAAATATCTATTAAGCCTAAAAGATTGCAACAGTGTACCAGGTATAGCCCACAAACCTGCACTCTACTCATGCAGGCCTTTTCACTGCTAAGGCCCAACAAACTACACACACATTTAGGAATTAAATTATTTCTCTGGCAAGTACATTTGTGCATCTGTCAAGTCCATTTCTACACATGTTCTCATCTTCCCACATCGTGCTGTTTCTATTAAGAATTTTTCCAGGATTTTTTTTTCTGTTAGGATTTTTTCCCAGACAAAAAAAACCTATCATTTGGTTGGAAGGGGAGGTTAAAAATGTTTGCATGTGTGTCCACATTTTCAGATTGTTTGCATACATGGACCCAATGACTAAAGCATGCTTGTATGCATTTTTAAACACACATTTTAAAGGTATATTTTTCCAAATGTGTGCATTTTCACAGGCACATTTTTCAGCACTCTGAAACAGATTCAAGAATGTGTAACCTCTTTTGTTTCTAGACTGGGATAATCTGCATACAAAAATCCAGTGGCATGCATTCCATCCTCACATGTCATTAGCCACAACTGGAATTAAAAGGAGTGATTAGTGATGGACTGAATAATGAGACTGAGAGGCTCCAAGCAATGTAAGGGTCATGATGAATCTGAGAATGGACTTGCAGAATAGAATATTTTGACAACAGAGCAGGAACATTTTTCAAGGTACAGGGATTGACATGATGGTATCATTCTCGCTCTCTCTCTCGCTCTCCTACATAAGAGATGGGAATAAGATTTCCCCTCCTGATGTTGTTGGACTGCAACTATCAATATTTCTCATCCTTGGCTGTTGGGAGGTACAGTCCAACAACATCTGAAGGACTGCATGATATCCACCCCATATCAATATTCATTCATCTATCCATCTATCTGACAACAAAATTAACTTTCTTCTCTGTCATTCACCATCCCTTGCATTTATCACTAGTAGGAGATATTGATGGGAAGAAGTTTCTTAACATGAACAGAGAAGGTCTGGCTTCACTGCTTGGGATGCTTGAGAGCTAGACTGATTTACTCCAAATGTTGTCTTTGTAACATTTTTTTTGGCCTTTTAAGTGCACATCTTGTGTTTATTGACTCCTTACAAGATCCAGCCACAAATGAAATTTCCTCCCTCACAATAACTAGTGCAACCCCCACCCCTTTTCTGTTCAGCCAATATTCCACATGGCCACCAAGACAAGATTATATTTCCTATGCACCACCACAAACAGAAAATATTTTCCATCAGTCACTTTGTATAAATAGGGTTTTTAAAGCCTTTATTTACTACCACTTGGGCTCTTGAAGGCACAGCACCACAGTTTTGAAAACCATTAAACTTATTAGACACAGCACTTCAGCTGCATTGTTCTTGTAATTTGAAGGCAAATCTGTTTTATGATCCTGCCTACTCACATTCTGGCTTTTCCAGCTCTTTTTCTTTGTGCCAGAATCTAGCCTACAAACTGAAGCAGCAAATGTCTGTTGTACATAAATATATGATATCATCCTTGAGCCAAAATTTCTGCATGCTGTCTGCAACATCCTCTTTTCTGTACCTTCTAAGTGGGAAACCTGGATACTACTACCAAAATGCATAGAACTTTGTATCAGATCACAAACATATATGTATAACATAATTTCTAATATACTTGGTGGAAGGATGATGATGATGATGATGATGATGATGATGATGATGCAAATGATGACAGTAACAATCTGTGTTCTGTATTGTATTGCCTATATTATGGCTGTCTCTGTGTGTATGTCTCTCTCTCTCTCTGTGTGTGTATGTGTGTTTGTGAGTGCCATGTAATTTCCATCTGAGAGAGAGATCAAGAGATCAGAGGTGAAAATCAATGCTTCTCATCATGGGCAATTTTGGGTGGGCTCACTCTATCTATTTGTTTAGCTGCCTATTTACCTTGTATTGTTTAGGGTTGCCAAGTACTAAATAAATTAGAATAAGAGACCAGAAGAATGTCTACATACATAATGAGTATTGAGGTATAATGAAGCATATAAGTGTTCCTTAAAATATTTCATATACGGGACAGGCAATTATTTTTTCAAGTGTGCCAAAATCAACCAGTACCATATTTGTGCCCACTGGCTACTATATTCTTTTTTTGGTCACAACTCCAGGGACTGGAAGCTGATGGCTCATTGGCTGGCACTGGTTCTTGGACTACCTCTCTAAGAAGCACTCAGCTATACCTTCTTCCCTTCACAGGAGCCTGTCCCATGGCATATCTTTGTGGGCCAAATAAAACTGTCACCTAGTTTTTACAGCAAGTTGTCAACAGTGGAACACACTCCCTCAGAGTGTGGTGGAATCTCCTCCTTTGGAGGTCTTTAAACAGAGAGTGGATGGCCATCTGTTGGGATGCTTTGATTTTAAGTTCCTGCATGGCAGGGGGTTGGACTGGATGGCCCTTGTGATCTCTTCAAACTCTATGATTCTATAATTCTATGAAATAACATATGAGATGATAGGGAGCAAATCCAGGCCTTTTCAACACTTCAGAGCTTTAATCCAGAGGAAAAAAAAAGTGAGAATTTACCCCAGGTTTGAGGAGAAAATCTGGATATTTGTGCATGTGTGTGGACTGTGCTCTATAGCGACATGGGATGGAGTGAGGGGTGGGGGTGGGGAGGAACTCAGAAATACATATATTTGCATGCAGAAAGGGTGGAGGAAAAATATTCCTAGAGTGACTATGGCCATATGGCTGCACATACTGTGAATTATTGGACCAGGGTGTATTCAAAAGGGAAAACTTTGTGGACAGTTCTCATGAACTCATCTTGGTGCATGTAGACAAACTCATGGTTGCTGAAGATTGGGGTAATCTGAAGGTTAACTGGATGCTCTTGTCAGTGAGTTGCACCCCTAGATAGAAATGTGGAACTAGATCATGTTTTCCTTTGGCCTGGACAGAGATGGCCAGTTCTGGAACTGTCCTTTCCAAACATCTTCCCTAGAAAGGACCCTTCCCTCACAAAATAATCACCTCATTTTCAACAGTATCTTCCAATCAGCAGTTCATTCTTTCCATAAGGAGTGAAAAAATAGCCTTTTTCCTACTGCCACGTATTTCAAAAATGACATATTTGCAGGGTGCCAGATTAAAACCGCCCTTACAGTCTTGCAAAATACAGACACCATTTCTTGCCACTGAGAGAGGTGGGTGGGGGAACAATTCTGATCAAACTGAGTCAATTTCATTGCTATGAGATGAAAATTGGTTGGTGCATTTTAGCAAATCAAAGCAAATAATAATAATAAAAGACTCTCTTTCCTAGACATCGTCAGAGAACTGTGTCTCTGTGACAGCTAAATTATAGGAGTGCTTTACACACACATTATCTTGTCACAACATAAGAGCTGCCTACTGTGCTAAAGTACCACTCTCTGAAATAACATGTAATTTTTTCCTTATTGCTGAGGAGGAAGATTAGGCAGGCAGGTCTTTTCTGCTTAGGGTTCCTCACAGTATTTTTCCCAGGCAGGTAAAACATTAATATGATATATAGGTAATCCAATTGTATGGTGTGTGTTTTAAAAGAAGAGTTGCTTTTTATTTTCATTTGTTTAACAGGACTCCCTGGTGATCTGAAAAATGTAGAAATGACAGAAAGAACTGAATGCAAATGTTTTATTGTAAACCAGGGGTTTATAACCTCTGCCAAGGGATGGGGGATTCTGTATTATTTCCCACAGTCCATAAATAAAGCACACCCTAGCCCTCCAACTCCACTACTGAATTTGTCACAACATCCCTGAATTTTGGTGCTGGTGCAGCAGTTGGCACTCCCTCCCAATTTACTTTAAAACAGCCTGTGTGCACCCTCTGTAGATAAAGGTAAAGGTATTCCCCGTTGACAAGGGTGTCAAGTCGTGTCCGACTGTAGGTAGCGGTGCTTATCTCCGTTTCTAAGCCAAAGAGACAGCATTGTCAGAGACTACTCTGTGATCCTGTGGCCAGCATGATTGCACAGAATGCTGTTTACCTTCCCACCAAATTGGTACCTATTTGTCTACTTGCATTTGCATGCTTTTGAAGTACTAGGTTAGCAAAAGCTGGGACTAGTGACAGGAGCTCACCTCATCATGCAGCACCCAGGTCTCAAAATGCCAACCTGCTGATCTTCCAATCAACAGAGTCAGCATGTTAACCCCTTGAGCCACTGCACCCTCTGTACCTTCATTTTAAAAGTACATTTTAAAATGGCAATAGGGAGGAGGTTGCTAATGCCTCTACAACCAGACTTGGTAACATGGCAACAAATCCAAGGCTAAGGGTGGTTGGAAATGTTTAGGATAGCCTGCTTATAGACAACAGGCCCTTTGCTGTCTGCCATTTTTAAACTATACAACATACTTATGAACCATGCAAGGATTTCTACAGGTAATGAAATGTTCAGATGAATGAGATGGGATTCACATGTCTCCTCCCCCTTTGTTTACAGGATGGGGGGATTAGAAGTTCCCAGTTAGTAATAAACTGCTCTTCAGTGCTGCATTTGAACTCATTAAACAGCAAATATCAAACCAAGATCAAATCCATGAGTTTGTGGTAGCATCATGGTTTAGAAGCCTCTGCTTTTGGTGGTCTTCCAAACACCAGCAGTTATAATTAATAAACCCCAGTGCAGTTAATGAGACAAGAACCCTTTGGATATGAAGGAGGCCATGACTTTGAAGTTCACTTAGGAACACCCCCCAAAGGATTCTTTGCATTTTTGTTTTTATAAAACATTTACAATACAATATGCAATCAGAGTGGTTTTCTAAGCGCCTTTGACAGGGCATTCAGTATCTAAAGAACATGCCAATGCAGAAATAATTATTTATTTTGGGGATAACTGAATGGATAAATGTGGAACAGAAATAATAATAATAATAATAATAATAATAATAATAATAATAATAATAATAAAGTTTTATTTATAACCCGCCCTGCTGCTCGGCAATTCACATACTGCATTCTTCCATCCATATATTAATATATTATTCTAGTATTTTAGCATTTTATAATGTTGTGTTTTATTGTTTCATTTTTTATTGTATATGTCTGATATTCTGCCCTTTGGTGAAAAGGGCATTATAAAGAGTTGTTATCATCATCATCATCATCATCATCATCATCATCCATTCAGCCAATGCCATGCTCATGTGTACACATCCATTCAATCAGAACTTACATTTAAAATCTACCTTTCTGCCTCCTATTACTTAGTAATAAAGTTTTATACAACATTATTGAATGCAATGTTTCAATTTTAGACTTGTAGGATGCATCTAGACTGTAGAAATAATGCAGTTTGACACCACTTTAACTGTCATGGCTCCATCCTACAGAATCCTGGGATTTGTAATTTTGGGAGACACCAGCACTTTGGCTGAGAAGGATAAAGACAAACCCCAGGATTCCATAGATGAAGCTACAGCACTTAAAGTGGTGTCAGGCTGCATTATTTCTACATTGTAGATGCACCCTGAGACAAAGAGAGAGGGAGAGAGAGAGAAAGAGAGAGAGAGAGAATAGATATTCTGTCTTCTATTTATGAGACATCAAAATATATTTATTATCTTGAGGTAAACAGTGAAATGACCATCCCATCCCACCCCATTCTTTTCACCTTGTTTTTTTTTCTATTTCACTTTCCAGTAGGACTGCCATTGTCAATCTAGATATTAGCTAGTTTGCTCTTCTAGGTTTCAGAGTATGTACATTACTAAGATAATGATATGAGAGAAGGCATTTTTGGACTTCTGATTAAATATTATCAGATCATCTCCTTGTTCTTCAGAGGCCTGTAAACTGGGTGAACAAATGCCATAGCCACAAAAGAGGACAAGGCACCACAAAATGCAGGACATGCAAGAAAAATGTAGGATATTACAAAATAAAAGCTAAAACACTAATATAAATGTAAATTCATGCTTCTTACTGTGGTAAATAGAATGTCCAGCTGGCCAATCAGGAGGCAGCTGAATGCCAACCAATAGAATTCAAGCTGGGAGCACTTGAAAGTAAAAAAAAAAAAAATCAAGCTGACAGTTGGGGGAGAGGAGTTGGGGAGTTAAGCCAGACAGAGAGGGGCTGTATTTCTGGGAGTTCTGAGGGAACTGCAAATTTTGTTAGTTGTAGTCCAGACGGGAGGGACTCAGGACACATGCAGAACTCTAAGGAAGGGAGTTGCTGTTGTGTTAAATCCTGAGGGATACTGTCAGTTGGTGTGGCTGAAATATTAAAAGGGAATTGGAAACAAACATTGCTGATATGTAATCAAGAGAAACTATTTTAACAAGCTTTGATATAAGTTATATCTATTCCATTCTGTTCTAAAATAAACATTTATTCTAATTTAAACATCACTTGGCCTACATTTTCAAACCAAACCGTGTTACTAACCTTTCAAAGCTTTTGGGATGGGATAACCAAACCCTCCCCCCAGGACTCCTATCTTAGAAAGTTAGTTCTAAGGTGAAAGGTGGCAAGAGGATTTGCCACATAATTTGGTGGCAGCGGTAGGATCCGATAAATCTGGTATCCAGAAGTGTGCTTGAATTGTATGGGTCTGAATGCAAGATACCAGATACTCAATATTTGGTTTAAAGTGAAAAGTTTAAAAAAAACCAAATGTTTGAAATCTAGGTGTTGGTGTCTGTAAAGTGATCTTTGAGGTAATCACACAAGAGTATTTGTAGGAGATTACTTGGAAAGTGACCAGGCTAGAAATTAACTAGTCTCTGAGGTAAACATGCTGAGGCATTGGTAGGAGACTGTTGACAAGGGTGAAAGCACACTTAGTGGTTCCTGAGGTAAAAGTTGGGGGTAAAGTAAGGAATCATTACTCTGACTTCAGCATAGAAGTGTTGTCTTTACATTCAGTTGAGACACTGACATTTTAGATGTATTTCTTGAGATAAAAGTTTTAGGTAATTGTAGGGAAATACTATCAACATGCCTCCTAAAAAAATTAAAACCTTGGCAGTGGCTGAATTGGTGGAAGGAGAGGAGGTTAGAGAAGAAATGGTGGCTAGTCTTGACATTGACATTTCTGAACCTCAAGAAAGTTTAGAGATTTGGAAAATAAAAGAAAGAGTATAAGACTACTTTTTAACCTGCAAAATCTGTGGTTAAAGTGGGGGTGTCGTCTTATACACCGGGTATAAGGATAAGGAGGATGGAGGTGCTAAAACTCTATATTTTGACTGGAAAAATGGGGGGTTGTCTTATACGCCAGAAAATACGGTAATAGGCTTTTAAAGGAAAAAGAAAATGATAAGTTTTTAAAAGAAAAAGAGATTGAAAAGGAACAAAAAAATTGAAATAGAGAGGCTGAAGGTAAGACAAGCTGAAATGGATTTTCAGATTAGGATGAGGAGTTTAGAACAGGGAAGTCATCAAACTCAAATGGTCTAGGTGTTATCTATTGGGCTCGCCCGATCTCCTCGGCAGCCCCAGCTGCTGCCTCTCTGTCCCGAGTTCTGTTGGAGGGCTGATCTCTGTGGCGGAGTTTTTATCCCTCACCGGTGCTCCTCCTGGCTGCTCTGTGATGAGACACAGGCCCAGGTGTTGTCAATCGGGCTTGCCCGATCTCCTCGGTGGCCCCAGCTGCTGCATCTCTGCCCCGAGGCCCATTGGAGGGCTGATCTCTCTGGCAGGGCTTTTATCCCCCGCTGGTGCTCCTCCTGGCTACTCCGCAATGAGGCACAAGCCTAGGTGTTGTCAATCGGGCTCGCCCAATCTGCTCGGCAGCCCCAGATGCTGCCTCTCCACCCTGAGGTCAAGAACAACAGAGAGATGAAGGTTTAAAACCTTTGTTCACTCTAGCTGCAGAAGAAGTTAATGAGTGAGAATCACCCTCACTGCTTTAGAATCATTCAAGATCACTTATATAGAGAGGTTCTCAAATGCAAATATAATACCCAGAGGGAAGTTCAAAAACAGTTGGTAGTCCCTCAGAAATACAGAAGCAAGATACTGGAAATAGCCCATTCTAGTTCATTTGGAGGTCATTTAGGAACTAATAAAACTGCCCAAAGAATCTTTTTAAATTTTTACTGGCCAAAGATGGGACAAGATATATATATTTTTTGTAAATTTTGTGACACTTGCCAAAAAGTGGGAACAGGGTGAGATTGGACCAAAGCCAAGCTTTGTCCATTACCAGTAATGTCACAGCCATTCCAGAGAATAGGCATAGATATTGTCGGGCTGTTACCACAGGCAACACAAAGAGCGAATAGATACATTCTTACTCTAATGGACTATGTCACAAGATATCCTGAAGCAGTAGCTTTGCAAAATATAGAGACAATGACTGTGGCTAATGCTCTGATAAACATTTTCTGTAGATTAGGATTTCCTAGTGAGGTGATATCAGATTTGGGAAGTTCTTTTACTTCTAAAGTGATGCAAAAGTTGTGGGAGGTCTGTGGAGTTAAACATTTAACCATGACCCCTTATCACCCACAAAGTAATGGGCTTATAGAAAATTTTAATGGAACCTTAGTTAACATGATAAAATCCTATACTGCAGAACACCTGAATGATTGGGACACCAAGTTGCAACACCTGTTATTTACCTATCGAAAGGTGCCGCAAGAAAGCTTGTGATTTAGTCCATTTGATTTAATGTTTGGATGCAAGGTAAAAGGACCTTTAGATCTCATTTGACATGAGTGGGAGACCCCAGAGGAAAGAGAGCCGGGAAATATGGTATCATATGTCTAGAACCTGATGACATCCTTGAAGCAAGTCTTGAGAATTGCTGGAGAAAACTTAAAAACAATCTTATATATTAGTAAGAAGTTACTTCCTAGGGAAAGACACTTAGCCACCATAGAGAAGGAATATATGGCCATAGTGTGGGCTTTAAAGAAGCTTAAGCCCTATCTATGGAGAAGGAAGTTTATAATTAATACAGATCACTCACCCTTGTGTTGGTTAAATCACGCCAAGGGAAGTAACAGTAAGTTACTGCAATGGAGTCTATTATTACAAGACTTTGATTACTCCATCCAGTACATAAAAGGTAAGGAGAATATAGTAGCTGATAGTCTCTCCAGATTGTCTGAAGAGGGATAAAATAAAAGACAGTTATGTAATATAGTTGAACAGGTGATGGGTCTTATGTATTTAATTGTATTGTGTATATAGATATTTTTGTTTATTGGATGTTATACATATTAACAAGAACAGATCAAATAGAGACATTAGTAGAAAGAAAGAAAGAAAGAAAGAAAGAAAGAAAGAAAGAAAGAAAGGGGAGAATGTGAATTAGAGCAGAAGGATATAAAAGAAGTACAGAATATCAAAATGAATCAGAGGAAGAAGAGCTCAAGACACAAAGAAACCCAATGGAAACAGAAGAATCAGAAGCAGAGAAAGAAGAAGATAAAGCTGAGAAGGAAGAAGGAATCCAAATAGATAAAGAATCGAAGAAAATTCAGTGGAGAGAAAAGAAGAGAAAATATCAAAAGAAACAGTAGAAACGGAAAAGTCAAAGAAGAAAAAGAGATACCCACAAACATTTATATGAACAAGAAAGGGGAAGAAAAATATCCATTAAAATTAGACTAAGAGAAAATTTTAAAAGACAAGCAATAAATAAAAGATGACATTAAAAATTATTTCATGGAACATAAACAGTTTAAATTAAAAAACCAAGCAAAATAAAATATGTCACTATTTGTATAAACAAATCACATTATTGAACAATTATTATAAGATCTATGCATCGATCCTAGCAAATAGATTGGTGCACGTAGATCAATCGAGTTTCCTCCCAAAAAGATATATAAAAGATAATACTAGAATTGTATTGAAAATCTTAGAATATTAGGAACAACACAAACAAAGAAAATTCGGGATGGTTTTCTTGGACCTGGAAAAAGCCTTTGACAACTTATATTGGGATTTTTTAGATATAGTTTTAGAAGAAATTAGAATAAGAGGAAGATTTGCAAATTGGATTCATAATATATTCAACGTCCAGAACACACGGATCCTAGTGAATGGAGAATGTATAACTACTTGTAAGATCAATAAATCTTCACTCTCCCCACTGCTTTTCATTATGATATTAGAAATCCTAAACAACAAAATAAGGAATAAAGGAATAATAAATTCTCTGGAATTGAGTAAATATAAGTACAAAACAAGAGCATTTGCCAATGACCTGCTAATCTTTTTAGAAAATCCATTAAACAACATATGCAAACTAGAAGAAATACTGGAGCAATTCAGTTTATTGGCAGGGCTCAAGATTAATAAGATCAATAAGACTCAAGATCAATAAGACTAAAAATGGGATTCTATCTAAAAATATTTCTAAAGAAGAAGAAAATGAAATAAGGAAGATAACAAATTACCAGATAGTACAAAAAGCTAAATATCTTGGTATAACGATTACAAAGAAAACTACAGACCTATTTAAGAATAATTATGTAAACATATGGAATAAGATCAAAAAAGATCTAGAGGCATGGGATAAGAAACAACTCTCTTTAATGGGCAGAATAACAACAATACAGATAAATGTGGTACCAAAAATGCTATATTTGTTTCAGACTATACCCATTCTAATGACAAAAAACCTTTTTCGAACATGGAAACAAGATATAGCAAAATTTATATAGCAGGGGAGAAAACCGAGGATCAAAGGCACAGTAATGAAAGATTGACAGGATAAAGGAGGACTTGGTCTACCGGATCTGGAATTATATTATAATGCCGCATCATTACAATGGCTAAAAGTTTGGATTTTATTAAGAAATTCAAAATTACTGGAAATAGAAGGAGTTAATATGAAAATGGATGGCATGACCAATTATGTTACAACAAAGGCAAGGTAGAAAAAGAGTTTAATAGGCATTATATAAGAAAGGCAATACTCAGGGTATGGACAAGATATAAAAGACACTTCTATTCTAAAATCCCACTATGGACATCAACTCAAGAGGCTTGGCATAAAAAAGAGAGTTCAGTGAAGGGGGACTGGATTACCTATGAAATGTTATTGCCAAAATCTAAACATGGGTTAAAAATCAAAACAGGAGAAGAATTACAACAGGAAGGGATAGAAATCAACTGGTTAAAATACATGCAGATAAGAGAGGAGTACAAAAAAGATCTAACAGAATGAGGAATAGAAAATGACACTAAAACATTTGATAAAATACTAAAAGGAGGGGACCAACAATGGATTAAGAAGACTTATAAATTCTCATTAGAAATAGAACTAGGAAGAAATAATAAAGGGCAACATGGTAAAATGGATGCAAAACATTGGAAACCCAATACCATTACAAAGTTAGGAAAATGTATGGAAAAATAATAGAACATTTACAAAATGTAATGCCTTTAAAGGATCATGTAGTAACTGCAAATTCTGATCTACATGATCACAGCAGCTCATATGACATCCGCTAGACTCTGGAAATCCCATAAGATGCCTTCTATACAAGAATGGAAAATAAAATTAAATGAGTTAGCAATAATGGATAGATTATCCATGCATATTGAAGGTAAATCTGAACAACAATATAATAGCAAATGGAAAGAGGTATATAAATCCCTGCAATTAGAAGAAATAGAAGGAAAAGAAGTTAGGAGACAAAAATAGAGTGTATAAAAATGGTTATGCTCTGCTTTTAAAATAGTAACTGTGGAGTCTTAATTCTTAATATTAATTCAATTACTTCAAAAATGAGTAAGATAGAGACATATGCCAGAGCCATTTAATGTGAATATGGGAAAATAGAGTGTATTAGGAGACAGATTATGAACTCTCTATTCTGGTATAAAATGAAAGAGATGCAAAGGAAAAGGGAAAGGGTTAAAGGAAACGTTAAAGTTTTTTTGTATATAATAGATAAGGAAAACTGTAGAAATGTTAGTATGACATTTATACTTGTATTTTAAAATCAATAAAAATAAAATTAAAACAAAAAGAAAAAGAAAAGGCACGAGGGACCACACTACAAACATATGATGGCTAATGGAGTGCGTCCGGAAATTCCAAAAGAAAATTAGCATAGCAAAATATTTGACTGCATAGATCATTAAAGGCTATGGAATGCCCTTAAAGACATGGGCGTGTCAACACATCTGATAGTTCTGATGAGGAATCTGTACTCAGGACAAGAGGCTATTGTTAGAACAGAACATGGAAAAACAGAACGGTTCCCAATTGGCAAAGTGGTCAGACAAGGCTGCATCTTATCACCATACCTGTTCAATTTATATGCTGAATATATTGTAAGAAAAGCAGGCTTGGACACAGAAGAAGGAGGAGCGAAAATAAGAGGAAGAAATATCAACAATCTAAGATACATAGATGACACCATAATACTAGCAGAAAACCTCAGAGACCTGGAACAACTGTTAAGGAAGATCAAGGAAGAAAGTGCAAAGGTAGGCTTTGAAAATAAAAAAAAATGACCAGGAAAATCTACATAAATTCAACCTAGACAATGAAGAAATAGAAATAGAAAAAGAATTCTCAGATGATCAAGAATGGGGAGGGTGGCTCTGAAAGAACTAGAATAGATCCTAAAATGCAAAGATATACAACTGAGCACAAAAGTTAGAATCATACAAGCCATTGTATTCCCTATTATCATGTATGGATGTGAGAGCTGGACAGTTAAGAAAGAAGATAGGGATAAAATCAATTAATTTGAGATACGGTGCTGGAAAAGAGTGCTGAGAATCCCATGGACAGCCAAAAAGACAAATGAATGGGTCTTAGAGCAGATCAAGCCAGAAAGTTTCGGCCAGGACAGGAGAAGGAGGAGGAGGAGGCTCTCCAGGCCAGTTTCTAACAGAAAGGAGAAAGAAAAAGAGGCTTTCTAGGCAGTTTCTGCTAGGAAAGGAGACAGAGAAGGAGGCTTTCCAGGCCAGTTCCTTCTAGGAAAGAGTAAGAAAGCAGTTTCCAGGCAGCTATCTTGAGAGGGTAAATTTTTAAATTCTTTTTAAAAACTCTTGGGGAGAATGTGATTGTTACTCAGTGGGTGGGGCTTTATTGAGTCACATTTGCAAGTCAATA
>CM034701.1:96081379-96096650 GCA_020142125.1 Phrynosoma platyrhinos
AGCCCCATGTAGAGCACATTACAGAAATCTAGACATGAGGTTACCAGCGTGTGTACAACAGTCTCAAGGTCCCTTACTTCCAGAAAAGGGCGCAGCTGGCGTATTAGCCAAAGCTGATAACAGGTGCTCCTGAATGTCACATTTACCTGATTCGTCATGCAGTCCTTGATGGAGACTGTGACGCCGTCCAGGACAGGAGGTTAAAACCCAATTCCTGGTTTTGGGACCGCTACCATGAGCACCTCCATTTTGTCTGGATTCAGTCTCAATCTGTTTTTCCTCATCCAGTCCATTACTGCCTGAAGACATTCATTGAGAGAGGAGGCACCATTGGAATTCGAGGCCGATGAATGAGACATGGAGAAATAGATCTGGGTGTCATCAGCATACTGATAACATCCAGTTCCATAACTCTGAATGATCTCACCCAGCAGCTTCATAGAGATGTTAAATAACATCGGGGACAGAATAGCACCCTGTGGGACACCACCAGTAAGCTCCATTTTACTGGAGCAACTGTCCCCGAGCAGCACCCTCTGGGACCTGCCCAAGAGGAAGGAATGGAACCACTGGAGTGCAGTGCCTCCAATTCCCAACCACAAGGGCCATCCAGTCCAACCCCTTGCCATGCAGGAACTCCCAATCAAAGCATCCCCGACAGATGGCCATCCAGCCTTTGCTCAAAGACCTCCAAGGAAGGGGACTCCTCCACTGTTGAACAGCCATAACTATCAGGAAGTTCCTCCTAATGAAGCAGAAGAAAACCTGCTTTTTCAAGAAGCATCTGTACTAATATAAAGAGGCTCAATTTAGCTTGGGTTACAAACAAATTTGCCACATGTCCTTTCTTGTCAGATGTGATGAACCAAGCTTTCTTTTCTAGTTCTCAGGGTGAAGGGAAGAATCTCATAGCACAAATATCATCCTGAAAGACAAACACAGAAACATAGGGCCAAAACACACTGAAAAAATAATCCAGTTTGGGACAATTAACTGCCCTGGCTTAATGCTAGGGAATTCTGTGAACTGTAGTTGTAAGACATTTAGCCTTCTCTGTCAGAGAGCTCTGGTGCCACAATAAACTACAGTTCCCAGGTTTTGCTAGCACTGTGCCAGGGCAGTTAAAGCAGTCTCAAACTGGATTTTTTCTGAAGTGTGTTTTGGCCCATAGACACAGGCATTTTGGGCTTAGTCTATTGGTAGTGCAAATCAAAGCAGATATGTTGACTCAATTGTATTTGTGGGGAAATTGGGGTGGTGGATGCCACAACAAGAAATACCCAGGCAATGAATTGGGAGGAAAAGGCCTCAGTTTTATTTAATACAAATGACAGGTGAGGTTGGCCCCTTGCATGGGTCTGGATCTGTCTGTTGATCCATGAGCCCATTGCCCGATCACAGCTTGGCCTTCGGATAAAAAAAATGAGGGGGTGTCACCAGATATTCGCATGTTCACATCTCCACCCTTAATAACTGGGGGATGTTGTGGTGAACAGAGGTCCAGCTGGCCAATCAGGAAGCAGCTGAGAGCCAGCCAATGGGAGTTCAGCTGGGAGTAGTATAAAAGCCCAGGCTAACAGAGAGAAGAAGAAGATTTGGTGTTATCAGATATTTGCATGTTCATATCTTCGCCCTTAATAACAGGATGCTGTAGTGAACAGAGATCCAGCTGGCCAATCAGGAGGCAGCTGAGAGCCAGCCAATGGGAGTAGTATAAAAGCCCAGGCTGACAGAGAGGAGGAGGAGGAGATCTGGGTTAGAGGGTGTGTTGGGAAAGTTAAGTCAGTGAGAGGGCTGTGTTTAAGGTGTTCCTGAGGGAACTGAATTTTAGGGAGATAGAGTTTAGAAAGAGTAAACTCTGAACACATACAGAGCTCTGGAAGAGAGAGTTAGGGCCTTTGCAGACTGCCAGAAATAGTACAAATTGAGTCCACTTTAAGGGTTAGGGTTAGTGCTAGGGAATCATCTGAGACATTGAGCCTTCTCTGTCAGAGAGCTCTGGTGCCACAATAAAATACAGTTCCCATGACTCCCTAATCCTAACCTAACCCTTAAAGTGGACTCAATTTGCACTATTTCTGGCAGTCTGCAAAGGCCCTTTCTGTGGTGTTCTCTCCAGTTAGATCAAGGGTAGGCAACCTAAGGCCCGGGGACCAGATGTGGCCCCCTGAGGCCTTTTGCCGGTCCTGCCGCCTCTGCCGCCGCCGCTGCTGCCACCCGCCATGATGATATTGATTATTGTTGTTATTACTTGTTCTTGGGGTTTTCTTGGCAAAATCTTCACAAAGGTTTTGCCATGGCTTTTCTCGGGCTGAGAGAGTGTGCATGCATATCTTTTTAATTTTTTTAAAAAAAATATTTGTATTTATTTATTTATGGTGCTTCCCCCCCCCCCCATTGTCTGAGTGACAGCAACCCGGCCCCCGGCTCAAAAAGGTTGCCTACCCCTGAGTTAGATATTATCAGCCAGTGGGACTGAGGTATGGTGACTGAATTTGTAACATATGTTATACGTCTGTAACTAAGAAAGATTATAATAGCAAGTCCTGAAACAAGTTACTTTTATTGTATGTTGATGTAAAATAAACTTTTCTTTTTTTATTCCAACATCACTTGGCCTGTTTTAGACATAAAACATGCTACCAATATTTTGTTATACTGGAGGAGGGACTACATACAAAAGGCAGTGTGAGTCCCTGACACTTTACTAGTTGGTAGAAGTGGAGATATCAAGTTCCCAAAGTACAGCCAGCTAGAATTAAAGTGTAAAAGTAGGAAGGTGGCAGTAGTGTGTGCCACAGATGCTGCTCAGGAGTTGCCCCCACAATGGCAACTCCTCCACGAACCAGCACTCCCGGTCCCCTTGAGGAGTCTGATACCAGTGTTCCACAGCTCCTGCAGCAATGCCCTCCAGATCCATGGCCCATCCTAAGAACTCCTGAAATTGTGACAGCAAACCCAACCCTTGATCAGAACCATAGTGTGGGCAGGTGGGGAGATCCAAGCTGGAATGGTGGTGAATGCAGGCTAGGCCCTGGCCTGTCAATCAGGATGGAGGGCAGGAAATCCTGCCTCCTCTGGGCTCCAGATCCAATGAGGACCGCTAGAAGTCCCACCCCTTCCAGCCACCAGGCATGCTGAGACTCAGTCCCCAATCTGCAACCATTGCCTGGCACTTGTAGTCCTGTCCCTGAAGGCCCAGTTAGGCAATCAGGGATGTCAAACTCGGCCCTGCTGCCTGCCAGGAGCAGTCAGTGCCAAGGGAACCCCTGCAGCATCCCGGCATCTTGCCCTCGTCTCACTGCAAATCAGCCAGCCCAGTAAGTCAGGTGACCTCACTTATATATATGTTGATCCAACATTCAACAATTGAGTCAAAGGGTCTACTCTGTCTGGGACTAACCAATAGGATTCAGGTTATTATATGTATACTGGTGTCCCAATAGCTACTTGAGAGTATTTTATACTCAAAAGAAATGTTCTTTGTTTAAACTACAAATACAATGCATCCTTAAAAGCAGCAGTGCTTGCCAACTTGTTAAAGACAGAGCTGGGAAAAGTTGTGTATGGCCTCCTCTCCCTGCTCCCCACCCATTTTATGCAGAGTTTGAAAAACTGAATTTACAAACAGAGAAATCTTAGACCTGGTGTTTATAATTTGAATGACATGTTGGGAGGAACAGTGCTAGATGCTTCATGTATCGTGCTTAAAGATCTCACCAAGGCCTGCCCTCTCTAACATCGACAGAGGTCAACATCATGTCTAAAGTTTTTGCCCTGAAATTGCAAGGCCTGTGATGTGCCTGATAGTATCCCTATTAGACAGTTATTGAAAGTCAACTTGTGCTTATGATGTCACTGATATGTGTGTCTGGACTACAGTACAGTCTATTCCATTGACATTTGTCATTATTTACAAAAAAGTAAGTTGCATAGACCAAATTTTCATCTGTAGCCTGCAGTTTTCTCAAAATGCTGCCCTCCTGCTGTTTCCAATCATGCATTGCCTTGTTAGCCGAATGCACACAAGATTTCACAGGTGCCTATTGGACATTGCATACAATAATGAGAGTTCTAACCCAACAAACCTGGAGGGCACCAATATGGGGAAAGGCAGCACTTTTCTCTTTCAAATGGACCAGAAGGAGGGCAAACTACTTCTCCTCTCCTTTCTCTTTCTCTCTCACCCACACACAATTATACTCAGAGATTCCAGCAAAGTCCTTATGAGGGCAGGAATGGGAAATTATGCATATTCTGATGTTTATAGCTTGTAAGAGGCATACCAGGAAACAAGCAAATACCTCTTAACATTCATCTTTTTCCTTTAAGAGCCTTCTTGCTGGAATTCATTCCTTCTATTTCCTGACACATTTTCTTTTAGCTGTTAGATTTGAAGACTAGGAAATACACATCAATAATTAAATGTACAATCACAGCTGAAGCTTCAGGTAGTTATTCTCCCTCCCCCCCCCATACATCCTGACATTTGATGAATCAACAAAACCAGTGACATCAATATGGGGGAGATTTTTTTTTTAGCACTTTCCGAAGCTCAATGAACTAGCTCTTAAGTTAAACATTGACTTTTGGTGTGATATTGCTCTCAGATTTTGGTGGCATGAATGGCTGAAGCTCATGAAAACAGTATTTTCTTCATTATCTATGATGGTCTTCATCAAGTTTCCAGCAGATGTGCTTGCATAGAAGGTAGGAGCATTAATGATTTTTATCCTGTCAAGTGCATGCTTTTTATATAGTTGGTTTTGTTATTCATTTGAATCGACGGAGCATTTCAGCCATCTCCAACTGAGATGGCCACCCCCATGGTGCATTGGGCACTGTGGAACAGAAATAGATTATGCTTTGGAAAAATAGCTTTCAGAAAGCTTAAAAATGTATCCTTGGTTGCATAACAATGCATGTATATTGGCATATACATATCTGTAGACAAGATACCTTTTGTTAACTGAGCAAAGTCACCCAGGAAGCTAAAGATCTTTAAAAAAACAATGGCCTGTGAGGCACTTCTGCTAATTTTTATACAGCATGGCCTTCTGAGAATTTTAACATCTTGGGAAGAAAAGTTAAACAAGTCCCTTCACTTTGGAATAAAATAAATAAATGGTTGTACTGTATGGTAGCTTTTCCTTATTATTGTTGTCATGTGCTTTCAAGTCAACTTATGGCAACCCCCCCATCTTAGGGATTTTTTGGAAAGATTTATTCAGAGAAAGGTTACCATTGCATCTTCCTAAAGCAGAGACTGTGTGACTTGTCCATGATCACCTAGTGGGTTTCCATTGCTGAAAGAGGATTTGAACCATGGTCGGCCAGAATCCTAGTCCAAGACTCAAACCACCATACCACATTGGCTTCTTGACTTGTGGATCCCCTGAGCCACATATACATTCCCAAATAATTGTGTGAATTGACAGTCAGTTGTGACTGATTCCCTTTGCCACTTTTTGTGACTAAAAGGAGGTACCCCATAATCAGTGGAAACTGGAATCTAAGGAAGCACTTCTTAGGCCCACTTCAATCTAGATGATATTCGCACTGTTAAAATGGCTTGCAATCAAGATAGTTAGCCTAATACATGTAAAATCAGATAGTCACCTTAATACATGTGGGGGATATGATATGAGAGAGAGTTGTAGAAAAAGCACCATTTTGGAACCCAGTTCACATGAAATGAGCAAGGAGGTAACCTTCTAAAAGTGGGGATTTTGTTTGAATGACAGAAAAACTTCATGGTAATTTGGTTAGTAGATATTGTGAGAGGAGTCTAGGGCATATGTTAGGAACCCCCCCCCCCTATTTTTTGGACTTCCACTCCTAGCATGGCCAGTGGTAAAGGATTTGGGGTGCTGTAATCTAAAATATATGTAGGACCCAAGTTCCTCTCCATCAATGCAGAAAGTCTACACACAGAAGGCTGCCTCCCCAAGTTTACAATTATAATTAGTGCTCATTGTGTTTGGACTCCCTTCTCCATTTTGCACATGTGAAGAACAGTTTGTTAAATCCACACCCATGGAATCATAATATCTTTTTTCTTCCTAATCCCCTATTGGTCCCACCCTTAATGACTTAGGGCCTCGGCAGACGGAGGCCCCAGAGACGCCGTGGGTCGGAGCGCCGGCGGAGCTCAGCCTCCGCACCGCTTGGCCTCCGCGGCGCTCCTGCGGCGAATCTAAAAGGAGCTCCAAAATGATTTTAAGGATGCACCCTAAAAGCGGCGGGCGCACTTTCCCTGACTCAAACGCCACGGTGCGTCCGGTCGCCGCGGCGTGAGGTCATCCCCGGAGCGCCGGCCGTGTGGAGGGCCGGCGACTCCGAGGGCGACCTCAGGAAGAGGAAGGGGCGCCGCTTGTGCAGCTGCCCCTCCTCTTCTAGGCCCGGAAGACAGCTCAATTAGCCGTCTGCCGAGGCCCTTAGTAGGAAAAGGTGGTAAATGTCTTATAAACTGGTCTCTCACGTAGTTGGACAAAGAAGATTCAGTGTGAGAAAGTATCCTTAAAAAATAATGAAAACTCCATAGGTGCAAAAGCTGTTTTTAAAAAGAGAGTTAACTCAAAGGGCAGGGCAGTGTTAGTTTAGCTTTGTAGGTGCCCCTCTAGTAAACCCTTAGACCTTTCCTAACCTCAAGTCACAGCTATGTCAGGAAACCTGGAGTCTGCCACAGACTTTAAATTGTTTATAGCTTGAACATCTGAGGTTATTATTATTATTATTATTATTATTATTAAAGTTTATTTCTAAAGTGCTGTCAATGTACACAGTGCTGTACAAAGAGATAATCAAAGCGTTAAAATAAATAATTGCATGATTCACTACAGGGCAAAGTTGAGAGAGAAGAGTATCTACTCTGTAATGATATAGAAAAATAACAAATGAACGTTTGTGTGTACTGCATACAATACAAGTCAAAGTAACATTCTGAAAGTGCAAAATATTTGCAGACTCTAGATTTGAGAGTTTTCTCAAAACTATTGGCAGGGGAGGATGAACATGATGGTGGAGATCCTACTCAGTGATGGTGGAGTATCGAGACCCACTGCCATACCTATCCATTGGAAACATCCAGGTGATCATCTGTGACTGCTCTCTCTCCTATTCCTAAATTCTAGAGTTGTGCCCTACTGGGCAACCATGTTTTAAGTTGCCCTGTTGTGCTGTAGACGAATGTGATACTGGTTACATTTGGTGGTACAGGTTAAGTCTCCCTCATCTGGAATTCTGAAATCTGAGATACCCCCAAATCCAAAACTGTCCAAATGGGTGACACCTTTGTTTTTTGGTTCAGTGTACACAAACTTTTTTTCATTCACAGAAATGATTAAAATTGTTAATAAAATATTATGTATAAAATTACCTTCAGGCTATGTTTATAAAGGGTATAAGAAACATAAGTAAACAAATTTCATGTATAGACTTGGGTCCTGTGTCCAAGATTTGTTGTTGTTGTGTGCCTTCAAGTCATTTCTGACTTATGGTGACCCTAAAGCAAACCTATCACAGGTTCTCGTGGCAAATTTCTTTAGAGGGTGTGTGCCATTGCTATCCTCTGAAGCTGAGAGAATGTGACTTGCCCAAAGTCACCCAGTGGGTTTCCATGGCTGAGTTGGGATTCAAACCCTGGTGTATGAAAATATTTCAAAATTCAGAAAAGATCTGATATCCAAAACACTTCTGGTTCCAAACATTTTGGATAAGGAAGATTTGCCCTGTACTGGACAACTCCTTACATGAACAGGTAAAAAGTGCAATCACTGGTGTAAGACAGAGCTACAATAGTGCCATGTGCCAATAAGATTCTATCCAATTTTTCTTTCCATGGTGATGAATGTTGGGAGTTGCTATCTAACAACATCTGGAGGGTTGTATGTTTCCCACCCCTGAGTTACGGTAATGATAAAAGTTTGTACTTTTTACATTTCCATCCCCACTCCCCCCACTGACTGAATCATCTCATCCAATCATGTGTATGATATGTATGGTAAATATTGATGTACATTCATTGCACTAAACCAATCAATAAATAATCTGCTTAATGAGGCCAAATGGGACCAAATAAAACTTGTTAGTTTTTGAGCTGTCACTAGACTCTACTGTTTTTGGTGCAACAGACTAACCTAGCCAACCCCCTGACTGAAAGCTATGACAATCTCACTTTGTTTAAGAAAAAAAATACTTCAAAGGAATCCAGTACGTTAATCCACTGTAGCACATCCTAACGTTCTTCAAAGTCTTGCTTCTACTTCTTGATATAATTCTTCCTACATCTTTAGTCTTGCAGCTGCTTTTGGCCTGCTACATTTTATATTAGTCAATATTCCTAATGCATAGAAATATAGCGCTTCTCCCTCAATGGCTTAGTTCAACCTATCTTCAGGACCACCTCCTTCCATATAATCCACCCCACGCACTAAGGTCCTCTGGGGAAAAAAAATATTGCAACCTATAAAAAACAGATTATCTGCAACTGCCCAGAGGACCTTTTTGGCTATCGCTCCCAAACTTTGGAACAGCCTGCCGGATGAGATCTGTCACTTGACCATCTTAAACAGCTTTAAAAAAGCTGTTAAGACAGATCTCTTCTGGCAGGCCTTCCTTGAGTAAATAACTGGCCATCGAAAATAGGTATGCCTGTCCCTGATTCACGCTATAGCTATTTTAATTTTAATTTATTTAATTTATTTAATTTATTTGACATTTATTGTCATTTTTGGTAGGTTATTTTTAAGTATGTTTTTAAAATCTGATTGTTTAATTATATTTTTTGGGGGGGTTGGGCTATTGGGAGATGGGATTGTTTGTTTTATCATGTAAGCCCCCTCGGTTGTATTTTACAGAGAGGTGGGATATAAATCATCATTATCATCATCATCATGTGATAGAGGGTGGGAAGAAGCCTTTGCTGGCCTCTCAGTGGAGAGACCAGCAGTTATTAAAAGTAAACAGCAAGCTTTTACTGGCCATTATTGTAGGTGGGGGTGGGGCTCAGCCTACTTGAGGCTTGCCCGCCTCTCAGTCTCCTGAAATGCTGGCCCACCCTCCTGCTTCATCATCAGGAATATGTAAGGAATATTCCTGGTCACTTCGGGGCTGAGTAGAAATTTTCTCTCCTTTCTAAGGTTTTTTTTTTTTTTTTGCCTATCCCACACTGTTGGTTGGGGATTTTGACAATTGACTTGGTTGTAGTCATAAATAGGTTTCATGCATAGGTGGGTGGAGATAGAGGTTCAGGTGAACACCTCAGCATACTCCTAAAGGATGAAGGTAAGTCTCTGGAACTTAGGTCTTGTGACTAAACAGGAAGGGAAAGAGACTTGCCTTGGGGATGGGCTGAGATTTAATCTCTCATTTAAGTCTTATGAGTTAAGTGGGGGAGTCTTGGGTTGGTCTTCTGGATGTGGATTGGCTGAGGAGCAATCCACTTCTGGGTTGCCCTTGGGGCTCAGGTGATTTCATCCAGGACAAGCTGGGGATTTGGTCTGGGAGCAGACCATCCACCACCTGTTCCCTCACAAGGGTTTCCCCCTTGTTTGCAAATCTTAAAGAAATAAAGTTAAATAAGAGGCTCTGCAGATGGTGCAAAGTGCCGTCTTGGAGTCAGGGAAGGGGAGGGGCAGCCCAACCCCTTATCGAGGTCATGATCAGAGCACCCCCTGTTGCACACAGTGAGCACTCTGATGACGTCCTTCTGGCACAGCTTCCGGACATGCTGGGCTGGAAGAGACGTGGAAGAGATGTGCAGCATCTCTTTGGGCACTCCTTCTCCCTGCTCTGGAAGGAGTGCTAATTTAGTGCTCCTTCCAGGGCCGGCAAAAGGCTGGATTGGGGCCAAGGTGTGGGGCAGCCTCTGCCCCAATCCTCTGCTTCTCAGGGCGGCCCACAGCTGCTTGTCTGCAAAGCCCCTAAGTTGAATTAAATATAGTTGCCAATTTCATAACCCGGTTCTCTGTGTCTTGTCTCTTTATTCACTGGGTTGGTCAGCAAATCTCCTATGTACATTTATTTAGTTGTGAACACATTTAACTAACATGTGTGCATCTGAGAATCAGCATGATGTACTGTTTTGAATTTTGGACTACAGCTCTGGAAAGCAGAGTCTGAATCTCTGCTTCACCATGGAAAGCCACTGGGTGACCTTAGACAAATCACACTCTCCCAGTTTCAGAGGGAGGCAAAGGCAAACCCTCTCTGAACAAATCTTGGCATGAAAACACCATGATAGGGTCACCTTAGGATCACCATAAATCAGATATGATTTGAAGGCATACAACAACAATAACAATATGTGTATATATCTTGGACACCAGGATTTGGTTTTCTGCTTAGCCATGGGAATTCACTGGGTTATTTTGGGCAAGTTACACTCTCTCAGATTAAAAGGGAAAGGCAATGGAAGCCTCCTCTGAATAAATATTTCTAAGAGAACACTATGTTAGTGTTGCTGTAGGTTGGAGTCAAACTGAAGGCAAATGACAACCACAGCATGCCACCATGCTGTTTCTTGTATCTTTCCTGTGTGCATTTATGCACTGGGAAGAACTTGCGTGTGAAAACCGCCCACACCACTTGAGGCTAAAAATTGCCTTACTGTACCCACACAATACAACTGCAAGATAGCATCATGAGAATGAATATACACAAAATATTATTGGTCAATTTTAAAACCCAAGGCAATTGAAAATGCTTGAAATTTTTTATTTAATTATTTTAAAAGTATCCATTAATATTAAATATATTACAGCATTTTATAAAAGTGCTCACAATTTTCAATCCAATTAAGGTTCAAACTGAAAGAATTAGCAAAAGTTAGTGGATGTGAAATCTATTTCAATGTTTTCCTACTGAATCTGGTATACTGAAAAGTTGTAGTTTTTCACATCAATTTGGCATTGGCTGCAGAAAGCATGGTTGCATTTTTGAGTTAAAGGGGATGCTAAAATGAATACTTCAAATATTGCACCTTTTCCTCTCTACAGTTTCAAAATGCACACTTGTAAGCTGTGACATATACCTGTACAAATATATAAAATATATATGATATATATGGTCTTTTCCGAAATGTCATTTGTGAGGTGTATCTAAGCTAATTTGAAAGGAGTGGGCAAAGACAGGAGCACACTTTTCAGTCTGCCTAGAGGGCAACTAAATTAGATGACTTTTGCAGTCTTTACATGTGTACTCCCCTTGAAGAGGCAGCTAATTTGCCCAGCAACTTCTTCACCTTTACTGCTGTTTTGAGCAAGTAATTATGGAAGGTCAGTGTCTGGTCAAATGAAACATCAAGATAAATAAGACTAACACCATGTCTTGCCCTTGGGCAATATGTAAGGTGGTATTTAATTCCCAATTATTACTGGCATTGCAGAAAGGGACCATAATCAAGGCTGTTTTTGACAAACTGATATTGGTGACAATCTTTTATAATAGCTTTGTTCCAAATGTTTCCCAAGTCAAGAAAGGGTCAGCAACAGAAAGATGAAAAATCCATGCTCTTGGTTTGTAATCATGTGGTATCTGATACTCTCACAGAAGCTACTGCTCCAAATTAGTTAGTAGGTTAGGTGGACCCATTTCACTCATTGAACCTCTGGGCTGGTCACCTTTAAGGAAATAAAATTGACTTGTTTGTTGAGTACCACAATGCCATTTTACCAGCACTTTGAAAACTTTGTTTTTGTTTTAGAGAGTTTTAAGCTTCAAACTTTAATAATGTAATGTTTTTAATTGTTTGAATTGTTTTTAAACTTTGTATTTTTAATGTTTTATACTGTTTTAACTTGGACTGATTTAGACTTGTTAGCTGCCTTGAGTCCCTGTGCTGGGAAGAAGGCGGGATATACATAAACAGAATAACAACAACAGCAACTTATTCTTTTGGACTTCAGCTCTCAGGATCTGGCTGGATGACGGTGGGATTTATAATCTAAAATGTAACTCTTCCAAGCTCTGCTTTTGAGCTAAGAATTGAAATTAGATTGTGTGAGAAGACTGCTTTCAATATCTGGATGGATATATATATATATATATATATAGAGAGAGAGAGAGAGAGAGAGAGAGAGAGAGAGAAAGTTAGCTGAAATAAGATGAAAAGATGAAAAGTGGTCATAATCATAAGCCAGTATTGTATTCCTGCAGGGGACAATTTAATGGCAACACACTTTCTCAGAACCTGTAAAAAGTGAGGGCACTGACTGAGGAAACTTAGACATTTGAAGTTAAAAATAAAATTGGAAACTTCATTTTTTAAAAAATAAATTGCCACATTTGTTCATTTTGTATGGGAGGGATATTGGTAGGGAGGCTCCAGTTTCATTTAAAAAAAAAATAGTGGCATACTATACAGACAGACAACTATCCACCAAATATAAAATCGGAAAATTAAGATCGCCAGCAATACTGTAAATCTACAGTGTTGCTTATGCTAATCAGTCAATGGCCACACAAAGTTGTGTGTGTGTGTGTGTGTGTGTGTGTGTGTGTGTGTGTTCATTTCACTTGTTGACTTGTGGTGACCCCATGAATTTCATAGGGTTTTCTTAAGCAAGCAATATTTACTTGTGATTTGCCATTTCATCTGAATCTAAATTTCAACAGATTGTTAAGAAAGAGCAAAGATTAGGGCTGGAACCATGTTAGTCAGGAACTTCCTGACAGTAAGGGCGGTTCGACAGTGGAACACACTCCCTCAAAGAGTAGTGGAGTCTCCTTCCTTGGAGGTCTTTAAGCAGAGGCTGGATGGCCATCTGTCAGGGATGCTTTGATTGGGAGTTCCTGCATGGCAGGGGGTTGGACTGGATGGCCCTTGTGGTCTCTTCCAACTCTATGATTCTATGATTCTATGATTCTAGTGAATTACGATAGCATAAACCAAATTTATACCATAGCAATTCTCCTTTTTCATTTGTTGTGAAGGTCAGAAATCTGTTCTGACCATGCAATGACTAAAATTTACCCAAACCCATCTTGTAAATGGTACAGCATTCCCAACATGACTATTTCCATGTTGCTGGAGAGTGTGTGTGATCATCAGGGATGTATCCAGCTATTTTGCTGTAATTGGATCCACTGCATGGACATCATCTGCACTGACATCTTTATGACCCATGGAGGTCTCTGCTGATACCTATCTCAGAGCATCGAGCTATAGGAAGATACTTGGATGTTGTGAAAACACTCCACACTCAATTTGGAGTTTTGGTGATCATCAGGGATGTGTTGCATAAACAGGACACAGTGAGCCTGGGAGAATTTGGAGTAAATAAAGCCTCTAAGAGCCTCAGCAGACGACTAATAAAGTCGTCTCCAAGGCAGGGAAGAGGAGGGGCAGCTGCACTCGCGGTGCCCCTTCCTCCTCCTGAGGTTGCCCTCGGAGCTGCCGGCCCTCCGCACGGCTGGCGCTCCGGGGGCAACCTCCCGCCACAGCGTCCGCACACGCTGCGGCGGAAAAGTCAGGGAAAGTGCGCCCTATGCCTTTAGGGCGCACTTTCCCTGACTTCTGAAAGCAGCGCCAATTTAGTGCTCCTTTCAGGGACGCCGCCGGTGCGCTGCGGTGCGGATGTCGCAGTCCCGCGGTGCACCGTCCCAGGGCATCCTGGACGCCCTGGTCTGCTTCCCCCCTAACAGTCCCATTATATATTTACTCCAATATTATTTACTTTCACATAAGTGTGTACATGATTGTTATTAATCAAACATTCCTAGCAAAAAATTCTTACAAATCTGAGTATTTTTTCTTTTAAAAATATGTGCAATATTAAAATTTTGATTTTTTTTGTCAAGTTAAACTGTCTCACTTTAGCAGAACAGCATATTCCAGATATCATTCAGCTCACCCCTGAAAATAGTTTAAAAGATATTGTGCACAACTCTTTTCTGATCCCTGAGCCTTTCCCAGATCTTGTTCTTGAATAATAGGATTGTTTTGTATTGCATTTTTTCACATTTCTAAAGAAGTTGTTTCCAAGCTAAATTGAATCTGTAAAAATCTTCACTTTAAACTTTTTCAGTTTCTAACCATTTAGCACTCTTTTGAAAATGTGACTTCTACAAGAAAAGCTGTTTTGAGAACAATTAGTAATTTCAAGAGGTATTTGTGGGTCTTCTAATAGTTTATTACTTATTGTTAATAGAAACAGTAAAATCCCTTTGTTCTGGAACTCTTTCTTTTTTCAATTACCATATTTTAAAATAATATTTTAAAATAACATAAAAATAATATGGGGTGCAGTGGGTCAAGTGGTTAAGATGCTGACTCTGTTGATTGGGAGATCTACAGGTTGTCAGTTTGAGGTCTGGATGCTGCATGATGGGGTGAGCTCCTGTCATTAGTCACAGCTTCTGCCAACCTAGCAGTTCAAAAGCATGCAAATGCAAGTAGATAAATAGGTACCACTTCTCAGTGGGAAGGTAAATAGTGTTCTGTGCATCATGTTAGCCACATAATCATAGAGTACTCTTTGACAATGCTGGCTCATTGGTTTAGTAATGGAGATGAGCACCACCCCCTATGGTCAGACACACCTTGACAACCTTGTCAACGGGGAATACCTTTACCTTTAAATAATATTTAATGCATATATACATGAGTTCAGATAAATACAAGCATTTAAGAATGGAATAAGCCATCATGTAAGAACAGCTTTCCATAAATCCACAGGAAATTTAGTGAGGGAGTTATTAATAATATGACAACATAGGAAATAAAAGTTGGACAATGACTAGAGCGGGTTGGACAACGACTAGAGCGCAGATGGTGGAAGACTCGACTCTTATCTGACAGAACTCGCCATAGGAATTTCCTTCATTCCTATCGGGAGGCAATACGTGCAACGAAGACAGCTTTCTCCTCTGCACGTATTGCGTCTGCAGAGTCTCATCCAGCATAGCTGTTTAGGGTGGTGAGGGAGATGACGCAGGTGCCCCCTGTGCCAAATCCCTTACTTAACCCGACGACGGCCTGCTGTGACACATTTAACAACTTCTTTGTAGATAAAATCTCTCAGATAAGAGGCGAATTAGACGCCACTATTGGGACAGAGTCTATAGGCGAGGTGTCCAACGACTCCGCCGATGTAATTTTATTGGATCAATGGCAATCTGTGAATACCGAGGACGTGGACAAGCTGCTTGGCAAAGTGAGGAAGATGACTTGCCCTCTCGACCCTTGCCCATCAAGGCTGGCCATCCAGGGGGGGGATGCATCGGTGAGACTCCTCACGGATATCATCAATGCGTCCTTCAGGGAAGGACA
>CM034701.1:96113085-96134869 GCA_020142125.1 Phrynosoma platyrhinos
AATATATTTTTAGGGGGGGTGAATATTTTTGTATTGTATGAGATTGTGCTTTTACATTGTAAGCCGCCTTGATAGCCTCAGCTAAAGGCGGGATATAAATAAATTATTATTATTATTATTATTATTATTATTATTATTATTATTAAGTCTACTAGTTCTGTTTTTTGTGTGTGAGAAGTTTGGTGTATATGATGGGCTTTTGGTGTTTATGTGTGCCTGTTGTAACTGCTGAATCCCAGGCTTATGGGTTTGTCTATCCAAATCTCTAAGATTCTTTTTCCTAGCTTCCTCTTGGATGAGTAAAACCCTGAGTACTGCTTTAGAGTGTCCCACAATGGGGCCTCTGATGTGTCTGTCTTTTTATTTTCTTTGCAAAAATTCTTAATAGACTCTCTAATTCAGTTTTGAAAGTCTACACTGGACAGGAGGGAGGGGTTGAATTTCCAAAACCGTGTTTTCGGGGTGCCAGGACCAAGTCTCCAGCTCATTGTTACCAGTATGTGGTCTGAATGTGAGATAGCATTGATTTCAACATCAGTGATTTCAGAAAGGAGCAGTTTGGAAATGAAAAAACAATCAATCCTAGAGTATGATTTATGGGTGTTAGAGAAAAAAGTATATTGCCTATCTTGTGAGTGCATGGCTCTCCAATGATCAATAAGGGCAACTTTGCCAATGATGTTAGGTGGGGGAAGTCTCTCAGTCTCCACCAATGATAACTTCACTAATTGCATTGTCCCGCAGGGTCTTAATAAAAGATTATTTTAAAAATCTGTTGATCAATATTGGGAGAATAAAAAGTACCAAAGGTGATTTTCTTGTCTGCAACAGAGCCCTGCAAAATTATAAAGCATCCTGCTGGGTTTCTTATCACATGTTCTTCTGTATAAGGACATGACTTATCAAGCAGAATTGCTGCCTCTCTGGCTTTCATAGAGTCTCCCACTGTGTATTGGGTTGGGAACACTGAATTGGAGAGTATATTCCTTTTTGTTTCCTGTCAGTCTCTTGCAGAAATGTGACATTGGGTTTTAATTTTTTCAAGTAGTTTGTAATTCTTGCATGTTTAGGGGCAGAGCCTAGCTCCTTAATGTTAAGTGGGACTATTTTAAGATTATCCATAGGAGGGGTGGGAGCATATGATTATCCAGGGCAGGGGGACCCACATTAACACAGGTCTAATCCTTACAAGTGAATGGAGTTTAGCATACGTAGGGAAAACTGAGACTATTCCCCAAGGCTTGAATGCAGATAACAAAAACATAACTACATCAACATTAAACTTTAAAAAACATCATCACCAAGAAGACAAGCTCCTATACCGCATCAGTGCATGCATGGCTGAATTCCTCAGGTGGGAAATGGGAGGACAGATAGGTGTACAGTAATGACTAGATTCCTTACTAGATCCCTTTCCTGACTAGATCCCAGTCTCAGGAGTTCTCTTATCTCCCTTTCCTCGGCTGCAACCACTGATCTGCTTATTATGTCTGTTGTTTTATAATTTATTATTTGATTTTAATTGTATGTTTTAATGATAATTATTGGTTTAATAAGGGATGGGAGGGTCTGGGGTTTTGGATAATATTTTAATATATTGTATGGAATTTTAACTATTGTAAGCCACCCTAATTGTTTGACAGAGGGGTGGGATATAAATAAAATTCATTATTATTATTATTATTATTATTATTATTATTATTATTATTATTAATGTTTAAGGTGCCTAACCCAAATGACATATAGAGGTTGAACATCAATATAAACACATTGAAGCAATGCAATAGATTTTCATAACTTTTCATAGATGAGTGGCTAGGTTATACTGCAAAGGAAAGCAGTTTAAAGATTTTATAAGTACCCAAGAGAGGACTAGGAGAGTCTTGGGGTAAGTGAAGTGTTATTCTCTGAGGAGAATAGTAGTTAGTGAAACATGAAGCATATTCACTTGAAAAAGTGAAATAAACAAGAGTATAATTGAGAGTTTGAATAGTTGTGAGGTTACTGTAACAAATAAGTATAAAGACAAGAAATCACAAATGTAACAAATAAAGTGTGCCAATAATGTATCAACTGTGAACAACATCCCACACAATTGATATTGTATTTAAGTTAACCTGCATATAAACTTGTAACATTGTTTCAATAAAAGACTGTGTGAAGTGCTTTTAAAGTATTTTATTATTAAGTCCCTCTGAGTGGTCCTGGGGGAAAAGTAGGTCCCTACCACAAATTGGTCGCAGTGGTGGGATAACAAAACCCATTGGGCTACCATCTGAGAAAAGCAGTAAAGTGAAGGAGTGTCACCTTCAACACCCTCCAACATTTCACAGATGAAACTTAGAATATGTGTGGCCAAGCAAAATGAGAGTATGATCAAAATGGCAACAGTTATTAATGAAGAAGAACAGACAAGCTAGGCAAAATTTCAAAAATTTGCTTTTGCCTGAGCCTACTGGGAAGGGCAAGATTCTGCCCCACTCCTTTCCTCATCCCCTGCTGGCTAATTATTTTTGCACTTTGAGCTCATCTTGAAGCAATTGAAATAAGCTGAGGAAAATGGAGAAAGTGGCAGCAGAAGAGAAACAAATTGGGTCATTTAAAAAGTAGCTGAAAAAGTGAGATGATAGAAGATGGAGCAGGACTGTCTCTACCAAATTGATGCAGGTAAAATATATGAGAGTAGAACATTCAAACTGCCCACCTGCATACCTACTATGGCAACATTAGCTGGCATAAATCATATTAATGGAAATTTAGGGATTTCCAGTAGTCACAAAGTCTGTTCTAGAGGGATTTCCCCTTATTCATACACTCCTTTTCCCTCCACACAGTGGGATTCCATGTCTCAAGGTAAGGCCCCACATTTGGTCCAAAGGTCTTACACTGACCATCACCAAGCTTTCTGGCCTGTATCCTTGCTGGTGTTCTTGGGGGCTATACTTCCTTCAGATTGGCCTTGGGTGCAAGGGTATAGTGTGTTGTTTCAAAATTAAGGCTCAGGGCACAGTAATCTGCTTTAGGCCCAGGTTGCAAGAACCTCATCAGATGGAAACTACTTTGCAAATGTAGAACAGTATGTGGAAGTAGTAGTAGTAGTACTACTACTACCTGCCTCTTCCCATGGATCAAGGTGGGGAACAACAACAGACCAACAAATAACAATAGTTAAGAAATATAGCATCAGTTAAAACACATATCAATTAAAAGAACAGATAAGACACATGCATAGTGAAACAATCCACATTTAAAATTCACAATTTAAAATAATCTGGATAAGCCTGCCCAGATTGGCCTCAGTGAGCAGATAAATTGTTTTTGATACTAACTCCCCCAGAACTAGTGAGTCAGTATGATGTACGGTTTGAGTGTTGGACCAATACTCTGGAGACCAGGATTTGAATCTCAGCTCATTTATATAAACCCATTGGGTGACTTTGGGCAGGTCACACTCTCTCAGCCTCAGAGGATGGCAATGGCAAATCCTCTCTGAAGTAACATACCAAGAAAACCTTGTGATAGGTTCACCTTAGGTGTGCTGTAAGTTGGAAATGACGTAATGGCACACAACAACAGCAACAACCCCCCAGAGAATAAATACTTTCAGGCTCAGGATCCCCATGATGGTAAGCAACTGACTGTCTGGTTTGGGGGCTGGTTGTAACACAATGGAGCTGGGTTTAATAAGGATGGTATGGAATCACAGAACTGGGCTCCAGTGACCAGTATGGTCTCAATGCTCTGCTAAGTGCCAGTTTTGATGTCTGGTATATTTCCCACTATCTGGGTTAGGCTAGCCTGACTTGTGTTCCTGCTGGCTGCTAACCACTTCATAGAACTTGAACAGTAAGGTGGGCCTTTATAGATGTGACCAAACCAAGATCTCCAACTGTCTGTTCTTGGGGAATCCTGACTAGTTGCCTCCCCATTTCTTCTGACTGGAGCAATGAGCTGGAGAGTTTCCCTTGGCTCATATCCCATAGTGCCATATCTGCACTTAGGGGGCTTCTTCTCTGCTCTACTGCTGTAGATGGACAAGAATACTTCAGCTGCTGCTAGTGACTAACTTCTGGTGTCATGGTCCATTTCCCACTTGTTACTCAACATCTTCCTCTCTGTGTTGGTTGCTATTGTGGCCTTTACTCTCCCTTGATCTTTCATCTAGGCTAGGACAGGGTAACCGTCAAGGGTTGGGGGGGAACAATGGCTCTCCAGAAGACTTTAGAGGACTGCACTCATTGCAGCCCCCACAAAATATTATCCTTTCTAGGGGAAACTTTCACTACTTTTGAAGAGGTTCCCTGAGCATTTTGCCAGGAGAGGCCTTTTTAACATCAGGAAATGATCCAGAATAAACTCCTGGTTCACTTCCTATTTTTCAAAAAAGACCTCTCCTAAAATGCCCCCATATCTCCTAGAATTTGAGGAAAAATTTTTTTTGGGGGGGGGAAGGGGGAACACCCTTTTTTGAGCCTAGGGGTCATCAGGGGCTTCATATGGCCTAACCCTGATTTAGTTCATGCTTACAGCTTTTCTAGTTTACTGGGCAACTAGCTATTGAGGCAGTCCTTAGTCATATTGTTATTCAGGCACTGTTGTCATTCTGGTGTGACTTGAACTGAGGGGTCAGAGTGACTATGGTGAGCAATGTTATTCTGCATTTCCTGAGAAAGTTGAGGGCTAAATAGCACACTGTCTTATACATCAAGCATGCAGCTGAGTCCCACTTTCTTCCATTCTCCCAACTAAAGTGTACAGGGCCCTAATTTGTATTGGAACTACCACCTTACAGGTGGGGAATGCTTACATCCCCCCTCCCAGTTTTCTCTAAAAGCACCCTCTCACGTTTCACCTGCATATAGAATCTTAAAACTATGATTATAATGGTTGCCTATGAAGAGGACACACTGCTTGCATTACCAGGTCTTCAAGTAACTTTAAGGAAATAATTTCTAGCAGCTGTTTTAACAATGTAATGAACAGACTCCAACTGAAAATTATCAGAGGAGAAAAACATTAGAAGATGTGGTTATGCTTGAACACTATAGAGTAAAAAAGTATTATGACCTGTAACATCATCCTACAATACACCTCTCATACTAGTCAGCCATATCCTTTCTTACAATACTCTATTCCTCTGCCCACCTTTCCACGCAACTCCCAGAAATCAGTATTCTATGCCTATTGAACACGTTCAGTGTTCTCCACTGGATTGGGTTGTTTTTTTGTGTGTGAGTGTAGTTTTCTTTTTAAGATTTTTATACTTCTGCAATCTTGAGAATTCCCACAAGCCTAACTCTCCCTGGTGCATGGTGGCACCATCTTGGCTAGAGAAAGGTCCACACTTTTAGAATGACTTCATTTATATTTTGGTTGATGGTGGTGAAGCTGGGAAAGGGAATCTTTAGCCACACCTCTCCACTGATCCTCCCCACTCCAAGTCTGTTTATTTCCTGCCTCTTCTCCTGCTAAATTTCTGGTTGTAACAAATTTATATCTTCAAAGCTTTATCATCTTTAGCCCCAGGGTCCATAACTTTTCAAGATCAAGGAGGGTGGTGTTGTGGGGAGGGAAGAAAGAAGACATGGTAATAATTCATGAATATTTCAAGAGTGCAAATGCTAAGAAAAGGGAGGAATTATTTATTAGACTATTTGAAGCCATATCTAAAGGTTATAAAGCACATTAATGAAGCTATGTAATTTGATCAGGGAAAATTCTGTGACCATACACTGTAAACCCCATCACTAAAATACCAAACTCTAAGAGTTAGGACTATTGCTTACATCCTTTTGGAGGTGTAATTCACTAATGATGGCATAATTCACTAACTGACCCCATTGCAACTCATGTTCATGGCTGTTTCTAACCATGGAAAGACCCCCCCTCCCCCAATGAAAGGTGCAGCACTTTTCAACACAGCTATTTACATGAGGCCAGAAAGTCATGGTGGGGATGCATCCTATTATTTTTCTATAGTTGATTGCAGTGCAACAGGCATCTTGAGAACTCCCCAAGGTCTTTATAAGCTGCATATCACACCCTTGCAGAACTTCCAGCTACAAGAAAATAGCTGTACACATTCTCACACAGCCCTCCACTCTCCAACAACTTGGAAGTGGCCATGTTGGAGAGGGAAGCTGCACTGCTTGAAAGATGAGTTTTTATGGGGTTAGCATTGGGAGGAAGAAGTACAGAGACATTGCTATCTGTTCCATGCTATGCCTCCCAGTGCAGGACATTAGCCTTTATTTTTATAAAGGCAACTTGAATTTGTTCATTGGTTCCTCTAGCATAATGTTTTCTACACCAATTGTTCTCAAACGTTGGCCCACCAGATGTTTGGGACTTTAGATCCCAGGATGCCTAATTGCTGGGCAAGATGACTTGGGGCTTTTATGATTTGAAACCCAAAATACCCAGTGCACAAGAATGTGAGAATCACTGGTCTACACTGATCTACAATGACTGTCAGTGGTTCTTACAGGTTTCGGTCAAGGATCTTTTTTAGTCTTATTTTGTGATTTGATAAGATATAGTACAATGTATGAAACTGATCTCTGGATATTTTGAATTAAAAGTATGTACTATTCCACTTGTGCATGTCTTTCCCCAGAATGCAGCTCATTAACACCTTTAGTTCCTAGGTGTCTCAACAAAATAATAATCCTGAACAACTCAAAACAACTGAATTAAAATGTATCAGACTTATTCTTTCACCAGCCTCCACTTTTCTTATGATTTCCATATGGTGGTCAAATGTATACATCTATTCTTCTTAAAGATAGTGTGATATCTGGTTAGGCACACTTATCTGTTCTCCCCTTTGCTCTCTTTTTTGCTGTTCACATATGCATAGTAAATGATTCTGAAGGCAGCTACAGTTTACCTTACCTGTTGCAGATAGGTACACACAGCTACAGTAGGAGTAGCTAGAGTTCTTTCCTAGCTGAAAGCTTTTTTCTTTTTTTTACAGTAGACACATTCTCACAACATGACACTAAGCATGTTTTTCTGTAGTTTTCCTTCATCTGCCTCCCACTGCTGGCACTGCTAAAAAATGAGATCGAAGATGGTGAGGTAAAGTGGGGGCTTGACAGGTGTAAAAGGTATTGTAAAAAGGAACTTCAATGCCAGAGGCTTGGTGAATTGAGGTATGACTGTATAAACCACTTATATAGTTGAGCTATGTTGTACAACACTGCTCATCATACTATTAAATTTATCTACATCATTCCTGAAGATCTACAGATCCTTTCCTGGATGTTGTTCTATCAGGCACAAGATAATTTCTGGGTTTTGTAAACCAACTGATACTCATTTGTATTTCAACTGGAATTCCTACCATTTCAACATATGCAAACAACATAATCCTGGCACTCAGGATTATGAATATATGCAATGATGATACTATCTACCACCAAAGAATTCAGGAACTAAAACACCACCTGCTTTGAAGATGATATGCATGTTTTATAATTGAATGCAACATCCATTGGGGTGCTATATTCATTAGAGAATGCCTCCTCTACAAAAAGAGGCAGTAAAAATTGCAATCATCATACACCTTTTATGGCTGATTTCCACCCATCATCTCATAATTACTAGTTGGCAATCAAAAAGAAAACTACCCTTTGATAGCAATCCCCACATCAACCTATTAATAAACCTCCTATTGTGTCTTTATGTCAACCACCTACTCTAAAGAATACGTGGTGAGAGCTGCAATAAACATAGCAATTGAAAATTCTGGATTGCATCACCATGCACGCAAACATTGAATCAGTTGTGCAACAACTTTTAAAAGCAGAAGAATGGGTAAAATCTATCACATTAAAAAAAATAAAACTTGCAATCCTGCCAATTGCATGTATGTGACTGATTGGCACTAGATTTATTTTTCCACATTTGTAAAATTTACTAGTTAATCAATCAGTGTGGAGTAAACCATTTTGTACTGAAGAATGATGACAAGAGTGTTCTAAACTGCAGCAATTGTTTTACTAATTCTTTTATAAAGTTTTGTTTGTTAATCTCTCTCTCTCTTTCTCTCTCTCTCTCTCTCACACATCTCATATGGAGTATGGGTATATCTAAAGGTATTTCATAATGATTTACCCAATGTTGCCTGGATTGATGTTGATTATACAGCTTATGATTAAAACAGAAGTGTCACTAGTAGAAGATATAGTCCTTACAGATACTTACAGATTGTTTTGCACAAAATTTCATGCAAAAAGGGCCCAAACAAACAATTTCCTGAAAAACTGTGAAGTTTGCTGATTGGTGCCAAACTTGAAAATATTCTCAATATCAAATATTCAAAAGGGTATGAATATCAGTTTGGTCAAAGTCAACTCATAATTGTGCATTCTAGAGTGAAAAAACCCTATAAATACTTGTGAAGTTGGTGATGAATTGGGTCCCATTAGAACATGTACTCAGTTTGGTCAATCTGTGGCCAAGCCTATGGATCTGTAATGTGTAATTTCTTTGTGTGCATACACAGACAGACTTATATATTCCATAATTATAAAATATATATCAAATTATGGTACAAGCACATTAAAGTACAGGATACAATCAAGGAAGCCACCAAAATTAAAACACACTCCTAAATGTAGTCTTTCTTCTTTCTTCTCTCTGTCTGTTGATCTGGAAAATAGAAGTAGAGCAGTCCAGACTCCCAGAACTAACTTTCTGGAGGGCAAGAGAATTAGCCAGTGGTGACCCTTTATGGCCCCCCCACCAGCAGAGAGAAACTTCACTGCTTTGAAAGTCTCCACTGCACTTCTGAGGATATGTGATGACTGCAGAAAGACTATCTGAGGATGGAGTGAGGGCAGGCTTGGATCTGGAAGATTCAAATTCCCACCATTCCCTGGAAGGATTCCAAAATTAGGACTGTCTCCTATGGCAGCTTGAACAAATGAAAGATTTAAAAGCACAGTCATACACTGCTGTGGAGAACATTGGCCAATAAATTGTTGAGCATTAATATCTATATGTGGATTCAGTGTTGGTTGTGCTGTCTGATCCTTATGTTGAATAGCAATTTTGTTCAGTCAAGTGTGCAAGTCAAGGTACTACCAGTTGCAGAAGAGGCAAATGGATATACATCTCCACTTCCATGACATTGAACTGAATGCATATATTGAGCACTGGACAAAAATATCCAGACATTTCCATAGGGGGGATTTACACATGTATAAGACACCAACAGAATTCTAGCCATTGATTGTCAGGAACCAGCAACCTTAGGGTGAATATCCACTACTTTTAGTGACTGAGGGGGGAAGCAGACTGGTGGCATGGGGCCGCCCTGGGAAGGTGTGCCGCGGGACTGAGGCATCCCCATGCCTCGATCCTGCGGCGCACCTTCTCCGTCCCTGAAAGGAGCGCTAAAATAGCGCTCCTTTCACAAGTCAGTGAAAGTGCACTGCAAAAGCTTGCGGCACACTTTCACTGACTTTTCTGCAGCAACGTGTCCGGACGCTGTGGCGGGAGGTTGCCCTTGGAGCGCCAGCTGTGAGGAGGGCCAGCGGCAACCTTGGGAGGAGGAAGGGGCGCTGAATGTGCGGTTGCCCCTCCTCTTCCCTGCCTCCAGGATGGCTTTTTAAGCCATCTGCCGAGGCCCTGAGTGTGCTTTGAATGCAATGCATTCCACTGCTTCCTTCTTTTATTCAGAGTGCAATTATACCTGTGTTTGCTCAGAAGTAAGCCCCATTGAATACAGGCTAATAAGTGGGTATAGGATTATGTCCTTAACAATGTCTGTAAGGCTATAATCCTACAGTATACACCCATGAGTAAATATCATTGAGTAGACATGCCTTCTATTGCATTGCAAATGTTTCTTGTAGTTCATTGCTATTTCTATATACTTGTAAGTAATCTCCACTGAATACAGTTTTCTAGTAAATTCCCTAAACTTCTGGGAATCATAGAATCATAGAGGTTAAAGAGACCACAAGGCCCATCCCATCCAACCCCCTGCCATGCAGGAACACAGAATGAAAGCACTCCTGACAGATGGCCATCCAGTCTCTATTTAAAATCCTCCAAAGAAGCTGACTCCATCACACTCCAAGGGAGTGTGTTCCACTGTCAAACAGCTCTTACTGTCAAGATGTTCTTCCTAATGTTGATGTGGAATCTCTTTTCCTCTACTTTGAATCTTCATGTCCTATTCTCTGGAGCAGCAGCAAATAAGCTTGCTTCTTTTTCTTGGTATTTGTTGTTGTGTGCCTTCAAGTTGTTTCTGAATTGTGGCAACCTCAAGGTGACATTATCATGGGGTATTCTGGGGCTGAGAGTTTGAGACTTGCCCAAGTTCATCCAGTTGGTTTCCATGGCCAAGTAGGGAATCAAAATGTGTTCTCCAGAGTAGTAGTCCAACACTCAAACCACTATACCATTCTGGCTCTCTCCTTAAAGTTAGTATCTGAATAAATATACTTTTGGTGGACTAGTTAAATAATAAGGCAGAACAGCAATAACAAAAAAATATAAACAAATATTCCCCTTATTCATCATTATTCTGGAAAAGCTCAGCACTGGTTTACAACTTTGCAAGGTTATAGAGAAATCCAATGAGTAAATGCTAATTATTTGCTCAGAGATTAATATATTTTACTCCTACTCCTACAAAGAGTGCAATACAGCAGTAAACCTGTTGCTTCTTTTCTCTCTGTCTGCTGCTCTGCAAGGCATTTATCTCTTCTCTGCGTTGTTCAAGAATCAATCATATTGCAAGCAGGCACAAAAAGGGCAGCCAGGTGACAGTTATGACTTGATTTGGTATCATGTTACTAATGCTGACATAAAATAACTGCAAACTAGCCATATTGCCAGATATACTGCACCATATGTCTCATAGTTCCTATGGTACTTATGCTTACTTCAATTAAATTAGCACATTTCAGGCAAAGAATTATTGTCCATAACAATGACAGAAAATGCATTCCCACAATAGTGACTGTTGGGAGTAATTTGCAGGAGTCATGCTCCTTCTGTCATCTGATAGAACTGTTCATTTCAGTCTAGTTAATTGCCCAAAGATTCCCAACACATCAACTATTGTTTGTTGGTGTACTTTTAAATGACCATTTTTGGATAGTTTACAGCTGCCTGAAGTGGTGTCACCAAGGAAGTGGCTAGCATAGCATGTATGAATTATTTTTGTCTTCCAAATGCTCACTAATTTCCCTTCTGGTCTTCTATCTTCTGAACAGGTAATTGTGATCATTAAGTCATTTCTATTTCCAGGTTCTCTATCATTCCCTCTATTACCTAGATTGGGCTTATAACAACACACTTCTGCACCCTGTTGAGGTCTCCTTGAGTTGGCTTGCTGGCAGAATTGGGTAGATTATGCATTTGTCTTACTTTGATAAGGAGTATCTTAGCAATAGCAATAGCATTTACATTTCTATACCACTTATAAGTGAAAACAGTATTCTTTAAGTGGTTTATAGTTTGTAAGCCAATTGCCCCCAACAAGCTGGATACTCATTTTACCAACCTGTTTTACCGATCTATGAAAGGATGGAAGGCTGAGTCAACCTTAGAGCACTGGGATTGAACGCATAACTGTGTGGCTGCAGTATCAGCATTTAACTACTGTTCCACCAGGGCTCTGGATCTTCTCAAATGCTTTCCTGCATGCCACTTTTGGGTGAGACAGATAGTACAGGGCTGGCCCTACTATTAGACAGAGTCACAATAATAATTTGAAATATAAGGTAAAGGTTCAATATGACTAGTTTTTACTTGGTCCTTGCTTAGTAATTTTCCATTATGGTTTAATAACTGTTGTTTCATGGTTGGTTAATGTATGTCTAGTATTCTCTTTTCATTTGCTATATGTATTGTAAGTTGTTGCTAGGCAGATGTTCCAAAACTGCTATAAATGATAGGACATATCTATAGTTCAGGGCCAGGTTTGTGTAGTGGTTTGGGCATTGGACTATGACTTTGGAGACCAGGGTTCAAATCCTGGTTTGGCTATGTAAACCTATTGAATGACCTTGGGCAAGTCACACATTCTCAGCTTCAGAGGAAACATGCCAAGAAAACCCCATGATAGGGTTTCCTGTGTGGAAATGATAGGGTTTCCTGTGTGGAAATGACTTGAACACACACAGGTTTCCTTTAAACATCTGCCTCAGGGGGCAGATGTTTGGGGGCAATACCATTAGTCCCTTAGCAATTTCTGATCTTATAGAAGTTATCTCTAAGTTGAGAAACCAAAGGTGCTGTGATACTAATTTAGCTAATTTCTTTACTACAACTACAACATTCTAGCTATGATGTGTGAAAAATAGAAGTTAAGAGGGACAAGAATAGTGAACCCACTAGAAACACATTTAAAGCAATCAGGCAAGAGGACATGATGATGTCCTTCCCTGTTCCAATGACAATTGAAATGTCAACATTTTACCCAAGGGCAATCTAATAACACAGAGGGCCTAAGCTTGGGGAACTCACTGGAAATGGAAAAGTCTGTTGCCACCAACATGCCAGGTAGCCTTAACTGTCTGAGATGACCATTCTCACTGGCCACAGTGGCTTCATGTTAAAGTGGATACTAATTTGTCTGGAATCCTACTGGCTCTTGATGCTAGAGGCTGCATTTCTTTCCAGGTTCACAGAGCTGTGGCAACAGAAGGTACATAAATCTGCTGGCTCCAAAGCAGCCTGTTACTCCAGAACTCCAATGCAACTTCATGGCCTTTGAATCCATCGCCTAATTCTTCCTGCTAGTGCCTATGCTGGCAGCCACATGATTGCAGTCTGTTAATGTCCTGATCTTTAGAATATTAGTTATTTTGGGATTTTCTATATCCTAATCATTTTATTCAGGTCTGTGTTTAGATGGTCTTTTGTTCAGCCTGCCTCACTTACTACTTTTCTCTCACTCCCACTCTTTCTTCCCCTTTTTCTTTCATCCTAACTATCACACCCTATAATGGCAGCAGAACAACTCTTTAAAGGTGCAGCGTTGCTTAGCAATGCCATGCATCCCTTCATGTCACTCTCAGAGCTATGGTAACCTGGTTTGTCTTGCTAAGATCACAGAAACACCATATATTTTGGGATATTGTTCAGCCTTTCCCCAGTGTTCAGGATAAGAAATGACAAGGCCAGAGAACATAGTTAGAATATTACCAAGTGATGCAATTTGATTAAATCTTTATCTCTGTACCAAAGCCCACCTAGACCTTGTATTTGACAGTTCAACAGCTTTTTATCTCTCCTTTCCAAAGATAAGCACTTTACTTCAGGCTTAAAACGTAGAATGTCTGCTCTTGCTGCTGATAGGAGTTTGGAAAGAAAACCTCTCCTGCTATTATCTCATTCACTTTTGACAGTGAGACATTTTAATTCCATGAATCTTGCCTTTGTGCTTTAGACTAAGGGCAATTATCTTCAGGAGATAATTCTATATGTTTGGCTACAAAATGTCTTCATCTAGAGGTGATAGCTCAGTGGCACAGCACACATGCTCTGCATAAAAAAGTCACAGGCCCCAGCATCTCTGGGTAAGGGTGGAAGAAGATGTCTCTCTAAAATCCTGGAGATCTACTATCACTCAGTATAGACCAGGCCTGGTAAATATATGGTCCTTCGTCCCATTGTCTAGGGAGTCTTAAGCAATCCACTGTACCTGGATTATGGGCTTTCAGAGGTTGCTATAATGCAGCTGTCATATCCCACATCATACTTGACTATGGTGGTAAGGTATGATGTGAGTTGTAATCTAATAACATCACCAGCTCTTCTCCAGTCCTGGTTAAGATAGTATTGAGTCAAGTCAGAAAAATGAAAAGATGACTCCAGGGACCAATTTTTATCTTCCATCTACAAATGTGCTCTAGGGCTCAGTATATCTGCGTCCCTCCTCCCAGGTCCTGAGAGACTTTCTTTCTAAGAGACACTGAACAGAAGTTGTTTTCTATTTGCTTCCTACTGGAAAAAATGGCATCCCAGCTTAAAATAGTCTTGAATGAGCCCAAAACATGGAGGAATTGCCCCACAATCTGTAGGGTGCATTGGGAGAATTGAAGTTTTTCTTCTCTAGGGGACAGTGAGGACCTGCAAGGTCCAGTCCCCCCCCCCCCCCCCCCCCCCCCCCCCCCCCCCGCTCCACAATGTGGCACTCTAACCTGCAACAGTTATTCAGCCCTGAGCTAGGTAAACCAATGGGCTTTGACCTGATACCTTAACATTAACTGCTTACATTAACAATGGTTATTCAGATATAGATGTGTCAATTGAATTCAGTATTCTGCAACACAATGCAGACATAACACTGGCTTCCTGTTACAGCAGTTAACAAAATTGGGATCCAGCTCTCACAGAAATCACTATGCTTAAGAGCAGCTGTGGTCAACCAGAATTCCTGGTGAAACAAGACCTCGAACCATAGTGTGAAGACAATATAAGATTATGAGGACAGGGGGATCTAACTTTTAGTGAAATTTATTAGTATTTATGAATTGTTTTAGTACAGTGAAAGAACAAGCTATGAAGAAAGGAAGAACATATTCCCAAGCTATTTCTGATTAGCAACCAGGGTTAAAAAGGAGCTAGACTTGTTTGACCAGCTCAGTAGACACTGTGGTTGCCTTCTTCACTAATCCTCTTCATTTCCTACTGGATTGAGTCTTTGTACCTAATATTGTAGATGTTGCATATGTTTCTTCCCATACCTGCTATGCTATGTATGCTATGATCCATATCTGCTATCATGGAGAGAAGTTCTCATTCCCCTTGTTGACGGGAATATATTGCCAGCTGTGAGTACCTATTTGACGACACTGGACAATGGGATAAGACAATTAATCTGAAGTACCTTCAAAGTCCTGCAAGACCTGTTTGACAAGCCAGGACAACAGCATAGGATACTACAATGACAGCAGCTTCAGTTCTGTTTAAAAAAGCATCAGCAGGAATCAAAATTGACGCCAATGTATAAAAATGTGTATTTCTTTATCTCGTGCACATTTCTTCATTTGGTTGAGTCATGTGGCTATATTGGTCTCTTCCAGGCAAAGAAAGAACATTTGAAGAATCAGGGCAGGAAAGGAAGAGGGCTCTTGGTACAAATGCTTTGATTTTTAAGGTAAGTTTTGACATTGGATTGGAAGATGGAGCACAGCCATGAGATTGTAGCTACATTTCTGATGCAGAATCTCATTGTTGTATTGGCAGGCTATTCAGGCACAAGCAACATGTAACCCGGGGGGGGGGGCTGTATGTGGCCCAGAAAGGCTTGTTTGGTTTGGTTTGGTTCCTTTTATTGTTTTAAATTCTATGGACTTAGTGGATTTCTCATTAACTGTCTGTAGTGGAAACTTCCAGGAGTGGATGAATCACCCACTGCAGCCTTCCATACACTGGTTAACATCAAAAATACCAATTTTTGAAAAGCAAAAATAACCTAGTCTGGATTCCCCCCTCCCCATTTTTTGGAATTCTGTGCAGAAGAAGGAAGGGAAGCTCGGTTGCCCATCCCTGACATGAACCCATTTGGAAAGAAGCTGAGTGAGATGACAGTTTAGCCTGTGCTATTTTCCTTCCTTCCTTCTTCATGAAGTGAAATACCAATCTCATTGTTTTCTAGTAAGAATATTCTTTGCATAACTGATGTTCCTTTACAGTTTTATCCTCCATAAAAAATCCTTCTTATATTATCTGAGAGATTTAATGAAATAATGTATATTTTTGAGCTATTCATTTTATAGATATCTATTTTTCTGGGAGGAAAAAACCCTGAAGCTTCTTTTAGCTATGCAGTTATATCTATATCTATATCATTATGTTTACTCCCCCCCCCATGCTTCTGACAAGGATCATGGAAACAGCATAAGTGGTGTCAAACATTTTTTTATTCATGAAGTCATTTCTACAAGTGATAGAAACAAGGCATAGAGTAATTGTTTTTTTTATTCCATATTTAATGACAATAGCATCAAACAGGTGTACAGAAATCTGTGCTTTCTGTTTTCTATAGCATAAATGGAACAGTGAAGAGATTGGCCATGTTCATCAGGGAGTAGGAGTGAAGGGACATGGCACAGGGCAATGGAAGACATAGGCAAAAAATCATTCAGTTGTCTCTTTTCAGCTGGGTATTGTTACCAACTCCTGTCAAGTCTATCTTGACCTATGGTGACCCTATGAATGAGAAATCTCCAAGTCACACTATCATCATTGGCCGCACTCACATTTTGAAGACTCAGGATCATGGCTTCCTTGATGTAGTCTATCCATGTGGAATGCAGTCTTCCCTTTTTCTTACTACCTTCTACCTGACCAAACATTATTCTCTTTTTTAGTGAGTCATGTCAAGATATGTCCAAAGTATGATAGTCTTAGGGGGGTTGCAGACTGCCAGAAATAGTGCAAATTGAGTCCACTTTAGGGTTAGGGTTAGTGCTAGGGAATCATGGGAATTGTTTTTTTCTGGGACATTGAGCCTTCTCTGTCAGAAAGCTCTGGTGCCACAATAAACTACAGTCCCCATGATTCACTAACTCTAACCCTAACCCTAAAAGTGGACTCAATTTGCACTATTTCTGGCAGTCTGCAACCCCCCCTTAGTCTTCTAGACTTATTGATTTGCTCTAGGACCTATTTATTAGGGTTTTCTTTATCAGTCTGTGGTATCTGCAAAACTCGTTTCCAGCACCACATTTCAAATGAGTTGACTCTCCCTAGTGTGGCTTCCTTTCCTGAACCCAGCTTGGACATCTGGTATTTCTTGGTCCATGTATGGTAAAACTCTTTGTTGTAGAATTTTGAGCATCCATTTAATTGCACAGTAGATTAATGCAACTGAAATCCTTGGTGTCCCCTTTCTTGAGGACGGGAACACATATTGGAAGTTTCCAATCTGTGGACCATTCTTTAGTTTTCTATATTTATTGGCAGTTAGTTAGAACTACAGTAGATTTCATCTCAGTAGCTTGAAGCAGCTCTATTGGTATGAAATCTGTTCCTGCTGATTTATTTCTGCCAAGTGTCTTGAATGTGGCTTCACTTTGTAAAATTGTAGGTTCACTTTCAAATGATTCTTCCTGGAATGAACATGCCATCCTTTCATCTTTTTTATATAGTTCTTCAGTGTATTGTTTCCATTGTCTTTTTATTTGTTCTTGGTCATGTAATGTGCTCCCCTGATGGTAGCAGAGCATCCTCACTCTTTGTTTAAATTTCTCTCTTTTCTCAGCGCTTGTGCAAGAGAACTCTTTTTCATCCTCTTTTGTCCATTACTGCTGCTGCCTAGTAACTGTTTGGCTGATTAAGATCTAATATTCAGTGCAGAAATAATGCAGTTTGACATTATTTTAACAGTCATGGCTTAGTGCTATGGAATCCTGGAATTTGTAACTTATTGTGGCATCATTGCCTTATCTGAAAAAAAAAAAAGGCTTAATAGGTCACAAAACTACAAATTCCAGAATTCCATAGCATCAAACCATGGCAGTTAAAGCAGTCTCAAACTGCATTATTTCTTCAGTGAAGATTAGATCTTAGTTTGGCTCCTCAGCAAAAGTTTGTTTGACATGGGAAATCCTGCTAGTATCAGCATAGCCTCTTGCCTCACAGGAATATGCACTTCCACAACTTCAGAAGGGTAGTGCCAGCTGAGTATATATTGGTATATTCTAGATCTGTTTCTAGCTCAAAGTCAGAAAATCTTTAGTGGTTAGGGTCTCTGGCTATGTCAATTGCAATTCTAGATATTGTTGAAAGAAAACATATTTTTTTTCAGATTATGTATTGGCCTAAATGGTTCACTTGATCTTAAATATATGATTGGTTATTTCTTAACAAATAAAATGGTTTCTTGTCTAGTGACACCTGTTGTTAAAACCCAGAATTTATGTAGATTGGTGCTGCTGAAACTTGGAATCATCCAAGTATGTAAAATTGTAATTCTTATTGTCTGCAACCAGCATGGCTGTGTAAACAGTATGTTCTTTGCACCCAAGAATTTCTCGGCAAAAATTATATGAAAAAATTAATTAATTCGAGCTAGGCTTTATCAAAACCAAGCTTTGTAAAGTTTTTTGTTTTTGTTTTTTCTGATATTAATTTTTAGTATGGACAGCCTAATTTACAATCAAAAGGATATACAATCAAAGATAAAGAAACAGAAGAAAAAAAAGAGAAGGAGGAGGAGGAAAGAATACATACAATGAATACACATTAACATTCTGACCTTCTTCCAAGTCTTGACTGTAATTAAAAGAAAAATAAAAAATAGGAAAAAAATTCTACCATTATAATTCCTGCTAAATAGTCCTCCTAATACTTACCTTACAGAAAAGCATAACCACAGAATACTACATCATTAGATGTCTTATTGTTTTAAAAATCCATAAACGGTTTCCATGTAAAGATTTTTCTTGTTTACTTCCATTGTTGAGAGGTTATTATATAAAAAAGAGGTTCTTATATGGAACAGTTTGATCCTATAATAAAATAAGAAAACTCAACACAATCAATTAGTGCATGCAATAGATATAAGGGATTCAGTGGCTCAAGTGGTTAAGACTCTGACTTTGTTGATTTCAAGATTGGCAGGTTGGAAGTTCGAGGCCTGGGTGCTGCATGATGGGGTGAGCTCCTGACACTAGTCCCATGTTCTGCCAACTTAGCAGTCCAAAAGCATGTAAATGCAAGTAAATAAATAGGTACTACTTTGGTGGGAAAGTAAACAGTGTTTTGTGCAGTCATGCTGGCCACATGATCACAGAGTAGTCTCTGACAACGCTGGCTCTTTGGTTTAGTAATGGAGATGAGCACCTCCCCCTACGGTCGGACACGATGTGACAACCTTGTCAATGGGGAATACCTTTACCTTTTATGCAATAAATGCTAAGTAAAGTTTATTTGTTTATTATTTATTGCAGGTATAAATAAAGAGAAGACACTAAAAACACTCAACAGGGGCTAGGCTGGCTGGGGAAGGGGGAGTAGGAGTTATATTCCAATTCTTCCTCCCCCCCCCCCAGCTCTCTGCTAGATGACCCTTTGCTCAGAGCCTGCAGGGATCTTCTTTATCATATAGGCATACCTAAAGGAGCTATTTTGGAGCCCAGCCATCAACATTATATCTTCTTATAATATAACAGCATTCTGATCTTTTGGTCTGAGGCTGGCTCTACTGTTCAAGGTGTAAATCTCTCCACTCAATGATGACAGAAGAAAAATATAAATAGAATAACAAGAAAATAATGTACTGTTACCCCCGCCAGTTAAATGAGCTCATGACCATATGCTATCTCTCCTCCTTGCTTCCCTTCTTTCATCCTACTTGTCTAGTGTAATTACTCCCAGCAGCTTGTCTGCTCAGATTTGTTACATGGGCTGTGAAGTGATCACTGTAAATTGCTTGGGGAAACCTTCCTAATTTGAGGGGTTCTGTCTCTGTGCTATAACAGAGTGTGCCTGGCCCTTGTGGGGTCTTTTCTGCTTTAGGACTGCAGTAAATAAGACAGAAAAATAGCAATGAACTGGGCAGGACTAGCCATTAGGCAGAGTTAGATGGTCACATCAGATGGTACATACTGGGAGGAGACAGCCCTAGCCTTCTCCCATCAAATGTAGCAGAAAATGTTGTACCATCTTGGTCTTTTGAACATGGAATGGTAAGGAGTGCTGCCCTGTTATTTTCTATGGGCTGGCCCTGGCAACAAAAGCTATCATTTTAAGAACTATAATTAAACTATTTTATAATTGCTATAATTAAATTCCTTATTTGGATTGCTATAACTGCTATAATTAAACTCCTTATTTGGAGAGGAGAAGAAAGAAAGAAAGAAAGAAAGAAAGAAAGAAAGAAAGAAAGAAAGAAAGAAAGAAAGAATGAATGAAAGCCTCTGTCTTATGATGCCTGCCAATAAATACTGGAACATGAGTTCTGGTAACATTTGCCAAGTTGATAGTGCTACTCCAAAAAATGAGTTGTTCAATTGTCACAAGCCAATTTTGTGGTTGCTGCTAATCATCTTCTCAAGACACCTACATGAATTTATATGTTATCATTCCATTTAAATTTGTTCCCTGTTATTTTTACAGATTTTCCCCCAGTGTCTTCTTGTGATATCCAGCACTGTTTCCTTCTTTAACAATAGATGTTTGGAGGAAATGGGGTTTTAATCATGCATTTGGCCATATCAGACTGCTTCAGCTTAATTAATGCTGTCAGGTGCACTAGCTGTCAGGCATGCTTACCAACCTGAGATGCATGCTTTTGTGATTCCTTTATTATTGTGCAGTCAGTTTTATCAGAATAGTTGTCCTCCAGCCAACAATGAATCAGTAATCCAACACGGCACAACCGTTGTACCAACTGTGCAAGCCCCAAAAGGAGACAATTGGATTTTCCCATTTAAATTACTCATTTTTGCTACTCTTGTTATTCCTGCTGTCACAGAAATCACTATTTTTATGTTCCAGTGATGAGCGTGGGGGATAGAGGATGGGACCACAAGACTTACATGAAAACTTTGGGATTCACAAATGTCTGTAATCTCTGAGATACACTTCAGAGCCTAGGTGGTGATGATGTTGCTGTTGTGTGCCTTCAATTTGTTCCTGACTTATGGTAACCCTAAGGTGACTCCGTCACATTGTTTTCTTCATATGATTTGTTCAGAGAGAGTTTGTCTTTGCCTTCTTCTGAGGCTGAGAGAGTATGATTAGGCCAAGGTCATTCAGTGGGTTTCCATGGATGAACAGCGATTTGAACCCTGGATGAACAGCGATTTGAACCCTGTTCCTAGAGACACTCAGACCACTATGCCAGGCTGGCTCTTGTGACATTATACAGGCATTAATTTTTTTTCTTTAGTGGGTTAAACAGCAAAACTTACTAAGAAGTGAGCTTGGCTGCTATTTTAATCCCCTGTTGATCTTTCTGGAGTATGTTGGAAACCTTAGTTGTTGGTATCTGTTCATTCACACTAAGGATGCAAATCCACACAAATTTCATGTTCATAGGAAGTAACTTGTTTCCCTCCTGCTTCAAGAAAGTCCTTGAAAATTGCTCCCCTTTTCATGCACTATTTGCAGTTCTGGAATTATTCAACAAAAAACCCACCTATAGTATTTTTGCACAGGAAACAGCATTTTCTGTGCAGAAAATCATGTTTTCTGTGCCAGAAGCTTGTTTTTTGCACAGAAGATGCCATTTTGTGCACAAAACCCTCATGTTCATTTTCCACACAGAATAAGTCCTGAACTGCAAAGATTCTCATTTGTTCTGAATCCTCATGGTCAGGGTTTCCCAACACCCAGGGAGTCCAGTTTTTATCCATTCTTCTTCCTCTTTCATAACAATGAAGACCGATGTAGATGGGGCAAGATAGTTACACTGGGAATCATTAAGCAAGTTACACTCTCTCAGCCTCAGAAGGAGGAAAAGGCAACCTCCCTGAACAAATCTTGCAAAGAAAATCCCTTGATAAGTTTGCCTTAGGATCACCGTAAACTGGAAGAGCGGATCTCTCAAGCATAGTAGTCAAATTAGCAAGACAGAAGTTGGGAAAAAAATCAGTCTCATACCCACACACAGAGAGTCTAAAGAGGAAGAAAACAAGCTTAGTCTCTTTTGTAAAATATGAAAGTACAGTCAGCCCTCTGTATCAACAGATTCTTTATCCATGGATTCAACCATCTAGATATTGAAAGTTTGTGCTTCTGATAATGGTGTGTCTCCAGTATTGTAGAGCATCTGGTGTTGGATACAAGAAGCAGCTGAGGCATG
>CM034701.1:96138084-96148342 GCA_020142125.1 Phrynosoma platyrhinos
GAGGGGCGGGCTATAAATAAAAATTTATTATTATTATTATTATTATGTGCACGTGCAGGGATAGAAGTAGTCATAACAGGAGTTAGACCTAGGCAGAGATTGGAACATTTAGGGCCTCGGCAGACAGCTAATTGAGCCGTCTCCGAGGCCAGGAAGAGGAGGAGCAGACACACGCGCGGCGCTCCTTCCTCTCCCTGAGGTCGTCCTCGGAGCCGCCGGCCCTCCACATGGCCGGCACTCCGGGGACAACCTCCCGCCACAGCGACCGGACGTGCTGCGGCGGAAAAGACAGGGAAAGTTCGCCCGATGCTTTTAGGGCACACTTTCCCTGTCTTGAGGAAGGAGCGCTGATTTAGCGCTCCTTCCGGGGACGACGCCGGTGCGCCGAGGTGCGGAGGCTGCGGCCCCGCGGTGCGCCGGCCCAGGGCATCTGTGAAGCTCTCATCTGCTTCCCTCCTAAGTTGGAAAATTAATTTGATAAAGTTAAATATTACAGATTTGGCAGTTAATTCATTACCATCAGCACTAATCACTGAAGTCATTCAATTGGTCTAATTAATTAATTAATTAATTAATATTAATTAATTTATTGATTGAATTGTTAGGTATAAGGCATGACATGAGATTTGCAGAGAATAAGACCAAGGGTAGGCAACCTTTCCCCTTTAAGGGCCGAGGGACTTCAGCTCCCAGAAGCCTCAGCCATGTTGGCCAATAGTCCCATGTTGGCCAATAGCTCCTCGGATTCTGGGAGCTGAAGTCCCTTGGTCCTTAAAGGGGAAAGGTTGCCTACCCCTGGAATAAGACTGTTGAACACATCTTTTTAAAATGGTCTCCTTCAAACATGTTGTCCTTTTATAGTTGCCTTCTCACAACCTAGAATGCTCATAGGAGTTTATCACATGGGGACAACTGGAAGTATAAATGGTAATTAGCCCGACAAAATTGCGTATTTGAGATTAACATTTTCACACGACTTTGCATTCAAAGAACAATTCTCCTGGGAATATCCCATGATAACCGAACAATTGCGCTAATGGTTTTCACACAGCATTACAATGAAAAGCAATTAAAGTGTCATTATCCCATGGATAACAAGGCAATCAACATCAACAAATCATTCATGGGAGGTTATTCATGGAATAATGGCTCTTGTGTGTGAAAATGTTAATCACGTTTTAATGACGTTTTAATCCCGATTGTGCGATTTTGACAGGTTAAGCACAGTTTAAACTACCAGTTTTCCCCCATGTGATAAATGCCATAGTATGATTGTTCCCTGGGAATTGGGGGATTCAACATGTCTGTGAACTATCTATCGCATGGGTAGGCAACCTTTCCCCATTAAGGGCCGAGGGATTTCAGCTCCCAGAATCCCAGGAGCTATTGGCCAACATGGGACTATTGGCCAACATGGCTGAGGCTTCTGGGAGCTGAAGTCCCTCGGCCCTTAAAGGGGAAAGGTTGCCTACCCCTGATCTATCAGAATAAGGAAGGTTAAGAAAGACCTCATCTCACAACTCCTTCAATGAGGTTAGTCACTCCTCTGCTTCTCTTTTTTCTTTCCATTACCACAAAAATGTACAGTTCACTCACTCTTCAAATGGCTTGTTTGTTAAAGGTTAATAAGGGATGATATATTTGAGCTAGAAGACAATGATGTACTGCAAGTATAGCAACAAACAGATAGCTACACAGTCCACTCAGTGAATCAGGGTTGAGAGTTCTGAAAATTTTTCTGATCATAGGCAGAAACATTTTCTGAATCATGGCAACCTGTCTGCCTCAAACTCCTGATCAAGGAGGGATCTGTAAAGATCAGGGGCACAGCACATGTTTTCCATGCTGGTGACAGAGATTTCAAATTCAATCTGTGTAATTTTCAGTATAAATGATCAGACTAATCTGATCTCTCTCTCTTTTATAAAATTGCCAGCTTGATAGGCAAAGAGAATGCTGTAGATATAGCATTTATTTATTTCAGTAAGGCCTTTGACAAGATCCCCCATGATATTCTTGCAGACAAGCTGATAAAATGTGGGCTACAAAATGTGACCGGTAGGTGGATTTGTAATTGGTTGACTGGCTGAACCCAAAGTGTGCTCAACAATGGCTCCTCTTTATCCTGGAGAGAAGTGACTAGTGGGCTGCCACAGGGTTCTGTCCTGGGCCCAGTGCTATTCAAAATCTTTATTGATGACTTGGATGAAGAAATAGAATGCATACTTCTCAAATTTGCAGATGACACCAAATTAAGAGGAGTAGCTAATACCCCAAGAGGACAGGATCAAAATTCAAGAAGACCTTATTAGATTAGAAAGCTGGGCCAAAACTAACAAAATACATTTCAACACAGAGAAATGGTAAGGTACTACACTTAGGGCAGAAAAATGAAATGCATAGATATAGGATGGGGGACACCTGGCATAATGAGTCTACATGTGAAAGTGATCTAGGAGCTTGTTTTCTGCTGCTCCAGAGACTAGAACACGGAACAATGGATGCAAGGTACAGGAAAAGATATTCCACCTCAACATTAGAAGGAACATCTTGACTGTTTGACAGTGGAACATACTCCCTCAGAGTGTGGTGGAGTCTTCTTCCTTGGAGGTGTTTAAACAGAGGCCGGATGGCCATCTGTTGGGAATGCTTTGATTGTGATTTCCTGCATGGCAGGGGTTGGACTGGATGGCCCTTGTCTCTTCCAGCTCTATGATTCTGTGATTCTAGGTATTTGGCAAATCCATAATCCCTTCTTGTCCATTAATTTTATAATTAATTATTTGAATTCTATAATTAATAAGAGGAGAGTAAGATGGGTAAACAGACTAGCAGGGGTGGTGAAAGACAGAAAGACCAAGAGAGAAGGAAATAGTGCATTTGTATGTAAAACCTTTCTCTTAAGCATCCAAGTGCATAGCACTGTGTGAGTAAGTTTAAAAAGGGATTCCTTGCAGTCCATCCCAAATAATATTATACAAGTTTGTTTATTATATAATAATATATAAGAGAAATCAAACCAAAATATAACCAATAGAGGAGGAGAGACCCTCTGACTCCAAATGCTTTTATTTAATACAGGCCCTTGTGAGAGTGGACATCTGACTTTCAGGTCTAAAAAACATGGCAAAAGGGCCCTGGTGACATGTCCCCTGTCTCTCTTGAGAGTTTGCTGAAAGACAAAGCAGATGTACCAGAGGTGGAGCAGATGCCTAGTGATCAGCTGAGTTCCCCTCCAGTTCAGTTCTCCCCTCTGATCTGGACTTTTGGCCTCTGCATTGATGCCAGCCACAGATGAAGGTGAAATGTCAGGATGAAATTCTTCTAGAACACAGCCTTACAACCCAAAAAGTCCACAAAAACCCATGGATGCCGGCCGTGAAAGACTTTGACTTCACATTGTTCTTTAATGCCTCATAACAGCAAAAACATCCCATTTCTCCCTGGTATACCTTTTCAAATAATAGCTGAAGGTTCCTGAATACAGCTTTACTATCTTAAACATAGTATAATTTCTGGGGAGGGGAGATTTTGGAATAGTTGCCACAGGAAGACAGAACTCATTTGTAAAAACACACACACACACAAGACAATACAAAACAGAAGCCCAGCTACAACAACTCAACTGGATAGAACACAATCCCCTGCCCCTCCTGTCCCCAAAACAAGATGATAGTCCCCATCTTTGTTTCTAATCTGCCCCCTCCATCATGGGCTGGATTGATATACAGCTAAGATGCTTCTTGTCAGTGACCTCAGTCCTTTTTCATATGACCAAAGGGATGCAGGCAGGAAGCCAAAGCTTGCCTTTAGTCAGTGATCTGTGAATAACCCTCAATCCCTCAATGACGCGTGAGAAGCCTCCAAAGGGAGGCTATGAGTCAGACCTAAGGAGGCACAGAGATTGCTTGAACAGCCATTAGCACGTCATTGGTAATCCCAGCGACACCTTTCACATCCCTGGCATTTGTCTCAATGCATTCTCTTGAAGACTGATACTGTGTTTATTGGAGGCCCTTTTCACTCACTTCTGTAGATCAGCCTCTCTCTCTCTCTCTCTCTCTCTCTTCTACTAAAGCCTGACAGATTGCTTGTTTGTTATGGTGAGGATGTCCCTTGGGTGTGGTAGGAGGGAGGGTTGTAGGTTGGTAAAAAAATCACAGCTGTTATTGGACTGCAACACTTTATCTTCACAGGAGCTAGATAACACAAAAAAGAAATTCCACATAATCAAGCCCCTCCACGACAACAATCCCCCCCCCTGCAAAATGGTTATTTTGTTACATCATCAAGTAAACTAGCTTCATTTCATCTACTATCAATGTGTATAAATAGATAAATGCTGATTCAGTACATTGAGTGGAATTTCTAGCTGCTGGAAGAAGGATTCAAAAACTGCTTTAAATTTACAGCTGGAAGCTACTCAAAATGGGACATTGGGAACTTCTTGGCAGAAGCTGAAAATGCTGTAAACAATACCCAGAATGACATTGTATATTAGGTTGTCTCTTTTAAAACAGATTTTTTAATGTTCTAGGGATATATATATATATATATATTGCCATTCACACTCAGAAAGAAAAGAAAAGAAAGCTTTTTTTTTTTGCAGGGGGAAACAAAGCACCCCTGAAATTTCACTATTAAGCATAATGGGGGAGAGATAGAGAAACATCACAGTATCTTTTCTCGATGTTCCATGAACTGTTACACAGAAAACTTCATCAGAGAAGAAAAAGAATCTAAAAGTTCTAGGTTTTGTTTCTATACAAACTTATTTTATTTTGGAGATCTACAGGACATTTTCTTCATCTGGAAGTATTTTCTCGGAACTCCCAGCATGGCCAATGACTTTTAGTTCCTGCTTCCCAGGTCAGTTAAAATTAAACCAATATTTTCTGAAATGAAATGTATCTATACTTGATTATCTAGTATCTTGGAACTAGCAAAGATGTCCTCTGACAGTAAACATAGGACACAGATTCAACAGAGATCAAGTGAGGGAGAGAGGAATGTTTGAACCAAAATAAAATGATCCTAATGTTTAATTAGTTTAATATTGCTAAAACATTTTAGCTGAATAATAATAATAATAATAATAATAATAATAATAATAATAATAATAAGTCTCAGTGGAAATTGGTGAAATTCAATTTATGAAATTTTTCATGGGTCAAGAGGTGACACAGAATTAGTGGGAGGAGGAGGAAGAAAATGAGGGAATGAAAGAAACCCAGGATATTTCAAGAAAGAGTTTGGATGAAATCCTGGGAATTTGCAAGTAAAATCAGGACAACTCCCCTCAGAAACTGTTGATACTTCCAGAGACTTCTTTCTCGAATGGAGAGGTCCTATGTCATTTACATCACTTTTCATTTGTTCCCCCTTCTCCATGGCCATTAGGTAAAGGTGCTAGATTTTGGATGACAAGAAAAGACTGCAAAATGCTTGGGGGCTGAATTAGAATAATAGAATCATAGAATCATAGAATCATAGAATCATAGTTGGAAGATACCTCAAGGCCCATCCAGTCCAACCCCCTGATAATTCACAATCAAAGCACTCCCAATAGATGGCCATCTGTTTAAAGACCTCCAAAGAAGGATATTCCTTGCGAGTGTGTTCCACTGCTGAACAGCTCTTACTGTCAGCAAGTTCGTCCTAATGTTGAGGTGTAATCTCTTTTCCTGTAGTTTGAATCCAATCTATTCTCTGGAGCAGCAAAAAACAAGCTTTCTCCATTGTCAGTATGGCATCCCTTCAAAAACTTAAACAGGGCCATCATATCACCTCTTAACCATCTTTTCTCCAAGCTAAATTGCTGGAAGTTGTAGTCCAAAAACTCACAAACCAGAAACACCATCACAAATTCATGAACAATAAACAAAACAGCATTAGATGTAATGGAACGAGTAGCAAAATATAATGAAAATAATATCTACACTCAAAATAAGCAACAAGTGAATATTGATGTAAAAATGTAGAACCAAATAAAATGTCAAAACTTACAATGAAAAGGTAAGCATACATGGAGTTTGCATTAGTTAACCAGGAAGAGGGAAAGGAAAAGAGTGGTAGAATCCTATCTTTCCCTGTAGGCTCAGGCAAAAGCAAAGTGCTGCAGCCTCTCCTAGCTTGTCCCTTCTTCTTCAAATTTTGTCATCTTGACCATATTCTGATGTTGCTCAGCTACAGGTATCTTTATTTTCATCTGTGAAATGTTGGTATGCAACAGTGAGATCCACTTTCTCACTAATTTCAAGCTAGCTATTTGAGAAGAAGTGGGGGAAAATCTGCTTTTGAAAAGTTAGGAAGTTTTGTAATAATGTAAATGTGAGACAACATTTCAATTGGACATACCATATATACTCGACTATAAGTCAACCTCATGAATAACTCGAGAGCAGGTTTGGGGCCAAAATTATGTATTTTGATATGACCTGTGGATAAGTCGAGGGTAAAACTTAAGGACATGTAACAAAGGATGTAAAGGATGAAGCCAAGGAAAATGATGCCAAAGAACTTACAAAAACCCAGCAGGCATAAATGTTTCTGTTTACTCTAAAGGCTGAATGGATAAGGAGGAAACTACTGTTACCATTTTCCAGCCAGAAGTGGTCCACAGTGGAGAAAGTAGAGGAGATTGGTTCTTCTTTTAGGTTCCTCCAATATGGACTATGCTCTGAGCTTTTGCCACTCTACTCAGGGAACGGGATGATTTAAAAAAAAAAAAAAGAGTTAACATACAGTACTTACATTTGACCCATGGATAAGTCAACTCAGGTTTTTGGGTCAATTTTTTGACTAAAATTTCTAGACTTATACATGAGTACATATAGTAATAATCATAATCGTAATTGTAATCATAATCATAATCATTATAATAAATGTCTTATCTACCTCTTCCTGTCAATTGAGCCAGGGAACAACAAGTAACATAACACATATTAAATATGAGAGCCAACGTGGTGTAGTAGTTTGACTGTTGGACTGTGACTTTGGAGACCAGAGTTCAAATCCCAGCTTGACCATGTAACTCATTGGGTGACCTTGGGTAAGTCACACTTTTTCTGCCTCAGAGGGTGGCAATGGCAACTTCCTTCCAAAGAAGCTTACCAAGAAAATGATATGCTAGGTTCACCTGATGGTTGCCATAAGTCAGAAATGACTTGAAGTTGCACAACAGCAACCAGAACAAGCAAAGTATTAAATAAACACATTTAATGTAGATATAAATTCAATTATACATTATTGTATAATATATAGTATAAATTATATTATCTATTAACTATTATCTATATATAGTATAATATAGTATAATATAATATAATATAGTATAATATAATATAATATAATTAATATAATAAAATTAATATAATATAAAAACATATAAGCAAAATAATGAAAGTCCATTGGTAAAATTGTGGGCTTTTTCCTTGTATGTTTCCATTTTTTGTGATCCCTGATAAAAGATCACTGTTGCAATGATAACAGCTAAAGGATTATGTTGAAAGTATGTGATATGATGTGAAAGATAGCCTAATGGCCATATTATCATGAACGTGAATGGGGGAGGGCATTAGATCAAGTGCTATGGAACCCGATAGTTTATGGATATGACTGTGCAGAGATCTGACAGTAGATAAATTCTTGGGAACAAACAAGTCCAAACTTCCTCCAAACACAACATATACATAAGATATGTGAGATGTGGCCCATCTTTGGAAGGTTCTCCAGTGGGATCTTTTCTAGGTGGAAATATCACCCTAAAGGGTGATTTAAAAAAATCCAAGCAAAGCCATTGGACAAATAATCGAAGAAGGCCTTGTAACTGTGCTTTGTACTAAGCATTATCATAAAGACTGAAGAGGCAAGCCAGCAGAAACTAAACACTTGGGTATCATTTGTAAACAGCTGTGAAGTTAAGCTAATTAATTAAGTGCAATTGATATCTGGTAGCATTGAGGACAGAAATTAGTGTTAGATTAACAGGGGCATGATCTTAAATTTGTGTATGTGTGTGTGTGTGTGTGTGTCTGTGAGAGAGAGAGAGAGAAAGAGAAAGAGAGAGAGAGACTATTCAAAGAAGTAGAAAGAAAGAGACATGCAGCATTAGTTAACTCAAATTCAAGATGAAGCAGTAGGAAAAAGTGGGAGAACATTCTTTCAAGGGAAATATTTTAGGCAACTATTTTATGCAGTTGGTAACTTTTCTGGATATCTACAAACTAGATAAAACACAGAAGACATCTTGGATATCTTTAAAAAAAAATCAGGACTTTTACCAAATCAGAATATGTTGGCAGGAGGAATTGATAACATTCATCCCGTGGAATCATTCTCCTGATTAAAGTAATGGCAATATGTTTTCCCTCACAGGGCATATATTTTATAATTTAAATATCAATATACATCCCTCTATATCTATGGGCAGCATACAAATAAAACTAATTTTAATCATTTAAAAGCAATTGAAAGCAGCAAGAAATCATTTAAACATGCTAAACATGCTAAAAGCACATTGAACAATTTAATACAAAACAATTTTAAACCAAAGGCTTCCTTTAAAACCCCTCTACCTTTTACCCTGGCATCAGCCCCCATTGGGTCTTCATGGAGGATGTTTCATGACTAGGGTGTAATAGTGAAGAAGACCCTTTCCCACATTTTTATAGTGCATTGCTTCCATTTGTGGGGCACAGAAAAGGCCCCCTTCACTTGGTCTCAATACTTGGGCAGACATATATAAAGAGAACTGCTTCTTCAGTTACAAAGGTCTCAGGCTATTTATTTTATTTAATTTATTGTATTTATACTCCGCTCTTCAGAAATGCTCTCAGAGTGGCTAAGTTTTAAATGTCATCAATAGCACTTTGATTGGAAACATATTGGTAGACAGTGGAATTCCTTTCAAGTTTACTCATATAACTTCTTTAAGATGTTTCTGTCAGAAATCTATCTAGATGTATTACCTGAAGTTATGACATAATTTTAAGGGCAGCCCCATGTAGAGTACTTGGCAGTAGTCTAATTTGGAAGTTACCACTGCATGGATTACTGTGGTCAGGTTATGGTACAACTTTGACAGTGAAGGTTGAGGGGATGATTTTAACTAGGAAAATGTGATGGGAGGAAAGGTTAAATACTCCCATCCAGGAATCCATTCCCAATCTTGTTTCCACCCCCAAGCCTCAAACTGCTCTTAATTTATTGTAAAACACTTGCAAATCTCCTGTTTTGTCTAGCTTCAATACAATAGTTCTCTTTGCATGATGGATTTTTCTTGAGATTTGTTAGGAAGCTCAGGAAAATAGGAGAGATTGATTTAAGCTCACCAGTGAAGTGAACAGCAGAAAGTGCATGAGCTGGAAAATAAACTAGTCACACTTTTCTTCTCCAGTCCCCATGTGTCTTCCAATAAAGAACCAAGACAAAAGTCCTTAGTTAGAGTAATATAAAAAGATAAATTTACTTACAAAATCATGTGCATATTCATACACAGGTAAAGCTTCATGTTGCAAAGAATATGAGGTAGAAAATAGTCTACATGCTTGCAGAGAAAGTTTCTTATCAGTGTGCTAGAAAGTCATGCTGCTCCAGTCAGAAGACAAAAGGAGAAGAAGAAAGTAATGGTGATTCCTCCAAAGACAAAGAAGAAGTGTGCACTCTTAGAGAAGGAGAAAATGAAGGGGTCATAAAACAATAAACTATCATAGACATGCATCTGTCTTCCTAGAAGGATTCAGTGTGCTTAAGTTGCAGAATCCCCAGCATAGACCAGATCCCAGAGCAGGTTTCCAGATACTCACTATGATCCAACAGAGGTGTACCACCTACATGATTTTCTTATCTTATGAAGTCAGAATTACCTAGAGTACAATCAAATATAAAAGAAATTGAGCAAATGCTTGCCGATGAAGCAAATAAATGGAGAAAAGCTGCAGAAGAAGAAATAGAAGCATTACAAAAAATGGAACATGGACACGTACAGAACTCCCTCCAAGAAAGAAAGCCATAAGATCCAGATGGGTGCTCAAACTGAAACAAGATGCAGAAGGAAAAATTGAATTCTACAAGGCAAGACTTGTTGCACAAGGCTTCTCACAAAAATATGGAGAATACTTTGATGAGACCTTTTCACTGGTTGTGAAACATACCACTATAAGGCTACTTCTCAGCTTAACTGCTTCAAAACAGATGGGTGTCAGACATGTTTGTTAGTGTGTGGATGATGAGTGTTGTAGTGATGCTCTTTAGCACC
>CM034701.1:96173416-96186616 GCA_020142125.1 Phrynosoma platyrhinos
CAGCAAGTGTCGTAATAAGACGGATCTCGTCCGGCAGGCTATTCCAAAGTTTAGGGGCAGTGACAGAACAAAAAAGAAAAAGAAAACCTATGAGCAAAAGGGTGGAAACTGTGCTACAATCACTGGTGATGAACATTCCTTTCCTCCTACAAAGTACTGAATAAATTCTCCCATTGGAAATATTCAAGAAAATGGTTTCCCCATGTCCATAGGAAAGATATGTACAGAGAAGGGTGGCCAAAGTGGACCTAAGACTGGAAATTACCATGTGAGTAATGGTTGAAGAGCTTTGATATCTTTAGTTTGGAGAAGACAGGGCTGAGAGATAATGTGAAAGTCATCAAAGATTTGAAGGGCTATTGTGTAGAAGATAAGTAAGTTTGTTTTCTGTTGCTCCACAGGATAGGACCCAAACCAGTGGATTCAAATTACAGGAAAGAAGATTTTGACCAAACATTAGGAAGAACTTCCTGAAAGTAAAGAATATTCAATGGTGGAATGTTTCTCTCCTTTGGAGGTTTTTAAAAGTTGTCAAATTAGTGGCTTTAGTTGTTGATTTCCTGCACTAGGCAAGTGCTGGACTAGATGACCCTGGGAATACCTTATAACTTCATGATCCTATTGATTCTTCTACCCACAAATACGATGGAGAAATCTGAGAGGCCATTTAGATACAGTTTTGCAGACATTTGTAAAACATGTGAATTTTGTGCATAATTACTCTCTAACTTCAACATTTCTGAACAAAACCCAGCACTTTCTTGCTGTTTTCTGGGCAGAAAAAACACATGTGAATTTTGCACTGAATAAGTCCAGAACTTCAAAGATTCTCATCACTCCCAGAATATCTTTCTCTCTTTCTTTTCCCTGACACTTGAGAAACACAGTTTTCAACCATTTGTGAATGTTCAAATATTCTTTCCATCCTTACTCCCCAGACACTCTCTCAGATAGTCAGATCAGAAGAAACCCATTTACAAAAGAAAACGGTCAGGAAAACATTAGCAGAAAGAATCAGCAAACATGGAAAGAGTTAATCAAACATTCTATACAACAATATTGCATTACAAATATCAGATGTTGGAGAATTAGAACTCTGCATTTATAATCAAATTGACCCAAATCACATTTCTAGGACTTGTATAAAGAACTGATATTATATCATATATAATATTTATTCTTCAGATTGTCAGCTTCTCAGAATTTGGTAATGCAATTTACAGATAAAATACGTATATTAGAGAAATATGTGCACAAAAATGTATATCATAAGGAATGTTGCACATGACAGTGCATATACTGCTAAGCAATATGCAAAATGCACATGCTAGAGAACTTAGCAGAAATATTAAGTAGAATAATGATTACAAATATATTTGTGGTGGATTTTTCCCAAGCTGCAGAATGATTCAGATATTGAACAGAGCCAAATTGTGAAATATGCAAATTTGATATGGCCAAGATATAGATCCATCCTTATCAAGAGATGACATGACTTATTGGAAAATTAGGAAAAGGAAAAGAATACATTACAGGTGGATTGATCCACCCAAGGCAGCTGCTACCCTGAATTTGCAAGACTTCAGCAGGTCCAGTAATAAGAAAGTCTCCTGGAAAGTCTCATTCATAGGTTTGCCATAAGTGAAATCTGACTTGATGATACATAGCAAAAACAGTCATTACATTTGGGTTTATCAAAACAACAAAGTCAATCTCTACGCGATAGATCTATGTCTCTGGCAGACAATTATTTGGGGAAAGCATATGTGGTAGTAAGTTGTAGTTCCTCCATTAGACTATGGGCCAATACAGTGTGTGGTTGCTGTGGCCCTGATCCTTCTTTTTGCTGCCCCCAAAAGAGTGGCAAAATGCCACTCTTTTTTGCACCATTGAAGCTGTGTGCTGTGCGGATGGGTGTGTGGTGTCAGGGTGGCCAGCGTGTGGCTGCCTCACCCTAACTCCACCCCCAGGCTGGCCCTTTGTGCTGGTCTGCAAAGCCCCTATATTTTAGTTCTACAGTTGCATGCCTTTCTGCTACTCAGCTGTGCCACACATAGGGTAGTTTCCACTGTCATTACAGTGGGGAGAAGAATGGTGGACTATGGCTTTCTTCTACTATTCAAAGATACAGCTATGTTAGTCTGGATCACTATGCAATTGGATCTTTTAGCACCTTTGAGACTAACCGATAAAATGAAGTTTGTAGTACTGTACCAGCTTTTGTAAGCTACGTCTGCTTCATCAAGTGCATCTGATGAAGCAAACTTAGGCCCAGAAGAGATGACCTGGCAGGAGAAGCTGGAGGCTTATTCTGGCCACAATTGGGCAGGGACTGCAGTAACTGCACAGCCTGCTCTCGAAGCAGGCCACCGCCACAGTCCCAAACCACCACCACCACCAGGAGTCAGATTTAATCTGCTCCTTTTGATTTAGTCCAAAGGACAGATCACAGTTTGAGGGCATGCATCATTTAAATGCCACACCCCCAAAGTGACAGGAAACCAACTTATTTGGCCCATATATTTTGGTTCACAATTTACAAAAGCTTATGCTCCTAACTTCTTTTTCTCAGTTAGTCTTAAAAGTGCTATAAAGTCCCTTTTCTACTATGAATCCTTTATACAGCATCCTAGAGGTTTGGGTGGGGAATCTCAAGCCCTTTGGATGTATCTTACCCTCCTTGGTATAATCTGCTCTTCTGGGCTTCCCTAGGTGGCCACACTCCATTCCTCAAGATACCATCATTTGGTGGCTCCCCAGCTTTTATGAAAGGTTTTCCTCATCATAAAAAGATGAAACCTTCGTTCTAAATTTGAGTTACTGCCAGGAAGAGCTTCAGATTATAATATGCTTCTGTCTTTGGTCCTGTCCTTTCACCTTTGTTCCTAGTGACCAATGGGACATGGCTCTTGAGAACTTCTTTGATAATAGATCTGGGTCTTGAACAGGAAGAAGTTCCTAAACCCTACTTGCGAGCTAAGTGATCTAATGCGAGCTAAGTGATCTAATTCACTTGCTGTTCTTTGACTTTGACTTTCATTTCAGTGGTGCCGGGTACTACATACTACATAAGAAAGTTGGCAAAACTGAACCATCCCTCAAAACAAATGGTGCAAGCATGTAGTCTGGATTGCTTACATTATGTATAGCTACATTATTACATGAAACAAGTTGAAATAAGACTTCCCAGTTGTTTAAATATGACACAGAGACTGATTACTGTATTTGAAACTGTCGCTAAATGCTATTACTTACTAAGAGTCAACTCAATAATGCTTCATTTGAATGCCCCCCCTTACAGCACATTGAGAATGGTTGTGCTTATTTTGTGCAACTGAAATGTGCACATTTCCTTAAAAAAAAACTTTGAGGATTTACTGGCCACTAAAGAAACCATCATCCACAAATTCTTAGCTAGTCTGTGAACACTTACCCTGATGCCAGCCTGTGTTATTGAAAACAGAAAACTATATATTTTAACTGGGTGAAAATATTGATATTTTTAATGTTTTAATATTTGTAACTGGCTCTAGTGCCTCTACTGCTATCTTGATTACAAATAATTTTTCAGGGACCCATGTGAATCACAGAGACTTTAGAAAATTAAATGGGTAGGTGGTAATAGTCCACAGTGTCATTTTGAACCTGTGCAGAAGGAAGAGAAGAGGTAAAATAGCAGTTGCACTGAATCTCAATCTCTCTCTCTCCCCGCTTCTCTCTCTCTCTGTATATATGTGGGAGAAATTGTTTTCTGAGATGTTTGCTAAATGATGTTGCTGTATGCATACAGTGCTTTATTGGTGAATTGTGTGTGATTTTTTTTAAAAAGTGTTGTATTTAATGTGATTGGATGCTTTTTGTGTCTCTCTCTGTGTGTATGTCCCACAACTTGAATAAATTTCTACTTGAAGAAAGGTCTGTGAAATTGGTATTTTTTGTGTTTAGTAGGGGCAAAGATGTGATTTGGCATGTGGGGCTGAAACACCTGTTAGGTTTTGATGGGATATATAGTCAATGTTGAAATGTAAAGATGTGTGTCTGTATTTTTCCATGATGAGAAAACTGCTTCTAGGGCCAAAATCACAACATCTCAGTCCAGGTGTTTGAGAGTCATAACAAAGCTAGTTAACAAGCTGGAATACGTGAGAAAGAGTTCATGTTTACAGAGAGGTTTTAATAACAAAAGTTGTTTTGAGAAAATAAGTCACATGGTAGAAGATGAACAACAAGGGGTTTCGTTAACACACGTCATGTAAAATTCAACCAATTAGCCTGGAAGGTGACACCCAAAGAGGTGGAGAAAAGGTGGGCTGGGAATTGTGTTTTGGAAATAGAAGTCAGTCTGTTCTAACCTTTCAACAGTATGGATTAGTTTAACTTTATTTTTGCAGAAGCTGTAGCTTGACTAATTTTTCACAATGTAGCAGTAAGGATTTATAGTTTTGTTCCTGTTAGCCAGCCTGGCTAAAGTGATATTGTACTGGACTTTGTAGTTTTTACTTTGCTTATGCTATTTTATCATAAAGTTAGAGGCTTGATGCAACTGCCTGTGTGCTGGTGATTTCTGCAAGGCCAACAGTCTTGCTGCATGGACTGCCTCCTGCATGGAGTTCATCACAACCCATCAATTTCAACAACACTACATCTGCTTTGTACTCATTTTCTTGCCTAGGTTACTTGTCTGTAATCTCATATGTTTTGTCTATGAAATAAATGTTGGAGAATTAAAAAAAAAAACATGAGAAAGGTTTGGGAATCAGACCACACCTTTACCCTGTACTTAGAGCTTCAGGCCAGTTTCTTTTCTTTTAGCACATGAGTTTGCATTCTGGGATGTGGGTATTGTCCATATCCACCATGATTACCATTTTGTGAATGAACAACCTCTTCCCCACTACTCATGGGATTGATTTTGTCCAGAGTGACATGGCTCTCTGACAAAGTTTCAAATGTACCCACCAACTCCCAAACACTAAGTTAAGCTCCATGGATTTCCCCATCCCCCAAAGTGGGACTAAAACATAACTAATATAGGAGCAGAACAGATCTAGAGGGGTGGCTTCAAGCTTGAATGCCAGGTTGGGGTGCAGCAACCACACACCATGGCCCCAAACCCAGCTTTTTGCTGGCACATAATAATAATAATAATAATAATAATAATAATAATAATAATAATAAATTTTTATTTATATTTCTGATTGCATCAATAAAAAGTAACAGCAATATACAAAATACAGGAATACAAAAAATATATAATACCAACAATAAAATATCAACATGAAAAAAATTCTAATAAAAATAACCCAATTGCCGCTCCTTATGGAGCTGGGAAAAAGCTGGCTTTTCTAGTGCTGCTGCAGCTTTGTGGTGCTCCTGTGGCATGTGGCATGTAAAGGCCGCACTGTCGAAGCACCGCAAAGCTGTCCCCCATGTGGTTGGTCAGTTGAGTGGCATGACAGTGACTTCAGGGCATCATCAAAGCATGCGGCATCTAAACACTGCACTCTGAAGCTGCCCTGAAGCCAGCACAAATGGGGTGGTCTGTTTCGATCTAGAGTCTAGCTTCAACTCACTTGTTGGTCCCTATTGGAATAGATCCATTGAATCAATTATATTTACATAAGTGTTGATTTGCAATGGCCAGAATCTTGTAAGTGAGATATGGAGGCTTAGGTTACACATGTGCATTAAAGTACACAAAGTGGTGGTTGCATGTTCACTGCCTTTATGCCCTGGCTCTTCATATTGTGCATTAAAACTGCACAACAGCTTGCAGTCATGTTGAATGGACCATTAGTCCACAACTGTTATGCTATGTTGGTATTATGTATAACAGTTGTGCAGTGCTGTCCCACCACATGAATGACAGAGATCTATGTAGTGGCTCACATATTTAAAATCCAAGAGCATATCAAGACAAACAAACAGAAACAATATGGTCCCTGGGATGGCTGCCCCAGCAGCCATAACAATGACCAGAAATTCATGTGCAAATGCAGCAGTGAGAAATTCAACTTCAGAAAGGAAAGAAACTAACTATGAGTATATTATTGGTGAGCAAGGAGGGAAAGTACATATGTCTAATAGATCTAGAGCCTTCCAATCCTCTAGTGACCTGGTGAGTTACTGCAGCGGACTAGCAGGGACAGAACACACTATTATAGTTAGTAATCTTTGCATGCCTATACTAACTAATAACTGATTTGCCTGTTGATCTATAGCAATTTATATATAACATATATGTATGCTGTTTATTAGGGTTTTTCCCTGTCCTGGGGTTCTGTCTTTGCATGCTTATACTCACTAATTGTTAATTTATCTGCTCATCAATAGGAGTTTAGGTGAATCTATTTTATGTCATGCTGTTTGTTAGGTTTTCCCTCCCATACCCTCTCTCTAATTGTAGTCATTTTTTCCTTTATTCCCCATCTCTTCCATATGACCCTGTGTTTGATATGCACAAGTAATTCATAAGTAAAGATACTTTTGTATGTTTTATGAAGAGGACTAAACATGTTTCTTTTTCTGCTGCTCCCTGTATGGGTGGGTGGTGGATGTGGGACTGGTCGTTGTTCAGTTAGTGCCCTGCCAATTGATTACTCTGTTTGACAGATCCACATTTGTATTTCACATTCCCCAACACAAGCCTGTCTATGCTTCCAAACAACCAACTTCAGAAGAAGCTTTCACTTTCACTTTTGACAAATAAGGTGTTTTTTTTAAGTTAAGCTCAAGAGGCTTTGACATATTAAAAGGGATCTCGAAACTGTGGTACATGCTCTGGTAACCTCATGTCTGGATTTTTGTAACACGCTCTACATGGGTCTACCCTCATGCTGGCGAAACGTCAGAAACTCTTCTAGAACATGGCCACACAGCCCGAAAAAAACCCACAAAAAACCTTTGGTTCATAAACTTCAACTGTTGCAAAATATGGCAGCCAGGTTGGTCTCCAGTACATCTAAAAGACACCACATAACACTTGTTCTGAAGTCTCTTCACTGGCTGCCTACCTTCGAGACCACCTCCTCCCATACAATCCACCCCACACACTTCGGTCCTCTGGGAGGAATCTGTTACAGGTAAATAAATCTAGACTGATGGCCACTTCCCAGAGGGCCTTTTTGATGACCACTCCCAGACTATGGAACGGCCTGCTGGACGAGATCCATCATTTACCAACCTTAGACAGCTTTAAAAGGGAAGTCAAGATGGATCTCTTCTGGCAGGCCTTTCCTGATTAGTCCTCCCAGTCAGAGAACCTGTCCCCTGTACCTCTTTTCCCTCCATTCCAACTGCTATTATAAACTCTACTGCCATGATTAATTTATTAACTGGTAAATTTTGTTGAAATTTGTTTTAAACTTCTTTTAAATTTGTCATTGTTTAATAATTTTTTAAGGGTTGGGAGGGTTGGGGCTTAGGCTGGTTTTACTGTATTGTATTTTTATGTTGGAAGCCACCCCGATTGCTATGCAGAGGGGTGAGGTACAAATAAATTTTATTTATTTATTTATTTATTATTAAAAAAGCAAATTGTCTGGAAGATTTGAGGACCACAAGCATTTGGGGACCATTTGCAGCTGACTCTGCCTACCCTTTCTCTAACCATATCTCCAGCATGTGGGAATAACAAGAAGGTTCCCCAACCACTTTGAGGAGAAAAAAAAATTCTACAATGGGAAACATTTTTTAAAAATGTCTCCTTAATTACCACCCATCTTGGTGGCAAGTACCCAGCAGGGCTTTGGCTACATCAGATGCTCCAATACTAAATTATTCTGTCATTCCCTTTGGGATTACTTTCCAAATACAACAAAGGAGGGACCACAACAAGCAACCATAACTAAACCAATAACTGCTTAGATAGTAGTTATTTATTTTATTTTATTTTTAAAGCCTACCTGTCTAAACTAATCAAAGAAATCTTTTCATTCTCAGGATTCCCAAAGGGTATCTGGGGGAAAAAGCAACTTTTTGGCTGGCATCCAAAAGCCAATGGAAGATGAACTGATCAGACAACCGCAGGGAGGGAGGTCCACCACCTGGAATGCCCCTGACAAGAATAGTATGGTTCAGTGAACACCTTTGTGTCTCTTGAGAACCCTTCCCACATGCAACAAGCTTCTCTGACTTTTCCTTTTGCATTTAAGGCAGGAGCTCAGTACTTGTTAGATTGTCAGGCCATGGAAAATGCCAGATGGAGAGTGTCTTCAGAAAATACAGAAACATTGTAGCAATCTCCTTGAGAGAAATCGCACTGGCCACCCAAGAGTGAAATAAATGAATGAATAATGAAATAAATAGTACCAGGAAACATCAACAACCATCTAGTAACATGTGCAGGTCCCCGAGGTAGACGAGGGAGAAATGTAGTGTGTGTGTGTGCAGTAGAGTCTAGATTTGACACACTGTGAATGGAAATGTTCCTCTAGGTTCACAGAAGGAACCAAGGGCCCTTTCTATTATAGTTCTGTGAAACCATTTTAACTGTCATGGTTGCATCCTATGGAATCCTGGGTTTGTAGTTTAGAATGGGACAAGATCTTTCTGGTTTAGAATTCTAAATATCCCTCTGAACTATAAATTCCATGATGTTTACTATTTTATTTGTTCAAGGCATTTATGATGTTGCCATGACAATTAAAGGGGAATAAGGTTGCTATAATTGTTTGGTATTGTTACCATCTCTGGACTCTTCCTAATTTTTAATCTGTGCTTGTCTTTTCTTATGACCCTAAAACAGATTCTAGATTCTAGAATCCATTATCTTCAAGGTGAAGGAGCATGTAGACATCGCACAAACACTTCAAATAGATGGGTTTTTGGGAGTTGCTAATGAAAGACATTAACACCTCTAGAGTTAGGAAGATGGGTGATTTACAAGGCAGGAAACATCTTAGGTTTCTGCTGGACAAGCAAGATAAGGTTAATTTACAACTCCATCCTCACCCCTTCAGAAACTGCCAACTCAAGTGATCCTTCCTAGGCAAATTTGGCCTCTTTGATGTAGGACAAATTCCTTTGCCTTCAGGCCAGCTTTTGGCTTATAAAAGATATCCAAATTTCTTTGTTCGAGGAGAAGAATGACAGAGAAGGAGGAAGGAGAGTGAGCTTCCTGTGTTCTGCTGCCATTACTCACCCTGTCTTCCAAGAGCTCCCAGAATATCTTCATCATAAAAGAATCAGCCTTGTTTTGGTAATCATCCCTTAATACAGCCTTTCCTATCATTTCCATAGCTCTTGTATGTGTGAGTGAGAGAGTGTTTGTTTGCTGTGTGATCCCCCTTCATTAAATATAATTATTAGAAGAATTCTGTTTCTGCATCACTTTATCTTAAGCAACCTCTGTATAAATATGGGAAGTGGTCTTGGAGGGTTGTTTTGTAGCACAACCCAATAATTAAATTGAGGCAATTAAATATTCCCCTAAAGAGAGACACCTTAGCTACAGTATCAAAGGGTTCCAGTATACTGCAGAAGCTCCACACTGGAGGAAGGGGATAAAAATTATCCCTGGTTCACCCAGTCCCACTCCATGTGCCACTTTTCACTCTATCATAGCGGGTTCTTTAACTTTTTACAGATGATATTCAGGGACATATGAGAGGGAGAATTGGGGGAGGGGCTTCCCCCTCTACCTATGAGAATATCAAGTTCTAGACTGAAACCCCATATTTACTTTACTGTTTAATGAATATCCAAATTTAGTAAATATCATTTGATGACTATCCAAATTTTCTTTAATGCTATTTACACATTTTCCATAATGCAATTTCATTTCTCCACTATCACCACCAATTTTCTATTGGGAATGAGCGAAGATTTTATATTCCATGTAATCATATGAATTTGCTTTATGATGTGTCAGGACATTAGTTTATTAATCGTAGAACTGTCTATACCAAGGCTGGACAGGTTTTGACACTACAGGGGTACTATCAAACACTGTTTGACCCCCACTAGACCTCTGCTGGTAGGCTCATCTACCCATTTCCCCCCCAAACCAGGAGTGACCAGTCAGCCACTTCCAGGTATGAAGAGGAAGAAAAATTAAAGCTTCTTTACCCTCCAATAAATGGATCAGCTTCCCCATAAGCACTATTACCTCCACTTTCTTTTACTACCAGAGTTCAACTGACAGGTACTCTAGTTTCTCCCAGTTCTGAGCTATTACCATTCTTGCATATAAATAAAATGAAAAATACAATAAAAAACAACAAAACCTAGCTCTTTATGATTTAATCCCTCACATTTGTTACAAAATGTAAGTCCTATTTTTGGGACAACAGGACCTCCTTGATTTGCAATTTGATTTTATATTTGATTTTACTTTACATATTTCAGAAATACAGGGACACCACCACCACATGTGCAAATATATACCCTGCGCCTTGCAGTTCTTCCAGAATTTGTTAGGTGAGTGGTTGTTTAATTAATTTATTTTTTCTGAGGTTAGATACCAATGATATAATATTTTTAAAGCACATGATCTCATTTGGGAAGATATATTTTTGGAAGGTTTTTCAATATATATATATATTTTAAAAAAGCAGTGTAACCCCTGGAGCCTTCTCAGTATGATTCTCCTTAATCACTTGGGATTGGGCCAATCCATTTCAGACTAGTCCAGATTAACCTTGCAATTCAGGATTTATCTGGGGGGCTTTCCTTCCCACCTAGCATTTCCAGGGAAGGCTGGGGAAGACCACTGTATGAAATCCTGCTGAACCCCATGCTCTGCCTCTCAGTGAACATGAGGATGGGAACTTTGTAGAAATTAATGTGGTTCCTTAATTGTTTTCCTTTTGATGGCTGATCAAGAGCTTTCTTTTTCAGCAAGTCTTTTCAATTTTTTTTTTTAAAAACAAAACCCAAAAGGATGGGGCTTTTATGGTGTTGCACTGTTTTTAATCTATTGTAAAGTAAGATTTTAACTGGTTTCAATTCTGTTGTTAATTAATACTGATTTAATCTTAATCTTAATTTTGTATGTTTCAATTATATGTGTTTTATTGTATTATTTGCCTTGATTCTTAGCCTGGGAGAAAGGCAGGATATAAATAAAGGGATGGATAGATGGATGGGCTATGTTCACCCAGGAAGTCAAACAGTGACTCTCCAAGGTGCTTTTCCTTACAGATGAACATCCTTGAGACCCCCAAGATGGTCTTGCAACAGTTGCAGAAAGGCACAGAAAGAGACATACACTAGGGATGTAAATCCTTGATTATTTCATCCTTACATCAAACAAAAAATAATTACAGTATTTTTCTCCCTGCTGTGGGTGGCATAAAACATATTCCTCTATAGCACTCTCCTTGTATTTGAACATCTGGAATGTTCCAGAGGAACTGTTCTGTGGAGGAAAGCAGATGGACTTTTTAATGCCCCCCCCCCCCCAATTTCTGTGCAGAAAACAGGTTTCCTGGACAGGGAACTCAATTTTTGAATGGAAAACAAATTTTTTGTGCAAAAGCCTGGTGTTCTTCTCTGCAGAATGATTCCTCTAAAATTGTTGTTGTGAGCCTTCAAGAAGTTTCTGATTTATAAGGATCCTATCTTGGAGTTTTCTTGGCAAGATTTGTTCAGATCTGTTTGCCTTTGCCATTCTATGAGGCTGTGAGAGTGTGACTTACTGAAGGTCACACAGTGGATTGCAAAATCTGGTCTCCAGATTTGTAGTCCTGTTCTTAAACCATTATGCCACATTGGCTTTTCAAAACTTCAGACCATTCAAATACTGGGAGAAAACTGTACAAAATTCTCACCAGTCTCTTATTCTTCTTGATAGGACTTCCCAGCTGTCAAGAAACCCATTTTTCAGTTTGGGAATGAATAATCTCAAATATTCTTTCCATCTCTAAGAAACACACTTTCTTAATTCCAGAATATTTATTAGATCAATATGTTTATTGTCACTTTGATTCCTTATTATGTTTCATGCCAGGTTTCCAGGATTATGCACATAGTTCTTCCCATCCATTTTATCTTCACAATGGCTCTGTCAACTGGTTAGGCATGAAGACATAGTGACCAGTTCAAGGTCATCCAGTAAGTCTCATGGCTGGTTGGACATTTGATCCCTTGTCTAGATTGACATTCTAAACACTGCAACACACTGACTCTCTTATAAAAAATAAACTTGAAGTCTGGAAGTCAGAGAATACACACGCACGCACACATGCATGCACATACACATATACACCCACACTTACTTGATTTCATTGGGTTTACTCTAAGTAGGATTACATTTAGATCCTACCCATTCATCCACTTATCTACACACACAACACACATACGGGGAAGTGTTAAGGCTGGTTTATGAGCAGAGATCCAGCATTTCCATTTATTTCTTTAGGACACAATGCTGAATCTACTTACTTTGAAGTGCACCCACTGAAATCAAAGAGACTTGCTTCTGCGTAAATACACTTAGAGTTGGGATGTTCTTTGGATGATTTATTGTGCTGTGCCACCCTGTGGAGTTTGTCTGCAGTTTCCACAATGAACAGCTTGAATTATTTTTCCACACATTTCTATGCTTTGACAGATGCCGTGATGTGTTTTTCATGTTTTCTTGAGGGTGCCTATGACAAGATTTCCTGGTGATGCTGAAGACAAGTTGCATTGTTACACAGTGTACTCTGGAAGAGATTAAACAAACTTAAATAGCACATGTTCAAAACCACTATTACTAATTGAGATTGAAACCCATATTCATGTGCTTGTTACATATGTTTTCAGTCATCACTTGGCTGAAATTTTTACTATGAGTAATGAGGCACTGAGACAGTCAGATGACCTGAAAAAGAACAGTCAATGCAAACTCCCTATAAGATCATTCTAAGAAAGCTTTTAGGGTGGTGCTGATGTTGTGTACATGGTTATATTTACCATCTTGATTTGAAATGGATCAGGCTTCTACTGTAATAATAGCCATCTTGATTTGAAATGGATCAGGCTTCTACTGTAATAATGCTCTGGGAAGCTCACAAGTAAGGTATGATGATGCCATTGCCGGTTCCTCTTATTTGCCCCATCCCTTAGCAACTGGAGACAAAGCCAGCCTCCTTCAGTCACTTGGAAATAGAAATAGTAAAAGAATTCTCATATCTGGGATCAAACATTGTTTGGAATGGGGATTGCAGCCAGGAAATCAAAAGAAGAATAAGAATGGGGAGGGTGGCTATGAAAGAA
>CM034701.1:96216709-96226920 GCA_020142125.1 Phrynosoma platyrhinos
AAAAGGAGTCCCCAACCACCACCACACACCTCCTCCAAGGCTTAGCAGGGGTTGTTCCCTGCAGTGGTACTCTTAGGTCCCCTGCACTGTCCCTGAGGACTGTCCCTGCTGCTCTTCCTCTTCATTCTTCATCCTTCAAATCGTTTCTGCAGCTGCAAGCTCCCCAAATGATTCCTGGTTTCCCTACTTCTGTGTGTGACATTCCTCCAGGTGTCCACCTCCTGTGTGCATGAAATGACCTCCTCCTCAGAAACTTCCTCTATGTGGTTCCCATCCAAGACCATTCATTCCCCTCTTTCCAGGAAAACCTCTTGCTCCCTAATATGCTGAAGTGTAGCTACCCGGGCCTCCAGCTGCTTAACTTTCTCCTCCAGGAGGGCTATGAACTTGCACTTGGTGCAGGTGAAGTTCCCCACATCTCTTGGCAAGAAGACAAACATTCCATAAGTGTTGCAGGTGACTGCAGCAACTTCCTCAGTGTCCATATTGAGAAATCTTGAGTAAGCACTGAAACAGGCCTGTGGGCTTCTCCCTCAAAAAATCCCCTGGTAAAGACCCACATAAAGGGCCCCTGTTCTCTTGGTCTTTTCACCAGGCTCTGTCAGTGAACTCGATCAAATGGGTTTCTAACTCTACAGAGAGCTCCGGAATGCTATCTTATTCTGGAGGCAAGTCTCTGTCTCTCTTCCTCTGAGCAAAAAACAACAACCCACTCAATATGGCTGCTCAGAAACTGCTTTCCTTCTCCTGCCTGGAGGAAACTGGCCAGGAAAATGGGAGGTATCTCAAGAAACTGGGTTGGATGAGAAAGAACTTTCAACTGAAATAAGTTTTAAATGGAAGATGTATAAGAAATGGAAAAGGGGCAAAATCACTAAAGAGAAATTCAAACAAATAGCTAGCACATATATAGGCCTAAAGTCAGGAAAGCCAAAGTGCAGAATGAGCTCAGGCTTGCTACAGGGGTTAAGAACAACAAAAAGGGCTTTTGGGGGTATGTCCAGAGCAAAAGAAAGAAGAAGGAAATGGTAAGGCCACTTCGTAGAGAAGATGGAGAAATTCTAACAGGGGACAGAAAAAAGGCAGAACTACTCAACACCTTCTTTGCCTCAGTCTTCTCACAAAAGGAAAAGGGTGTTCAGCCTGAGGAAAATGGAGCAGAGGACACAATATGGGAAATGCAGCACAGAATAAGTAAAGAGGTAGTATAGGAATACTTGGTTAAGCTGAATGAATTTGAGGACCTTTGCAGACTGCCAGAAATAGTGCAAATTGAGTCCACTTTAAGGTTCAGGGTTAGGGTTAGGGAATCATGGGAACTGTATTTTATTGTGGCATCAGAGCTCTCTGACAGAGAAGGCTCAATGTCCCAGAAAACAAACAATTCCCATAACTCCCTAGTACTAACCCTAACCTTTAAAGTGGATTCAATTTGCACTATTTCTGGCAGTCTGCAAAGGCCCTAAGTCTCCAGGATCAGATGAATTACATCCAAGGATTTTGGATGAACTGGCAAATAACTACAGATCCACTGGCAATAATCTTTGAGAACTCCTGGAGAACAGGAGAAGTTCCAGCAGACTGGAGGAGGGTAAACATTCCCCCATCTTCAAAAAGGGGAAAAAAGAGGATCCCACAACTATCGCCCAGTTAGTCTGACAATAATACTGGGAAAGATTCTAGAACAGTTAATTAAACAGAGAGTCTGTGAACATTTAGAAGGGAATGCCATAGTCACTAAAAGTCAACATGGGTTTCTCAAAAACAAGTCATGCCATATTAATCTGATCTCTTTTTTTGATAAAATTACCAGCTTGGTAGATGAAGGGAATGCGGAAGACATAGCGTATCTTGATTTCAGTAAGGCTTTTGACAAGGTCCCCCATGATATTCTTGTAAACAAGATAGTGGGCTAGACAATACAACTGTTAGGTGGATTAGTAAATGGTTTCCTGACAGAACCCAAAGGGTGCTCAGCAATTGCTCCTCTTCCTACTGAAGAGAAGTGACCAGTGGGGTGACACAGGGTTCTGTCCTGGGCTCATTGCTATTCAACATCTTTATCAATGATTTGGATGAAGCAATAGGGGGCATGCTTCTCAAATTTGCAGATGACACCAAATTAGGAGGAATAGCTAATACCAAAGAAGAGAGGATGAAAGTTCAAAATGACCTTAATAGATTAGAAAGCTGGGCCAAAGCTAACAAAATGAATTTCAACACAGAGAAATGTAAGGTACTGCACTTAGGGGAAAAAAAATGCATAGATATAAGATGGGGGACACCGGGCTTAATGAGACTACATGTGAAAGGGATCTAGGAGTCCTAATAGAGCACAAGTTGAACATGAGTCAACAGTGTGATGCCACAGCTAAAAAGACCAATGCGATTTTAGGCTGTATTAATAGAAGTATAGTATCTAGATCAAGGGAAGTAACAGTGCCACTGTATTCTGCATTGGTCAGGACCCACCTGGAATACTGTGTCCAGTTCTGGGCATCACAATTCAAAAAGGATATTGAAAAACTGGAGTATGTCCAGTGGAGGGTGACTAAAATGGTGAAGCGTCTGGAAACCATGCCCTATGAGGAACGATTTAGGGAACTAGGTATGTTTAGCCTGGAGAAGAGATGGTTAAGAGGGGATATGATAGCCCTCTTTAAATATCTGAAGGGACGTCATATTGAGGAGGGTGCTAGCTTGTTTTCTACTGCTCCAGAGAACAGAGAACAGAGAACCAGAACAATGGGTGTAAGCTACAGGAAAAGAGATTCCAAATCAACATTAGGAGGAACTTCCTGACAGTGAGAGCTGTTCAGCAATGGAACACACTCCCTCGGAGTGTGGTGGAGTCTCCTTCTTTGGAGATGGCCATCTGTCAGGGATGGTTTGATTTTGAGTTCCTAAATGGCAGAGGGCTGGACTGGAAGGCCCTTGTGATCTCTTCCAACTCTATGATTCTATGATTCTATGATTCCCTTCTCATTGGAACAGTTTGAGATTGTGCCTTCAGTATCTCCCTTTTGAGAAACTCCCATCCATCTTGAACTCCCTTCTCCTTTAGTATTCCTGACCATGGAATCAGTCCCAGTGTTTCCCTAAGTTTATTGAAATCAGCTCTCCTAAAGTCTAGAATGAGTTTCTGACTATGCCTAGCTCCTCCTTTCCACTGTATGAGAAACTCAGGAGAACATGATCACTCCCACCTAAGCATCCCACTACTTGCACCCCATTTACCAGGTCATCCCAGTTGGTTAGGATCAGATCTAAAATAACTGATCCCCTTGTTCCCTTTTCCACCTTTTGGACAATGAAACTGTCTTCGAGGCAAGTGAGGAATTTGCTAGACCTTGAAGTATTGGCTGAGTTTGAATTCCAGAAAATATCAGGATAGTTGAAGTCACCCATCACTACTACATCTCTCCTTTCTGAGTGTGTGGTCATCTGTTCTAGAAAGGCATCATCCAATTCCTCAGTCTGACCTGCAGGTCTGTAGTAGACTCTCATAATAACATCCCTGTTGTTTCCTTCCCCTTTAATATTTTTATTGAATTTTCCACAGTAACAAAATATACATTTTTAATTGACATTTCTTCTTTATTTCCATTATTTTTACAAAAAACAAACAAACAAACAAACAAAACGAATTGTTTCTGGACTTTTTATCAGCCACCTGGATTTGAGTAAATAGAAAAGAGTGAAATACAGTTCCCTCTTATTGTAATTTGTTTTTGTGATTTTAGTCTTATTTATGCTTACAGTAATCTTTAACTGTTTCTGGGCTTTATAAATGTGTAATTTTTTATGACCATCGCTTTGCACATTTTTAAAAAATTTCTCCCAGTTTTTGTTCAAAACTTCTGTGAACCTTGCTTCTATCAAGTTTGTTAATCTGTCTAGTTCTGTATTATCTAGAGTTTTTAATAGCCAATCTTCTATTGTAGGTATTTCTTTTGTCTTCCATCTTTGTGCAATGAGAGTTCTGGCTGAGGTGATCATATAAAGCAGTGATTTCCAGTTTTATTTTGTTTTGTTTTTTGGGTGTTTTTTTTCTTCCGTGTCTGATATTTTGTTAGTCATATTTAATAAATAAATTTCAGGTAACTTTTGAAATTTTAAATCTATTTTTTTTAATTTCTAGGTGAATTTCTTCTCATAATTTTTTGATCTTTGCCACCACATATAAAACCAATTGCCAACTGTTTCATTACACTTCCAGCACTTGTTTTCTTTACTTTTGTAAATTTTTGCTAATTTGGATTTAGGTAGGTACCATGTATATGCCATCTTTACGTTGTTTTCTCTAAGATTCTGGCATTTCATGAAGTGGAATTTTTTTCTTTCTGGAATATTGCCAGCTTTCCAGTTCTATGTTTCTTCCAATATCTTTTGCCCATTTTATCATTTCTCCTTTGATAATTTCTTATTCTCGATTTCTATTAAGTATCTTGTAAATTTTTTGCTACTGGTTTTTTGACCTTCTCTTGTAATATTTTGTCTAATTCATTCTTTTGAATGTTGTAACCAAATGCCTTTATGTCCGATTTGTATCTTTCTGTCAGTTGATAGTGAATTAACCAATGGCTTTTTGATTTGAATTCTGCAGTTTCTTGTATTGCTTTCATTACATATTGTTGTTGGCTATCTTTTTTTAATATATTGCAATATATTAGCCATCCTAAGTTTATCTTTGTTCTTTCAAACAGGGCCTCTTGGGGGGGATAGCCATCCTGGTATTTTTGGATAGAAAACTGGTTTTATTTTTTTCCATACTTTATGAATAGATTTCCAAATGAAATGGTATTCAAAATCTTTATATATCTTCCTCAGGTCTTGAACGCGATATCATTAAATCGTCGGCAAACACTTTTGCTTTAAATTCCTCACCTTTGAGTTTGATTCCATGTATATTTGGATCTTCTCTGATTTGAATCATCAAAATTTCAAAATTTAATATGAATAGCAAAGGGGATAAAAAGAATCCCTGCCTGACACCTTTTTGTATAGAGAATAGTTTGGAGGATTCATTATTGATCAGTAGGCTAGCCTCTTGTTTGTGATATATTGACTCGATCCATTTTAGGAAGTTTTCGCCCATGTCTAATTTTTCTGATAACTTACAAATAAATAGCCAATTTAAGTTGTCAAAGTCTTTTTCTATATCTAGAAATAATAAAGCCGCTTTTTTATCAATGTTTTTATTGAAATATTCTATCAAATTAATTAAGTGTCTAGTGTTGTCCTTTATCATTCTGTCAGGAAAAACCTGCCTGGTCCCTATGAATCCAATTGAGATTCTCTTCTTAAAGTGTTGGGTAGATTTGGAAAGGCAACTGGTCTAAGAGTTAATAAGGAAAAAAAATCAATGTTATTAATGAATATTATCAAAGAGGAGAAGCAGATACTAAAGGAGAAAACTAACTTCCAGGAAGCAAAAATGGTCAAATATTTAGGTATAAATTTTACAATTAAAAATTCTGAATTATATAAGAACAATTATGAGAAGAAATGGATAGAAATTAAGATGGATTTAAAGAGATGGCAAAATATTAATACATCTTGGATGGGCAGAATTGCCACAATTAAAATGAATGTGCTCCCTAAAATGATTTATCTATTTCAAAATGTTTCCATTTTATTAAATGACTCACCTTTCACACAATGGAATTTATCTGGGCAGGTCATAAACCCAGAGTTAAAATGAAATATTTACAGGATATGGCAGAGAGAGGGGGATTAGGTCTACCAAATCTCAAAATTTATTTCTATGCAGGTACATTGTTTTGGTTACTGGATTGAATTGAGTTAAAAAATGAAAGAAATTTGAAATTAGAGAGTTTTGATAACGTTTATGGGTGGCATAGCTACCTGCTTTATGATAAAATTAAATGTCACAAGAATTTCAAAACCACTATCTAAGGCTATCTATTAAGAGTGTGGATGAAAATTAAACAAAAATGGTTCGATGTTCTGCCCAAATGGACTGCGATAGGGGAAGTCATCTCTAAAGAGAATAAGATGGGGAATGATAAGTGGTTGACATACAATGAGCTGTTAATTGGCAAAGGTTCTAACATTTCAATTAAATCCCAGGAGCAATTAAATTCAGAAGGATTCATGTGTAACTGGTTTACATATAGACAGATAAGGGAATGTTTCTTAATGGATAAAAAAATCAAATCAATTGGAACTTTAAATAGAGAATTTGATGACATTCTGGTATTGCAAGATAAATATAAAATAGCTAAATTTTACAAAATGTTGTTAACAATTGAATTGGAACAAGATCTAATTAAACCACCAATGGTAAAGTGGGCTCAAGACTTTGGACATAATATAGACCTAGAATAATGGGAAAAGTAATGGACCAAAAGACTTAAATACACATTAAACGGTAATATCAAGGAAAATTTCTATAAAATTCAATATCGATGGCATCTGACACCACTCAAATTTTCTAAGATCAGCAGGTCCCATTCAAGTTCATGCTGCAAGTGTGAGAAAAGGGTGGGTTCCCTATACCACCTTTGTTGGAAATGTAAGAAGGCGAAGCAATTTTGGGTTAATATAAATAGCACAATGAACGCAATGTTAAAAATCAATTTGAGTTTTAACCCTCAGACGTTCCTCCTGGCTATAATTACTGATGAAAACCTTGAAAAAAAGTATGGAAAAATAATCTTTTATCTCATCTCTGCTGCAAGACTAACCTATGCTTTGAAATGGAAAAATAAAGACATCCCAATGACCCAAGTTTAAGAGAATTATGGATATAATAGAGAAGGATAGACTGATTGGTCTAATCAGAGGTTCTAGTTATGATACTTTTTAAAAAGACTGGGAACTCTTTATTGAATATTGACACCAGTTGGGGGAATTAAGGTGCACTATAGCTTTCCCTTAATGGAAATTCATGATTGTTTTAGATCCGTACACTGTAGAATTTTTAAAGAAATAATAATCAATTTTTGGAATAGGATTAAGCTAGTTTATATTAAGGTAAAGATAATAGTGTCCTTTTTTTTTTTGCACTGTTACTAGGAAAGAAATGATATTATACCAGATGGCATAAGACTTTATTACCTTTTGATTTAAGCAAGTTAATGATTTTGGGATAAATAGCAAGATATATCTAGTAAGGAAGTCTAATTTGTTTGTTGATATTTGTTTGTTTGTCTCTTTGCTGTGCTTATATTCCTCAAAAGCCAAATATGGCTATCAAGGTCTTTTATCACTTGTACTGTTTATCATCTTACACAGATATTATGTATTGGTTCACTTATTTGTTGTCACATGAGTCATATGAGCACAAGTGTATATAAGCATATATAAGTGTATATAAGCAAGGTTTATTTTGTTTTTGTTTTTAATTCAATAAAAATTTAAATTAAAAAAAATTAAAATCTTTATGTATCTTATTTTTATCATACCAGAGATAGGCTATGACTTGTGGTATTCTTGGTTCCCACATGGACCAAGAGGAAGGGATAATGGTCAGTAGGCTTGACAAGTCTTGTCAACCTAACTGTCACATCATGGATTTTTGCCCCAGGGAGACAACACACCTCCCGGGACATTTTGTCAGGCCCACAAACTACTGCTTCTGTACCCCTCAATAAGGAGTCCCCCACCACCACACACCTCCTCTGAGGCTTAGCAGTGGCTATTCCCTGCAGTGGTACTCTCAGGGTCCCCTGAACTGTCCCTGAGGACTTTCCCTGCTGCTCTTTCTCTTCATCCTTGATAAGGGAGAGAGCATCAAATCAATTCTGTAGCTGCAAGCTCCCAGAATGATCCCTGGTTTCCCTACTTCTGTGTGACGTTCCTTCATCTGTCTACCTCCTTTGTGCATGAAGTGACCTCCCCCTCCAACAACTTCCTCTGTGTGTTCCCTGTCCAAGACCATTTGTTCCACTCTGTCCAGGAAAACCTCCTGCTCTTTAATATTTCTGTATGGTCTGCTTCAGTTGCCATATTTATCTGTGCTCTTCCTAAAGCAGGGGAGACAACATGTTGAAGGTAGGCTACATGCATTCTCCACCAATTTTTTAGTCCCCTGCATGTTCCTCTGCATCTTCCATGGCAACACATGGATGCACCCTTCCTTTGCAATACTCTGACTCCTGGGATGAAGAATTTGGCAATCACCACGGATGATATCTTAAAACAGGACAAACCAAAATTCCTATTAAGATTAGATTCCATGGCTTCTGTTCTTACAGCCACTTTTTAAAACTTTGCCCCATGCCAGTGTTGCATTTCAGTTACATTTCAGTGCAGTGCAGCATATAGTTCTAATAGATGGCTATTCACCTTATAAATACTTCAAGGATTGTACTCTACTTTGCAGGGTAATCTGTTCCATGTTGATCAGCTCTGAATAGCTGAAACTAGCTCCCTACAATTGCTATACTTTGGTTCTTAATCCTTAGTCTGCTCCATCTTTTTTATAATAGTCTTTCATCTCTTTGAAGACCAAATGTTAAAATGCTAGCAGATCACAACAAAAAGGAAAAAGTAATCGATACATATTTTGTTTGTGTTATCTCCCAAAAAGAGAACTGTGTGCTTCCATGAAGCAGCAGAGACCTTGGCAACAGATTTGGATTTCAATTAAAGCTTGATACGGAATTACTCAGGAATCACCTAGCAAACCTATGTGAGTTCAAATCTCCAGGGCTAGATGAACTGCATCACAGAGAACTGAAGGAACTTGCTGAAGTTCTCTCTGAGCCACTTGTTATAATTTTTTGATAAATTATGGAGAATGGGTGAGGTGCCAGAGGGGACTAGAGATGAGAAAACATTGTCCCTCTCCTCAAAAAAAGGTAAAAAAGAAGATCCAGAAAATTACAGATCAGTCAGCCTGGCCTCAATACCAGGAAAAATATTAAACAGATTATACGGAGCTTGTGTCCATGTATCTTGATGATAATGCAGTGATCAGTAGGCGTCACCACAGGCTTGTCAAGAACAAATCCTTCCAAACGAATTTTATATATTTTTTTTTAAAATGAGGTCACGAATTTAGTAGACAATGGGAATGCTATGGATGTCATTTAGCTGGATTTCAACAAACATTGATAAGGTCCCCATAATATTTTGATTAGCAAACTGATTAAATGTGGAATAGATGGGATCACTGTCAGATGGATCCATAACTGGCTGGAAAACTATGCTCAAAGAAATGCTATCAATAGCTGTATTTCAAAATGAAAGAGATCTCAAGTGGAGTGCCTCAGGGGTCTATCATATAGCCATTACTCTTCAACATTTCTACCAATGATTTAGATTATGGGTTGAAAGGAGTCCTTATCAAGTTTTCAGGGAAATCACATGCTCTCAGCTGCAGGGGAAGGCAATGGTTCACTTCCAACTCTAGAATCCTAGGTTTTCCTTCATGGGAGAAGGGTTGGGCTAGATGACCCCTGGGATCCCTTCCAATGCTAAGATTTCTCCATGGCAGAATTCCTGCTTGGCAGAAGAGAATTGCCACTTCAGCCTACCCCTGCCCCCATTCTCTTCTGTGAGAATTTGAATGGGAGGGCAGAAGGAGAAAGTGAGGGAAATGACTGTGAGCCTCAGAGGAAGGCAATGGTAAGCCCCCCCCCCCCCACCATCTTTAAACTAGCCTTTCTAAGCAAACCTCAAGATAAAGTCATCATAAATCAGAGGCAGGTAATCATTGAAGATTTAATATTTCTCACTCCCTTTTATTAACATTTCCAGGGGCCAGTCCTTTGTTAAGCTAATGGATCTTTATTTGATGGCCCTTGGGAGCCCTTCCAACTCCAGGATCCTATGTATTCTTGCATGCCAGAAGGGGGGTTGGAATAGATGGCCCTTGGGAGACTCTTCCAATTCTAGGATTCTGTGTATTCCTGCATGCACCTTCAAGAAGCCCATCAACTTATGGGGAGCTGTGAATTTCCTAGGGTTTTCTTAGATGAGGAATCCTGAAAGGTGCTTTTCCCAGTTCCGTCCTCAAAAAGCTAGCCTACAACACCTAGTATTCCCTGGCAGTCTCCTATCCAAGTACTAATCAGGGCTCACTGACCCTGCATGGCTTCCAAGCTCCAGATGTTGTTGGACTGCATCTCCCAGCATTTCTCAGCATTGGCTACACCAGTTAGGGGCTGCTGGAACTTGCAGTCCAACAATAACTGAACTCCATAACTCAGTTCAGTGCAGTGTATGTGCTGAAGAGAGCA
>CM034701.1:96229885-96242111 GCA_020142125.1 Phrynosoma platyrhinos
GATCTGTAGTCCAACAACATTTGGAAGGCTGTGCTTATGATTATGTGTGATTATATCATTATCATTACTATTATTCTCTATAGCAGGAAAGGTGGGTTTCTCTCTCAAATTAGTTTACATTTTTTTAAAAAATAAGAATTACCTTGGTGCAAATGTACCCTCTTATACAAATATCTGAGATTCTGCTGTATTATTTTTTACTAGTACAGGAAGTGGATGCAAAGGCTGAATAAAAAAAATGGTTTCATTGACCTTAAACCTTTGTGGGCTCAACTAGACATGACATTTGTTATATGTTTTTGGTCTTATGTGACAGATTTTTTATTTGACAAATGACAAGCATGACAGGAGGGAATAATCCAGATATGATTATAGCCTAGAGGGCATCTTTAGCATATTACTCCATAATAATCCCAAACAGAACCCTCCTCATGCCCAGCACTCCATGGCTTGTATTTGCACAACGGAAGGAGAAAAAGAAGTTTGTTTTTGCTTAAATTATGAATGATCAAGCCTTTTGCAGATATGTTATAAAAATTAGTTTACAAGGCAAAATATTAAAAGATGTTTTCTTTTCCCCAAAGAAATATTTTCTCCAAATAAACCAGGATCAAATTGCTATAACATACATTCTTATATTATGGGAAGTCTTTCAATCCCTAGGCCTTTTATCCATACTCAATAGCCATTGTTTTCTTAGAATCTGCAGCTTGTATAAATATCACACTTAATTCCCTTTGTAAATGGGGTTGAAAGGGCTTTTTATTGCAGCATATTTGTGTCAGCTTAAATTTTGCTTTTGATTTTTCTTTCAAGTAGTTAGTCATGGATGTTTGTAACAATACAACTTCATGTGTTCTTTGAGACAGTGTTGATGGCATTCTACCAATTATCTGTTGGGCAAATTGTGCATTCATTATGTTATAGGAAAAGATTTGAGCAAATCCTTTTCGAACAACAAGAGAATTTCCTCAATTACATGGTAGTTTGGTGAAGTGTTTCCTCCCCCTGCTGGTGAAAGCACAGTGCTAATATGAATACCTATGGGCCTTTGCAGACTACTAGAAATAGTGCAAATTGAGTCCACTTTTAGGGTTAGGGTTAGGGAATCATGGGAACTGTATTTTATTGTGGCACCAGAGCTCTCTTACAGAGAGGTTCAATGTCTCAGAAAAAAAACAATTCCCATGATTCCCTAGCACTAACCCTAACCCTTAAAGTGGACTCAATTTGCACTATTTCTGGCAGTCTGCAAAGGCCCTATGTGTGGACTGCAACTGTATCATTTCCTGGAAGTTTCCAATATTTGGAGGACATTGAAGACCTTTCAAACTGCCACTGCTGCACTGGGGAAGAGATACTTATAGGAATAACTTCCCAATGGCAATGACAGTGGATGTGAAAGAGCAGACATAACATCCTAACAAGCCAACAGACTATTTAAAACATATGAAGCCTGAACTTTAAATCTCCAGAAAAGAAAAAAATCCTGCAGGGAACTGGATGCTTCAACAGATATTTTGATATAGATGCTGTGATACAAAGAAACCTAGGACACCACACTGGAAAACAGTGAGCCAGTGTTACTTGTTCAGGTGTCACACACTGGTAAAGGTCTGATGCCACTACATAGGATAGCCCTGCTGCAGAATATTTCTGCTATTATCATTTATGAAGATGGAAATGATTATTTAATTTACATTTTGCTGTTCTTCATAAGAGTAGTGATGACCATCTGAGGTGGATATGAATGTTTCTTCAGCTATGAAATGTCTACACCCGATCTGCTCAAGGGAGGTGGGGAGGAAAGATGTATTCCCTCTACACTGGCATGTATCCTTCAATTTCAATGGTCTCTTCATGGGCACAGCCTCTCCTCTTCTCTTGTTTCCCTCCTGGTATCTTATTAGGCTTTTATGAGCCATCATCATAATAAATAATAAATGCTGACTCAGCACCATTTTTTAAAAAAAATAGCTTTCTTGCTATAAACTATAAGGTTACCATCTCATTGTTTTGATTTTGCATTTTGATAATACAGTAATGCATAACCAAGCTGATGTGCCATGCCTGCACTCAGAATAAGTTGATTTCCTCACAGTACTATGGAGGTTTTGGAAATGGTAGTAGAAATGGAAAAGTTGGTAGAGATGAATTCCTAGCTAGGAACATAAGATGCTGTCAAAATACATCAAATCACTGCTCCAACTAAATTTTATTGCTTACAGTGACTAGTTGTATCTCACAGGTTTGAGAAAGAAGCCTGTCCCAGACCCAGAGGTGCCAGAGACTGATTATGGGACCTTTGCCTGCAAGGCATGTGGCCTTTTTTAGTATCCATTATAAGTTTAACTGCTCAACCCTATCCCAGATTTTACATCGTATGGTAGTGTGTCATTATCTGTCAATTTACTTCTTCTTCTTCCGTCTCTCCTAAACACACTCCTTGGTCCCTACACTTTCACAACTTTTACTGAATTGTGAATGCACAGAGAGGAGAAAGGATGAAGTAAAAGCAGCTAGGGCTACATTCTCAGCTATTACTACAGACATACAGTCTGGGAGATACATATTTTGCCACCCTTTACTCATGGATCAGTGAGAATAAAACACTATGCTTCCAAGAGTTAGCAAAAATCTATTTCTTCAGTGACAATTGAGGGCCTGAGCATGCTCAGAAGATTCTGTCCAGATACCTAGAAACACAGGGCTATCTAGAGACCCATTTCATTTTTTGCAATCTCCCAGGTGCCATTTTGCTTCCTTCTTTATACAAAGAAGGTGAGGAAAGTGAGTGGACAGACTTTCTCATCACTGATAAGATATGGTATCTCAACACATTTGGATATGCCTTCACAGAAATAGTCAACCACTGCTGGGGAACTTTTTGGGAACCTTTTGGTGATAACTTGAAAACCCAATGTTTTCCACAAAACTCCCAATGTTCATAAAAAGCCCCAAATGCAAATGTAATAATAATGGGCAGTATTCCATACCAGCTGCTTAAACTTGATTAAGTAATGCCTCCTGGCCCAGCCCTAAAAGAACTGACAGAAACATCATTCATCCATGCTCTGATCACTGACAGAATAATCTCCTCTACAATAGAACAACCACAACATGAATGTTTCAGAAACAATACCAAAGACAGAAGGGAGAAACTAACAAAGTACTGAGATATGGTATGTTAAGTAAATACTATATACCCCATGTAGTCCTATATAGTAATGATACAATGTCAGTTTTCCCCTCTGTAGATTTATCTACAGTCAGGGTTGAATTCACGAGAATCATAGTGTGTTGATATTATACAAATTCCTGTAATAGATTATTATTAAGTAGTTTGAATATTATCTTCATTACTAGATAGTATAACTAAAGGATTACTTTATGGTATGTTGATGTTTTGGGTTTCAGCCAGATCCAGGGCTTTAGTACATAGGAGTTGTAGTATTCATATGAAGTGTCACAGTCATGTGCCTTTAAGAGAATTTACTGTATTAGAGTTTCACCTGCAAACCATTACCCCAAGGTTTGTATAAAATTTCCTGCACAAAACAGTAAAAAGAAAGACTGATTTTGTTAAATGGGAAATTGTTCCAGAAGAGAGGTAAGCTTTTAATGTTAAGAAATGGTAAATATTTTTTGTAAAAGATATGGGGTATTTCATGTTGTTATTTTTACATATTTAGAATGTTGGGAAGGATTATTGAAAAAAAGCATCTTGAACACTGAATTATGGAGTTTATTGTGAGCTGAGATATATAATCCATGACAACTGAAGAACATTCATATATTGAAATGGGTGTATAAAAATTCCAGAAGTAGGCATCTTGCTACCTGCTACCAGAAAGATTATCTACCAGAATATTTTGCTTTACTATCAGAAGCATTGGCTACCAGAATTATTTTTCTTCCATAGTATTTTTATTTGCTACTTACTTGTCATTGTTATAACAGCCTTACTGTAAAGACTAAAGAGAACATCATTTATCATCTGTGAAATTTAGTGCCTCTACAGACTGGCATAAAATGCCAGCATCAGAATGGAGTGGCAGCATGTCAACCACATGCTGCCTGCCCCGGCTCCAGCCCGATGCTGGTGTCATGCTGCCCACCTGACCTCATGGTGGGTGGCATCACTCCATTTCTTTGGTACAGCGTTTAGATGTGCTGCATGAAAGAAATGCCAAAAACCCATCACCATGGTAGCAAGGGTGGCTTTTTGCCATTTCAGAGAGGAATGGCATTTTGTCACTCCTTTTTGAGCTGGAAAACCACCAGATTGGGGCCATGGCATGCGGTTGCTGTGGCCCCAATCTGGTGAGCAAAGGGGCAGTGGCAAGCCACCCCTTTCCTGCTGTCTATACAGCCCCATAGTCCACCAGACTCCATTTACTACTACCTGTTCTCTGCAGCGGAGTCCAGAAGGATTTGGGTTAACATTTGGACTTTAATTGAGAAACTGTTTTATTTAATATTTTGTATGGGTATTCGATGGTTTTCACTGTTAGCTACATGATGTCATTGTAAAATATAATTCAATATCATGTTTAAGTGGTGGTTTCAGTTATTTGGGATATATAATATTTAGTTAACATACCATATCTCAGTTCTTTGTTTGTGTCCCTTCTATCTTTAGGATGATCTCCTCCCCATGCAGCTGATGCTCAATAAAGAAGGTTGGGAAGGGAGTTACCATTGTGGTAATAGTATCATCATTGTGAGTAAGCAGCAATTGTGAATATGGAATAGACAATATGAATGAGTAAATCTAGATAACTGTTTCATACTCATGATCGCTCCTTAGTCAAGATTGTGACACTATTGCTCCCTCCAACCTACTTTACCAGGCATCATCTGCACAGGGAGAAGGCACAGTGATCAGAACATGGGTGAGATATTTCTGTCAGGGTTGGTGATTGGAACAGGAATTAGAATACTGGCTAATAATAATAATAATAATAGAAAAATGTGGAGAAACTCTTTTAATCTTGCTCAGCAAAACTGGAGTTGAATTGCTCTGCTACTTGCTTTGCAGCATTTTGACAAGGAAGAATCCCTGTTCTGATCATGCCAGCTGCTGGAACTAGAGTTAGCAAAGCATTTATCCTCTTATTAATGCACTTGTCTGTGTTAGTTCCCTTGCTCCCCAATTTTACTGCAGGCACAAAACTCTAATGCTTTGACTTGCTGTACAAACCAAATTCATTGTTTAGTCAAATGCAGGATGCTATTAACTGCTGATAGATCATCTCTTTGCTGGAAAGATAAAAAGGTATGGCAAGGTGCCCTAGACACAGTTGGTTAGTAACTTTGGAAGAACAATGCTTGAAAGGGAAGTGGCAGGAGACATGGGGGCTGTTTGCAATTGATGGAGTGCTTTTCTGCATCATGAGTGGAAAATAAATTGTATATGGAAGTAAGTGGAAATGTCAGCTTAGTGGCACAACTGTAGTCAAAAACACATTGTTGCTGTATTCAGGAGATACTCACAATACATTTCAAATTCTAATGTATTTTATTTATATTAATGTTAAAGATAATGATAAGCATAATTCTTCTTACAAGTGTTCAAAGTCATCTGCCACCTAATGACTCATCCCTCATAGAACTGCAAATTGATAACATTTTAAGTTAGCTCTTCTCTTATACTTAGGTTGATAGTGTGGGAGTCTAAAAGATGTCTTATTTTGGCTTACTTTTCTTAAAACAGCAAGGTTAACACAACCTATCTATCCTATCTTATGAATATTGGAAGACACATTTTATTCAGTTTGTCTTGTGTGTATGTGAAAAAGAGATAGACCAAGAAAGGAATCCTTTTAGGAATCTTAACAGTCATCTGAGCATCTTTCATTCCTATATAAGACAAAGGTTGGTTTGGAACTAAAATAAAAATAAAAATGGGAAGAATAAATTATTACATTTCAACAGATCTCCAGAATTTCCAATGAACCCAATATACAAAAGCAGAAAGAAAGCAAAAAATATGGAATCAAAGAGCTGATGCACAAAAATGCTGAGATCAGAGTGAAAACTGGATTTCTTGAAAGACAACGCCAGCTGAGGTAACTGAGACATTATCTCTGGCACTTCAATTGAAGCTGAAGTTTGTCTTGTTATGTTGCAACAGCTTCATTCTATTTTCATTTTCAAGCTGAGATGTGTGTTGTTCCACTAAAACAATCTCTTCATCCTCTTGATACATACGCAAACCAGAGGAGTAGTACTAACGTAGTTTCTTATATAACTGCTTTCTGTTTGCTTTGAAGATGGAGCATTTATCCTTATACTATATCTTCCTTTTGCTTGGTTTCTTTGCTAGGCCTTGAGCACAAAAGAGAGGCTTATGTTCAAAGTATGCATTTTGTTTTCCTAGGATTCCATGGTCATTATGAATATCTCAGTGGCACATATAGGAAAGCCACAATATTTGAGGATTGGTTAGTAGAGCTTGCAGCAATATAATATGGATGTTATGAAAGTAATAGTTTTACCATATGTATTAATGATTTTGCTCCTTCTTCTCCCAATGCAAAGAGCACCTCTCTCCACTTTTTCTATGTGAATGCAACAATATTTAAAGCTACAGAAGTGGACTGATATATTTTCTCAGTCAGTAGTTTTGAATCCAAGAAAGCTGTGGGAAATATTTTATCATTTTCTATCACTAGTGATCATCCACTATTGGATAATCACATTTAATGCTGCATAATCAATGTCTAGGATTTTTTTAAATGACTCTAGAACAGTGATAACAGTAAGTTTTGAAGAGCAGAAATATATTGTGAACTGATGTTAGACCCCATATACATTCCAACAAGAAAAATTCAAAATGAAGTAAGCAATTTTTGTAGGAAATGGTGAGGTGGGGAGAGAGAAAAGGAAATCTTTATTATCACCTCATTCAATTCATAGTGTATGATAACATCAGTCTTTTTATTTAATGCCTGAAAAAGGTAGCCAAGATTTTTTTGCCAACACAACTATGGGCCTTTGCAGACTACCAGAAATAGTGCACATTAAATTGAGGCACTGTCCTGGCTCAGTGCTAGGGAATCATGGGAACTGTAATTTATTGTGGCACCAGAGCTCTCTGACAGGGAAGGCTCAATGTCTCAGAAAAAACTACAATTCCCATGACTCCCTAGCACTGAGCCAGGGCAGTGCCTCAATTTAATGTGCACTATTCTTGGCAGTCTGCAAAGGCCCTAAGTCAATGGAAGAGGTAGTGCTTGTGGAGGTGATATGAAGGCAGGAAAAAAGGGCTGCAGATATCATGAGGACAGGAGGGACAACAGCATAGGCAGCCCCATCAGGTGATAAAGTTACCTTAATAGTTCTTGAGCTTCCTGGTGGCTAGTAGGGCAATTTTATTTTCTGATGAGAAGATCTTTCACAACACTCCCTCTGCAACCATGCCTCAGTTTGAAAAGGACTTAGGCTGCATCTACATTTCAGAACTGATGCAGTTTGACATTGATTTAACTGCTATGGCTTAGTGCTATGGAACTGTGGGATTTTGTGATATTTAGCCTTCTTTGTCAGAGAACTCTGATGCCACAATAAACTAAAAATCCCAGGATTCCATAGCATTTAGTAATGGTAATTAAAGCAGTGTCAAGCTGTGTTAATTCTTCATTGTGGCATCAGCCTCAGAACAGTGTGATTCCAGCACTGTATATCTCCAACAGGATTCCAGCCTATGTACTCTGACCGTAGCATGATCATGTAGTTATATTTTACAGTTTTATATTTTAATAAAGTGTCTGGTATATGTTAAGAATTGTAAAACCGTGAATTATTTGTTTCCATTGGTTCTTGTGGCTTTTCACAGTTGTTATGGCTTGCTACAACTGTTAAATATCATTCTTTTCTTCTTGACTTCATTATTCATTCCATCACTAAGCTTGAATATAACTATCCATTCAGATCCTCTTTTAGTTCTTCGTTATATTTACATACCAGGTAGGCTTAGTGCCAGTAGCTAGGAAAGTGGGCAGTTTGTCAGGTGTCCTTCTGCTAACAAGTAGAACCATTAAAACGCTGAACAAAAATGTATCCTAATCATTGAAAAAATTAATTTATTTCTTCATGTGTACAATAGGTATTGTGGTTATTTTTCATTCATTTTTAATCACCTGGTTACTGTAGAAAAATACATCTGACACCATTGGAAGAGAAAGGTTAAAACACACTTGGGTCCAAAAGACATTACAGAAATAATCTCCATACACTTCCCCCCTTAAAAATGTCATTGACACATAGTGAGAACAATTCTCTAACCAGTTACCAAGGGCCTATACAGACTGCCAGAAATAATGCAGCTTGAGGCCACTTTAACTGTCCTGGCTCAGTACTAAGACTCATGAGAACTGTAGTTTATTGTGGCACCAGAGCTCTCTTACAGAGAAGGCTCAATGTCTCGGAAAAAAACTACAATTCTCATGATTCCCTAGCACAGAGCCAGGACTGTTAAAGTGACCTCAAGCTGGATTATTTCTTACCCTTTTACATCAAAACTAATAATAACATAATATAACATTTGTTTGAATATATAATATATTCTCTCCCTGCTTACAGATGTTCCGGCTGTCTTGACAAACTATTGGCCATTATATTATCTTTACCTTTCATGTACCAAATCAAAAAATCAAAATCTTGGAGTATTAAGATTTCATCTCAGTAATTTGCCTTTGTTATCTTTCATGTGATTCAGTCAACATAAAGGAGAATGATCTGTTCTTACCACAAATGTTCTCCTCCGCAAATATGGTTTTAATTTGTTTAAGCCCCAGACTATGGCTATACATTCTTTCTCAATAGTGGCCAAATGCTTTTCCTTCAGTAACAACTTTTTACTTAGGAACAATGCTGGGTGCAATTGACCATCTTTACCTTCTTGGCTTAGTACTGCCCTATTCCTACATTGGAGGCATCAGTAGTTCATACAAAAGTTTTTTAGTAATCTAGGGTCACCAATATGAGTACAATAGTAATCAATCATTTTAATTCATTAAGTGCGTTATTACACTTTTCCAACTATTGGATTTTAATAGTTTTTTTCCTTCTTTGTCAAATTGGTCAAAGGACTTGCAATAATACTGAAGTTAGGAATAAACCTCCTATAATAACCTGCCAGTCCCAAAAATTATCTGACACCTTTCTTCAAAGTCAGAATTGGCCAATTAATTATAGCTTCAACTTTTGAAGTTTCAGCCTTGATGTTTCCACTTCCGACCACATAACCTAGATACCTGCTATCTCTTTTTCCAACATGGCATTTAGAACTTTTAACAGTTAAACCAATCTTTTTTATAAGTCTCTCTAAGACTTCTGCTAGGTGTCCCACATGTTCTTTGCACAAATTACTAAACACTCCAATGTCATCAATATAGGCCACTCCACAATGTTTTAAATCGGCCAATATCTTATCCACTAAACGTTGGAAAGTTCAAATCAAGAGTAGTAATATACTGAGCTCCACCCATTTTCTTAATTAAATCTTCAGACCTAGGCATGGGATAAGCATCCATCTAAGTTATTTTGTTAAGTTGCCTATAATCTACACAAAATCGGATGGTATGGTCAGTCTTTTCGACCAATACTACAGGTGAAGCCTAAGGACTTTCCAATGGTCTAAGCATCACCTCAATTTCTCTAGCAATGCTATCAGCCAATGATCAGTTCCTCTATATGGAGAAGTAGCAATGGGATTAGTATCTCCAATTCTAATACAATGGTACACTCCTTTTACTCTACCAGGTAGATTTGAAAAGATGTTCTTATATTTGTTTATCAGGGCAATTACTTCTTCCTTTTGATGAGAAGTAAGGGAAGGGTCAAGAGTAACATCTTGTGCACTTCCTCCCAAAACGTTTTCAGGTTCCCAATTTGGAATTGGAATTTCCTCTACCTCTACCTTTTTAATGGCATATAGCACCAAATTTTCCCTTCTGTGGTAGGGTTTTAACATATTAACATGATTCAATTTACAACCAATTTCATTTCCCAAGTCCACTATGTAATTCACATCTTTGATTCTTTTGGAAATCAGAACCCCCCAAATCCGAAATTAGTTCAATTGGGAATCCTAATTACAAAAAACGTTTACTAAGGCATTCACTACTGTAGTTGTTTCCATGTTTTGTAATGCTACTGCTTCTGGATACTTTGTAGCATAATCTACTACCACAAGTATATATTTATTTTCTCTCTGAGTTGATTGAGGTAACATTCCTATTATGTCCATGCCTACTCTCTGAAATGGCTGTGATATCAGTGGCATGGGACAAAGCTATGCTTTAGTCTTGTCTCTGCCTGTGCCCATTTTCTGGCAAGTATCACAAGACTTACAAAAGTGTTTGATATCTTTTCCCATTTTTGGCCAATAGAAATTCTGAGATATTCTTTGTGTAGTTCTCTTGATTCCTAAATGACCTCTGAATGAGCTAGCATGAGCTAATTCCAATATCTTGTTTCTATATTTCATAGGAACAATTAATTGTCTATGCATTTCTTTAGTATTATGCTTGCATTTCAAGGTTTTTCTGTATAATTTATGCTGTATGACCTTGAATCTGTGAAGATGTTCCTCATTTAATTCTAAGTCTTCTTCCTCAATTAACATAATCATTCATGATCAAACTTTTTCCTTTCTTTTCTTCATGTATTAGTTTGGCTTGTTCTGAGGAATTTTTCCTTTCTTGTTGCCTAGTAGTAACTAAGGAATATCTAAGGTGTCTAAATCATTCCCAATGAGACAGGGCACTGGAATAGCATCATGGATTGCAAACTTCCATGGCATCTTATGTCCTCTGAATGTGATATTTAATTGGGCTATTGGAACTGAAAATGCAGGACCTCCTAAACCCTTCAGAATCATGGTCTCATCTGGGCACATGTATTGATGTTCCACTAAGTATGGTTTAATTATACACACTTCTGCTCCAGCATCTCTATAACCCCAGATACAAGTATCATTTATTGGTATAACTTCTTTTGTGTTCTTCTGAGCTAAGATTCTGGGGTGTAGTTGATACCAATAAACAAGCTTGTGGGAGCTGTGAGCTTGCAGAGTCAGTTACTCTCTCAACTGCTGTGTCCATGACACCTCAGAACTCTCCTTGTGGCCACAGTCTTTCTCTGTAGGCTTGACTGATTTTATATAATATGCTGCTTTTGTACCTCCCTTTATTTCTTTATTATTCATTTTAGGACAATTATATTTCAAATGTCCTCAATTGCCACATTTATTACATGCTCTATAGCTCAGATCTGGTGACCTTCTCTAGTCCAACTACTTCTCTTATTGGCCTCAGAGTCACACTCTCTTGACCCAAAATGTTTCCTCTCAGCCTCATTTGTCCAATTTTGTTGCCAGGAATTAATTTTTGCCCCCCATCCCCAGATCTATCCCTCAAAACTTGCCAGTTTTTATAATTCTTCTTGTCATTATAATGAGATTTTACCTCAAGTTTTGACATTTTTTTTGCTTCCTTCTTCTTTTATTAAGACTAAATGGTACATCATCTGGGCTGCTTCAGCCACTGTCTGAGGTTTTTGATCTTGTACCAACCATTTATATTTTTGAGAGATGATATTGTAAAATCACTCCAAGCCTATTAAATTTTGTAATTTCTCTTTTAAATGCACCTTAGACCCATTTATCCAACTTTTTAATAGGTAATCTAATTGACATCCTAATTCAGCATAGGTTTCATCCCCTCTTTTCTTTAAAACTTACCATCTCTTTGAACAAGTCATAGTTTTGGGGATTTTTCTCCCCTCATTTTAGCATATATTTCTGATAATCCTCCACAGATTTGTGATCTTAAATAACTCACTCTTTCCTCAGTCTTTATAAAAGTTCTCTCAAAGTTTGTGAAGAAGGAGTCAATGGTATCTCCTTTATACTATCATGAGAGTCTCTTCATGTCAATTTGAGGCAACCTATTTACCTCAGTAACATAATAATAATAATAATAATAATTGTTATTATTATTTATATCCCACCCCTCTGAGAACAATCGGTGTAGCTAACAACAATTTACAGTTTGTATTTGAGGTTCCCAGTCTGACTGTCTCATTCTCAACTGAAAATCCATATTCTTCTCTCTTAAAATTCTTTCATTTTCAATCTCTGCTTGTCCTAATGCTTGTTTTCTTTCTGTATCTCTTTCTTCCAATTTTATTTATTTATTTATTTGAAGTATTTATACCC
>CM034701.1:96252072-96264496 GCA_020142125.1 Phrynosoma platyrhinos
CAAATTGGGAGGAGTAGCTAATACCCCAGAGGACAGGATCAAAATTCACTTGCACTTATGGGCAAGCCAGTTTGCTAATAGGACTGTCTGGTTTTGGTGTGACAACCAGGCAGTCGTGCATGTAGTAAACTCTCAGTCATCCAAGTCTCCTAAAGTTATGGGTTTGGTAAGGGCGATGGTGTTACAGTGCTTGAATTATAATGTGTTATTTAAAGCTCAACATGTTCCTGGTGTGCTTAACCCTTTGGCGGATGCTCTCCAGGTTCTGACAGCTGGCTGCCAAGGTGTCTACACACCTGTTGAAGGTACTGGCGTCACTCTGGAGCCTTGGAGATTAGAAGTTGATAAAGCAATTTTGAACTCCATTGCCCCGTCTACACGCAAGTCCTACCAAACAGCTTTGAATTTGTTTAATCAATTCTTAAAGGAAATTGGGGAGTATCAAAAGTGGCCCGTTGATGTTGACTTGGTCCTTTGCTTTATTGTCTATCTTAAGCATGCAGGACTTTCACCTGTCACTATCAGGGGAAGGTTGGCCACCCTGGCATTTTACTCTAGGGCAAAGGGCTGTTTTGATCCTACTAATGACTTTAGGGTCAAAAGAGCTGTGGAGGGATGGTCCAGAGAATCCCCTGACACAAAGGATTCACGATTGCCAATAACTGGCCCTGTCTTTGTTAAGTTATGGGATCAATTAGCCCATACTTCTTATTCACCTGGGGAAGAAGCTTTATTTAAAGCAGTATTTGCTATAGCCTTTTTTGCTGCTTTAAGAATCAGTGAGATTGTGCCTGGATCCCGTAATGATAAATCTGGCAGGGCACTATCAATTTCTGATATTAATCTAACAGGACAAGGGATTCAAATTCACCTCAGGCATTCTAAGACTGAGCAGTTAGTAAAGGGTCAGTCTATTTTCTTGGCGAAAGTGCTGCAAGGTCAAATTTGCCCAGTGATAGCGATGATTAACTATTTGAATATTAGGCCTAATTTGTCTGGCTACTTGTTTATTCACTTGTCTGGTTTGCCCTTAACACAATTTCAATTTAGGGCTTTGTTAAAAAATACTGGAAGGAGGGCTGAGGTGCTTCAAGAATGTTTCTCCTTGCACTCCTTTCATATTGGAGCTGCGACAGCTGCGGCCACTCACGGTTTGAGTGAAGTTGATATTTGCAGAATTGGCAGGTGGCGTTCACGTGCATTTAAGTCCTATGTCAGGCAGTTAGGTAACCAGGCTCCTGATAAGCCTCATTAACCTGTTTTGTTTTGTTTCAGCTGGCTTTTATTGTGGCAATATATGGATCGTGGGCCACAGCCTGGTCTTCTGGGCAGAACGCCACCTTTTGAAGCAGGCACAGGCAACGTTTTTGAGACCTGGGCCGGTCTCCCATTGCCCAGGTCTCAGCTGGGCCGAGGGGGGGGGAAATGGCGGAGAGCGCGTGCGCACCCTCCATCGCCGCGCGCGACCCCCCACACACACGGTAAATATCAACAAATTTACAAACCCCTTCCCCCAGAAATGTCGTATTTCATTGTACGTCATTTCCTTTAAATTTGTTTGGTTCTGATTCCATGCTTATAGCTGGCCAAACAGATAGTTAAGGACATGCAAGAAGTCCAAAAGATTTTGTCAGGTGCTGTGTTCCTTTGGACCAAACTGGTGCCAAGACGTTGCTGGCCTGGAGGGCAGAAGGACACAGCAATTAATAATGCTCGGTGCTGGCTTAATCGTTATGTGGCTAAGCAGCTCTCTAATATGGGCATCTTTTTAGTGGAGCTTGGTATTAAACTTGATCGGCTGCAGCTGTACAGGGGGGGATGAGGTCCACCTCTCTCCAGAGGATCGGAGATGTACATAACAGCATTCTCTGACCAAATTCTAAAAGTGGTCTGCGGGGGAGGGGGAGAGGGGATGCCTAGCTAGGCTGGCCCTCTCTTGTGGTGGGTAATGACCCCTACCCCACAGGAAAATTTAATCTGGCTATTTAAATTCATTGGGGTAAAATTGGCATAAAACAAATTTAAAGGAAATGACGTACGATGAAATACAACATTTCCGGGGGAAGGGGTTTGTAAATTTGTTGATATTATTGTTTACTTGTTTTATCACATGTGGTGAAGGACCACCCACTTGGGGGTTACAACTTCGCTTACACACTTGACAAATTTGTTAATGTTTATTGGTTTGTTAATAGACCCTGTACAGCTAAATAAAAGTTGTGGCCTGTTTAAACCCAAAAGAGGCATCTCGTGTCGTTTATGCCAGTGCAATTAGTTTACATGTACAAAGAATTCTATCCATGCATGTACATTTTGTCTGCTGAAAAACTAACCTATCTACAACTCTATGTAAAAATTCATTCTGAACTTTGCCAAATGTGCTACCACCCTACAGGCATGCAGTGCTTCATCAGAACTTAGGGCCTTTGCAGACTGCCAGAAATAGTGCACATTAAATTGAGGCACTGCCCTGGCTCAGTGCTAGGGAATCATGGGAACTGTAATTTATTGTGGCACCAGAGCTCTCTGACAGAGAAGACTCAATGTCTCAGAAAAAAATACAATTCCCATGACTCCCTAGCACTGAGCCAGGGCAGTGCCTCAATTTAATGTGCACTATTTCTGGCAGTCTGCAAAGGCCCTTAGTCATTGTAGCTTTCAAATATGGCATATTTGAAGAAATTCAACTGGACAGTTTCTTTGCAAATTTACAAAGAAATCAAGAGCTCAACAACAACAATAATTTATATTCCGCCCCTCTGCAGGGCAACCAGGGCAGCTTGCAACATTATAGGGCATTTTGGAGGATGGCATACAGCAATCTCCTCTTCCTGTCACTGCCATATGCCACTGGCATCACCACTGTCTTTTTTCTCTCATATTCCCCTCCTCACTCTTTGTCCAATGATGCAGAAATGCCACAAAGCCCTGAATAAGAGTTAAGCTATGGAAACCCTGAATGCCATGTCTCCTGTTGGCTAGCATTATAATTTTATTTGTTTATTTATTTATTTTAAAAATAGCTATACTCTTATTTCTTTGTAAGAATTAGATAAAATGTGCAGGCAGGATAGCCACTTAAGAAGGGATCACATCTTCCAAATTACAGAAAATAAAGCAAAACAGCTTCATTTATATATCGCTTCATACCATGCTATCCAGTGTCTCAGCAGTTTACAACTGTAATTTCAGAAAATAAGTGCAGATACATTTGAGGTATATACTTTCAAAATTAAACAAGTGGAACTACCAATAAGTTTATAATTTGTTGGCATATATGAAAGAAATTTTCTAGGATAGTTGCCTGTGTGAGAGAATCAAAGCTGATAAATTTCAGGTGACTAGGTTAGGGTTTTTTTGTGAAAGAGACATCTTCCTGTTTGGGGAATATCCAGCACACACACACACACACACCACTTATCTGTATCTCTGTATCCATTTATGTTCTTTGTGGATTATTGTCCTAAAAATGATAACATAGAGGTGGTCCCAAGCAACAAACCTGCAAATAAGTTAATAACTTCAGTGTTTTATGTGGAAATGTTCACACATGGGTAGGAGAATGAGTAACAGTAGGTCCCTTACCTCCTTCTCTTTGATGGTGGTTGGGAAAACATTTGTATGAAACCTGCAAATATTCTAGAGATGTCCACAGTAGATGGGAAGTACCAACATTTGAGATGATTATGGAGCTGCATTGCCAGAAAACAAATTTAAAGCTATTTAGCAGTGAAGTATGGTGGCATTGGAAGAATGGCCTTCTCATGGTACTATCATTGCTTCATACCTTCTCATCATTTTATACCTTGTGTATAAAATGTCAGTTGTGTGCGACTCTCTCTCTCTCTGTATTTATTAAAAGAATTATTATTCTTGGCTAGTTTCTGTCTCACTCTTTTTCTCTCCAGACAACAAAAAAGAAGAAAACTGAAATAATGAGTTTATCAAATTCATGCTCCTTCCACCAAAATACAGTGGATGCAGAACATCTGGCAAAAATATGCCAGAGAATCAGAAGATGGACCTATAATTCCTATTCTTTACCTCACTTCCTCTTGGAATTTAAATAGAAAGAAAACATTAGGGACTTTTTTTTGCCTCCATGTACCTTTTAAAGCCCTCAGGTCACACAAAACTTTGCCGAGGTTAAGCTCTGAAAGCTTTGGAGGAAAGTCCAATTCAGGAAGTACCAGAACAAATCAGAGGTGGTCTGATTTAGCTTCGATTTTATCCACATCAAGGGCACAGGTCTAGTAGCTTGGTGTTAACTAAAGTAAGGAATTGAATCTTCTTGCATTATCAGGAAGTCTCAAGTCATGAATGCCTAACTCACATTTCTTCAAGCAGGCTGACCTCTCTGAGGGTTCCATAAGACATTTCTCCTGAGGGATGTTGCAGGTATATACACCATTGGCCCTAGGGCTCCACCTCTACTACATTTTACAATCTACTTTCAGATTGTATTGCTATACTTGGCAAGAGTACATCTCTGGCTCAGTAATGGTCCCTTGATTCCTCTTTTCTATCTGGTATTCATGAAGCCCAGTTTTGTAAGGTTCTGAGTATAGCCTTCCCTGGCCCCAGTATACTGGATAATTACCAGGTAGTTGCCATCATTCCTTTGTTGACCAAGGTACTAGAATGAGTGGTGAACTCTGAGATCCAGGAGGTCTGAAATAAAATGCATTGAATAGATCTGCTTTAGTCTGGTTTCAAGCCTGGTTATGGGACAGAGACAGCTTTGATCATGTTGGTGGCCAACATATTCTGGAAACTGGACAGGGGGAATCTGTCCCCATTGGTTTTGCTGAACCCCTTAGTGGCTTTCAGTGCCAATAACCTATCATTCTGGGCTGCCTTGATAGGATGGAACTTGGATGGCAGTGTTTTACAGTTCTTTCTTAGAGGGTTGAACACATAAATTAGTGCTGGAAAGCTCCTGTTCAACCCCCTGGCCATTGGCCTGTGGGGTTCCATTGTTCTCAGTTCTGTTCCCTATCTTATTTAGAATCATAGAGTGGGAAAAGACAACAAAGTCCACCAAGTCCAACCCCCTGCCATGCTGAATACATGCTATTTTATATATAGTGGGAGAGGTTGTCTGAATTTTTGGAGTCAGTATGCCAGTGACACCCAACTCTATATTATTCCTTTCCATCTCAACCCAAGGAATCTGTTTCAGTCCTAAACTGGCATCTGTCATCAGTAATGGACTTGAAAAGGGTGAGTAGCAATAGCAATAGCAATAGCAATAGCATTTACATTTCTATGCTGCTTAATATGAACTCAGCACTCTCTAAATGGTTTACAATATGTAAGCCAATTGCCCCCAACAAGCTGGGTACTAATTTTACTGACCTACAAAAGGATGGAAAGCTGAGTCAACCTTGGAGCCCCTGGGATTGCGTTCACAACATTGTGGCTGCAGTACCAGCATTTAACCACTGTGCCACTGGGGCTCCTTGAAACTTATGGGCTCTACAGACTGCTCAAAAGGGGTGGCTCTGTGCCACCCCCGGGAACACCAGATTGGGGCCATGGCAACCATCTGCAGCAGCCTCAATCCGGCACTTTGCTGCTCTAAAAAGAGCTGGCAAATGCCACTCCTTTTCAGAGCATCAAAAAGTCGCCCTTGCCACAGTGACAATTTTTCAGCATTCCTTTAGCACAACATGTGTGAACGCTGTGCCAAGGGAATGCCCTGACATGTCCCCTGTCTGGGTGGGTGGCATGACAGCAGCATTGGGGTGGAGTCGGGGCAGCTGGCGTGTGGTCACCATGCCCCGACTCCACTCCTGGGCCAGCCCTTTTGGCCAGTCTGTACAGCCCCTCAAAGAGGTAAGAGGTGCTCCTTAGGTGAAGAAAGGTGCTCCTGGTCAATTGAAAGGCAAGGAATAGAGTTTTAGCCTGTGCTGGATGGGTTGTACTCTTCCTGAAGAAACAGGTCCATAGCTTGGATATACTCCTAGATTCAACTCAGAGCCTGGGAGTGCATGTTTTTTTCAGTGGTCAGGAGTGTATATGCACAAATAAGGCTTGTGCACCAGCTATATCAATTCCTTCAGGCATCAGACCTGGCTTGGTGCCACATGTCTTAGTTAGATTCCATTTGGATTACTGTAATGTGCTCAGTGTGAAGCTACTTTCAAAAGTATTTGGAAATTAGAGTAGATCCAAAGAGTGTCAGCCAGATTGTTCATGGGGCCTGGCTAGAGAAAGTAAAGCATACCTTGTTTCAACAGCTCCACTGGCTACAGGTCCATTTCCTGGCACAATTAAAAGTGCTAGGTATGACCTTTAGTCAGTGTGGTGTAGTAGTTTGAGTGTTGGATTATGACTCTGGAGACCAGGCTTCAATTCTTAAGTTGGCCATGGGTGACCTTGGACAAGTCATATGGTCTCAGCCTCAGGGGAAGGCAATGGGAAACCTACTCTGAAATCTTGTCAAGAAAACTCCATGATAGGTTTGCTTTAGGGTTGCCATAAGTCAGAAATGACTTGAAGGCACACAACAACAATATGCTATTTAGAGCTCTATGTGACTCAGGTCCAGATTATTTGAAGAACTGTGTTCTTCTAATGAACTTGTCCATGTTTTGAGATCTTCTGAGGAGGGTCTTCGCTCTGTCTCTTCAGCCTCACAAGTACATCTGATGGGAATGAGGAGGGAAGTCTTTCTCTGGGGCTGCCCCAGGACTCTGAAATTCCCTTCCTTGTGAAACTAGTCTGGCACCCTCCTTACTATCTTTCTGTAGGCAAATGAAGCCCTTCTTATTCCATCAGGCTTCTCAGAATTTATATTTTGATGGAAAAATGGGCCTTGTATGGGTTGTTTTCTCCCTGAAGACATGATGCCTTTTTATTTGCTGTTGTTGTTTTTTTTTAAATTGTTTATGTTTTTAAACAGTTATATTTTTTGGAAGTTTAATTTTTTTAACTTTGCAAATGTTTAACTATGTTTGTTTCAGTTGTTGGAAGCCCCATTGAGACCCAAACTGGGAAAAAGGCAGGATACAAATAAATATACTATTACTACTACTATAGCCAAATTTCACAGCTTAGCCCTTTGATACCACTTTAACTGGCATGAATGGATCAATGGGATTTCTAGTTTAGTGACAATTCTCTGCCAGACAGTGATAACACTAGTTTATGGGTGTGAACTAGAGATTTTTGAGTACCTCACCAAACCAGAAATCCTAGAAATCTATGGGATGAAGTCATAGCAGTTAAAATGGTATCAAGCTGCTATAATTATGCAGAGCGGCTACACCCCAGCTTACTTATTTGTCCTGATTCATTCATTAGCTGTGTCATACATGTAATGCTGCATAGCAGAAAATAATAATAATAATAATAATAATAATAATAATAATAATAATAATAATAATAATAATAATAATAATTTATATCCCACCCCTCTGCTGATGCAATCAAAGCTTTCTGGTATTTCTCCATTCTCTGAATTGTGAGGTATAAGCCTGAAGCTTAATTGAGCTGCTTTATTATTTGAGTATTCTTTCTATAACACATTAGGGACTATCATACTAATGACAGCAGCTCCCATCCCAATTTACCCTAATAAACAAGATTAATTTGTATGCTGATTAATTTCCTCAGTTGGTCATCTTCTCAATCTTTGCTGAAAATCTAATTTGTTTACAATAAATTTTGTTTAACCTTTCTCCAGAAATTTGCAAGTGAAATGAATTTGTTATTTGCTTGCATCACAGCCCTCATTCACAATTGGTATATTACTAGAATGAGTTCTCATTCTGAAATGTGCCTTTTAATTGAAACAGAGCATGTTCAGTTCTTCTAAGGAAAGGAACAAAATCTCAAACATTATATATGCAAATACTTAAGTACCAGGGTTTAAAATCTGCATATGCAAACATTCTTTCATAACAATTTCACTCAGATTAAGATAGAGGAACAGTATGATATGGATTATGCATAGGATGATCTGTGCTGGGCTGATGATTAGATGCCCCTATCTTTAGGCATGGGGTAACCTAAGCAGTTATTCTAAAAAGTAAGTAGACCGTTATTCTAAAAATACAATCATGAGAATATAAATTTTGTTGTGGGATGAGCTGGAGAGAAGTCTTTAGAGAGCAGTTTTGTTGTGTTCATGTGTTAAACTGATAGTGTATCACATCCAACCTGTAGATGTTGTAACAATTTTAGGAAAGCTGCAATGTTCAGGGCTAGAAGCTAAGGGATGATATGCTCACCACTTACTTGAAAGACATAATGAAAAGCAGTCATCATGTAGTAAAAGCTGTAAATATTAATGTGATTCCATCCTTAGAAACTTTCAGACATTTTGGTGCTGCCCATATAGTCATACCTATTTATATCAGAAGTTCTGGAACCATATTTAGAGTTCCCTGGAAATAATTTCATACCAGACTGGTCTCTTCTAGATGGAGTGGGAAAATGTGACCATCTGCTTAAACTACTACATTCCAGAAACAGAGATGTCACTTTGATTTTTACATGTGTATGCCAGAAAATTGCCTCAAAGTATTTTTCTTAAGATAAGGAAACATATTCATAATAGCTTGCTTGAGCCTGTGAAGTCTTATTTCATGAGAAAAGTGTAAATATTTTGGCTTGCTGTGCCATTATTTTTAGAGTGTATTGTAGATGAAACATGGATGGAATGGAAAGAAATTCTGGCTTGAGAAGCAGAAAAAATTATTGATTCTTTCAACAGATACATGGAAGAGAACCTCAGATGCGCAGAAGGGAAATAGCATATTTTAATCTGAAATGTTCCAAAGATTGTGCCTAGCTATAATACTATTATTTTTGTATACTGCATCAAAAGAGTTGAAGGAGAACCAATCAGTACACTAAAGATTCTGAATGTAAGGCATTCATAACCTGTTTCCAGGAAACCCACAGAATTAGGGTCTGATCTAAAAATACATCTGGCAACTTTATTTCATTGCTAAACTGTTCTATACAGCTCTCCTATCACTTCACCTCGGTATCGTGATCTTCAGTTGAAACTCATTTCTTCTTATTCTCTCTGTCATGGTTAAGGTTAAATAATTTATCTTTCTTGCTGCAGCAATGGCCTGGCGTGCTTTTCATCAGATCTGTCTGGTAAGGAAGTTTTGGCATTTTCTCTTAGGTTTGGCTTGGCAGCCATTTCCTAAGTCTTCGGAGCCTCAGACAGAACAGCAAATAGTGCCTCCCTACCCATTCAAGCTTCAGCATAAATACTCAAAGTCAAGCCAGTTACTTTGGTACAGGAGAAAAGAAATCCTACAAATGGCTCCACAAATATCTGTCAGCAAAACTATAACAACAAATTACAGAACTAACAATTTTCTGCCAAATCTGCTGCTAGAGGCTGAACTCCCTTCCCTTAGAAGGTGGGAAACTGCATGTGATGGAGCATATTATGTGGTAAAAATGGTCCCCCATATCGCCTTTGCATATTTTTACACTGCAAACATTCTCACGGTAGTTTACAATTTGGACTAGGGATGGAAAGAAAATTTGTAATTTTTCTTCTTCTCAATGAGATAGGGTATCTTAACGCATCACAAAATATTCAATTTCATGACTATTCATGAAGAATTAATTTGTGCAAAAATGTGTGTGTGTTTACCTTTTTTTGTGCAAAAATTGTGCAAAATTTCCCCCTTCAAATCAATTTGGCATCCTATTAGTAACATACATTGTGTAATACCAGGGTCTGTCTTTTTATGATCATTGTGGAGCCAGAAATTCACAATCCTTCTCTCCAAATGACCCCACACTCCTCAAGACTCACCTTTCAACTGTGCTTTTCCCCTTGCCCCAGTACAACCATGTAGTGGCTAGAGGAGTCTACAGGAACCTTGTGTCCCATAACATCCTTATAGCCAGCTGCACAATGATAACATTCTCTAGGACCTCCAGAGGGTCCAGGAAGTCCTAAATGATTATTGCATGGTTGTTCTCTGGCTATAGGGACCTAGCTAGATTCTTCTCAGCTGCACCCCATCATCACCTGCCCATTACATATTTTATTAAGGGGGACATAGGAGAAACACGAGACCTGCAGAAGAGGAGAGGAGAAGAGAGAAGAGGAGGATTTCCACTTGCATGCAAGAATGAAATAACTGATATAGTCACAGATATCAGTTTTACCAAAGTCAGAAAGACTCCTTAGGCTATAGCCCAGCACACAAAGTTATACAGAATCAACACATTTTCCATTCATCGGGACTATGGCCCATCTTCAATCAAGCAGTTAAGTGTGTGCTTAATTTTAATTTTGGACTTTGATGACAAGCTATGTCTATATTTGAATTTTGATGCATTGCAGGTGTTTACATTGCAACCTTTCATAATTGTTCCACAATGCAAACATCTTTATATGGAATTTAAATGTCAACTCTGAGCAAACAGAGAAAAATATTTCCCCACGCATTTATTTTTGAACATGAAATTAGTTTTTTACTCTGACCAGGTTTACAGTCTATGCATCTTAGTCTTCTAAATGCAGTAGGCAAGGGAAAGGTTTCTTGCTAACTGCCCTTGAGTCAATCTCAATTTATGGCGACCCTATGGATGAGATATCTCCAAGACCCGCTGTCCTCCACCACTCTGCTTAATTCCTGCAACTCCATACCCATGACCTCTTTAATAGAGTCCATGCATCTATCATGTGGCCTTCCTCTCTTCCTACTTCCCTCTACCTTCCCCAGAATTATTGTCTTTTCCAATGACTTCTCTCTTCTGATGATGTGTCCAAAGTATGACAGCCTCAGTTTGGTCATCTTGGCTTCCAGGGAGGTTTCTGGTTTGATCTGCTCTAGGACCCATTTGTTTGTTCTTTTGGCTGTCCATGGGATCCTCAGTACTCTTCTCCAGCACCACATTTCAAATGAACTGATTTTCTTCTGATTGTCTTTCTTAACTGTCCAGCTGTGACATCCATACATGGTAATAGAGAATATAATGGCTTCTATGATTCTAACTTTTGTGCTGAATTGTATATCTTTGCATTTTAGAATCTTTTCTAGTTCTTTCATAGCCACCCTTTCCATTTTTAGTCTTCTGATTTCCTGACTGCAGTCCCCATTTCTATCAATGTTTGATCCCAGGTATGGGAACTCTTTTACTATTTCTATTTCTTCATGCCTAGGTTGAACTTGTGAAGGTCCTCGGTGGTCATTATTTTTGTTTTCTTTATGTTCAGCATTTAAGCCTGCCTTAGCATTTTCTTCTTTGATCTTCCTTAATAGTTGTTCCAGGTCTCTGAGGTTTTCTGCTAGTGTTATGGTGTTGTCAGCATATCTCAGATTGTTGATATTCCTTCCTCCTGTTTTCACTCCTCCTTCTTCTGTGTCCAACTTTGCTTTTCTTACTTTATACTTATGCATTTTCCTGTTTTATAGTTCTGTTGAGTCACTAGTATCTTAGTAAACCTCTATTAATTCTGAAAGAGAGTTTTATTTATTCCCCACCATTGCCTCCCAATATTCCAGAACTGCTAGCCAATATATTTCTACCTTGCACATTAGAAGACCCCCCACTAATAGATGATTGGCTGCTGAAAATTAGTGAAATGAGAGAAATAGATAGGCTAAGTATTCTGGTGAATCTTTGTGTGCTTTTCATATAGTCTTGATAGCTTAATCTAATAATCTCACCATAATCTCATTGTTCAGTTATCCTGGTGAAAGAGCCAAAGATACTGAAGAAGTCTCCAGGGCTGGTGGAACCAGAAGACAGACTGATTACACTAGGCTATTGTAAAATCAGAGAAATATATACATGTTGCTGGTATTTGATGTTGATACGACATGGCTAAATTGGGGGAGAAAAGTGTCATCAAGGTGTATTGTCAGCAGAGGGCTAAAATTTGGTTAAGATCTTACATTTCCTTAGAACCCAGTCCCACATTTGGTGACAGCTTGATGTTGCCACAGCAGAAAAGATGGTATAAGTCAAAACTTAACACAATGGAGAAATTCCACTTTATTGTCCTCCCTTCTTGCTGCTCTACCTAGCAGGATCCAGCTAAAGACATTTTGTGTTTATGATGTCCTTCCCTCATTCCCTAGTTAGAGTGTGGCTGAACTGGCAGCTGGATTGGAATCTGACACTAGATTAGATTATTGCAGTCTATGTGGAGATGTAAGATGATTTAGAAACAGCGGGCAGTGAAACAAGCAGCACAAGACTGCCACAGGAAAAGTTCTTATGGCACCTAGTTAAGGAAATTGTACTGGCTGCCAATCGGCTTCTGTTCTGAATTCAAGATACTGATGATGACATTTCAAGTCTTAAATGGCCTGGGTTTTTTTATAATTTTATTAAGAATTAAAAAACAAAACAAATGACACATAAATACACTTACAACATACAACAAAATTAACATACCCATATTTCCCAGAGTATAAGACGGGCATAT
>CM034701.1:96274190-96284294 GCA_020142125.1 Phrynosoma platyrhinos
ATACTATAATACCAGATTAAAAGTAACTTCCCAGAGATCATTCACAGCAGCTCCTAGGCTATGGAACAGCCTGCCAGAAGAGATCCATCTTATTACTACACTAGAAGCCTTTAAGAAGGTGCTTAAGATGGAGGTCTTCCGGCGGGCCTATGCACCTGATCTCCCCAATTGTAACTCAGAAGCCTAATTGTACTATCTGATATGGCCTCCCAGATATGTGAAGATGACGACCAATCTGTGCACATGATTGGGTATTGGATTTTATTATATGGATTGTTGGGTTTTTATTATTGTTTTGATTATATACATTGTATTTTATATTTTGTATTTTTCTATATTTCTCTGTAATCCCGCCTCGATCCGTAGGGAGAGGTGGGAAAATACAAATAAAAACTATTATTATTATTATTATTATTATTATTATTATTATTATTATTTAGAGTGTTCCCTTTCCAAAGTTGTTCGAATATATGCAGTGTGTGATGGATATGACAAATTGTGCCAGTTACAGTCATTTGTGCTGCAGTGTAGCATCTTTATGAAATAATGGGCTACTGCTACTCATAAACATACAAAACATGTATGGGTAGCCTTGCAATTCCTCACCATACATTGACCTGAGTCATATTGATTACTGTCAACTGGAACATAGCCATTAGATCTACTGTTGACTGGTGAGTCAAAACTTAGACAGAACCTGTTATGTACTGTGGATCTATTCAAGATGGGACTAACAAGGGATGTGAGACACTATTATACACTGAGAGTGTAGCAATACACTCTCAGAGGAAAAACAACAAAGAATGAGACATATCCTCATCAAGAACTCAAGAAAAAAAATCATGAGTAAAGGGATAGTATGATGCAATCTTTGGTATATTTGCATGTAAAAGATAAAGGTAGTTCCTCGACATTAATGTCTAGTTGTAATGGATTGTAGGGAGTGGTGCTCATCTCTCATCTCTGTTTCTAAGCCAAAGAGCCAGTGCTGTCCAAGGACTGCTCTGGTGGACATGTGACCAGCATAGCTGCACCAGACACTGTTACCTTCTCACCAAAGTGATACCTATTTGTCTACTTCCATTTGCATGCTTTCGGACTGCTAGGTTGGCAGAAGCTGGGACTAGTGACAGGAACTCACCTATCATGCAGCACTTGGGCCTTGAACTGCCAACCTACTGATCTTCCAATCATCATAATTGGTGTTTTAACCACTAAGCCACCACATCCTTATACCGCATGTAGAAAAAGGCAAAAAAAAGGTAAGCAGTGGCATTTGTAGGCCTTTTGATTCCATGATTTCACCCCAGATATAAAGAATGGACTCCTGTGAAGAATAAAGTCATATTTCAGACTACACTGTTACTACTATCACAATCAGTTTTCATGATGTACATGGAAACAGAAGGTATCAATGATTGTCTTGATATGCTCTAAGTACATGAACATGAAGACCATTTGATAGAGTGAAGTACACATAGCCTTTTTCTGAAACAGCAAACACATATTAAAATAGATTGTAAGAAAAGCAAGGATGATGTGCTGGAGATTTTTTTTTCTTTAAGAAAGCAAAGTTAAAAGGGAAAAATAAGGAAAAGGTGTTAATTTTGGAATGCAAGCCAATGGAGCTGATTTTCAAGAACAGATCCAAAGTAACAGAGAAATAGTCAATATCACCTATTCACTATGAAAATATCAGGGAATTCCAGCAGGACTGCTGATAAGAGTACATCTGAAACTGACAATTAATTAACGCCAAGCTGAATGTTTTACAAAAGTACTGGCTTAAAGGTGATATTTCAGTGATTGTTTTCCAGCTCAATATTACTCTCCCTCTGAATTAATCAAGGCTGCATCTACACTGCAGAATTAATGCAGTTTGACATTGCTTTAACTGACAAGGCTCTATGCTATGGAATTCTAGGATTTGTAGTTTTGTGAGATATTTAGCCTTCTCTGTACGAGAGCATTCTTAGAATCATAGAATCATAGAGTTGGAAGAGACCACAAGGGCCATCCAGTTTAACCCCCTGTTAAACAGGAAGTCAAAACCAAAGCATCCCCAACAGATGGCCATCCAGCCTCTGTTTAAAGACCTCCAAAGAAAGAGACTCCACCACACTCCAAGGGAGTGTGTTCCATTGTTGAACAGCTCTCACTGTCAAGAAGTGCCTCCTAATGTTGACATGCAATCTCTTTTCCTGTAGTTAGAATCCATTGCTCAGGGTGCTATTCTCTGGAGCAGCAGAAAACAAGCTAACACCCTCCTCAATATGACATCCCTTCAAATATTTAAAGAGGGCTATCATATCCCCTCTTAACCATCTCTTCTCCAGGCTAAACATTTTTAAATGTAAGCTGCCTTGATAGCCTTGGCTAAAGGTGGGGTATAAATACAATTTTATTATTATTATTACTATAAACATACTCAGTTCCCTAAGTCATATCTCATAGAGCAGGGGTAGGCAACCTTTCCCCTTTAAGGGCCGAGGGACTTCATTTCCCAGAATCCCAGGAGCTATTGGCCAACATGGGACTATTGGCCAACATGGCTGAGGCTTCTGGGAGCTGAAATCCCTCGGCCCTTAAAGGGGAAAGGTTGTCTACCCCTGTCATAGAGCATGGTTTCCAGACCCTTCCCATTTTAGTCACCCTCCTCTGGATACGCTCCAGTTTTTCAACATTCTTCTTGAATTGTGGTGCCTAGAACTGGACACAGTATTTCAGGTAGGGCCTGTCCCATGCAGAATACAGTGCCACTATTACTTCTCTTGATCTAGATACTATACTTCTATTAATGCAGCTTAAAATTGCATTGGCCTTTTTAGCTGCGGTATCACACTGTTGACTCATATTCAACTTGTGGTCTACTAGGACTCCTAGATCCCTTTCACACATAGTCTCGTTAAGCTAGGTGTCCCCCATCTTATATCTATGCATATATATATATATATATTTGCCTTAAGTGCTGTACCTTACATTTCGCCGTGTTGAAATTTATTTTGTTAGTTTTGGCCCAGCTTTCTAATCTATTAAGGTCATATTGAATTTTCATCCTGTCTTCTGGGGTATTAGCTATTCCTCCTAATTTGGTGTCATCTACAAATTTGAGAAGCATGCCCCCTATTCTTTCATCCAAATTATTGATAAAGATGTTGAATAGCACTGGGCCCAGGACAGAACCCTGTGACCCCACTGGTCACTTGTCTCCAGGATGAATAGGAACCATTGTGGAGCACTCTTTGGGTTTGGTCAGTCAACCAGTCACTAATCCACCTAACACTTGTATTATCTAGCCCACATTTTACTATCTTGTTTGCATGAATATCGTGGGAGAACTCATCAAATGCCTTACTGAAATCAAGATATGTTATGTCTACTGTATTCCTTTCATGTAGCAGAACAAATTAGAAATCCCAGGATTCCATAGGATGGAGTCATGACCATTAAACCAGTGTTGACCTGCATCAATTTTGCAGTGTAATAGCAGCCCAAGTTAATTTGAGGATGGCTGGCATCCTGTTAGTGATTTATGCAGGCCTAAGTCCAATTTATATCAGCACAAACAATTTTTTTGTTCATTGCAGAGGTTGAAATTCTTTACCAATTTTCAATTCAATTTTTATTAATGCTTAAGCCAAAGGCCATACACATGATTTATGTTTAAATCCAATAACAAAATTTCAATGTTATAAAATGCTCCATCAGATAATTAAATAATTAACATCTGAATTTTATACATTAAACATAAAAAGATTCCAGATAATTAGCTAAAACAACATTAAAACAACTTCATACATTAGATAAGATTATCCCCACGGCAATCAACTGCAATGCCCGCTATGACTCTAGTCCGAATTTTGCTTGATGCTGAGGCAAACAGTGAAACCCTATAGGTTACCTTGGTATCAATATCAGACAAGAGATAAAAAATCTTTCAGAAATAGTATTAGACTGTAAATTTGACAGAATAGATCCCAAAAATTTAGTCCTTGGATCAATATAAAGTGGACAGAAAAGCAGATAATGAGGAAATTCTTTACCAATCTCATGTAATGACCAAACTCCCCTACAAGCCCCACCTTTTCTCCACTGGTGCTCCCTGTGCCAGTTTACAGGCTGGTGGAGAATGAGACAGCAGCGGAGAAACATCCAGCCATGTTCTTATACCTGCATAGCACTGACGTTATCCTCCAGGACCACAGGAGGACCCCTGGGAGATCTCAGAGCATACCTCATTGCTGTATGTCCAGATACAGAAACATAGCCAAGCACTTTTCTGCTGCTCCCCCACTCTCTACTTGCCAGTAAATTAGCAGGCTATAGCCACTGAAATGTGGATTTGGGGGCTGTGAGAAATGTTTTGTAATCACACCTGTGTGCAACATAATAATAATAATAATAATAATAATAATAATAATAATAATAATAATAATAATAATAATAATAATAATAATAAACAATAATTTCTTACCCATCTCTCCTCATGCCTCAAGGCAGGTTACAACATAGGGCCTTTGCAGACTGCCAGAAATAGTGCAAATTCAGTCCACTTTAACTGCCCTGACTCAGTGCTAAGGAATCATGGGAACTGTAGTTTATTGTGGTGCCAGAGCTCTCTGACAGAGAAGAATCAATGTCTCAGAAAAAAATACAATTCCCATGATTCCCTAGCACTGAGCCAGGGCAGTTAAAGTGAACTCAATTTGCACTATTTCTTGCAGTCTGAAAAGGCCTATGTTTAAAAACACAATTGTTATATAATGCACACATATTAAAAATGCAACTCTACAAAATTTTTATATTAAAATACATAAAACAATGATTGAATATAAAATTCATGATTTAAAATTCATGAATAAAACTGTTTGGGTAGGCCTGCCCAGAAGAGATAGGTCTTCAAGTGTGTTTTATATTACGACAGCTGGTCTAGATTTTGGATCTCTTCCAGCCGGTCATTCCACAGTCTTGAGGCGACTGCTGAAAAAGTCCTTTGGGTGATGGCTGCCAGTCAAATTCTTGCAGGCTGTAGCAGCCACCCTCCAGAGGACTTCAGTGTTCAGGGTGGATTGTATGGGAGAACTGTAGGTAATCTGGACCCAAACCATGTAGGGCTTTAAAGGTCAAGACCAACAAATTGTACTTTGCCTGGAAACTAATTGGCAGCCAATGGAGTGATTTAAGTATGGGTGTAATATGTTCACTCCTGGATGTTCCTGTAACCAATCTGGCTGTCATATGTTTCCCAATCTAGGATCTTGGCTAGTGTAATCAACATATGCAAATCTGATTGGCTAGGTAGCCTTGTGACATCATGCCATTCTCTTTGCGAACATTGGCTGAGATTGAAAATGCAACTACTAATCCATAATGAAAAGAAACAGAATTTTTTTTTAAAAAAAGGCACCAAAGCTACAGCTGATTAAGAGGAAATGACAGTGAGCAAGATTGCAAAAAGTCAATTTTATTATGTTAAAGATATTTGTTTTGTTATGTTATATTCTGGAAATATTTCTGCTCTCTCCACTCTCAACTACCACTTCTGATCAAAATTCCAAATACATTTACTGCAGCAGTGAAATTAGTGCATTGGGAGGCAGATTGAATGGAATTAGAGCTGGCTGGGCAATACATGGAAAGAGGTAAGGAAGAACTAAATACATCTGAGTAGGCAGGTGTGAAAAACGCCAAGGGAAACATCCAAAGCATTGTCAAGGAAATTGTGATTTTAGTACATTAACCTTGTGTAAAACTTCACTTTAATCTTTGTCAATTGCTAAATAATGACTACGTCTTGAGTAAAAACCAACTACCTTCTAGTAGGCAATGACTGTATGCCCTAAGAGCTGTATATTTGTTTGATATAATGGAATGCTCTTTGTTTCTTAGCCTAGTACAATAGCAAACATGCACACACACACATATACACACACACTACATGGAAGTTAAAGAGGCCTAAACATTACTAAATAAACAGCAGAAAGTTTGTGATCTTTCTCATAATGGTGATGAATTTGACATGATGGAGATATCATTAAGAATCAAAGCATGTGCATCATAGACTTTCAAGCCAACAATGGAAATGCACAATTGCATTCCCAAGATGCAGTGACTAACACTTCCAGTGAGGTCTCAGCATTCCCTTTATAGATCAGGTGCTAATGTACACTGACATTCCAACTCACAGCACAGAAAATTAGTACAAGTGTGGTGAGCCATTCAAAGTACCATTCTCTAGATGCAAATGTACTAATACAGGAAGGGCAACATATTTGCAAGACTTATCTGATCATAGGCAGTTTAAAACCACCACCACCACCTCTTAATGCTAAAATGTACTATGTGTAAAAGTTCATGAAGGATGGAGTACCTATTTGTTGTTATTTCTTTGGGCCATTTATTTGAAGGTAGAACTTGATGGGAAGAGATTATATTGTTAAAAGAAAAACCTTGGTTCTAGTTCTTTACATGAACAGGCTGCTTTAGCCAGTCACACAAAAATTAGTATGCTGGACTTCTCTCCTATGTCTCTAGGTTAGAGGGCTTTTGCTACACTTTTACTCATCCTCTTCCTCAAGTCAGTTTCAGTTAACAGGGCATGTTTAGTGTTCATTTTTTCAATTGACTAGTGTAAGTGAGCATTTCTTTTCTTTCTGAACAAGGTGGCAGCCTCCCTCCCTGCATTGTAGACATATTCTAATCTGAACTATAATACTCTTCTTATTAATCCATACATTTCTTGTAGATACTAATAGTGAACCCACTGGGTTGCTATATTATCTGGTTATTACCAGAGTGGCCAAGTTTTGCTCAAATTCTGGACATCATACCTATTTCTAGTATCAGCCAGCTCGAAACCCACCCCAATGATACTATAAGGGCCCATCCTGTTATCATCAGAAGAATCCACCCCATGGTTTCAGTTTTTGGCCCTGAATATTTTATGGAGTGGGAAACAGCTGACTTGGAGCTGACACAATGTGGATATTATAGATTCTGTGATAGAGAAAAGCATTTATGTCAAAGCATTGGAGCACTTTCAGTACCCCACATAAAACATGTAATAACTCAGAGAAGCTTTACAGGTTACTTATTTTGAATATACAGTTCGCCCTTCATATCCATGGATTCTACATCCATGGATTCAATCATCCATGGCTTGAAATTTTAAAAAACCCAAAATGCAAAGTTTGATTTTGCCATTTTATATAAGGAACACCATTCTACTATGCCATTGTACATCATGGGACTTGAGCATCTATGGATATTGGTATTCACAGGGAGTCCTGGCAGATACCAAGGGCCCACTGTAAATGAATCATGGATTGGTCTTTCTCTTTGTCCTTTTGGATGTTTCCAAACAGAGTTGGCACACTGAAGGAGAAGTAACATGACTACCCCCAGTGAAAAGAAAGAGGGATTTCTCACCAGTTTCTTGCCATCTGCTTGTTAGCTGCTGCCAGTTGTTACCCCCTCTCCTGCAGACTGCTATTTGCCTACCTGAGAGACTTCCATAACCTTCAGGACCATGACCCAGGTATGGGGTAAGCTCCTGACTGACCAGCCAAACTACCACCTGTTTCCTTCCTGAAAGGGGATGTAATCTAGATGCCTGAAACAGTGTTATTGCAAGTAGTGGAAGTGACACCAAAAGGAGGAAGTTGCTTTTGGAGTGGAGTGGGGAGTTTTTGAGATGAAGGCCAGGAGTGGGGAGTTCCCTGAGCTTCATCATACTAGAGAATTACTGGCCAGTCTCCAACATCCCTTTCCTAAGCAAGGTTCTAGAGCAGGGGTGAGCAAGGTGTGAAGACACTAGGGCAGTCATCTCCATGCTGTTCAAGATATACATGGAACCAATGGGAGAAGATATCCAGAGTTTTGGTATTCAGTGTTGCCAATATGCTGAGGACACCCAGCTCTCTTCTTTCCATCTAATGTCATGGAAGCTTGGTACAGTGTCTGGTACAGTGTCTGCTGTCAGTAATGGGAATGGATGAGGGTGAACAAACTGAAGCTTAATCAAGACAGGACGGACATGCTCCTGGTCAGTCTTGCAGCATACAGTTGCCATGCCCCCAAGACACTCAGAAGCTGGCCGATGTGCCGCCACTCTGGGTGTCTTCAGAATGTCATGGGGGCATGCAGTGAATACACGCCACACTCTCAAGCCTCTTGCAGCTGCCCAGAAGGTGGTGTTTAGAGTTGGTCTGTTTCAGCTCTGATGATATGATATGAGCCTGCCTGAATTTTAAAATCCCTAGAAGAAGATTTTCTCTTGGTCCCACCACTATCACAGCCATGTATTTTTTTCTCCATTAAGGATTTATCCCAATCTGTCCTCATGTTTTCTGCCTTATTTTGACTGTCTTAAATGATAGCCCCTAATGGGAGATGTCTGGATGGAAAGGTTGGTCCTGAAGTACAGTCAGAGTTTGAGAAATCAAAAAGATTTTTTGTGAGAGCAAGAGTCCTAGGAAAAGAATGACAGAGACAGTGGGAGAAAGAGGCTTGGTTTCAACTGAGTAGGAGCTGCCAATGAAGCATCTTCTGTTTACCTAAACTGGATTGTTGCACTCTCTCAAAAATACCTGCCTGCTTGAGCTAAAACTAGAATGAAGCAAATAGCTACATAATTCTCTTCTTTCTTTCTTTCTTTCTTTCTTTCTTTCTTTCTTTCTTTCTTTCTTTCTTTCTTTCTTTCTTTCTTTCTTTCTTTCTTTCTTTCTTTCACAAATATTTTTCTAGTGATTACATCCCTTAGCTGAAAAAGTGAATGAAATATTTTGTTTTATATTTATTGCCATTGTTTACTACTCTGAATTTGATGTCAAGAATTGGAACCTCAATGTGAAAAACTATGGTCCAAGAGCAGAGGTGACAAGCAGGTGAAGTGAAAACCAAATAAGAAAAAATGTGGGAGCTAAGCGGACAGAAAATGGCCAACCTTGAAAAATGCACCATACTGTGGGTGGCAAAATTGGGAATGGACATTTCCTCCAACTGCTGTGATTTGGAGGGCACAATCCTAATTAATCCTCTGCCATCCCACTTTTTCAGGTGCTTTTTAAATGTCCCAGTTTTTTGCTCCCACTCCCTTAGTTGCTGAAAACTGAATTGCTTACTTCAATTGCTGCAAATTGAATTGAAAGTGCAGAAGTAGTTTGCAAGGGGGAAAGAGAAGTAGCATGGAATCTTGCCTTTCTCAGTAAGCTTAGACAAAAGGAAATTTTTGTAGCCTTTTCTAGTTTTGTGTTTTACCTCATTAATAACCTCTTAACCACAATCTGATGTTCCTTGCCTACATGTATCCCAGTTTGAGGGTGGTCATTTCACCAGGTATTCTCCAAGACAAATTGGAATTCTCCAAGATCTTCAAACATCATGAGATTAGGGAGAAACAATTGTCTAAGGAGTTTATCACATTGCCTTCACTCCCATGACAGATGTGGGATGTAACTTTAAGAAGGTGAATCTTATCACATTTCCCCATTTTGGGGAGTATGCAGCCTGTTTGCAACCTGGGCTTCTGTCACATCTTTTCAAGAATGGGAAAATCCCATTCCTAAAAAGATGCAGGAGGAACCTGGAGAAACCCGGTTTGCAAATGGGCTGCATAGTCCCCATTGAGGGAGAAATACAATAAGATCTGCTTTCTTAAAGTTACATCCTGCATCTATCTTGGGAGCAAAGCCAATACACTAAATTCCTAAGAAATTTTGACTCTGTTAAAACCAAGGACTAAAATGAGTTGATCACTTTCTCCAAAGATATTGAAATATTATTAAATATGTGAAGGATGAAATTGAAGAGGACATTTCCCCAAGTATTTTACAAGGGAGAAATTGCCAACAATAACAACAACAATCCCACAAAACAAACAAACAAAAAGCCCTCAAAATTATTTTCTGAGTAAGTTTGGGTGTACCCTGGAATGTTTGTATAGGCAGAAGAGGGGGATCATTGGAGAGGTTTTTATTTTATTTTATTTTTAAAAAGAAAGCCTCAAACTGGAACCAATAAATCATCATTTATTGATTCTTATATATTCCCCATGTGATTTTAATATTAATAAAATAGGTAACAAATTGTTGTTGTGTTCCTCCA
>CM034701.1:96312350-96322805 GCA_020142125.1 Phrynosoma platyrhinos
CATGTGATAATGTCCTATAACATAGTGGCTGTCTTTGGTTAACAACCTTGACATGCTTGTACTTACTTATTGCTAAGTTGCATTTTATTGTATAGGACTTCAGGTACAGCATATATTTATTGTGATTTCATCTTGCTTTCCCTCAGTTCCTCTCTTCCTGAGTATTCTAATCTACAGCCACATCTCTTTTTTTTCTCTGTCCTCTATTAAACCACATATTTGTGTTGATTTATGGTTAGAAAGTGTGCAGAGTGTATGCAGGACTGCCTTTCACCAGCTCCATACATCTCTGGATCTGGAACTTGCTGCAGCCTTCCGGCATTCAGTGAACCAGACCAGAGACCAAATTCTCTTCAAAAGAAGGGTCTTTATTCTTCTGATGCAGAATTAACATGGTAACTATTTACATTGTAGAAAAGCCATTAGAAAAAAACCTCAGTGCCAAGCCATGCCAAGCCCAGCAAGCCACTCAAGGAAAAAAAACCTCCATCCCCAGGGTGTTACCTTTATAGACATTTGCTACACAGCTCTAAACCCAGCCTTCTTCTGTGTGTCATGTGTTATGTGACTCTGATTTTCACCAAACCCAATGATCTCTTCTGTTTACACTCTTTCTTCCATGTTCCCAGGCTCATTGACCTTGACTGTGTTCTGTGTGTGTTGTTTACTTGTAACCCACCTGTAGGCTGAAACTTTCACAGTAGAAATTTTCTCACATCTGTACATTTCCACTTTGACTACAAATCTCAACAGTTTGATTATGGACAGGTAGTTGTTGGTTAAACTGTGGGTGGGAAACTACATTTCCCTAGGATTCCCTAGCACTGAGCCAGGACAGTTAAAATGGTCTCAAGCTGGATAATTTCTGGTAGTCTGTTCAGTCCCATTATTTAATTGATTTGTCCTTTAGGAACTATGGATATAGTATGGTGCCCTGTGATGGTCAATTTCCAATTTGAATGAATACCTCTGTGGCAGAGTGCTGGACCCAAGTCTCAGCTTTGTTTTAAGCTCCTCTTGTGCAACTGAAGCTGCCATTCCATGTACCCAGCTGGCAGTTACCCAACTGGCAATACCACCCACATAGAATGAGAGAATCATTATTATTACCCATTTACATTCCAGTCTGTTTCAAAATAGTAGAAGCCTCAGTAATGCTTCCTGGTCCACACTCTTTTTCTTTTTAAAAGCAATTCTGGTCATTCGTGCTGTAGTTTTCCCATATCATTTAGCTTCTTTCTTGTTAATATTTAAAGCTCATTTATCTCTTTTCCTCATGCATAGTTGGATTAAAATATAATACTCTTCTATTTATTCAAAGCCTTATCCTCATGTGCTTTGTATTAGAAGAAGGATGATTTCCAAAAAGCCATCAATTATGCACAATATTCTATTAGCACTTCTCCTCTCAAATACTTATAAAGTAATATATAATTCCTAATTTCTAGAAATTTCAGATCAGATCCAGGAGACTCAACAAACATAAGCTCTGCAATACAGTCCCAAGAACAGCTTTTGCTCCCAGACTGGAGTAAGATCCTAAATGTAAAATCTAGATAATCTGGACCAAGAAATATGTGGAGACACATCACCATCATATCCATGAACTTTTTTGCCTAAAGATTAAATGCCAGATGGTATGGAGCAACATAACTACAGAAGAAGATTTAGGGCCTAAGCAGACTGCCAGAAATAGTGCACATTAAATTGAGGCACTGCCCTGGCTCAGTGCTAGGGAATCATGGGAACTGTAATTTATTGTGGCACCAGAGCTCTCTGACAGAAAAGGCTCAATGTCTCAGAAAATAATACAATTCCCATGACTCCCTAGCACTGAGCCAGGGCAGTGCCTCAATTTAATGTGCACTATTTCTGGCAGTCTGCTTAGGCCTTCAGACTGGTCTTTGTAATGTTCAAGGGAGTGCCCTGGAAAAGTCTAACTATTAATCCCAATATTCCATTTGAGGAAGCCATGGAAGTTAAAGTGGTATCAATCTGCTACAATCTGCTGCTGTGTAAACATATCCTTGGCAGTTCTATTGTTTGAGCATTTTCATGTGACAAAATCAACATGAAGTTGGATAAATTAAGAACTGTTCTGGGATGATCTGAAGAGGTTAGGAAAGGATGCATTTAACATTTTGCAAGACTTACTTCAAAGAAACTGAGAAATTTACACTTGGGGAAAGCAGAGCATGTAAGGAGCAGTTTTACAGTGCTGATAAAGAAGCAAATTCTTTATGTTACATTCCACAAAATATAGCTGGAAGGTATACATGAAAAGTGCTACATAAGAGATAAGACAATCATTGAAGCATTTATGAAAGTCCACAAACTTCAGAAAGTGTAGCCAGAAAACTACAAATTGAATAAATAACAGAAGTCCTTTTTTATTTCTAGAAACATTGGATATGCATTTGCTTTATTAGAGATATCTCTGTGATGGTTGATGATGCCATTTGAACATTGCAGAAATGTGGCTTTGCAGGAAGAAGCCCTGGGAGCCCACAAGTAGGAGGCAGAAGTCAGTGGGAAGATATTGAGGAAAGTGCTGATGTCTGTTACAGTGTATTGCTCTAGAGCATATTATTTCAGATTTAAAAGAGCCAAAATTAATTCAGAGGATAGCTTCAAACTGAACTTTGAAAGAGAACAATAATTTCCTTTTCTCTTCGTACCGCTCTAACCACCATCATCCTCAAACATATAAATATAGATGGAAGAAATGAAAAGGAAGCATATATATTATCCTGACATTTCTTCTTTTTGTTACTGTTTCCCCCCCTTCATGGCTGGTCAAAACAGCTTGCAATCTGTGTGACTTGACTTTCATGTGCCTCAGTCAGATATTCAGGGGGCATAGTTATTTTAACTATGATATCCACCATATGCTGGGGTGTAGTGTGTCACGCTCAGCTATTTTCTGTCTACCATGACATTCTGGTGTTAAATGGACAGTTACAGCACACACCTACCTCCACTTCGTCATGAGCAGTAAAAATATCTCTTGGTGGGAGGAGGATCATACACTTCCTCTTTGGCAGCTTGAGTTTGAGTGTGGTATCTAGTGACTGAACTGCATGCTGTGTTTTTCCCATTGATTAAAGCTGAATGCTCAGAGAGAACACCTCTGTAGCTAAAGCACTGAGGGCCAAATGGTTTTGTTAAGAGGCAAAAACAAAGGGACAGATGTACAAACCCCCAGAAGCAAATGCTGTTTCCCAAGAGGTAGTTTTCATAGTGTCTTGGAGAAAAACCAGAAAAGAATTATGTGGCACTTCAATTGCTTAAAAATTTATTCAAAAATATGGCTGTGAATCAGTCAGGGGCAGGTAAACTGTCCCCTTTAAGGGCCGAGGGACTTCAGCTCCCAGAATCCCAGACTATTGGCCAACATGGCTGAGGCTTCTGGTAGCTGAAGTCCAAAATCCCTAAGAGGGCCGAGTTTGCCTGCCCGACTAAGGGGCGTTGTAGACCAGCACAAAGGGCTGACTTGGGGGAGGAGTTGGTGTGGAGCAGCTGCATGATGGCTGCCCCGACTCCACCCTGATGCTGTCCCGATGCTGTGCACCCGTCCACATGGCGCATAGCGTCAGGACATCCTTTTGGCACAGCATGCGCACACACTGTGCCAAAAGAGTGAAAAAAAGCCATGAAGGTAGCTGAAAGACATTTTGCCACTCTTTGGGGGGGGGGAGAGCAAAAAGGAGAATTGGGGTCTCAGCATTTGGTTGCTGCAGCCCCAATCTGCCACTCCCAGGGGCACCTCTGTGCCACCTCTTTCGGGCAGTGTGTATCGGCCCTAACTGAAATAAAGAAGTTGGCAACATGAGCTTTCATAGACTAAAGTCTACTTGCATTTGATGAGATGTATCTGATGAAATAGACTTTAGTCTATGAAAGGTCATGCTGACAACTTCTTTCTTTCAGTTAAGTTTCAAAGGTGCTAGAAGTTCTCCCTACATATTGAAAAAAAATATAACTTTTTTATTTTTTTATTTACGTTATACATTATAACATAAAGTGCTTCTTAAATAAAAATATAACTTCTTCAATTTTTGTTGCTATACATAAGTCATTATTTACAAGCTTCTTATTCAAACAATTGGTTTTTGAGTAACTGAAAAAAGATTTATAATACAATTGCCTCTTACTAAAGTTATTCCCATTCGCATGATTTTAGTTTTTATCCATCTAATTATATATTATACATTATAACATAAAATGCTTCTTAAACAAAAATATAACTTCTTCAGTTTTTGTTACTAAATTCATACATATGTCATTTTTTAATGGCTTCTTGTTCAAGCAACTGGTTTTTGGATAACTGAGAATAATTTGTAATACAGTTCCCTCTTACTAAAGTTTTCCCCATTCGCGTGATTTAGTTTTTACTCAGTTAATCTTACAATCTTAAGTTGTATTTGGTTTAAGTGAACTTATATTTTCTTTAACCAGAGCTTTGCACAGTGGTTTTTTAGTTTTCCCCAATCTGTGTCTGATGTTTTTGTGGTCCTTTTTTCTACCATGTTTGTCAATCTGTCTAATTCTATGTTATCTAAAGTTTATAATAGCCACTGCTCTAGTGTTGCTATTTTATTCGTTTTCCATTTTGGGGCAATAAGAGTCCTAGCTGTGGTGGTTATGTAAAGCAATGTCTTCCAGTGTTTTTTTTTTTTTTTGCTTCTATATCCAAAATCTTATTAGACATGTTTAATAAGTATATTTCAGGTAGTAATTGAAATTTTATATCTAGAATTTTATTTATTTCTGAATGTATTTCTTCCCATAGTTTTAGTATTTTAGGGCATTGCCACCACATATGTATCCAGTCAGCTTTTTCTTTATCACATTTCCAGCATTTGTTTTCTTTGATTTAGTAGATTTTTGCAAGCTTTGAAGGAGTCAGATGCCATTTATAGGCCATTTTTAAGTAATATTCTCTGACTGTTTGACATTTGGAGAACTGAAATGTTTTTTTCCTGGCATATGATCAGCCTTTGAGGTCTATATTTCTTCCAAGGTCTCTTGCCCATTTTATCATTTCTCCCTTAATGGCTTCTTGCTCTTGAGATCTGTCAAGCAGTGTCTTATAGGTTTTCACTACTTGTTTTTGGGCTTTTTCCCCCTAATATTTCATCTAGTTCTTTCTTTTGGAAGTCAAATCCAATTTCCTTTGTATCTGTTTTATATCTTTCGGTCAGTTGATAGTAGACTAACCAATGATTGTTTAGGTCAAATTCTGGAATTTCGTCTATTGTTTTCATTATATATTCTTGATTGTTATCTTTTTTTAGGATGTCACAATATCTAATCCATTTTGAGCTCATTTTTGTTTTTTTGAAGAGTGCCTCTTGAGGAGAGAGCCATCTGGGTAGTTTAGAATAGAAAGGTTGGATGTATTTTCCCCCATACTTCGAAAATCGGCTTACGGATGAAGTGGTGTTCAAAGTTTTTGTGAATTTTGTTTTTCCCATACCATAGGTAGGCATATCATCCATAGCGTAGATTAAAGCCCTTAAGATTTAGAAGTTTTGGGTTATCAAACCTGATCCAATCTACTAGATAGACTAGTGCATTTGCTTGGTAGTATAGGTAGAAATTTGGTAGGCTGCAGTCTCTGTTTGATTTTACATCTGTTAATGTCTTCCACTTCACCCTTGGTTTTTTGCCTTCCCATACAAATTTTTTTTCAATTCTTTGTTCCAGTCATTGAAAGGTTTACTGTTTGTTATTATTGGAATGTTTGCAAAGAGAAAGTTAAACTTTGGAAGTATTGACATTCTGATTGCAACAATTTTCCCCAAGAAAGATAGTTTTAGTTTTGTCCAGCTTTGTAAATCTTCTTGAAAAATACATGGATATGATGAGTCTTGACAAACTAATGCTGTGTTTGAATAACAGACACGATAAGGGTTGGGAGGAGGATTGGCAGTGCTTACTGGAATACTGTAAGAATAGAGACAACTAGAACAAATAATTGAATCTTTGAAAAAGACTCAAATATAAAGGCGAGATATGATTGATATTTAGAAAAAGACTAGACATGAACTGGCATGACAAAAAAGAGGTGCTCAGATATATGGAAAGTAATGGTTAAAGTAAAGAATGTATGAACAAGATAATAGACTGTTTGTAGGAAGAATATTGATAGCTATTGGCTTAATGTGATCTTTGAACTTACTTAAGGAATATATATAATGACAGATGTATATGTAAGTGTATGTTTGTATGTTTGTTTATGTGTATTTGTTATAATTTGAAATAAAAAATATACCAATAGTAAATCTTGTTGTACTGTTTTCCACATTGTTTTGTAATTGTTATCAGATAAGTGGGTGTTCTTAACCTGATGTCGAGATATTTAGCTTTTTTTGTTATTTTACATTTAGATTTTTCTTGCAATATGTTTTTTTCTTCCAGGGTCATGTTTTTTGTTATAAAGACTGATTTTTCATTGTTGATCCTGAAACCTGCTATTTTATTGAAATCTAAAAGAGTGTTCATCAGTTTATTTATACTATTAAGAGGATCTTCCAAAAACAGTACAAGGTCATCCATGTATGCTCTTAAGTAGTATTCTCTACCTTTGATTTTTGGTCCTGTTATCATTGGATCTGCTCTTATGTTGTTATTTAATACTTCTAAAACAGTAATGAATAATAGAGGAGATAGAGGGAAACCTTGCCTCATGCCCTTTTGTATGGGGATTGGATCTAGTTTTTCTCGATTTATAAAAAGGTAAGCATATTGTTCACCATATATCTTTTTCACCCAGTTCAAAAAGTTATGTCCTACTTTTATTGTTTCTAGTATTCCTAGCATAAAGTCCCAGGTTATGTTGTCAAAGGCCTTTTCCACCTCGACTAGAGATAATGTGATTTTTTTTTTCGGTTTTTTTTTTCCATAGTATTTTATGAGGTCTATAACCATTCTAGTATTTTCTCTTAGGTGTCTTGCAGGTAAAAAAAAACTGACTTGGTCTTCGTGAATGATTTCTTTTAATACTTCTTTGAGCCTATTAGTTAGTATTGTTGTAAATATTTTGTAATCTATATTGAGAAGTGATATAGGGTGATAATTGTCCATTCTTGATTTTTCTTTTCCTTCTTTGTGTATTAATACTATGTTTGTGAATTTCCAAGTTTCTCATATACCTTCTTTTGGAATCAAATTGAAAGTGTCTTTTAAAGGTATTCTAATTATGTCCTCTAATTTTTTATAACAGAGTGCGGAGAAGCCATCTGGGCCAGGGACTTTGTCAGGTTTTTGTAATTTCTTTTTCAGAGATTTCTTTGTTTAGCTTTTTTGTGTATTTTTCAGGGATTTTGAGTTGAACTTGTGTCTGAAGAAAGTCTTGCAGTAGATCTTTTTCATGTTCTGTTCTTGAAGATTGTTTATAATGCTGTGTGTAGAATTCCAAGAACTTGCATCCAATTTCTTTCTGGGTAGTTACTGTTTCACCTTTATCTTGTATTTTGTGTATTGTTTTCCTTTCCCTTACCTTTCTTAATCTATTAACCAACCACAGACAATTCAAAGTATTTTTGTCAGATTTCTTGTAATTTTTTTCACCTGGGTAATTATTTCTTCTTGTAAGGTTTTTTGCAGTAGTTTTAAACAGTTCTGTGTCTCTTTAGATGTTGGATTAAGTTCTAATTCTTTCTCTTTATGTCTTAGTTCTTCTTCGATCCTCTGGATTTTTTCATGTGTTTTCTTTTTGATCTCTGTATCTCTCTGAATTAGGTGACCTCTGGCCACCGCTTTGCTGGCATCCCATATAGTTGTGATCTTACATTCTTTTGTTGTATTTTCTATGAAATAGTATTTTATTTGTTGTTTTAGTTTTTTCACATACTGGGGTTGCAGACTGCCAGAAATAGTGCAAATTGAGTCCGCTTTTAGGGTTAGGGTTAGTGCTAGGGAATCATTGGAATTGTTTTTTCCCTGAGACATTGAGCCTTCTCTGTCAGAGAGCTCTGGTGCCACAATAAACTACAGCTCCCATAATTCCCTAATCCTAACCCTAACCCTAAAAGTGGACTCAATTTGCACTATTTCTGGCAGTCTGCAACCCTTAATAGTTTTTATCCAAAAGAATAAGTTCATTTAATCTACAAGTATAGCTTTTCTTTGGAGTGTTTAGTTCCAACAAAATCAAGTTTTAGTCTGACTCGGATCTTGGTATTATATCCATTTTTTTATTTTGGATAACATTCTAGTAGAGATCATAAACATATCAATTCAGGATGAGGAATTGTGTTGTGAAGAAAAGAAAGTATGACCATGTGGTTTCCCGTATAGTTCTGTCCAAACATCCCTTAATTTTAGTTGCTCTTTTAATTGAAAAAAATGTGTTTGGTAGTTTAACCTGATTCTTTTTCATTTATTTTTTTTGTTAGAAATTCTGTCGTATTCCGGATTTATAACAGCATTCCAATCACCCATAATTTGAATGTCTTCTGCTTCTTGTTCTTCTATCTCCTGAAGGAATTTGTTGAAGTATTTTGTTTTGTTATCTATTGGGGCATATATGCCTATTATTAGTATCTTTTTATCTTATATTTTCACTGTTGTTCCTACATAATGACCCACATTATCAGAAAAACATTATTTTGCTTCATATCTATTTGAAAAATAAAGCACCACTTCCCCCCCCCTTTTTTTTTCATTAAGCAAGGGAAACATTTGACCGAAATTTGGGTTTTTAAAGTATTTTTGATTTTCTCTTTTGACCTTAATTTCTTGGAGACAAATGATGTCGAGTTTCCTTTTTTCCAGATAGTGAAAGATTCTCTTTCTTTTTGCAATAGCATTTATTCCTTTGACATTCCAGGAGCAGATTTTTATTGACATTTTTATATGTTTTATTTATTTATTATTAAAAAGTTTGAACTTAAGTTCTTGTAGTTTTAGTTTTCTGACCCCCCAAAAAATTATTATAACATATTTTGTGTGCTCCATGCATCTGGTGGACTGGACTATATTCCATGAAATGTCATACTGTAATATAATGTGTTAGTCTTTAAACTGCTATATTGTTTATTGTATATTGCTATAGTGTTTTATTTTAGAAATAAACAAAATGGATCCTTTCACACTACAGAATCACAATACTATGATTCACCTTTAGGGAGCCAATGTGGTGTAGTAGTTTGAGTGCTGGACTATGACTCTAGAGACTAGGATTAAATTTCAAGATTGGTCATGGAAACCTGCTGGATTACCTTGGGCTAGTCACACTCTCTCAGACTCAAAGGAAGGCAATCATGCCAAGAAAACTCTATGATAGGTTTGCCTTAGGGCTGCCATAAATTGGAAAAAAGCTGAAGGCACACAGTAACAGCAAAAAACAAAACAAAACACAACAGTTCAACTTTAACTGCCATGTAAACTTCCAATGGAATCCTAAGGTTTCTAGTTTGGAGAAGGCACTATAAGAGCAATCTGGCTGAGAATATCTAAAAGTGTCCTTACTTAAACAGCAAATGAGATTTAGCTTAGTGTAGTGGTTTGAGCATTGGACTGATTTGTATGGAGATCAGAGTTCAATTTGCAGTTCGACCATGGAAACCCAGTGGGTGACTTTGGGCAAGTCACAAACTCTCAGTCCCAGAAAATTCCATGATAGGTTCGTTTTAGTGTAACTATAAGTCAGAAATGACTTGAAGGCATACATAAAAACCTACAAATCTTAGGATTCTACAGCATGGAATTATGGTGATTCAAGTTGCATCATAGTATTATCATTTTATATAATTATAATTAATTGTGTAGAATTATCATATCACACTCTCTAGACCGCAGAAGCCATTATTTTCAACAAAATAGAAGGGATGTTTCTGTTTCTTTTGCTTGTTGTGTTTGGCTGTTTGGGGCCTTTCAGAGGTGCCAGAAGGACAGTGATTTGATGAAGAATTGTACCCCCTGAAGGCACTCGAAATATCATTCTCAAGTGTTTTGTTTTTTTTAATTATGGGGTTTGTTAAAGGCTGCACAGAAGCTTCTTGATCAGTAATGGCCCCAGGCTGTATAATTCCCAATCTGATCTAGTAATGGTAAAAATTTCATCTGATTATCCCCCAACGCACACAAAATGAGCATTTTAGGATCATCACTTTTTTTCTCAAAGGCTTCTCATCTTTAAAACTACCCTACAATCAGATACAAAAATGGTCTTCTCAATGCTGGAAATAGCTAATCTGTTGAGTTTTCCAGTGCCCATATTTTAGAATTTTGTTTGGCTCAGATTTTGATAAAAATATACCAGAAATCCATAAATTGCACACTTCATGGATTGTACAGAAATTGCTCTTTTTAAAAAAATCAGATGGGGGAGAGAGCAAAGGTGACAGAAGGGTCAAGCCTTACTTTCCCAAATTGTGGAACGGCCTGCCAGACGAGATTTGCCAATTAACATCTTTAGACAGCTTTTAAAAAGCTGTCAAGATGGAT
>CM034701.1:96368708-96379774 GCA_020142125.1 Phrynosoma platyrhinos
GGCCATGGTGTGTGGTTGCTGCAGCCATCAATATGCTGCTCCCAGGCTGCCATCAATCTGCTGCTCCCAGGGGACTCCCAGTGGCATACATATTACTATATTTTGTAGACCAGCATGATACTTTAAGTGTTCTACTGGACGAACTGTAAGATATAAATAAAATGAACTGATGAATCAATAAAATGTACTGTTTTTAAGTAATTCATATGGGTGTCAGGGACAGCCAGGTTGAGGACATGGAGGACTCTGAGGAAGAGGATGCAGAGCCAGGTCCTAGCTTGGGGTTACCAGCTCCCATGGACTTAGATGAACCTGGACCTAGCTCTGTGGGACCCACTGAGGCACAGCCCCTTCCTCAGCAACCTAGCCTCCTCCCAGCAAAAAGCCTTCCCCCAGCAGAGGTTTCAGGCCTGGAAGAGACAGAGGAGCAGGACACAGATGTACCTACCTTTGCTCCAACGAGGACAGAAAGGGTGTGCCTCCGGCGTTCTCAGAGGTTATCAGAGAAATACAGGCCAAACAGCTGTGAGTGGGAGCTGTGCTATATAAGGAGCTGAGGAAAGCCGAATTCCTTGTCAGAGCTTATTTTGGGATTCCTGGCAAAAGCTTTTGACTCTTGACTCTCGGCTTGAATCTGGACTGCTTTGGATATTGTGACCTTCGGAACGGCTTTGGACTACCTGCTTGTGATAACCCTAGACCTCGGACTGCTTTCTTTGACTTGCCTTTTGAACTCTAGACTCACTGTTTGGCTGCTTGAAGCAATCACTGGTATTGTACTTGCATCTGTGTTTGTGTGCTTGAGACGGATGTTGTTCTTATCAGCCACACTGTTGGCAGCTTTCCCGGACAATGGTACCACTTTATGCTCACCAAGAGGTATTAACATTTTGTTATTAACACACAAGGATGTAAACTAAAGATAGAGACTAATATATTTATTGCACAGCACTTTCAGGAACAGGAACAGAACATAATGGAATGGAATGGCACAGAACAGGGTGAGAATGCAAGTTATCACACAGGAGAATGCCTCTGATGCTGCTGGGAGCCCCCAAGCCATTCCCCAGCCATTCCTGGCAGCTGATTTTGAAGAATAATTTTGAACCGTTCTTCAAAATCAGCCACCAGAAGCAACTGGGGAATGGCTTGGGAACTCCTAGCAGCATCAGTGGCATTCTCCTGTATGGTAACTTGTGTTCTCACCCTGTTCTGTGCCATTACATTCTATTCAGTTCCTTTTCCTGAAAGTGCCATGCAATAAACTTATAAGTACAGTTTGGGGCCTTATTCAAGTCCCAAGATTAACTTTGTGGCCCTAGTATGGATGGAAAGAACATTAAAAAAATTCATAAGTGGCTGAAAATGTGTTTCACCAGTGTCAGGAAACCCTGATGATTAGAATCCTAGTTTGATCAGAATCTTTATACTCTGAGATTGTTTCTGTGAAAGTTTCATATGTGGCTTTTTTGGTTATTGCCGAAAACAGCATTTTCTGCACAGGAAAGAGAAATTCCTGCATAGAAAATAATATTCCCACACTACAAATATACACTATGCAAATGTTGTACAAAATAAGTCCTAAAATGTGAATTATCTTTAGAAACTGCACAGTTTTGAAAGATTTTCTTGCAGTTTCTTGCTGGTGATAAACTTTAAAGCGGTAAATGGTTTGGGGCCTTGATACTTAAAGAAGCTCCTCTCCTACGACTACCTATGAATACCTACATGGGAGAGGGCCTCCTCTGTTGTTGTACCTCATGTATAGAACACCTTCCTTTTAGAGGCTTGGCAGTCACCAACACTAGTGTCATTTAGACACCAAACGAAAACATGGCATTTTTTCTAGGCCATTTTGTCCAGTTGAATTAATTCAAAATTTTAAACTTTCTTATATGATTTTAAACTTTCTTATACTGTGGTAATTGGTTTTAAATTGCTTTTATTTGGGGTTTTCAGATTTATATTTTTTGATTTCTTTAAATTCTTATTGTTTTAAATTGTTTTAAACTGTTGAGATTGGTTTTATTGTGTGATGCCCTGAGATCCTTGGATATAGGGTGACATACATAGTTCAGTCAATGAATCATAGATATGGAGCATACTGCATCATGCACTTCTTGCTCATATAATCTTTTAATTGTGTTGCTTTTTTTCCTGTACATCTTATTTGTCCTTTTAAATTGATGTGTGTTTTAATCAATGTATTGTAACTGCTGGTGCTTGTTTGTTAATTGTTGTTATCCCTTGCCTCAATCTATGGAGAGAGGTGGAGAATAAATAATAATAATAATAATAATAATCTAGAACCACATGATTTCATGTGCTTTTAGCTCTTACTTTCTATTTGTTGCTCATTTTAGATCTGGACCGTGTTGCCCCACCACTGCCTGCAAGGCCATAGTCCCATGAGATTATCACATGAGGGATGGGACACCCAATCGTGGAAGGACTTTCACACATGACTTGCCATTAGTGTGAGTACAAGTGATCATGCAAATACTTTCACAATGTAGTGGGCTGAAAAGCATTTTCAGCCATCCTTAGCAGTCTTTTGTATCAACAGAAGAACCCATTAATACCATGATGGCTGAAAGCACTTTTCAGTCCGCTGCAGTGTGAAAATGATTTGTGCAATCACTTTCACTCAGATCATGGATGGGATAAGGACGGGTGGATTCTGTCCCTATCCTGTCCTCCATGTGATAATCTCCCAAGAGTCCACCCATACACAATAGTTTCCCTATTTTTGTCTGTAAAATGTTGGTCTGGCATTATGCAGTAAATTTGGAAGTAGTTGGATGGGAAAATGTGATATTCTTGCTAATGAGCAGGCATCTTCAAGGGGAAAAAAAATACTACCAAGAGCCACAGATACTCTTATTTGGAAGATAGAGTGGCATCATTCATAGCTATCAGAAGGATTCCTCACTTCCTGGGAATGCCTGTAGAGAGAAAAAGTCTGTTGCTGCTACTGGCCTCACCTTACCTGGAGGACTCTGTGAGCTGCTCCTCACCAGAATTGGGGCCCAGGCCTCAGCTGATTCCTGACTACATAGCCAGGGAAGAACACCTGGCTCCTGGGAAGGGGGATATATGCTGGGTGCTGGTTGGGACTGAAGGAAGCTAGCAAAGAGGGAAGAGAATTGACATCCCCACACCCCAGGAAGAGGTTGATTACCACCAGCCTGCTTATTGCTGCTCCTGCTCACCTCACTTGCAGTAGGCCCAGCACAAAGCAGCATCACCAGGGAGGTGAGGGTGAGGATCAGTCCATTTAGCTTGGAGATGAAGGGTGGTTTGAGTTGCTGGCAGCTTTTCACATAACCTACCACTTGTTAATAGCCAATTGTAGTATATGGAAGGCATGGGTGTGGAAGCAGTCCAGGGAACAGACATTATAACAGTAATCGGCAGAGGGAGATATATTATGGGGATTACCCTGGAAGAAGGGAGAGCCACAGGGTACTGGTTACTCCCAACTGACCCCCATTTCAAATAGCCTAGATAGCCTTGGCAGCAGGCCCCTGGGCTGAAAATGCTGCTGCTCAATGCCAGATCGGGAATAGAATTGCCAGAATGGAAAGACACCAATAATCCAGGACTTGATCCTGGGCAAGCATGCCAACCTGGCTCGTATTACAGAGACCTGGCTGGATGAAGCTGGGGGGGGGGGAGGATCTCTCCCAGCTTCACCCACCTGGGTTCTCTGTACAGCAGCAGGTGAGGGCTGGGAAGGCAGGGAGGTGGAGTTGCAGTGGTCTACCAAGTGCCCTGTCGCACAGTCTACTGGGATGAGTGTGTCTACTTAAAGGTGGGTGGCCAGGACAGCATAGGAATCCTGTTGGTGTACCACCCACCCTGCTACTCAACAGTCTCCCTTCCTGAGCTGGCTGAGTTGGTTTCGGCAGTGGTGTTGGAGTCTACGGTGGCACATACCTTAATTACATCCTGTTTGGACTATTGTAATGCATGCTACATGGAGCTGCCTTTGGAAACTGTTTGGAAACTTCAGCGGGTTCAAAATACCACAATCAGAATGCTGACCAGAGCCAGTTATAGGGAGGATATAACTCCCATATTGAAACAGCTTCACTGGCTACAGGTTCGTTTCCAGGCACAATTCAAAGTGCTGGCTATGACCTATAAAGACCTAGGCTTAGGTCCAGACAATCTGAGAGGCAATTTCTCTGCATACAAACCATCTAGAACCCTAAAATCCTCAGGAGAAGGCTTTCTCTTAGTCCCACCACTATTCCAGGCTCGCTTGGTGAGGACACAAGAGAGAGCCTACTTAGTGGCTGCTCCCACCCTGTGGAACTTCCTTCTGTGGGAGGCTAGACTGGCCCCCTCTCTGCTGGCCTTTTGCTGGCAGGTAAAAACATTTCTGTGCAGGCAGGCTTTTTAAAATCATGCAAACCTGGCTGTTGTTTTAGATTATGTTTTTTTAAAAACTTTTGTATGTCTTAATTTTTAACTTTGTAGTGTTTTAATTAGTTTTTTTTAAAATTGTCTTTTTTAAAAAATTGTTTTAATGTGTTTTTATATTGTGAGCCAGCTTGAGTCCCTTTTCGGAGAAAGGCAGCATAAAATAAAAATACATACATACATACACCTGCTAACACCCTGCACCATTCATTTATGGCAATACCCATTTGAAAAAGACACATTTTTTGTAAGCTAATAAGTGTGTCTCTGTGTGAACACATGTCTGTATGTGATACCCTCCAATTGTCCCACTTTGGCAGGGACAGTCCCAATTAATCCTCTGTGTTCCTATTGTTAAAATTTCCCAGTTTCTCTTGTTAGAATTGAGTCCCAAGGAAAAATGTACATTGTGGGAAAGTGCAGCAGCCATGATGACACAGCATTTGGCCACAGCTCAGTCATGCAGCCTCATGCTGATGTAACAGGACATGACATCATGGGGGTAGTCACCTGGTTCTGGAAAGCACAGAAACTGCTGCAAAAGTGCTGTAAAACTGCAGTGTCACTCAGGTGAGTGACAGGTGTCCAGCAGGAAGAGGCAGGGCCAGAAAGCCATGTGGAGCACAGGCTATATAAGGTGCAAGCCTCTGGACACACATGTGGGTTGAGTTCGTGGTGTTGTTGGATTGCGGATTGTTGGAGTTGCGTTGGTGTATGCTGTACATATCTTTGTATATAGAGCAACAAAGATTAAAGCCTCATTCATGAGACGTCTGTCTGTGGAGTCTCTGTGCTCTATCTGGAAGGAGAGAGAAGTTTCTCCAGCTGACAAGCAGCCTGCTGCATCGGAGAAGTCTGGATCCTGGTGCTTCATGTTACGTGGTCTCCACGTACTGTGTTACCACGCCTAACATCTCTAACCCACTTTCCCACTTTGTCCTCAGCTTACTTGCACTAGTGCAAAATGAGTTAAAAGTGCAAAAGGAGATTACACTCAATTATCTCAGCCAGGGGAGAGAACAGGGAGGGTGGAATCTTGTCTTTCCCACTAGGCTCAGGCAAAAGCAAATCACTGCACCCTCTCCTAGTTTTGTGTTTTATTCATTATTTACAGCTTTTGTCATTTTCATTACAGTCAAATGTTGCTTGGCCATATGTGTCTTGGTGTTCATCTGTGAAATGTTGGAGGGTTGATGCTAGTGTATGTTTAAAATAATTAACATCAGTGTAGAAATTTTAGTTTGTGGAGGGGTGTTGTGCATATGTCAAAGCACACATTAATTAAACTCATACAGGAAACCCAATAATATGGATTGATGCCAAATAGAGAGAAAATGTCAACAGTTTATTGAAGGAAATAAGGTTCTTGAGGCATCATTTTTCTGAAGCAATTGTAAAGTGAGACTAATGACAGGATGTGGAGTATATATCCAGTCATGTTTTAATATAGTGTGTGCTTAGTGCTGGGCCTTTGCCTTGGGGGCATATATAAGCAACACTATCCATTCTGGGATGAATCAGCACCATTAGGAAGAACATTACAGAAGGCAAACACTACCATTATTCTTTTTTGTGCCTATGCAAATGAAATTCTGGGAAAGTTAATCACTGGAAATACCTAGGAAGTAAGAAAAATATTGCCTAATTTCAAGCTCCCCCTGCCCCATAAATGTAAATAAAAAACAGGGATGAAACCAAAATGGTAATAGCCTGCCACTCTTCCTCTATCTAGTCTAGTAAACCACTAAGAGTATCATCCTGAGATAAGTGTCTATGAAAAGCAGTTTGCTTTGCTTCATATTCAAGAGGCTGGGTTATGAATGTCCAGTGATTTATTTCTTCTACTTTTGGTAGATTATTGATTTTTATGACGCATTATGATAAGGCAAATGATAACTTCCATGAGAAACACCTTGATGTTATACCAGATCTTAACACTGATAATTATAATCAGTAACTATGCAAAGCTGAAATATTCCCAATTGGATAAGAAGTGAGGAAGCATAATATGAGCAACATGGGTGATTGTAACATGTGCATTAGCCATATTAATCTGGAATATCAGTATGCAAAGGGATCTTGTAGAACTTTTGAGACTAACTGAGGCCTTGTCTGCATGAGCCAAAAGGCTCATTTTGCCCCCATTGTGGGTATCCTGTCCTGATGACACATGGCCCAAACTCCAGCTCTGGTGTGAATAGTCTGAATGACAGCCAGCATCTTCAGTGCCAGAACTGGGGTATAGCACCCTTAAAATTATTTTTAAAAATATACAACTTACTCTGGACCTTCTGGGAAGATCCAGAGCTCTCCAATTCTGTGCCAGCGAGCTGTCTGCATGGGCATCCAACTGAGTCAGCTGGCACATCTGCCACTGTCTCCATTTGCTAGATTGGAGGTCAGAACAAGGTGGCCATCCCTATGTTTGTTGGTGGGTATCTCATTCTGACCTCAAAACTAAGCAACCCTATGCATTGAAAGTGGTGGTGGCAAATATGCTGGGGTGGCTCAGCAGGAGGGTCAGGTAGTGGGGCGGGGGAGGCTGAGGCAATTCTGAGGCCAGGATATTCCAGACAGGCCCAAGAGTATCCTGGCTAGTGCAGACAAGGTGTGAGTGAAGCATAAGCATCAATTGTAGCATAAGCTTTCATAGACTTGGGGGGGGAGCAGACTTGGGGAGGGAGCAGACAGCGCAAAGCAGACAGGGCAAGGAAGGGGAAGGGCAGCCACATGCTGGGTGCCCCAACCCCTTCCCAAAGACATAGTCAGAGCGCCGGACCCTCCGCACGTCCAGGGCTCTGACAATGTCTGTCCACTGCAGCATCCACACACGCTGCGGCGGAAGAGGCGCCAAAGGTGCGCCAGCAGCCTTTTACAGTGCACCTTTGGCATCTTGCGGAAGGAGCGCTATTTTAGCGCTCCTTCCTAGGGCTGGGACGCTGCGCCACAGGGCTGAGGTGTGCGGATACCTCAGCCCTGATCCGCAGCTTCCTGGGGCGGCCCCATGCCGCCCGTCTGCTTCCCCCTTTGGTCTATTGTATTTAAGGAAACACCATGATAGCTTCACTTTAGTGTCATCATAAGTCAGAATCAACTTGAAGACACACAACAAAATGCTGGGATTTTTGCTGAGGTCAGAAATGACTTGAAGACACACATGAACAACAAGAAAAACAAAAAACATCCTAGATTAAAACATGGAGTGGAAGGATTTTTGGTTTTATTTTCTATTTTTTTTTAAAAAAAACTACTTGGATGAAGGTTAAATCATTGAGGATATATTTGCCCCCTAGAGAGCCAGCAGACATGTTTCGGTCCTGCTACACTATTTACATGGACAATCACAAAGTTGTAGTCCCCAAAAACAACTGTTCCATTCTATGCAGAGTGGCAAATTCTCTTGAAAATTATCAGATTCCTTTTTTTCCTTTTTCCATTGATCTTGAGGCATATTTCTGAGATGCTGACACCTGTTGTTTTCCAACCATGCAAATGGCCACTAATAGATGCAGAATTTGAGAAGGGGAAACAAAAATATGGTAATATCTGAACTTTGATGGAGACCGCCAGTGAAAAGGTGCCATATGCTACATTTCAGAGGAAGAAATTGGAAAAATTATCTCTGAGCATTCCTTGACTAAGAAAATCCTATGAAATTCATGGAGATGCCATAAATTGATAGGCAACTTGAAGACACATACACATGCACACACATTTCGATGGTTCATAAAAAAATGTTTCAACTATACTAAAGGGTAGAGAGAGGAGGTGATTCTATAGAATACCCTCCAATATTTCTCAGATGAAAACTGGGACACATATGGCCAAGCAAGAACAAATAGGGTCAGGAGGCAAAAGTTATTAATGAAGAAGAGTACACAAGCTGAGAGAGAGGCTGCAGTACTTTAATTTTTGTCTGACACTACTGGGAAGGACAAGAGTCTTCTCTCTCTTGTCCTCTTCCCCCACTAAATTAATTGGGTGTAAATTACTTTAGCAATTTGAAGTAATTTTGCACCAGTGGAATTAAGCCAAGGACAAAGGTGAAAAGTGGGAAGAGGAGAGAGAAACCAGAACATTTTGAAAGCAACTGAGAAAGTGGGATGACCTGGATAAATCAGGACTGTCCCTGCCACATCAGAACAGTTGGAGGGTATGCTATGTAGAGATGTCATTTTAACAGCAAGCCTTTGTCTTACTTCTTCACTGAGCATTTTAACATCCTTTACCCTTTTACCAACTGAATAAATTCAGTGAAAAAAAGTGATTTTGAATCAACGTCACTGAGAGGAAAAAAAAAATTACTTCCAAACCTTTAACTGTAATTTTAGCCAAGTGCCACAGCTGCTCTCAATGGGTAAATGACATTAAAAGGGAGAAAGAAAACGTGTTCTCTGGTACCACACTGTTAACAGGTACTTTGTGTGTTAGCTTTCCCCCTGTTTTTAAAACCTGATCTGGTTCTCCATGAGAATTTAATAAATGACTCATAATACTTGATAGTTTTTCACATTCATTCACATCTTTCCAGAAGTTCCTGTGGATTTAATATCAGAAAAAATTGCTTAGGAAATTATTGGAATTGCTATTCTTCTTAGTTATTATAACTCGGAAGTGGGATCATTTTCCAATGATTCTACATTCAATAATACTCTCATGCCAATAGCTATTTACTCTCTAAACAATAATGATTGTCATGGTAACGAGCTGGTGCTGGAAAACAATAAAGGTCTCTTGCACTGCATTAATTATGTAAAGTAGAATTCTGAAGGAATACTGTACGGTTGTACAGATTCCCTACTTTGCATATAAAATTAGAGGCCTAATAACCAAGCATTTCCACACCCTAAATTATTGATACTGCAAAGGGGAAGTATGAATGAAATTAGAGAATGATGCACCTTCTAAATTCTGTGAGCTTGTGTATCCTTTACCTAGTAATACACATTGACATATACAAAACCTTTTATTGCTGACTTAATGAGCAGTGAAGATCCTTGAAAGGTCACTGATGTATGCTCATCACACATGTTTGTCATTTGGAATTTAAATATAGCTTTTTAATATGTTTTTATGGTCTTTAAAAATTTTAAACCTCTCAGAATCCAGATAAAATGTATTTCTGGAAAACCAGAACAGGACAAATTGGTCATAATTTTGTAAAATTGTTTACAAAAATTGGTTTACAGGAGGTGGATGATAAATAGAAAGCCTGAATCTCAATCAGGGAAGGTGATATATATATAAAAAATATCTGTGGAAGAGGAAAAGAGCGAACCAACCAAGAAGGGAAACATGTTAATCTCAGGTGAAGCTTTAAATATGTAGCATCGCTATGGTAGCACACTGAATATATTCAGTTTCTAGAGGTGTCACATGCATGTGACTATGACAAAGTATTTGGATCATTTCATACATGTTTTGAGTCAGTAGCATCATTGAGTGGGTGTGAGGTGTGTGGACCACCCCAGAATTTCCATTTCCCCTGCCAATCCCGCCTCCAGCATGGGGTAACACCCGGTACTGGAAGGCTGTTTAGTTTCGGCACTTGATGCCTAAAAGGTTCAACATCACTGGTATATAAGATGATGCTATAATTATATATGATTGTATAACTATATGTGATAGAACAAAGTAGAAGAGATAAGAAAGATGTGGTGTATATATATATATATATATATATATATGGTTTTTTTAAGATTATGTATGGTTGTGTATATGTATGTTTTATTTAAATGTTTAATTTTTTTAAAAAAGAAACAGCTTCTGTGGCTACTGGTTCATTTTCAGGGAGAATCCAAAGTGCTGATTATGCACTATAAAATCTTGTACAGTGTAGTTCCACAGCTAACTGAAATAATAATAATAATAATAAAATTTTATTTATATCCCACCTTTAGCCAAAGCTATCAAGGCAGCTTACAATTAAAATACAATCCCATACAATATAGTAAACATATAGCATGCTCCTTAAAAATATATTAAATCATTAACAAGATTAAAATTAATTAAAACATATCAATAAATCAATGCTATTAAATGGCCAACATACAGAGTATATGGAGGGATAATCCGATGGTCTGTTGGTGGGGGAGAGAAAATAACAGTGTGATTCTGGGAATGCCTACTGGAAGAGATCCATCTTGATGGCTTTTTAAAAGCCATCCAAGTTAGTTATCTGATGGATCTCTTCCAACAAGTCATTCCACAGCCTAGGGGCCGTAGCAGAAAAAGTCCTCTGGGAGGTTACTACCAATCTAGTTCTTATTGGTTGAAGCAGCTTCTTCCCAGAGGACCTAAGGGCACGGGGTGGATTATATGGAGATAGATGATTCGTTAGGTAAGATGGGTCCAGGCCATGTAGGGTTTAAAGATTAACACCAACACCTTATACTGTGCCTGGAAACTAATTGGCAGCCAGTGCAAAGATTTCAAGATTGGTGTAATATGTTCACTCTCAAAGTCCCAGTGATCAGCCTGGCTGCCATATTTTGTACTAATTGCAGTTTCTGAGTCAGGTATAAGGGTAGCCCCATATAGAGTGCATTACAGAAGTCAAGTCGTGAGGTTACCAAGGCGTGTACTACAGTTTCTAGGTCAGGGATAGGCAACCTTTCCCCTTTAAGGGCCAAGGGACT
>CM034701.1:96397936-96411822 GCA_020142125.1 Phrynosoma platyrhinos
GGAGGAAGGGGTAGTGTGGCATGACATGAGGCAGAAGGAGGAAGCAGCAGTGATTAAGAGGTGAACCCCTATCCTGGGGTTTCTTAGTAAGACTGGTTCAGAGGAGGTTTGCCATTGCCTTCCTCTGAGGCTGAGAGTGAGAGACTTGTCCAAGTTCATCCAGTGGGTTTCATGGCAGAGTGGGGAATCAAACCCAGGTCTCCAGAGAGGTAATCCAACACTCAAACCACTACACCATGCTGGCTCCTAATCCCATGTACTACCTATGAAACAATTGCAGACTTTTTGTTGTTCTTGTGTGTCTTCAAGTCCTTTCTGACTTATGGCAACCCTAAGGCAATCTTATCATGGTTTTTTCTTGGCATGTTTCTTCAAATGGGGGTTGCCATTACAATCCTCTGAGGATGAGAGTGTGTGACATGACCAGGGTCACTTACTTTGCCGCAAATTGTACATACCCCAGAATGCATCACCTAGTATATTGGCAGTCCTTCCCCCCAACACTTTCTCATTTTCCCCCATTGGAAGAGGGTTGTCTTATACAGCAAGTATATCCCAAACTATATATTTTAACTGGAAAAGTTGGGGGTCGTCTTATACGCCCAGTCGTCTTATACGCTGGAGAATAGGGGTATTATGATACAAAGCTTGCAATGATCCTGATCAATGCTGAAAAAGCATTTGATAGAGTCAATTGGGTTTTTCTGCTAGAAGCATTGAAAAAATGAATATAGGAGATAGATTCTCCTCTTGGATAGAAGCAATTTACAAAGATCAAAGAGCAAAGATAATAGTCAATGAGGAGGAAACAGAGATGATAAAGACTGAAAGGGACACCAGACAAGGGTGCCCTTTATCACCTCTCCTTTTTATTTTGATAGTTGAAATATTAAACATTAGAATATGGGAAGGAGAGAACATTATAGGAGCTAAAATGAAGAGCACACAATTCAAATTGAAAGCGTATGCTGATGATTTGGGTTTTTTTTTTTAGAGGAGCCTAAGGACAGTATAGAACAATTAATTACTGTATTAAAAGAATTCAGAAACTTCTCAGGCTTCAAAATCAATGAAGACAAAACCACAATATTGACGAAAAATATAACATCTCAAGAAGAAGACTAATTTAAATGGTTAACAGGATTTAAGACACAAGTAAGGTAAAATATTTAGGTATCACATTGATGAAGAGAAAACAAGATCTTTATCAAAATAATTATGACAAGACTTGGAAAGAAATTAAAAGGGACTTAGAAAGATGGGTAAGACTACAACTCTCATTCTCAGGTAGAATATCAGTCATAAAAATGAATGTCCTTCCTAGATTCATGTTTCTCTTTCAAAATCTAGCAATTTTAGCAAATGAAAAATGTTTTGATAACTAGCAAAGAGAATTATCTAAATTTCTCTGGGAAGGGAAAACCCCCAGAACCAGATGGAAGATTTTAACTGAAGAAAAAGTCAAAGGTGGAATGGCACTACCTAATTTAAAATTGTATTTCTATGCTTCCTCTCCAATATGGTTGGAAGAATGGATAAGATTGGATGACAATGGATGACAATGGATAAGATTGGATGACTTGGGTTAGAGAGTAGTAATTTAAGATATGGTTTCCATGCATACTTATTTTACAATAAATTAACAGTTAATAAAGATTTCAAATACCATATGATCAGGAAAGCACTCCTAAAAGTTTGGAATAAAGTAAAAAAAAATTATTTGAAAATTCCCCTGTGGACCTCTACACAAGAAGCTTTTCACCAAAGAATAAAAAACAAAGGAAAAAAGTGGATTCAATACAAAGATATATTATGTATAGAAACAAGAAAAATTCTCCAAATCAAAACTATGCACTCTTTACAACAACAAAATATAAAAACAAATTGGTTTTTTGCACAATTTAGAAATGATGTTAAACTATTGGGATTTGAAAGCGAAAAAATGAAATAGATAAAATTGTATTTGGAGAACAAGGCAGACATATATCAAAATATTACAAGGTTTTAACAAATAGAGATTTGGAAAGTGAAGTAATCAAACCAGTGATGGTGAAGTGGGCACAAGATATTGGGAATCCCATAGACTTAGAAAGTTGGGAAAAATCTTGGAAAATAACAAGTTTACCCTTTGCCAGAACTATAAAGAAAACTACTTTAAAATGCTACATCAGTGGTATATGGCACCATTGAGACTATAAATAAGATATATAAAACAGGAAATACAAAGTGCTGGAAGTGTCAAAAACTAGAAACTTCATGCACATGTGGTGGCAATGCCAGGAAGCGAAAAGATATTTGAACATTATAGTAAATGCAATAAGTGAAATGCTTATGGTAAGAATAGAATTGGACCCCAAAATCTTTCTATTGAACATGTTCAACAAATTAAACAAGACTATAAAAAACCATACTAAAAAGCTTTTGTATATGGTCACAACGGCTAAGATACTCTATGCTCAATACTGGAAAAGTGGTAATATCTCAACAGAAGAGGAAGGGTTAGTTAAACTAAGAGAAGCAATTGATACTGCCAGGTTAAGAGGAATAGAGATGAAAGATGGACATGTCTTCAAAAATTAGGAGAAAAAAGAGGATGGAACCTAACCTAATTGATGGCAAAGAGTAAAAAAGAGGCAAAATTCAATAAGATAATAGAATAAAGAGTGACACAATCTCACCAAAGGAAGTATTGTAGAGAGGGAAAAAAATCTAGAAGAAAGTAAAAGATAAAGACATCCCATAAAATAAAGGATAGTACAAAGATAATAGTATAAAAGGGAAATTTCTGTCATTGTTTTGTGTCTCTTAGTGTTTAGAATGAAAGGAGTTGATGCAAGGTATTACAAGAATACAGATATTTGACGGTATGAAGATATGAATGAATTTATGATATTGTTTTATAGTATTAACATGTATTAATTAGGGGGTGGAGAGGAGCGATGTGAATATGTATATATCTGTTGGAATTATTGCTATTGTGTTGTAGTTATGGTTTTATGTTTTTCATAAATAAAAATTAAAAAAAAAACCACAAAAAACCTCCACTATTTTCACACAAAATGGAAGAAAACCCAGAAAATTACAGACAGATTGCAGCTATGAGTTTTTAAACAAGCCTGTAACTAGCCTGTTAAAACAACATAGAGTGCATCATTTTGTCACCAATAATGAAGTTAAAGCTGGAGTTGTGGAGTAGTTTAATAAAACTTTAAAAACAAAGATGTGGAGGTATTTCACAGCTAATAATACCTTTATGTATATTGATGCTTTTTTGTTTATAAAAAGTTATAATCATAGTTTTCTCCATACTATCAAAGCACGGCCTGTTGATATTAATGATTCTAATGATCTAGCAATGTGGAAAACCTTTTATGGGTCCCCTGTCAAAAGAAAAGAGGAGGTTCCACTGCTGAGAAAAGGAATCCATATGAGGATTTCTTAAAGCAAGGGGATATTTGCTAAGGACTATGAACAGAATTTTACCTCAGAGATATTCATTGTGGACCAAGTCATCAGAAAATTGGATAGGCCTGTGTTTCTGCTGAAAGATTATGACAGTGAAGCTGTGGTTGGCAACTTTTATCCTGAAGAATTACAAAAGATTAATACCAAACAGGACCAGGTGTACATGATTGAAAAAATTCCAGCTACAAAATGGCAGAGTAGAAATAAGCATTACTTAGTGAAATGGCTAGGATGGCCAAGCAAATTCAACAGCTGGGTTCTTGTTTCTGAAGTTGGCAAACCTGTATAGTAGTAGCTTGGGAAGAGTTGGAAAAAATGGGTGATGGTAGCTTTTATGTTCTACTTCTGATTAATGTATGTGCAGATGTTTTTCCAAAGAGCACAATCTCAAACTTAATTATATCTGTAGCAAGACCTCTGGAGCTTCCTGGGGAATGGCAAATAGCTGAGATACAGTACCCTCATAGCTGTAACACAGTAACTGCCAGTGTGAGGTTTGAAATTGGAAATGGAAAAAGGACATGGTGCTACCTTCTACAACATGGCTATTATTTAAGTATCCCTGAACTACTGGAATATATTATAAAAACTCACAATGACCCTCCAGAAGTGGTTCTGCAGTATGACCAAATGTTCAGAAAGGTCAGGTTTGAATCAGATGGCACATACACACTGCTAGTTGGTGCAGACGTATCTTGCATATTAGGGCTGTTTCCCAACCATCACGTCAAAATCCTGCCTTTGGATTTTGGGGGTTTCACCAGTTTATATGTTTACAGATATTGTGGAGCGTCAGATAGTTGAGGATGTCTACATGCCATTGCTATGATGTCTACCTGTGCAAAGGCAGAATAATGATTGTCTCGATATTTGTTATAACAAGCTTCACTACATTCCTGTAAGCCAGGGGGAGGCAACCTTTCCCCTTTAAGGACTGAGGGACTTCAGCTCCCAGAAGCCTCAGCCATGTTGGCCAATAGTCCCATATTGGCCAATAGCTCCTGGGATTCTGGGAGCTGAAGTCCCTCAGCCCTTAAAGGGGACAGGTTGCCTACCCCTGCTGTAAGCAAACACCATATTGACATCATCACAGTTGAGATAAAGACAGACCAGAACAAAAATGTCCCATTTTGTTTTGGAAAGGTGATTGTGAAGCTTAACTTCCAGCCCAGGAGAACCCTGCTTCTTTTTAAAAAATGGTGATCTTAAAATCATATGGAAATCTGACCCTTTATAGAAATTATTACAGAGCTCAGGCTGGAAATGGCCTTCCTGGGTATCAGGGTGCCCACCAAATGTACAGGACAGGGCTTGGTGGGATTTTCAGAAGCCTTTTTCAAAAAGCTGTTCTGCTTTTCAGAAGAAGTCTGGACATTATTAAACCACATGCAAAAACAGCTGTTCATAATATTGTTAAAGGTGTAGCTGGGCAGGTTACTCAGGAGGTTCTAAATAGAGTGACAACCCCAAATTTGCAAGATGGATTGGGTCTGGTATACATTAAGAGGTGGAAGGGGTTAAAAAGAAAAGCATCACAGGTGAGCCTGACAGGATCTTCCCACCCCCTTAAAAGAAAAGGCCCACAAGGAAAGGAAACTCAGAAGCAGAGAGCTGTGAGAAAGAGACAGTGGGGGGCTGCTAAGAGAGACATCTTTTAAACCAGGGGTAGGCAACCTTTCCCCTTTAAGGGCCGGGGGGTTTCAGCTCCCAGAAGCCTCAGCCATGTTGGCCAATAGTCCTATGTTGGCCAATAGCTCCTGGAATTCTGGGAGCTGAAGTCCCTCGGCCCTTAAAGGGGAAAGGTTGCCTACCCCTGTTTTAAACCGACATCATGACTGTTATCCATTGCAGCTCTGAAGAGTGTATTAAATCTGAATTAGATCTATTCCAAATTGGGCCTACCTAGACCAGTATTGAGAGAGGTGAATTTATTGAGGTTCCCCATTGACCACACTTACAGAATATGCACCACTTGCTGGGAATGGCAAGGACTATATGGATCTAAACAATACTCTTCTCTATTTGTCCTGTAAAGTGAATGAAAATGGGTCAAATTTTGCTTGGAATGCTAATGTAGGACTGGTGAATTATTCAATAGTCTCCATTTTCAGTCAGCTAGATGTTAATCTTGGGGACCGGCTTATGAGCCAAAGTAACAACTGTTATCCTTACAAAGCTTTCATTGAATCTGTGCTAAACTATAGTGAAGACACTCTAGCACAGGGGCAGGCAAACTGTTCTCTTTAAGGGCCAAGGGACTTCAACTCCCAGAATCCCAGACTATTGGCCAACATGGCTGAGGCTTCTGGGAGCTGAAGTCCAAAATCCCTAAGAGGGCCAAGTTTGCCTGCCCCTGCTCTAGCAACTCAATTTTCTGCAGGACTGTTTTATAAAGATACAGCTGGAGAACATGAATTGGCTGAACTGGATGGGGATATTAAAAGGATTTGTTAAAAGAGCAATCCTGATGGCCATAAGTAAAAAACATAGACTTGCTGGAACATCTCCATGCTGACCTGTTTTTTCAAGAAAAGTGGCTGCTAAATGGTGTTGATGTGAAAATTAAACTCACAGGCAACAAAGATGCTTTCTGCTTAATGAGTGATGCTGCAGACAAGCAATACAAACTACAAATTCTATCAGCCTCCCATTTGGGGAAAAGGGACATGCCAAAGAATGGCTGACTTCTAATGCCAAATATCCTGTGGATTGTGTGAGTATGAAAGTATTCAGCATCCCAAAAAGCAGCCATGTCTTTAATCAGGAGAACTTGTTTCTCAGACAGTTACCTAAACAGGTGGTTATAGGTCTGGTTGACAATGACACCTTTAACGGTGTTAACAAAAAACAAACAAACAAACAAAAAACCCCAAATTTTGCTGCCATTTACTTGGATGGAGAACAGAATCCTATGAAATCTTTTCAGCCCAATTCTGAAGAGGAAAATTGTGTGCGAGCGTATGAGTTTGTTACAAATATGAAAGACCAGTCTCTTTTAATTAACCATGAGGAATATGCAAGAGATTATACACTCTTTGCATTTGACCTGACTCAAAGTCAAGAATGTGGTGACCACTACTCTTTGATTAAAACTGGATACCTGAGGGCAGAGCTCCATTTTGCCAGGCCCCTACCAACTACCATCATATGGCTGTTTATGGGGTTTTTGACAATGTGATAGAAATAAATCACTGAAAAAATGTCTTGTTTAATTATTTGTAAGATTGATAGTCTGCAGTTAACCCACGTACTGGCTTCTAACCCCCTTACTCGGAAGAATTTGTATGGGTTCTTCCCCTGTGACATGCTGCCCAGAAAGAAGCTGCTGCAAAGGCCGTTGGGCTTGGTCATAAACACCCACCCTCACAACCTTCCAGGAGAACATTGGTTCACTATATACTTGTCAGGGGAAAAGACTGGTGAATTTTTTTGATTCCTATGGTCACCCTCCAGACTACCTTCTGTTTCCTAAAACCATCATGAAATTTTAAAGAAAAAAAAATGGCTACAAAACTGTGTTTCAGGGCTGGCCAGTACAAGCCTCAGACTCTGTGGTTTGTGGAAATAACAAAACAGTACTAATGTTATTAAGCACAAATTTTACCTAATTTTTCATCTGCAGGCTGTCCTAGATTTTAGGACTTTTTTTATCCTTGTCTTTTGTGTTCTGTGCCATCACATCTGGAGGAATATTTTGAACTTGTTTTTTATCCATGCCTTGCAGTGAGGTACTAGGTATGGCTAATGAATTGCTGAAGGGTGAAAACAAGATTAGCTCAAGCCTGTGTAAAACTTACAAAAACAAAAGATCCCCCTATAGGACATCCCCATAATTATGCTGCTGAGGCAGGGCTGGTGCATTTCTGCTTCTGACATGAGATGGAGAAATAGACATTAAGCATTGTTCATGTTTACTTAAATCATATGTGTGGAGAAACTCCAGATGAACAACTAGATAAGAAAATATACCTCACTTTACAAAAAATTCAACTCAATTCAACTCAGAAGCATATGCAAGAAAAGTTGGCACCCGTAACAACAGATTTGGACATCCCAAATATTTATTGCACTTGTGAAACAAGCCAACTAATGATACGGTCTCAATTTTCTGATGGAAATACCAATTGGAGAATAATTGCAACAAACCTCTTATTTGGGGGTGTTATAGCCAAAATGCTGAGGGCCAATGGTGTGCCTCTCACAGCTACCAGTGTACAGCAAGTTGCTCATTGTATTGCAAGCTATTTGATAATTGAAAAACACATCTGGATGGTGGAAAATGGCTGCTGGGTAAGTTTATCATCTTTTAATATATATTTGTTAGGAAACCATAAGGAACTAGGGGGCAAATAAAAAAATGTGTTGCCTCAAACTAACAGGTTATTATTTTATCATTATTTCAGAAAAGTGGATTAATAATGAAGCATGAAGCTATACCCAAAAATAGGAGAACAGCAATCATGAACAGCCTGAAATATCTCTTATATCTAAAATTGTTATTATTCCCAGCATAAAATCCTTGTATACTGTTTTTCTGTAACAAGACTATCCATCAAATAAAAGCATTTGAAAGTAACTGGGAGCCATCAATTCCTAACAGCAACACACACATGCACACACACAGAGAGAGAGAGATGCCCCCCAAAAATCCTAGTTAATAAAAAACAAAAACAAAAAAATTCAAAACACACTTATTTAACAAAAAAAGAGAGAGAGCTTTTAAAAAAGCTTATTTGACAATTTTAAAAATATCAAAAATTATTTGAAAAAAATTGAAAAAATAGCAAAAACAAGTTTTTAAATAAATAAAAAGAATTTATTTAAAAGAATTAAAAACACTTTTAGCAATTCATGGTAGAATCATAGAATCATAGAGTTGCATGCAGACCAACCCCTTGCCATGCAGGCACACACAAGAATCCAAAACTCCCCCCCCAACAAACATAATTTTACAATACAATACAATACAATTACCCCTGATGGGAAATCAAATCTTGATCCTAATCCCATTAACACACCTGGAGCCTGGGAGGAACTTTTAAAAGTTTGTTTCCTAATTCCATCAAATTTTCCCACAAAGCCTCCACAGTAAGCATACAAAAGTTAAAAAAAAAAAATCTAAAACATTTAAAAATCTCATTTCATCATATGTAAAATTGCTTTTAACAGAGTTGCATTCTAACAATTAAGAAACTTTTAAAGGAGAATTGCTAAAACTGCCTTCTGATTGGCTCTTTTGAACCAGCAGGGTCACAGAACCCCTGAAACCTCTCCCTACTGGTCCACAGGGGTGTCACATGATCATAGGGGTGGGTCACATGACTCCCTTCACACATCTCATGTACAGGCACCTCAAGTTGGGGTGGGACTTCAGGCATGGGGACAGGACAGGCAGGGAGTAGGATAGGCAGAGAGGGTGGAACTTCTGGGGAGGAACTGGATATCCAGCTAGGGCTGAACTTCCAGTTAAGGCAAAACTTCTGGGGCAGGGCACCTGAAAGTGGGTGGGGCTTATGAGTTTGATGAGAGGTACCACCCTATACTATTCAAATGTTCTGGGTTTAGGTCCCAACTTTAAATGAGCTATCCAAGAGGATATCCTAAATAAGTACTGCCCCTTCAACAACCCTGGAAAAGTAGATTCAGAACTCCACTGATATGGAAGACAGAAAGCTGAAGTGATGGTGATGTAGACATGGAGGTTTTTTTTTTTTTTTTGGTGTGTATCTCTTGATATTTAAGTGTCTTAAAAATAATTCCTAAGTATAGGGGGAAAATGAATTTTAGCTGCTTCCTTGGAGGAAATTATCTTCTTTAACACAATTATTAAAGATATATGTTAAAATTATCAAACAATTAGTTAAGGTACTAGAGGCTTGTCCTCTTTTTTGTAAATGGACATTTTGTTAGATTAGGAGGAAAGCTACAAGTGTGTATCATAATTCTACCACCTTTACCATAGCTCATTTCTTTACACAATAGTAGAAAAACTGGCTGAAGAACAAGGAATTAAGAACAAGAAAGACAATGCATGCAAGAAGACACAAGAAAGGAGGATTCTTACTGATCCTTAAGAACTGAGTTATTACTGATCACTTATTGCCAAATTTGAGTAGAAAAGTGGAAGCCCTGAGAGAAAATTAAATACAGAAATGACCCAGAAAAGGATGCAAACAACCCCAGTAGCATTGGTTGATATGGCACAAGAATATAACATCCACAGACCAGAGATGGACAGAGGGATATGAGCTGAGTGTGTTTATAAGGCGGATCTCAAAAGTACCTTAAAATTAGGAAATTGAGGGAAAAGATGGTTTTTTTAAAAGACGAGGGTATCTATGATAAACAAAAAGGGACAGATGGGGTTTGTAGTAGCTTGAATGGGGTTTGTAGTAGCTTGAAGGGTGAGCAGATACTAGACTGGAAGTTCTAAACATAAACAGATGGCTCAATATTATTAATGAGTGGCAGGATGCTACCCTGAATTGAAAATGGCCATAAATGGCTTAGTACATATGGAAGCTTCAAAACGTGGGGCATTCAGGTAGTAGGACATTATCATATCCAATTCAATGGAGGCTAGAGGCTGATTTTGACAGCCCTACACTATTGCCTTAAAATGTTACCCTTTGCCACTTTAACAACTATAGCCAGACAAAACAGATTGCTGTAAAAGAATAGAAACACAATGAAGTTAAACTATGCATAGCAATCTTCTATAGATGGATCTCTTTAAATTGTGCATTTTGCACTTGGGTGCCTCCAACAAATAAAAATGTTAAACATGTGTGGAATGGCTCTTAACCTCCCCTTCTGTGCCATAAGTGTGAATAGAGTAGGGAAGAAAAAACACAAAGCAAGGGAGACAGCTTATACAGAAAACATCTCATATAAAATCTGTGTTGTATAATTGGTACTGAAAATGCTAAGCTACAATATCTATCTCCATATTGTGAATCCCCTCACATTGGACATGTAACATATAACATGTCTAAGGGTTTGAACATTGCAGAAACCTCAGATGAAGAAAATTAGATAACAGTTCATTAGTTAGAGTATAAAAAGCACACTTGTAACATTTATCCAAAATATTTACATGGGTCTGGTGCATTTATTGTGCATGGTAGCAGGAGCTTTGTTCTATATTACATACATGGTTTGATGAACCTTCCTCTCACATGATACTTTCATGCCCTAGCTTTCTAAACCAAGCATTTAGGAATCCCTGTGCTATCAAAAAGGTGCTGAGCAATGTGTTACATCCAAAATAATTTCCTCTCAGGTAGTACTAAAGTTCTGCCATGCTGCATTTTACCATTCTAACAATGTTACACATCTCCTAAAGTAAAGACATCAAATCATTATAGCTATTCAAGTTTGAGTCAAGCATGAAAAAATCCATTAGAGGTAATTTAAAACTGTTACAAAAACTATTCAGGTTAATAAGGAATATCCTTCTCCATTAAGCTCTGCCAAGTTCCATTAGAAGGGCATATTGTCACAATGAACATGTGCAACTATCATTAAAATTGACAGAAAACTTGAATCTTCATTAATATGAAAACATACGAGCATTTTCCCTAGGACATTTCTATGTCTGATAGTATGTGAATCATATTTGAAAAGCATCGTAATTGACATTGTTGGGTTTTCTAGGCCAATTTTCTAGGCCAATTTCCTGAATTTATCATAGGAACCATTTTTAAAAATTCTGTAGATCTTTAATGGCTACACATTTTCACTCCAATAAAATGAGAATTTTCCACATATTTTGAATATGATCTGTTTTTGGCAAATTTTGTAACATGATTGTGCAGAAGCTGTGAAGCAAGATATGAAAAATTCATAGCCTTACATCATATTTGCTTAAAGGTTCTTCACTTTAAGCTACTTGTAGCTGTATCTGTCCCCTCACTTTCCTCTGCCTGTTTTAATCTGGAAAATGGTCTTCTTCTCATAGACATTTTATCAGGAATCCATGTCAAATCAAGCTCTGCAAGTGAATTGCCCATTCCTTTCACAGCCACTCAATGTACCTTACTAGCCTTTCCTCAAAGCTGTAACTCAGATCATTTTATAAATTAAAACAACTAAAATACAGTATAACTCCCATATCCATGAGACCACTATCCATGGATTCATTTACCGACATCCAAAAAAGGATTTTTCTCTAACCATTTTCTTGCATGATTTTATGGTGTGTTTCTCATTGAAGTTGACTAGAGAGTCATGCTGGATACAACATTCAGCAGAGAGACAGAAGTCCACAGAAATTGTCAGGAGGCTGTGGGGGGAGAGAGGCTGTTGTTTCTGCTGCTGCCTTGAACTGCTTCCCTCAGTGGACTGGACTTTTGCAAGACTGTGGCCCTGACTCAGCAGGCACTCCTTTTCATCCAGCTCAGCTGCCTTGCCTGGCTGAGGTATAAAATCAGGACTTCTGTAAGGGCCTACCATACAACACTCACCAGAGAGAGAGAAGTTCACAGAGACTATCAGGAGGCTCTGGGGAGGAAGAAACTACTCTTTCTGCTGCTGCCAGCTTGGACCTCTGCTTCCCTCAGTGAAGTGGGCTGTTGCAGGACCGAGGCCTTGACTCAGCAAGCACTGCTTTTCATCCAGCTCAACTGCCTTCCCTGGCTAAGGTATAAAAACCAGGACTTAGGTTGGGAGCCTACCATACAATACCCAGCAGAGAGACAGAGACTGTAGGAAGAGGATGCTGTTTTTGCTGCTGCTTTTATGATGATTGGTTTGATATACTTTGTTATAGCCCTAGGCTGGAAGGAACCTTCACTGCCATGAGTTCAAAGTGTGAGCCTCACTGAGGCACTCCAAACAAAGTCACATCTGAATTTACAACCATTTTCAGATCAAAAAGGCCAGGCTTAGGAGCTGCAAAGCAGGACATTCACACCTAGATTTATGAGTGCGAACCAGGATGTGTCTGGTTGAAGATGAGATAACATCAGTATCCTATCTCCCATCTTTTGGAAATGGTCTACTTCAAAGCATAGCAATTGGAATCCTTTGATATACAATAGCAACTCTTCACCTCAGCCTAGGGTTAAGGGTATAATGCTCCTCAAAATCTCAGGCACATGGGGGAGGTCTGGATAGATTTCATGGTGCCACTGTGATATCTGACTAGAGTCCCCAGCTCTATTCAGTGTCCTTTCCCTGTCATAATGGTTGAGTCTATCCCTCTTCATTCATCTTTAGAGCAGCCTCCTTTCAGGTAATTATCGCCATTAGAAAGCCTTGTGTGTCCTATCCAAGCTAACTACTTTACTCCTGAGTTCTTGTATGTGTGCATGTATGTTAGTGTGTTTTTGTATGTTTGATCCTTTGTGTATGTGTGTGCTTGCTTATTGATTTATTTTTCTTTCTTAATAAAAGTACCATTCTTTTGGAAAAATATTGTCTCTGCAGGAACTGTTTCCTCTAACCCCCTGCATACAATGGGTTTAGATCCTATTTATTATTTTTTTGAGCTAATCATAAATTCCCCAAAGTCAAGTTCTTATTACACTGCCTAGGACCTTTGTTTCCTTAACAGATGTCTCCTTACAGCAGTGGTCCCCAAACTGTGCCTTTAAGAGATTTTGGACTTCAGCTCCCAGAAGCCTCAGCTATGTTGGCCAATAGTCTGGGATTCTGGGAGCTGAAATCCAAAATCCCCTAAAGAGCAGTTTGGGGACCATGGCCTTACAGGATTAAGACCCTGATTCAACTGACTTACACTGGCTATAGAGAGAAAATCTTGTCCTCTTGCCTGACAGAGACAAGGGCTTGTTGGACTGGCACAAAGGACACAAGATACCTCTTTTGGGTTAAAACAGGCCACATTTTATTTAGCTGTACAGGGTCTATTTACAAGAATAAACTTCCAACAATTTTGTCATATGTGTAAGTGAAGGTGTAACCCCCCAGGTGGGTGGACATTCACCGCATGTGACAAAGTATGTAAGCAAATAATAACAAATTTACAAAACCCCTCCCCTTTGGAAATGACATATTGCATCATATGAAGTCATTCAATTTGTGTCATCATGTATTTAACTGCATTTGTCACTGCCTTTTAATTTAACATTATCGAATTTACCCCAATTAATTTACTTAACCATCTTAATTTTCCTGTGGGGTGGGGGTCATTACCTGCCACAAGAGGGGGCCAGCCTAGCTAGTCATCCCCTCCCCCCCCTGACTGCTTTTTTAATTTGTTCGGAGAGTACCTTAACATAAATCTTCGAACCTTCAGGACAGAGGTGGACCCCATCCCCTCTGTACAGCTGCGGCCTATCCAATTTAATTTCATGTTCAATTACAAAAATGCCAAGTTTAGACAACTGTTTGGCAACAGAATGAGTAAGCCATCTGTTAAAAATAATGTTGTAGGAGTGTTGAAAAACAGTCCTTTAAAA
>CM034701.1:96438431-96463216 GCA_020142125.1 Phrynosoma platyrhinos
GCTCTGGTAACCTCACACCTGGATTTCTGTAATGCACTCTACATGAGGTTACCCTTGTGCTTAACTCAGAATCTTCAATTGGTTCAGAATATGGCAGCCAGGCTGGTGACTGGGACATCTAGGAGAGAGCACATAGCACCTGTGCTGAAATCTCTCCACTGGCTGCCAGTCAGTTTCCGGGCACAGTACAAGGTGTTGGTTTTGACCTTTAAAGCCCTACATGGCTTGGGTCCAACTTATCTCTGGGACCGCCTCTCCCTGTATGATCCCTCTCCGTGCACTCCAGTCCTCTGGGAGGAATCTGCTACAGCCTATGAAAATGAGGTTGTCGCTGACCTCCCAGAGGGCCTTCTCTGCTACCACTCCCAGATTATGGAATGGCCTGCCAGATGAGATCCATCTTATTACCACTCTTGACTGCTTTAAAGACAGATCTTTTCCAGCAGACCTTCCCAGAATAATCATCCTGGCCCAAAACAGACAAGGCGTGGCTTCCCGCTCCTCCAGGTGCCACTGTTTGTTCTAAGATTTTTAATTATATATAATTTATATATATATGCACTTGTTTTTATCTTTTTTTATTTTAATGTTGTACTAGTTTAATCTATTTTAAGGGGTGGGTGGGTTAGGGAATTGGATTGATGGATTTATGTTTTAATTTGTGTACTGTTTTAATTTGTTTGTACGCCGCCCCAATTGCCGAGCAGAGGGGCGGGATAAAAATAAATTATTATTATTATTATTATTATTATTATTATTATTATTATTATCACTTCCTTCAGAGGATTCAGCAGTTCATCTTGTGATTTTTCATAATATGTTGAAGTGAAACCATCTGATCTGGGTGCTTTTCTGCCTTTGCTTTTTTTATGGCATTCTCCAGCTCTGCTGTTGATATAGGTTGATTCAATAGCTCTTTCTGTTTTTTATCTATTTTTATGATGTGAGTGTTATTAAGATATTGATATATCTTATCTATTACCTGTTTGTTAAGTTTTGCTTAAAAGCTTTGAAATGCCTTTACAATTTTACTTTGTTCTGTGTGTTTTCTCCTTCCTGAATTTTGGTTATCATTTTCTTCCTTTTTCTTTCTCTTAGCTTGTAAGCCACGCACCTACCTGATTTGTTGGCAAATTGAAAGGAGTTTGTTCTAATAAATTTTAATTTCCTTTCTATCTCTTCTGTTAAATTTATGGATAGCTGCTTTTGCAGGATTTTGATTTCTTCTTGTACCTTAGATTTTGAGGAGTTTTTCTGCAGCTCTTTTTTTTTCTTTATCTCATCCATAATTTTCTGAGTTCTTTCTTTCTGCTTCTTGTTTAATTCACAATTTTTTTAATAAAGAAGCCCCTCATTACTGATTTGGAAGCTTCCCACACTATTGTATTAACAGTACCCTTTCCTAGGTTCTCTTCAAAATACCACTTCAGAATTTGCTTTGCTTTATCTAATATTTTTGGATTATGGAGTTTGCTTCACTGCAAAATGCAAAAATTGACATTCAGCAAGGGATTGAAGAGAGGAGGGAGAGGGAGTCTTGCCCTCACTGTAGACCTAGTCAGAAGCAAACCTCTGCGGCTTCACCAGCTTGTAAATCTTCCTCAGTGGGCCTAAGCAGATGGTGCAAAGTGCCAATTTGAGGCCAGGAAGGGGAGGGGCAGCCTCACGCTGGGCACCCCAACCCCTTGCCGAATGCGTCATCAGAGCACCCATCACTCCACATGTCCGGCGCTCTGACAACGCACTTCTGCTGCAGTGTCCACACATGCTGCAGCGGAAGAGGCGCCGGAGGTGCTCCAGAGGCCTTGTGCAGCAAACCTTTGGCGTTTTGCAGAAGGAGCCTTATTTTAGTGCTCCTTCCTGGGACTGGGACGTGGAACATTGGGGCCGAGGAGTGTGGATACCTCGGCCACGATCCGCAGCTTCCCGGGGCAGCCCCATCTGCTTCCCCTCCCATTAAAACCTTTGCCATCTTGACTACATTCTGATGTTGTTTGGACACACATGTACTGGGTTAAATCTATAAAATGGTGAAGCATATTCAGCATGTGTTCAGCTATCCAAACAAATTTCTCTGGACAGTTTGCAAGTTTGTTTGTTTGGAGTTTTGTTTTTTAGAAATATGAAATCACAATGAAAAACTGCTGCATAAAAAAATACTAGCTGAAGTTTAAAATATTAGTTCATATGATGAATCAGATTAAAATCAGTGACAAAGAAGTGAAGGACACAGTTCAGAGGATCATAATAGTTTTGGTTATATGAAATTATCTTTACCTTTTTAGCACATTGTGTTATGTAGTATAGAAAGAAACATGACAACACTACTACCAAAAAACTAAAATGTCCTCATTTTAAGGAGTGGTCTCTCAGAAGTTCAACAAATGCCATGAACAATCTTATCTTTCATGCTGCTATTCATCCAAAAGGCAGTTTTCCACCTCTGTTCCTTGCAGTTGCTTCTGCTCTTGACAGAATGATAAGGCAGCCATCAGGATGTTTGGAGATATAAGGGACTGTCAAAAAGAGTGTTTGAGAGATGGGGAAGGCTGGCAGACTCAGGGCAAAACAGACGGCACTAAATGCTGGCATCAGGGTGAAGTGGAGGCATGGTGACCACATGCCCCAACACCACCCTGACACTGGCATCATGCTGCCCAATCAACCATATGGCAGGTGGCATTTCTGCAGCACAGCATTTAGACATGTTGCACTGCAGAAACCCCCAAAAATGCAGCGGTGGCAAAGGTGCCTTTTCCCCAGCGCAAAAAGGAGTAGCTTTCTGATGCTCCTTTTTGCACTGGGGAAATGCCAGGTTGGGGGCATGGCATGTAGGTGCTGTGGCTCCAGCGGAGCTCTTTCACTCTGGTCTGTACAGCCCCTCAGTCAGGTTAAGAAAATGATCTGCTAGCTGTTTCATTTAAAATGATATAAAAATAAAATAGATAATTTCCAAATCACTATCAGTTGAAAAAAAAAATAGTCACATATCAATAATCCACAGAGTTGGGGAAATAAAAGATGGATTGTTTTTAATAGTGAAACAAAAACAAAAAAAGCAAAAGAAACTCTAGGTAGATTTTTAAAAATATGCCTAAAAGCTTCTCCCTGACTCACTGTATATTTTTATAACTCAAATAAAGTTGCCCCCAAATAGTTGCACATGTATATTTATAGAGTAAAGCATAAAGGTAGCTGTTGAAAAAAGTATTGCCTTGCTGCATCACCCAAAAGATGTACGCAGCTGAGTGACCTGTCAGAATTCATACGCATATCCTATCAGAGCCATGAGATATTTTGCATCCCCACATATCACAGTTATGTATGTACATTTTAGTGAAAAGTTCATCTAGCTCAGGGGTAGGCAACCTTTCCCCTTTAAGGGCTGAGGGACTTCAGCTCCCAGAATCCCAGGAGCCATTGGCCAACATGGGACTATTGGCCAACATGGCTGAGGCTTCTGGGAGCTGAAGTCCTTTGGCCCTTAAAGGGGAAAGGTTGCCTACCCCTGATCTAGCTCTTGAGAATATGCACTCAAATATCTTCATTGACTTCAGGATGTTTTTGCAACTGTAATTATGAGTCTCATGCATTTCCAATGTCAATACAATGTATTCTATGGCCCATGTTAATGAAAGGTGACACGATCAGGGAGTTCTGCTTTATGTCCTACAACTATTGTCAACATAGAGAAAGCAGCTTCTTTTTGTGCCAGGAAAAAGGTGCCTTTACTGCTGCAGCAGTGGTTTTTCAGCACTCATGTTCCCAGTGTCTTAGGGGGGTGTCGTGTGTACGCCATGCCCCTAAGCCACTGGGAAGATGCTGCATTTTACTGGTCTGCTTCGCTCCAGGAAGTGAAAAATCACTTGTGATCAAGGCTCAAGGGATTAAGTGACTTGGTAGTGCAGGACCTTTTCAGAATCTGCATTTATAAATAAAGATTCTTAATACTTGCCTTCAAAAACACTTGCTAAAATTTAGATCATATTGTAATAAGACATTAAATATCCCATTTATGTCTCCATTTTGACAGAGTTTAGCTAGATGGTCTCACAAGGTAATTGACAGTACAGGAGGGAATGATACATTGAAATGTTGTGCTTTTTTAACCTTTGTGGGGCCCAGAAGGTATTTCAATAGTGAAAATGTCCTACACATTTTCTAAAAGTCATTTGGCAGCATTTTGGACAAAACTTGGACATTTTGGGCAAAACCTTGAGGGCCACAAAAATGGCCTGAGAGGGGTGCATGCAGCCTGCAGGATTTGCTTTGCCCATCCTTGGGTATGCTATATTTTCACCTATGCACCTTTTTGTTGTTGTTAACTGCTGCCAATAAGCTTATCACATTATTAAATAACTCTCCTTACCTGATTCAGCTTAAATTAAATTTGGGCGGTGTCTAGACTCTATTGCAAAGGTTTAGCTGCAGAAATCACCACCTGAATGCAGCCTGGGGCTTCCCCGCTCCTAGAGCTGCTCAGCGCAGCTCTTTTTGAAGCTGGGAGTTTTCCAGCTTAAGAAAATGGCTGCCGGAGTGACTCCAGGAATGGGGTTGGTCCTGGGTGGTGATTCTGGCATCAAAGCCCTTGCTATAGGGTCCAGATGCCAACCAAATTTAATTTTAAGCCTGATCAGGTAAGGTCAGTTATAAGAATGCGATAAGCTCACAATTTGATTTCAACATATAGTGATCCTATGAATAAGAGATCTCCTGGTCACCCTGTCATCAATAGCCTTGCTCAAGTCCTGCAGACTCAAAGCTGTAGCTTCCTTGATTGAGTCTATCCATCTGTAATGTGGTCTTCCTCTTTTCCTACTGCCTTATGAAGCATTATTGTCTTTTCTAGTAAGTCATGTCTTTTCATGATATGTCCAAAGTATGATAGTCTCATATTGGCTTCTAGAGAGAGTTAGGCCATTGGTGGGCAAATTTTACTCTGCTCTTATTTGTAAAATTAAGGTTAAACTTTTCAAGATTTTGATCTTATTTATGGCCTCAGGTTTTCAGGGACCTTCTTTTTGTTCACCAGGACATCTACTACTTGATTGCCAAGGCAAAAGGTGGGGTATAAGAAATAATAATAATAATAATAATAATAATAATAATAATAATAATAATAATAAACCAGTTGTCTATGATATAAGTTTACAGGAAGCAAAGCAGCTTCATTTATATACTGCTTCATACTGCACTATGCAGTCTTTAAGTGGTTTACAACTGGAAGTTCATTGCCCCCCAACAGCTAGGTACTCATTTTAGCAACCTCGGAAGGATGCAGGACTGAGTCAGGCCTAAGCCCTGGCTAGTATTGAACTCACAACCTTGTGGTTTATGAGTGAGTGGCTGCAGTACAGGCATTTAACTACTGCGTCACCAGGAAGAGGGAAAAGTCATCACTCTGGCTTTTTGCAGGAGAATGAACACTATTTACCTTTCAGAACAGGTATGAAATAGAACAGGAGACAACAGCGTCAAGAAGAAGTAGCAGTAGGAGGGAGGATCCAGAAATAAGAGAATATTCTAAAGCTCTGGGTTTCTATCCTAAGAATTCTGGTCTGCTCCAGCTAGGACCAGTCTTTGTTTCTTCTAAGGCTGAGAGAGTATGACTTACTCTAGGTCACCCAGTGGGTTTGCGTTGCTAAGTGGGGATTTGAACCCTGGTCTTCCAGAGTCCTAATCCAACATATCATAAGTGAAGAGGCACAAAGAACATGAGTAGCTTTACTGTTAAGGATGGTTTTCTTTTTCTTTTTTAAAATGTTATTCGCACTCACCCCCATTGTTGGCATAATGAGTCAGCAATAATGAAAATTTCTCCCTTATGCAGAAAAAGCACAGGCATTGTTACGCAGAGATGACAGAATATACTTCCTCTCAAGCAAACAAAATAACCCAAATGGAAGAATTAAGACAGCCATAAATTATAATACAGTTCTGAATTTATTTTCCTAATGAGGTATAGGGAAGGAGATTCCCAGTTTTTGTTTGGTTTGGTTTATTTATTTCATAGTTTACACCGCCTTCTCCCCCATCACCCACTTTTTCATCACACATTACAATTGTGTGATGTGTATGCTCAGCTAAAATTCATGCATATGTATAGCCATATGTTTCACACATCATATGCTTTCTCATCTACATTTACAAGTTCAACATCAACACCCTCTTTCTCTCACAGTTATAAACACTTGGTTTGTTCATTTCACACATCTCAATGGAGAGTACTCAGCTAATTTCACAAGCTGAGGGGAGAGGATGGTGAACTGGGCTACATTTAATAGGAGAAAACAAGGTTGCCACCTGACAGACCATGTCCTGTGTAATGCCCATTAGTGTTGCAGGATAACAGTGTCAGCAGTAACAGTCAGAATAGCAGTCATAGTAATGGACTGAAGATGTCATATTAATGTTGGGTTTGTTGACTTTTCCAAGAGCAAAAGAGGAAGAGGAATGATACAGCAAAGTAAAAAATGGCCACCCACAATTATCCATGTTCATTGCTTCAGGAATTACCTTTAAGAAGCAATTAGTTGCAATTTCCATTTTTGTAATATATGTAATATATGTTGTAAAAGTCACAGCATGTATATTTGTTTGTGTCTTAATTACTGGGGAAAGGTGTTAACTAAAGTAACTCTCCATCCATGGTCTATATGTGTTATCCAGTGAATAATAACAAAAGTTATGTACAAGATTTGACCACTTCCATTGATGAATACTACCCATGTGATGATGTTGTTTCATTTTGTTTGTTTCAATTGTATAATGCTGTGACCACTTGGTCAATTTTAATGTATAGGTTTTTAATTCTTTACAGGATTTAATGCTTTTTTATGGGAGGAGGGTGATGGGGTTTGATTGTATTGTGTATCTTTAACATTGTTTGCTGCCCTGATTGTCCTCAGAGGGGCGGGATATAAATAAATTGTATTATTATTATTATTATTATTATTATTATTATTATTATTATTATTATTATTATTATTATTATTATTATTAACAATGGGCCTTTGCAGACTGCCAGAAATAGTGCACTTTAAATTGAGGCACTGCTCTGGCTCAGTGCTAGGGAATGATGGGAACTGTAATTTATTGTGGCACCAGAGCGCTATGACAGAGAAGGCTCAATGTCTCAGAAAAAAATACAATTCCCATGATTCTCTAGCACTGAGCCAGGGCAGTGCCTCAATTTAAAGTGCACTATTTCTGGCAGTCTGTAAATGCCCAACATTTATAATTCCAAGGGGTGGAACATCAGACATATTTTATCAAGAATGAAACAGTAAAATACAATACTATAATATACTAAAAAAAAAATTTTCACCACCCAACCAGTCACTACCTTGGACAACTTTGGGGGGATGCAGACCAGGGCGTCCAGGACGCCCTGGTCTGGAGCGCTCCTTCCTCAAGACAGCGAAAGTGCGCCCTAAATGCGTAGGGCGCACTTTCACTGTCTTTTCCACCGCAGCGCATGTGGTCGCTGCGGCGGGAGGTTGCCTTGGAAGCGCCGGCCATGTGGAGGGCTGGCAGCTTCCAGGGTGACCTCAGGAAGAGGAAGGGATGCCGCGCGTGCGGCTGCCCCTCCTCTTCTGGGTCTTGGAGACGGCCCTATTAGCCGTCTGTCAGCAGGTTAATCCAGCAAAACACAGAGGAAGGTCTTCAACTCTTTACAAAAACAGACAAGATGCTCCTTCGGCCAGAAGTGCAAAGGAAGATTGTTCCACAAATGCAGAGCCAGATCCTGAAAGCCTTGCAACATTGACAGAGCTGTACATGTAGGTGGAACTACCCATAATCCTTTGCCTGTAGATTTTAAATTACTAGATGGCACATACCATGCTAGCTAAGCTGCCAGATGGTGGGGGAGAGTAAAGCACAGGGCCTTAAATACCAAGACCAAAAGTTTGAAATGAATCCTGGTCCAAAGTGATAGCCAGTGGAGGGATCTATGAGGGGAAGATACATGTAAGTATTTAGGGAGATTTAAAACAATGGGAACAACACCATTCTGGACTAAACCAGAGGATAACAGGAGTATTTTTCAAAATATTTTCTGTGCCAAGACAAGGCTTTTTTTTTTTTAACAAAGAAATTTAAACTCAGTGAACACTGAATGAAATCATATTGTTCATACAAAGAAAGGATGAAACATAATGGATAAAACAAAGAAACAATGAGCCAACAGTGGTGAACTGGAAAGAGTAATGGTTAACCTCTTCTCTCAAAAATAATTGCTTTTGTTTCCTTCAGAAATACTAAATATTATTGCTTGAAAAAAAATCTTGCTGGATTTAAAATGATTGAACTATTCCTTGCAATGATATGGATGAAATAGATAAATTTCCTATCCAGAACATGGAACAAAAGCAGAGTATGTTTGTATGAACAGTAGCAACATTTTAATTAAAAATGTTAACAATAAATCCAAAGTCACAACCTAAATTTTCATATTCAATTAAAGAAGCCATCTTGCATCCTCTCCCCTGAAATTCTCCAAATGAGAAGGAGCTCATAAATACATGTGGTGGAAGATTCTGAGAAACCTAGAGTGAGCCTAGGATGAGTTACTTTTTAATCTCCCTGCTCCATAGATTGGGAAAAAAATTAGCTTGTATGCTCATTAGTGTTCTGTTGTTCTTTTGTGTGTAAGCCCAGGTCTTCTGCCTGAGTACATGGTCTCACAGAGTCAGAGCATCTGCTGAAAGGAAGTGAGTCAGAGACAGCCACTATCTCTCAGTATAGATGCACCTCCCACTCCTGGAGCTCAGGAAAGAAGTGAGGCCAAGAGGTGTTTTGTTTTAGCAGTTAGCAGTGGAGTTTTGAAGGAAAGTTCCAGTGCCTACTAAAGACTACTGAATAGGGATAGTGAGGGAGCTGCTGCAGTCACCTGCAACAGCTGTGGTATGTTTGTGTTCGTAACAGAGGATGTAAGTAGCTACACTTGAAGCAAGTGCAAGTTGTTTCCCTGTTGGAAGAAAAGCTCCAGCAACTTGAGGCCCATTTGTGTATTCTTCAGCATATTAGGGAGTATGAGGTTTTCTTGGACAGAACAAAGAAGACGGTTCTGGATAAGGAACACACAGATGTTTCTGAGGAGATCAGTTCTCAAACATAGAAGAAAAATATTTGGAGGAATGTGACACACAGAAGTAGAAAAATCTGTGAGTTTGGAGCTACAGAATAGATTTGATGATCTCTCCCTTAGCGGAGATGATGGACAGCAGCAACAGTGTTGGTTTTCAGAGAACATGCAGGTGACCTTGGAAGAGCTAGCACATAGAATGGCCCTTCCAACAGAGATGTATGATAAGGGTAAAAGTTTAGTAGGGGAATCTCTGCTGAGAGGAACAGAAGAAGTGGTTTGTGGGCTTGACTGGATATCTCTCTGTCAGGCCCACTGACCATTATCCCTTCCTTTTGTTCCATATGGGAACCAATGACATTGCAAGGCATAGCCTTCAGGATATCACAAGGGATTCTGAGGCTCTTGGTAGGAAGCTGAAAGTTGTCATTTCTTCTCTCCTCCTCATTGTAGGAGACATCCCAGGAAGGGAGGGAAGATTAGTGGAGGTGAACAACTGGCTTTCCAAATGGTGCTGATGGGAACTATTTGGCTTTTTGGACTATGGTCTGCAATTTCATGATGGACTCCTGGCAAGTGCTGGGTTGCACCTCACAATAGTTCATAGGAATGTTTTTGCTAAGGGTCTCACAAACCTGATCAGGAGGGCTTTAAATGGAGTTATGCTCAAGAGGGAGACAGTAGTTTTGAGGGCATGTAAGAAATTACTCTTTCAGGTCTCCAATGAATAATAACAATTGGTTACTTTTCAAATACTGTAACAAGTAATGGGAATATATTAATTTTTATTTAAACCAATAGACATTTAACAACATAATTAACAAAAACATAAACTACACAAAATAATAACCACATTAATAACACTGATAACAATATTCACAAAGCAATACAACTACAAAAAGACTTCCTAAACTAGCTTGCAACTAGCTCTTGAAACTTCTAAAGAAATTCAGGGACCATTTGATCATATGCCTCCCCAGCCTTCAGTGTGGTACTGAGGTTGGGATTGAGTGGTTCCTATTAGAGCCTGGCAGATGGTTTATTATTCATAAGATCACAACTAGTAAATCAACCTATATTTTTAGTGTTGCCATTTGAACCAAATTTATGGAAACTTTGCAATGCTTTTTTAGAAGTGGGTTGGAACATACTCTGAGTACACAGTAAAGCAAACACATGGACCACATGCTTAATAAATGTACTAAAGTCATATGTAGCAGAGACATTGACTCATGTCAAGTGGTTACTGAAATCCTCCCTGTGGAGTGAAGTCCATCTAGAAAGGTTCCCTCAGAAGAAAGACTTATCCGTTACTATTTACAACAAATTGCAATCCATTTTAGGCTAATTTTTGTTTTGACCCATTGGCAATACAATTATTACAGAATGAACCATGCATATGCTTTAAAAATATTGGTCTGGATGTGGGTGTCAGCATAAGGATGTGTGTAAAAGATAGGAAAGGTTTATATAATTCCTCCTCTCAACTATCTGGTCAAGATAAGAGTGGGAAAGTGAAATAAGAAGGGTTTTACTTGACAGATAATAATGGCAAATTTCCTTACAGTCACAAGAAGGTCAGTGAAATAAAAATACTCTAAACCAGCTGTCATGTATAGCTACCAAGTGGGTGGGGGCCATAGTCTACTGAATTATGTGGGATGAGAGTATTCTTAGGAAGAATACAGCCATCCACTACTTGAGTATTGTGAAAAGCTATAAAAGCCCACACATTGTTTCAGCTTCTTCACATGGTTCAAATGTTTCTGCTCTTGAGCTTTTGTAACCTTTGTTGGAGCAGCACCTCACAACCCTTTCATGTCCCCTAAATATCAGAGGAAGAAACTTTCCTTTTGATATATATATATATATATATATATATATATATATATATATATATATATATATATATTGTTCCACGCAGGTACGAGTTAGTAGCTATACAGTTCTATATTCTCATTTGGCATTTATCTATAGTTACATTATGTCTGTTGAGATAAATGTCAAATGAAAGGTTTCCTGGTTTGACATTTTTAATGGATTGCCTAATAGTGTTGTTGAAGTCAAATTAAGAACTTTAGGTGGATATGAATATACTGGTCTATCTGTACAAAGTACAAAGGATCATCTCTGGTTAAACAGAACTCATTACCATTAGAAGTACACACACCTCGTGCATTTCAAAAGGGCAGCAGGAGCCTCAGGCTGGGGAAAGGGGGAAGGATGAGGAGGAAGCAGAGATAAGCACTTTGTTTAGTGCTGGTGAGTCATTAGGGGGTGCGGGGTTCAGGATGATGGGGGTGCAGACTTTTCATGGTCCCCAAAAATAGACAACTGCCAATAAATGTGGTGGTATTCCCTCACAGCCTCCTCAACTCTCCTACCATCTTTTATCCCTCCCAGTGGCAGAAAATGCTCAAAAACAAAAATGAAGTGTCAGTTCTGGTCATATCTTGAGTACCTATGTGTTGCCCACAGGAGTTGTGGGATGAAAAGTGCCCTCCCTCTGTAGTTTTCCACCCCTGGTTTATATAAATCATCTTCAAGAAGAAGCAGAGGGATGCTCCTCTATCCAAATGGTGGTATCAGTGAGAGTAAGCCAAGGAGCATTGCCCTCACTATGAAGTTCTGACACAGTTCTAGCTTTCCATATGGGATACTGGAATGCATACCAGTATGAAGCTATCAGGGGCCCTTTCATTGCTACACAGTTATAGCAATAGCAAGTATATATCTATACTACAGTGTACTTAAGCACTCCCTAAGCAGTTTACAATGTGTAAGCTAATTGCCCCCAACAAGCTGAGTACTCATTTTAGTGACCTACGAAAGGATGTAAGGCTGAGTGGACCCTGGAGCCCTGTTTGGGATCGAACTCACAACCTTGTGGCTGTGAATGACTGTAGTACCAGCATTTAATCACTGTGCCCCCAGGGCTCCTTAACACAGTGATTTCACTATAGCACTGGTTTCACTGTGACTTCCATGGTTATGTCCTATGGAATCCTGGGATTTGTGGTTAGACACTAGATTTATTTGGAAGACATTTCTATCCATTCCCAATCTGCAAATCACAAGAATCCACAGAATGTTTCCATGGCAGTTAAAGTGGAATCACAATACTACAGTTAGCCTGCCATATCGGCAGACAAGCCATCCACAAATTAGTGCATCTGCGGATGGCCCTGCCTCATTATTGCCAATGGCAGCATGTGTACGCAGCTATGCCAACATGGTCATATGAATGTCCACCTCCATTGATGATAATGGGACATGAGGTCCCATGATTTTTGGTATCCACTTGGGGAACTAAACCCCTTCTGATATGGACAGGTGACTATAATTGTGCATTGCAAGAAGATTCCAGTGTGCAATGTGAAAAATATGCGATATATTAAGAACAGAAACCAGCATCTCCCCACCATGTTGATGGATTCCAGTTCCTATCAGCCTTGACCCATCATTGGTTGGGCCTGATAGGAACATCCAGAAAGCCATAGTTTACACATCATTGATGTTGGTAAATATGTTTCAATAGGACAGGAACTAAAATGAAATCTTACCCACATGCAAATGCACATTTAAAAAAGAGTTCTTCATTTTATCATGCTGAATCTGGAGCAGTACAGTGGTGCAAAGGATTGTTTCCTATTCCCTGTGCTCAAACACATTTACATCTTTTCCATCATCCTCTCCCTCCCCAATTATGAGGTAGGATTTTTTTTCCCCCTGATGGCTGTTTTGAAATAGAACTTCAATCTCTCAAGGGACATTCAGGCATTGGTTTTTTAAGCACAACTGTACTAATAATCTCATGTATGCAGTGCAGGTTTGTTGTTCACACTATGGAGCCACATCTGTGCACATCTCTGTGAGTTCAGTTGCTCACACATTCAAGCGTTTGAATAAAGATGAAATCAATGATGTGAATGTGGAGTCAAGGCATGTTTAAGGCATGCAGAAGTTTAATCCTGTTTATCCTTGGTCTATTCACTTATTCACATAGGACGTTATCACACGGGGGAAATCTGTTGGTTAATCCACACAAATCCCAAACAAAAACTGAATTTGTGTGCCTCACGATTTCACACGATGTCACACAGAAAGTGGACAGAAAGTGGTATTATCCAAGATCTTTTTAATTTGGGGAGTTTAGAGGAAATGCATTTGCGAAATTACAGTAATTGCGCATTTACTTTAATCTGAAAAGCAAATACGCACAGACAATTCTCTTTTAAAACCTGGAGGAGGGCCAAGAGGAGGAGGAGGAGGGGCCTCCAGGGAGGGAGAGTCCTGGGCTCCTGCCATTCAGGGAAGGCAAGGCAAGCGAAGTTTGGGATGGAGAAGTTTGACATTTGGGATGGAGGAAAAAGGAGGGGAAAGAAGGGGAAAGAAGGCTTCCCTCGCAGCAGCTGTGGGTGGATGTGGGTGCAAGTGTGGGGTGTGCTTGTGGAGCAACTTGGAGATCCATCTCACCATGAAGTTCTGCCCTGCAGGTCCTACAAAGGGGAAAGGCTTATGGGGAGGCATGGGAGCTACCTCCAATTTCCCCTTCTGGGAACACCCAGCCCTTCCTTCCTTCCTTCCTTCCTTCCTTCCTTCCTTCCTTCCTTCCTTCCTTCCTTCCTTCCTTCCTTCCTTCCTTCCTTCCTTCCTTCCTTCCTTCCTTCCCTTTGCTCCTCCTCCTCCTTCCCTGCCAGCTCTGGCTGTGATCTTACCCTTCTTGCTCATCTCCCCAGCAGCAGACAGCCTCCAATGCCAGGAAAGGAGAGAGAGAAAAGGGAGGGTGAGCCATGCCAGTCCCTCCCTTGCCTCAGCTTGCCTTGCCTTTCCAGCCTCCTCCTCCTCCTCCTCCTCTTCCTCCTCCTTTACTCTCTTGAGAGGTCCTAACCCTAACGGAAGGGGGTTAGACCTGTGCAGGAGGACATGACCCCAAAGGTAGGACAGTCTGACATTTCCTCCTGGGAAATGCAGGACCCACCCTGGAAAAAGGAGAAGTCTGGTCATGAAACACACCTATTTCCAGTACATGTACGGTTTCTTTTCACTTGTGTATGAAAGTTAAAAACGTCTTCCTTTCGCTTTTAACTTAATTCCGTTATTACTGTAATTACGTGTGAAAACCTTTTCTTTTTTCGCTTTCTTTTCGGGATGCTTCATTTCCACTTTATTATCTCTTTAGCAATGAAACTGGCCCACACGTGATAACGTCCATAGCCAAGAATGCAAATCTTTTAGAAAAACTCAGAAAAAATCTGACACTTCATAAATTAAGGAAAGAAAGGGAAAAGAGAACAATTTCAGAAATTAAAGATGATGAAAAAATCTAGACAAACCAAAAGAAGATAAAACAGATTTTTAAAAATTACTATGCTGAACTTTATAGAGAAAAACAAATTAATCAGGAAGATATAAATAAGTATCTGGAGGGAAAAAATCCCACAGATAAATGCAAATCAAATTAATGCTTTGGAAAAACAGATAACAGCTCAGGAATTAACAGAAGCTATAAAAGAAGTAAGACTAGGAAAGCATTGGGGCTGGATGGCTTCATAATGGAATATTATAAAACATTCACATTACTGTTAGTGATACTTCTGTTAAGAACTATGAATGAAATTCTAATTGATGGTATTCCCAGATCATGAACACAAGCAAATGTCATCATCATACCAAAAGAAAACTGAGACATGATGAAACCAAAAAACTATAGACCCATTTCATTGTTAAAACTTGGACTATAAACTGTTTGCATTGATAATGGCTGAATGTTTAATTTTTTTAATTAAATGGATCTATGAAGATTTTTAAAGGATAGGTGTAGGAAAGAATATGGAAAGTTGGACTGAAATGATTTACACAGAAAAAGAAAATGATAAACGGAGAACTGACTAAGACGTTTAAGATACAAAAAGAAACTAAGCAAGGTTTATTGTTTATTATATTTTCCCTTTATTGTTTATTATAACATTAACAATCTTGATCTATAATATAAGAGATCACAAATTAATTGAAGGGGTAATGATAAAGGGGGAAGAATATAAATTGAGGGCATACGCCGATGATTTTGGTACTGTCATTATCAAATCCAACAGAAAATATTCACGGTGTTAAAATCCTTGAAACAATATGGAAATGTCTCTGTTTTAGAATAAATAAGGATAAGATGGAAATGTTAATAATGAATCAAACAGAAAAAGAATCAATTTTCAGAATACAAAAGACGATTAGAGATTTGGGAATAAATTTGACAACAAAATATGGATTTGTTTTAAAATTACCAACAAAAAATTTGGCAAGAAATGTAAAAAGAAATGGCAAGGTGGGGAAAATTGGGATTATCCTGGCTGGGGAAGATTTCAGCTATAAAAATGAATTTGCTGCCAAAGTTGCTCTTTTATTTCAAAATTTACAAATTATTACCAATGATATCCTGTTTAAAACATGGAATACAGACATTGCCACATTTCTCTAGTTGGGTAGTAAGCCCAGAGTGAAAATGAAATTAATGTAAATAGTGGTGGCATGGCACTCCCAAATCTTAAATTATATTATTACAGGTGCAGTTTAGACTAGATAATGGAATGGATAAAATTGGAAAAAAGAAGATTGTTGCTTTTGGAAGGATCAGATAACAGGGTTGGGTGGCATGGATATTTATTTTTATCAAAAATTAAAAGTAAACAAGGATTTCAATTATTATTTATTGAGAAGGTTGTTATTAAGAAAATAGCTGAATGCAACAGGAAAATGGGGAAACAAGATACCTAAATTAACATCTACTAATGAAGCTTTCTTTAAGAAAGAACAGTTACTGATAGGTGGATAACTTATGGTGACTTATTAAAAGCTGAGAACTAGAAACTGAATATGAAAACTGAAGATGAATTGGCAATGGAAAGGTTATGATGTAACTGGTTCTTATATAGACAATTGCCTGGTGTTACTTGGTGCTGGTGCCGGGACTTCCACCTTCCAGGGGTGGGACCTCCAGAGCAGGACTTCTTCCCCCTGCCCACTGGGCCTTCAGCTGCCTTTCAGACAGCTGAAGGCCTGGAGGGGTGAGAGTGGAAGAAGAGGAACAGGCATGCTCTTCTTCCTTCCCCCTGCACTGTCCCCAGCCTTCAGCTGCCTCTCCAGAGGCAGTTGAAGGCTGGGGAGGGTCTGTATGGATGATGAACAGGCACATACCACTTCTTGCCCTGTGTGCTGTTCCTGGCCTTCAGCTATTCCTCCTCCTCTCCACCCTCTGTGTGCTGGGGAAAATGGCTTCACATGCCATCTCTGGCATGTGTGCCATAGGTTCACCATCATAGGTCTAGGTGGTGGGTTTGTTTTTCCAGAGTGATAGTGTTATGTGATGTGGTTGTTTATGGTGTTATGATATATGTTATATTTGTGATTTGAATGTAATGTCAATAATTTTTTTTTAAAAAAAAATCTGACATCAATTTCTCTAGGTTAAAAAGGTTTTTTTGGCAGCCCTTCCCATATAATCAGATTCATTCAAAATGCATGTGAACAATAAAGATTCAATGCAGATTCCATCTGGATTATTTTCATCATCTGAATAATCCCTCAGTGTAATTCAGATCTGTTCCACTCTCCATGGCGAAGCAGTGGTGAAATTTAGTAGAGTGCTGGAATACTGATAAAGCTTAATAACAGAATCCTAATCACAGAAGATGCTTCCGTCCAATTGTCAAGGATTGTCCCCTTCTCCTCCATCCATTCCATTCAAGAATGTCTTCCTTACTTCTTATCACCATCCATTCCATTCAAGACTGTCCTCCTTACTTCATAAGAAAGTTTTAAGGAGGGGTGAAGTTGGGGGTTACAGCTTCCAGAGGGAGGAGGAAGTGAAGAAGTTACATTCCTTAACCTCTTTTCTGCTGGTGCTTGGTTGGAAATAGCCCACTGTTTCCACGCTTATAAATCACAATAATAAAGAAGACTTTCATCTATAGTAGGCAAAGTTCATGATTTCATATCGTCCAACTGTTCTAATTTGGCAGGGACAGTCCCAATTAATCATCTGTCATCACATTTTTTTAACTGGTTTTAAAATGTCCCAGTTCCTTTCACCTCCTCCTACTTTCTCCCTTTGTCCTCAGCTTACATCAGTTGGTACAACTGTTTTCAGCAGGGGGAGTAGAGAGAAGGGGCTGGAGTCTTGCTGGCCCCAATGGACACATGCAAAATTAAACTGTGAGGCTTCTCCTAGTTTGTGTGTAGTCCCTGGTTTATAAACTGTCATCTTGACCGCACTCTGATGTTGCTTCGTGCACATGTCCTGGTTTTTATCTGTGACATGTTGGAATGTATGCCAGTTTTCATTTATGAAGCAACACTGACATTGTGCTGAGCCAGAAAAAAAATCAGGGTGGCAATCATATGTAAGGTAGAAGATGGCCTCTTTTATACAATGGGCTTTTATGGTAACTGATATGGCTTCAGTATATATATATATATATATATATATATATATATATATATATATATATATATATAGCAATTTAGAAACAAATATGACAGTGCCATTTTAAACTCCATATTTCACTAGTGATTCAATGAGGATTCTTTCCCCTTTAAATAATCATTTTGATGAGCTGAATCACATAACATCTTGAGATGGGCTAAACTCCTACTGCTGACATTTGTGGATGGTTCATGAACAAGAGTTTCACCCATCACGAATCTTCAGTTATATTGGCTTATTGTTAGAGCTCTTCAGCTGGTGGCTTACAGAATATTTAAATAGCACTACAATGTGTGTGTTGCAGGCAGAATTATGATGTGTACTCCATACTGGAACTGACAGAACTATTTTGTGTTAAGAGTGGTGAAGCCCAGTAACAAGAAAATGACTCTTTCAAATTGCCCTTGAGTCAACTTAGGGCCTTTGCAGACTGCTAAATTGAGTCCACTTTAACTGCCCTGGCTCAGTGCTAGGGAATCATGGGAATTATATTTTTTTTTTCCCTGAGACATTGAGCCTTCTCTGTCAGAGAGCTCTGGTGTCACAATAAACTACAGTTCCCATGATTCCCTAGCACTGAGCCAGGGCAGTTAAAGTGGACTCAATTTGCACTATTTCTGGCAGTCTGCAAAGGCCCTCATGGCAACCCCATGAATGAGACTCTTCCAAAACCTCTGGCCATCAACTGCTCTGCTTAGGTCCTGCAGGTTCTGGACCATGGCTTCCTTGATTGAGCGTATTCATCTTTTATGCTGTCATTTTATCTTTTTACTGCCCTCCAGCTTTCCTAGCATTATTGGAACTACAATACCTCAATGCTTACTTAATGTGTTAGTAAAACATCTCCTCCTTTCTTTTGTCCCAATCCTAGCAACTATAAGAAACAATTTTATTCTTGGAATTAAAGAGAAGAGATTAGAACAATATCATTATTGTTAATGATAATGGGTATGCTTCCCCATTAGCCACAGCACATCAAGTGCCTCCAATAGCAGATTTTATGTGTCATGAAGGGCAGGTACTTGTAGCCATGTTAGTTCCACTAAAGTGGTCCTAATGCATAATTTGCCTACATGTGGGTTTTGAATTTTGTTATGAATTGGTAAAAAAATTATTAATCTTTTAAATTGTTATCACCTATAGCCAAGGATGTAGAAAGGTGATTGTAGGATTTCTGCCTCAGGATCCAAAATAGGTTGGTAGGCTTCAAACATTATGTACCTTTACTTGGCCTATAGAAGCCAAAGTGATTACACTTATCCCTCCACATTCATTGGGGTTAGGTGCACAGGACCCTTGTGAATGTGGAAAAATGGCAAATAACAAAAACACTATGTTTTTAGCTGAGAAAACACCACTCTAACAATCTCTAGGTCCTCCAGTGCAACTCTGTGGTCAACATCTGCCAGACATTGACCACAGAATTGTGCTGGAGGAGCTACAAATGCCTAGTGGAGTGTTTTCTCTAGGAATCTCTAGGTCCTAAAGTATGACTTTTCTGGTGGAGGACCTAGATATTCCTAGAGAGAACATGTTAATAAAATCTGTCAATAATCAAATCCACAAAAGTCAAAGCCACAAATAGGGAGGGACAAGTGTACATTAAAGCTATTGTACTTGATTAATTGGAAAAGATAATGCTTGATAAAGTGGAAGAGAGTAGGAAAAGAGAAAGAACATATTACAGATTGATTGAGTCAATAAAGGAATCCATGATCCTGAGTTTGCAAGACCTGACAATGGTCATTGATGACCCAGGGCTCTTGGGGGTCTCTTGTTCATAAGGTCACCATAAGTCCAAGTTGACAGCAGATACCAGCAACACTAGTTGCTGGTGTGACTCAAGTAGTAAGATATGTTGGATCAGCCTGTTTTTGTTTCACCTGGAATGTACTACTCCACCACATAGGGAACATCATATTAGCAATTATGTATAAGTCTGCCTACAGTTTAAAAAAGTAATGTAAAGTATCATTTTTTAAAAAATAAATAAATAAAATAATGAGATAAAGATGTACAAACTTCTTCTTCATAAAATATTTAAAACAAAATAAATAATACACAAAACCACGTCTCTGCTTCCTTGTAACAACAATTATGCATGTTGTGGAAGAAATAGATAAGGAGTTTTTCTCCCTTTCTCATCATAGCAAAGCCCTGGCCATTCACTGAAGATGATAGATTCAAAACAAATAAGAGGAACTTCATCTTCATACAGCACATAGTAAAACTGTGGAGATGGCATAATATCAGCCAACTTGGATAATTTTAAGAGGAAATTAGACAAATTCAAAGTATAAGTCTATTAACAGCCATTTGTCACAATGATAATATATTTCACATAGCATTAGAGTGCTAGTCATAAAGTTTAAAGTGCAATATGATTTGGATCCAGTTTAGCTGCCATGACTCCATCTTACAAAATCCTGGAATCTGTAGTTTGGTGAGGCATCAGAATGCTCTGACAGACCAGGTTGAATGCCTCAACAAACTACAAATCCCAGGACTCAAAGATATATCTGTGTTAGTCCGTAGAATCAGTATGTAGAGATCTTGTAGTACCTTTGAGATTTTGAGAAAGAAGTTGGCAGCATGAGCATTCGTAGACTTCAGTCTGCTTCCTCAGATGCTTTTGATGGAGTGGAAGCCAGGGACAGACGGAAAATGACAGAACCTCACTAGTGGTCACATACAGCTGCCAACTGGGACCACTCAGGTGCATCATCAATGAATTACAACCCATTTTGGACAATAATGCCACTCTTTCAAGGGCACTTTGTGGTAGGCCTTTACTCGGCTACAGACAGCCTCCAAACCTCAAACAGGTACTTACCCATGGGAAGACACATGACACAGATGGGGACATGGGTACTAAGCCTTGCTGCAAACCAAGATGCCAACTCTGCTTGCATATTTATCCAGGAAATGTCATCACAAGACCTAATGGCATCAGCCACAATATTAGGGGGAATTTCATGTGCTCATCCTCCAATGTGATTTATGCCATACAATGTTATCAATGCCCACCAGCACTCTACATTGGGCAAACAGGCCAGTCCCTGAGCCAGAGGGTAAATGGACATAAATCAGACATTAGGAATGGGAATACTCAAAAACCGGTGGCTGTACATTTCAGTCTCCCTGGGTATTCCATCTCAGACCTCAGAACAGTGGTCTTTGAACAAAAGAACTACACAGGTAGATTGGAAAGAGAAACAGCAGAACTGGAATTCATCCATAAACTGCATTCCCTCAGCAATAGATTGAACAGGGACAATGGCTTCCTGCCTCACTACGCATATTTCAAAACTATCTGATCCCATCCTCATGGGGGGCATCCTACACTCATCTGTTCTCCCCACCTATAGGCTGGTTTCCAAGGCCAAACTGGTGTTGCCACCTCATTTCCATACCCAATGGCTATGTCTTTGTCCAGAAATGGCCATCGTTAAAACTGGAGTTGCTATTTCATTTCCATACTCAAAGGATTTTGAATTTGAATTCACATTCTCACATACAAAGGCATATATATGTCTGTCCCTGGCTTCCACTCCACCAAAAGCATCTGAGGAAGTAGACTGAAGTCTACAAAAGCTCATTCTGCCAACTTCTTTCTTTCAGTTAATCTCAAAAGTTCTACAAGATCTCTCTACATACAAATCTCAGGATTGTTTAGGATAGAGTCATGGAAGTTAAAGTGGTGTCAAACTGCTTCAATTCGTCAGTGTGGATACATCCTCCTTGCTGTCCTTTCACTGTTATGTGAATACTTTTCTATTTCAACAATCTTTGGGAATTGAATGTTTAATATAATGGGTTTTCCATTTTAGTGCTCTGTTTTTAATCTACACTTTTAAATTAATGTTTATGTGGCTTTAATTACAGTTTAAAATTATTTAAATCTTAACTTTTGGTATGTTTTTAGCTACATGAGGTTTTACTTGTTTCTCTTTTTATACTGTAAGCTACCTTGAGTCCCACTCTTGGGGGAAAGGCAGGATGCAAATTAAGTGTTTGATTGTTTGGTTGTTGCCCACATATACAGTGGAGGATACTATCTCGTGATCAATGTTACAATAAGTGTTACAATAATTTCATGTCTGAAAGTTGACCATACTGCTAAGTGATAATAAGGGTCACTTATCAGTACTAATATGGTCAACTTTTGGACATGAAATTGGATGAAGGCACCATCTTGCTCTGCACATCTGCTGTTAGGCAGCAAAATATTTTATCTAGCTCTTCCTGCTTCTTCTGCAATGGGTCTGAAAGTCAGAAGCATGGTGGTTCAATTGGAGCATGGTTTTTTCAGAGTTGATAAATCTGAACTCTGTCATTATAAATTGAAAACTCAGGTGTGAAACAGACAGGCAAAATAAGCAGGTATCAGGCTAGCTTCAAGTTGGGGCATTTAGATGATGCACACTTTGAAACTGGCAGAAAATGCCCTCTAGCCATCTTATGAGGAGAAAAGCTGCTTCAAAAAGAAGCTGCTTTTTTCTACTTCTTCTTGGAAAGTGCACACCTTCATATGTGTGTATAAATGTACCAGCACCAGTGTGGCTCTAAAGGGGTGCGCTTTCCAAACACTAACATTTTGCATGTAAACAGGAGTGCATTTGAAAGGAATATAGCTGCCATACACAAGTGATGGGGGTAACAATGACTAAAAGAGAAACCATGGAACCTCTCATGGAGATGACTACAACATACACAAAACAGACAGTCAGAGGGAGCATAGAGTGAAGAGTGTGTGTGTGAAGGGGGGCATAATTGTACCTTATTGGCATCTGCATGGGCACATCTCTGCTCTGATGCATGCCACACATGCAAATGTGTGTAGTTTCACAGAGATGGCCCTGCAATGGAATGGCAGTCACCAGCAGTTTATTCCTTTGAAGGTGCTCAGGGATGGTGGTGGAGGCAGTAAAAAAAAAAAAATACCCAGTGGTGCAGCTATGCCATGTGGTCATGACATGCACACTCTAGCCACCTTGGGAATCGGCAGTGCAGATAGTGGGGTTTTAATGTGGCTTCGGAAAAGGCAGCTTCAAATCACTTTTTCCTGCCCATCTGTTTTGCCCCTCAGTTTCATGTCACTGTATGGTCTTCCATTAAACTGAACATACATCCAGAGGTTTGTGGAAGAAGGATTCTAGTTTGTGCTTCTCCCAGACATTGTCAATTTGCTATGAGTAGAAACCTTTTTTAAATGAAGCTTACTCTTCAACTGTCACAATGTTACAGTCCCTATTGATCTATTGTCCAATGTTTCCAGCTCCTCTTAAAATATCCCAATTTTGTCTCTTCTCCTCCCACTTTCTCCCTTTGTCTCCATTTTATTTCAGTTGATGCAGAGTTCCAAATGCAAAAGTAGTTTGCTCTCAATTCACACAGCAGGGGGAGAGAAGAGAAGGTTGGAAACATACCCTTTCCAAGGTGCTCAGGAAAAAGCAAACTGGTGCAGTCTCTTCTAGCTTGCGTGTTCTGATATTGCTTGACCACATGCATTCTGATTTTCATTTGTGAGATGTTAGAGGGTATGAGGAGGAGGAGTTCGTTCATGTGATAATGCACACAACAACAACCTCCTGCACTCTGAAGTGGTACAGGTTTATAGTCTCAGAACTGCACCTTTAATCACTCCACAGGGTTCAGAGCCTTCCTTTCTGCTGCGTGGTGGACCTTGTTCAGCTGCTTCATTTTCTTTTCTCCTACCAGCACATTAATGGTGGTATTGATGCTCTCCTAACCAACAGGATGTTCCATTTTCTGATCCTATAGACTCTGTGGGCTTCCCCTGCTAGGTTTAGATATCCTATTTGCATGAGTCTTAATTTTAAATTCATATTGTCACAATAGTCCAAGTTCGATTGTTGTGTGAATAGTAATTCAATGAACAGTAGTACTGCAAAAAAGTAATGGTTGTACTTGAGAATATACTCCAGACAGCAATGTACACAATGCCACACTTAGGACTATGATTAGTATTTCCTTCACTGAGAGTGTGCCGTAGGGAAATGGCCTGCCCAGATTTTGCTTTCATGATGTTTCCATATTGAGAGAAAATGAACTTTGGGAGGTTGCAGACTGCAAGAAATAGTGCAAATTGAGTCCACTTTTAGGATTAGGGTTAGTGCTAGGGAATCATGGGAATTGTTTTTTTTTTTCTGGGACATTGAGCCTTCTCTGTCAGAGAGCTCTGGCGCCACAATAAACTACAGTCCCCATGATTCCCTAACCCTAACCCTAACCCTAACCCTAACCCTAAAAGTGGACTCCATTTGCATTATTTCTGGCAGACTGCAACCCCCCTTTGCTGCTTTTTTGATTACAATTATCAGAAGAGGAGAAACTGTAGTTCAAATAATTGAAAAGTACCTGTACATTGTTTTATATCACAAAATCAGATATAGCCTCATTTTCTAAGCGGGAGAGGAGCTGCCCAGGTATTTATGAATGAAACTGTGATTTAATCTAATCACAGCACTTCTATTTTAGATAACTTTAATTGCAGTTTGTAAAACAAACACAGCTGGATGCATAATATGTTTGCTATTTCATACTAGTATGTTAAAATTAACATTGATTGAATTATACGACAAATAGAATATTTGGAATCCAATCACATTAAAATTAGTCAGCTGTTTGAACTCAAATGCTGAATGATGCAGGAAGCAAGTAAAGATGGGATTCCTCTTGAAGCACTCCTTGATTTAACAGTCCTGTTGGATAATAATTAAAGGGAATGGTGCGAAGGTGTGGCTTGCTGCTCTTCCAAGCATTTTAACAAATTTGATTGAGTGGGTATCCCAGCATTGGGTCTGCATAGAAAGGGATTCCATACCAAAGATGTGTAGAATGTAGGTATGAGTGCGTTTGAAATAAACTTCAAGATTGGCAAAGTGGTTTGGGCATGGGTTTTGGGAATGATGCTGATTGCAAATAGGTGAGAAAGGCATACGTTTGCAGCCAATATGGTCACTGATCAGGGCCTGTCTGTTATTGGAAGCTAAGCAGGTACTGGCACCTAACATAGGACATTATCACACGTGGGCCAGAAAGCGATAATAAAATGGAAATGAGGCATTCCGAAAATAAACAGAAAATAAACCTTGATTCCACAAATGGCTTTCACACGTAATTACCTTAATTAATTGTGAATTTACTGTAAGTGCATTTAACGTTCACACACAAGTGAGAAAAGCCCGTAAATGT
>CM034701.1:96501180-96520899 GCA_020142125.1 Phrynosoma platyrhinos
TCAGTCCTCTGGGTTTTTCTGGGTCTGGCACCCCTTCTGATGTCTGAGGTGGAGTAACCATTTGCCTGTAGAGCCCGGTATCAAAGGAGTCTCTTCTTTTGAACCTTCTCTTCAAAAGAAGGTTCTTTATTCTTCAGTTGCAGAATTAACATGATAGCTATTTACATTATAGAACATCTATCATGCAAGCAGAAAACAAAGGAATCTCCATGCCACCCCCACCAATTTACTCAAGGCAAAAAAACTCTCAAGGCAAAAACTCCACTCCCAGGCTGATAACTTTATAGACATTTGCTAAACAGCTTCTAAACCTAGCCTTCTTCCTGTGTCCTGTGTCATATGACCAGTGGTTCTCACACACTCTGATGACCTAATTTGTTTTTCTCTTGCATCCTGTGTTCCCAGACACAGACTGACCTTGGCTACATTGTTTTTGTATAATCCACCTGCAGACTAAAACTTTCACAGTTAGAAATTTTCCCACATCTGTACATTTCCACTTTGATGACAAAAACCAACAATGTTACCATTGCAGGGCCAACTCCTATTCAGTTTCTCCCAGTGACAAGGGGTGGAAATGCAAATGTGCAATCAGTCAGTTATCCTTTTTGTCATCCTGAGGCCTAGCTGTGACTGGGCAACTTGGTTCATCAATCAACAAGTGGGTTGGTCGTTGCCAGATCAAGACCTTATGCTTTAGAGCAGGGGTTGGCAACCTTTCCCCTTTAAGGGCCGAGGGACTTCAGCTCCCAGAATCCCAGGAGCTATTGGCCAATATGGGACCATTGGCCTACATGGCTGAGGCTTCTGGGAGTTGAAGTCCCTCGGCCCTTAAAAGGGAAAGATTGCCTACCCCTGATTTAGAGCCAACCCTACCTGTCAGCTGTACTCCATAAAATTGTAGTCTTTTACTTCTAATTGCATGTCCTGGTGTTAATTCTTGTGACACCTCCCTTCCCGATGCAATGTCTGTTGGACTATTAAGCTGATGTAACAAAGTTCTCACGTTCTTGAAAAAAAAAATAACTAATGGCCCTTCATGAATGAAATTTGGTTCTTTCATATGAAATTGGCCAATAAAGCAGGACACATGGTAAAATAAAGGCAGAAAACCTGTTCTAAAAGACTAGCCTAATGTTTAACAGCTACTAAGGGAAACAGCCACACACTTTCATGTGGCATACTAAGGTGTGTTGTTCAGTACAAGTTAATGTGCTCCTACTGAAATAAAAATGACTAAGGTCTGAATTAAATGTTAGTCTCACCCCCAGTGTACTTCTGAAAACGTAAAATTAATTTCATGCCATAATACCTAGCTACAAGGAAGAATACTGAGCAAAAGTGAGTCATAAAAACCTGGAATATAATATAGTATTTCTGGCTATCACAGGTGACTCAGAGCTCATTTTGAGGCCAAGAGATGGTGAGAGAAATTAAGAGACAGAAACCTTCTGAATAGTTAGGCACAACTGGTTTAAAAAAGAGCCCATATTCAAAACACAAAGTCTTGAATTCTATTGTTCGTCTTGAGTAAATCCCTTGAATTAATGGGTTACCAATGTGTACACTCATAATTCAACAATTGATTCAATGGGTCTTCCCTAGGATCAATTATAGCCAAAATCATACATTGGGGTTGCATGTAACATGTAGAGCAGGGGAAGGCAACCTTTCCCCTTTAAGGGCCAAGGGACTTCAGCTCCCAGAATCCTGGGAACTATTGGCCAACATGGGACTATTGGTCAACATGGCTGAGGTTTCTGGGAGCTGAAGTCCCTTGGCCCTTAAAGGGGAAATGTTGCCTACCCCTGATGTAGAGTTACTCAATGATTGTGCCATATAAGCCATAGCAAAGGTGCATAGCTGAATGCACACCTGAATTTACATCCAAATAAACATGATGATGATGTGATGATATTTTTTTCTTATGCACCTCTCCCTGTGGATCAAGGTGAGTGACAGCAATTGACAAACAAACAAATCAGTTAAAACATATCAGTTAAAAAGATATTCTGTAGTAAACAAATACAGGCACTCTTTTGTAGGGGAACTGACACTTACATAAGACAACAACAGGATTCTGGGCTATACATTCCTTAAAGGAAAAACTAATGCAGAAAACAAGTTTATGTAAGGTTTTCCATACTATGGGCCCAAACGGACAACCTAAAAAGGGTGGATTGGGGCCACCATAGAGCTGGTTGCCCTGGGACCACAGCAGTCACACACTATGGCCCCAACCTGCCCTGATTCCAACCCAAATAGGAGTGGAAAAGATCGTATTTGGGCTCATAAAGGGCCACCTTTGGCGGGCCCACCACAGCCCCAGGGAGGCTTCTGAGAGCTCTGGTAGCATGTGGCATGTAAACGCCACACCCTTGGAGCATCTTGAATCCCCCACATGTAATCAGCCAGAGAATCTTCCAGATGTCTTGGGGGTGTGCGGCGAGTACAGTGAAAGGCCGCTTTACTGGGCCATCTATTTTGGCCTAATGTATGTAAAACAAATGTGATAATTTGTCCATGTCAAAATGGATTCTAAGAAGTAGCTCTGAATTCATTCTCAGTTTTGATAAAGATGCAGAATGTAAAACAGAGTAGTGATGACTAAATGCACAAGTATCTGCTACATATGCATTAAAGTAAGGGTGAGAATTGTGATGTCATGGGCTGTACTAGAAAATGTTTAACTTGTTGGTTTTGTAATAGAATATAAGGTAAGGAGCTGTTGGAAGAATGAGTAAATGGAGTGTTGCAGTGATTGCTGATAGGTGGAATGCTTGAAGAGATTTGCATAATGCTAGTAAATGACAGTTAGACAGTTGGTTTTAGTATTAATTAGTTGGTATTAGTGAGTAGGCATGGCTGGTCTGGGTGGAAAGGTGTAGAAGATACATGGTTAAAAGCAAGTCAGGCTTGGGAATAAAATAGTAATTTTTAAGGGTCTGAGGGGCTGTACAGCCATGCTTTCAAGCTGACTTGGAGGTGTGGCGTTTAGATGACATACACCTAAAAGCTGGCAGGAAGTGCTCTCTAGGCACCACATGCTGGGGAAAGTCACTCCAAAAAGGAGCAATTTTTCTGCTTCTTCCAGAAAGATGCGCACCTTTGCAGGTGCAGCTGTATGCAGCAACACAGGGGTGACAGAAAAGGGGCACCCAGGATTTAAAACGGCTGTGTAAATGTACCAACACATGTGTAATGGACTTCAAGTCACCGATTCAGAGCGTGCACCTTATGAAGAAAGTTTCAATTTAAAGCATGCTAGTAGCCCAGGTGTGGATGCACCCCACAGGTGCACTTGCATATTACAACCCTAGCCCTAACCCTAATTCTTACAGTAGCAACTATTGAGATGCTGAAAGTGTTCCTGCTGGAAGTTTCACCATGAGAAAGTGATAAGGAAAAACTGTTAAGATGGACCCCCCCCACACACACACACATTCCAGTGCCATTTTCCCAGTGGTCCTGTGCAGCCACACAGGTCTATAGCTGTGCTCCATCAGCGCTTGTCTTCTACACTGGGCAGAATGACAGAGCCATCCACAAGGGATGAGCCAAAAAGAGGGAGAGGGATGTCATGGTCCCATGCTGAGACAGCTGACCTGATAGCTCTGTGGTCACAAGCATATATTCTGGACAAATTGAGAAAGCCCTTCTTGAATTCTGAACCATTTAAGAAGGTGGCAAAAAGCATGAAGGCTAAGGGCCACCAACTCACTTGGGAGTGTCATTGGAAGATCAAAAACCTTAGGGGAGATTACAAGACATTGGTGGTGAGGGTCCCTCCACCATGCCCTTCTACAAGGAATTCCATCCCTTCCTTGTTAAGGATGGTAGCAGATGACCCAGCAGATTATGTACCAGTAGTGATGTTACTAGGGTCCCAGTTGGCCAGCCAGCCAGAGTTGAAACTATGGAGGACACCTCCGAGGCAGAATGCGCCCAGGACCTTTTCATGCTCTGTCTAGGTAAGATGTGCCAGGACCCCTGGGGAGGAGTGCAGGGGACAATACTAGGGTGGGCAGAGATGACCTCATCCATTGTTATTTAGATAACTAGGATGAATACCCTGACTCAGATGAGACATCCTACAGTCAGAGGGCTATGGACATCTCCTCCATGAGACCACCATCTCGTGCTGGGGAGGACGCCTCTACATCTTCCACAAGCAGACCACCATCTTGTGCTATGGAGGGGAGCACTACATCTTCCAGAATCAGTAGCTACCATAAACACTCATCTTGTTGGGTTTTGTAGTCAGAGTGGAACTTTAGAGATGTGTGAAAGTCTGCTAGCTGGGAAACATTTTGCTTGCAGGTGGAGTACAAAACAACATAGAAGATAGTCAAGGACAAAGTAGGCCTGGGAATACAGACAAGCTAGCTATAAATATATTAGGTTATCATGTTTTGTGGGAACCATTACCCACGTGACTATGAGTCACAAGGAGAGGCTGGACTCTGAGGCGGTTTACTGGTGTCCACAAATCAAATGAGCCCTCAGCTTGGATGGTGGAACTATGTTCTTCTTCTTCTTCTTCTGGTTAGCTTATTGATTCTTTTTTATTCTTTGTTTCTGCCTGCTGATGGATTAATTTCTTTTGTAAATAACTACTTTATATTTACTGCAACTAAAGAATAAAATGTGCCTCTTGAAAGTTATCTTCTGCCTTCAGACTGTTTCATGGGAGCTGCATTCTTAGGTGGTGAGATCAGCACCAGAATGCTGATGGAGATCAACTCACAGTGGAGGAAGGCTTCAGCAGTGGAGGTTTCCACAATCTGCTCTGTTCAACTCACACAAATAACACACCTGTCCCATGGACCAGTACAGCAGCAAGTGAGGATGACAGTGAGGGCGAGGCAAGGGCAGGTCCTGGACAATTCACCCAGCTGATGGATCAGATCAAGACTGCACATGGTAAAATCATTCCCAGTTATTACAATAAATTTATTTCATCACATGTACACTTGCACTCAAAAGGTATAGCAATTTATATGGCTTTTGTGACATCTGCACATGTGTGCAGGTGTTCAGAAGACCTGCACACCACTTTTGCATCCTGACATGCTTGGGGAGGCTCGCGAAGAAAAATTTGTCTGTATGTCCTGTTGACCATGTCCCTTGCATGACCACCAGCTGCATGTATCCAGTCTGTCCACACAAATCTCCCTTGCATGTACCTCTCCCCTCCCCCTGATCTTTGTGGGACATGTTTTGTGTGTAAACTATGTCTTGTGCCATATATGTCCCATAGAATGAAAGGTTGGACAAGAGACAGAAGGAAAAACAGCTAATCCCAGAACTGGAATGCCACCTGGCTGAGATCAAAAAGAAAAGGGTGCATCGCTCAGCAGTCACAACAACTGCTAGTGCCCTTCATCAGTTTATGGATTGCAGCTCAGACCAAATGAACAGACTCCAGGAACAGGGAGAACCATGTCTATCAGCTCAGGGAGAGGCAGGAAGAGCACGAAAGGGAGCTGAGTGAGTTGCTAGAGAGATCCGTCCAGCAGCAGAAGCGCCTCGCTGCCATCCTGGAAGTGCAGACTAGTCTGCTGAGGCGGCTTGTGCACATCATAAAGGGGGCCCACAGTGGCATTGGTAGCAGAGGGGACAGTGTGGATGAGGGTGGAAGAAGGAGGGGCACCCTCCTGGTCCTGGAGGAGGGGTCTGTGGAGCTGTGGAGGTGGAGATCCCTGAGCAACGCCCTGTAGATGAGACTCTTCAGCAGTGAAGTGACAGTGCCACAGCCCTCTCACTGCCCCCAAAGGCAGAGAGCAAGTAGAGGGGGAAGGGTATGTTGCAGCAATCACCAGTAGCAACGTAGGCACCACCAACTACCTCCCACTATACCCACATCACTGATTTTCCTCACTGGTTCCCTGTGGTGATCCTGCGTTGAACATGCACACCTGAGCATAAAACGTCACAAGGTTTAAGAATGAAAAGTTTGTTCATAAAAAAGACAGCCTGTGCTGATTGTGCTCAGGTATGCAGATCACGGTATACATTTTTAAAATATTGTTTGCAATAACAATGTTGGAACTTTGTACAAAGGAGGGGAGGAGAAGGTGCTTCAGGGAGGGAGAAGTGGAGGTTGGAGGGGCCCGAGTCAGTCCAAGATGGCTGCCGCAGTGTTGAGGACCTGCTTCATCTGATCCTCGATCCTCAAGCTATTGATCTGGAAGGGGAAAGAAAAGAAAAGCATGATTATTAGGTTGCTGTGCAACCTATCACCCAATTCCATAGCCAGGGTTCCTGGGTGCTCCCCCAATCCCTCCCCATTACCCTGCCACTCTTACCTTGCTGGTGATCCTGATCCTGGCTTTCTTGGAGGTGGGCCAAGCAGCAGGCATCGAGAGCCTCCTGCCCTCCTTCTCCTGCCAGACGTCAGCTCAAGCCAGGCTCCTCCTCAGCAGCACCTCCTGTGAAAGTGGGAGACACCATTTACAAAGCTGCTATGGGAAGTGGTGGGGAAGGGGAGGAACAGGAATGCCATGGAGGCTGTAGTCATTCAGCCATCGCCCCTCCACTTGGGGATCTACCTTCTGGCATGGGAGGCTGCTGTGGTTGCAGAGGGATGGCATGGGCTCCCTCTGCCTGATCCTCCCTTTCAGGGGTGGCTTCATGTTGGAAAATGTAACTTGTGTGGAAATGTACAGATGTGTGAAATATGCCAACATGGGAAAGTTTGCATGCAGGTGGAATATGAAAAACAATCACAAGAGAAGATAGTCAAGGACAGTATGTGTCTGGGAACACGGAAGGCAATTTGTAAACATATTAGATCATCATGTTTTGTGAGAGCCATTGTCCATGTGACTATGAGTCACAATGAGAGGCTGGACTTTGAGGCTGTTTAGCAAGTGTCCACAAATGAATTAAGCCCTCAGCTTGGGGGTGGAGTTTTTTTTTCTTTTGCTGGTAGCTGGTTAGCTCTCATGATTCTTTTGTTCCTGCCTGCTGATGTGCCTCTTTAGAGTTATCTTCTGTCTCCAGTCTGCTTAATGGAAAGGCTGCATTCCTAGGTGGTAAGGTCAGCACCAGAGATGACCGGCATGAAGATCAACTCGCAGCGGAGGAAGACTTCAGCAGTGGAGGTTTCCACAAAGATTTATCTACTCTGCTCAACTTACAATAACACTTCAGCTTCTGAGGAGGAGGAGGACAAGAGGGAACTGACAGGGTCCATCCTCCATCCTTGCTGTCGCCTCCACCAGGTGCCTGTAGTTGGGGACAGAAGAGACATCATAAGGATACATGAATGTGGGAAAAGAAGGGGGGAGGGATAGACAAGGGTGATAGGAAGGTAGGAATGGCCATCAGGGACTATGGCAGGGACTTGGCACTTACCAAGAGGATGACAATCTTGCCACCGTGGGCATCCTGCCCTCACCTAGAGGTCTTGCAGCCGGTCATAGAAGGGAAGCCTCTTCTTCAGTGGAGGATGCTTCCCATAGTCCTCCAGGGCTTCAAAGAAAACCCCCTTCAGTGCCTTGAATGTGATTCAACACTATTGAAGGGTCCTTGTGAAGCCCTGCTGCCGAAAGGCCTGGGCAACCTGATAGAAGTACCCCTAATTGGGGCGGCTGGTATTTGCCATCACCCTTCTTGCAGCTGGTTCTCCGGTGAAGGTCACATGGGGAATGACATACAGTTAGAGGCTGGTCTAGAGTCTGAGATACAGGAGATCATCCAATCATCATATAGGTTAACACCCAGGAGGTGGAGTATGGGATGTGCCAAGAGTTCCTTTGTTCACCTTTGTTAAATACTTGCTATATGTCTTTTCAACTTAACTGGATAACTACAACAACAACATCTACAAGATGTGATCCTATGGTCTTTGCCATCAGCAAGATGGATTGTATATATTTCTTTTCTGTTTTTATTATGCAACAATAAAGCTTTACTTTGGATTTACAAATGTGTCTTCATGGAAACAGCATTTACAGGATGGCTGGTAAAAGGAAGCAGGCTTCTGAACTCTGCTGCATTTACAATCACATCACACAAATCAACAAGAACTGCATAAGAGCATGAATGCTGGACATACACAGAGTGTGGATAATAGGGTATGTTTCTTCAGCTGCTTATCATGCGATAGTACAGTAATGTCCTAGGATCACAGATGGAGGAGAAAGGATACTTCAGATCCTCCTGGTATCAAAAAAGTCTGCCAGGGCCTCCCTCCCAACCTCCCCTCCTCTCTGCTTCACAACATCATTGTCCTGAATAGGTGCCCCCAGGGTGGGCAGCACAAAGCAGAGCCTGTAGCACAGTCCTTCATCCAGCACCCTTCCCTTTGTCTTGCAGATGTTGTGGAGGATGATACATGAGGCAATGATGGGGACAATACTCTCCTCTGCCTAAAGAAGTTGGGCAGTGAGGCACCTCCACCAAGCCTTCAGCCTCCTAAAGGCCCTTTCCACCACATTTCTGGCACAATTCAGCTTCTTGTTGAATCCTTTCTGTTTGGCATTGGTGATGCCCTGGTATGATTTCCCACTTCTGAATGGGATAGACACTGTCAGCAAGCAGGAGGGTCCCAATCTTCTGGGTGATGCTGGGGTTCCCTGGCACGTAGATGCCAGCCTCCATGGCCTGAAAGATGATGGAGTTCCTTGCCACCCTCGCATCATGAGTCATAGCTGACCTGCCCGATTCCATAGCTAAAAAACATCCTTTATGATCCAATGTTCCCTAGAGGACAACAGAGTAGGTGTCTTTTTGGTTGACAAACTCATTCCTCTGCCCCAGAGATGGGACGATCTTAAAGTGGCACCTGTCTACAGCATCCACTACATGGGGGAAGTCGAGGTCAGCAAATCCTTGCATGATCTGTGGGTGACAAGAAGGGGCAGCAGCAGAAGATTAATGAAGAAAGTTAGGCCACTTACCAACTGATTACGTATTCTGCACAGGGATACAGAAAATGATATACTGTATGCCAACTCATGACTTATTCTGTGCAAGGAAGCTCAGGGAAAAGGAACAAGTGTTTACAACTTTCCTTAGCTGAGCAGCATCCCCCAGGTACACTGTCCGTGTCAGCAGCAATTTCTCCATGCTGAGGGTGAACTTCAACAACACTTCCCCCACAATGGTAGGGCCAACCCCAAACTGCTCTGACATCTGCCTGTAGCTGGTTTTGTGGGCAAGTACCCAAATCGTACCAGGGCATCCTTCTTTTCCACCAGGATGGCTTTCCTCATGATAGTGTCTGACTGCTCCAGTTCCAAATGCAATATTTCCACTAGCCTGTGGAAGAGGGCACAGGGCATTTGGAAGAACATCCTCCAGTGCTCATCAGACCAGTTGTATGGGATGAACCCATCTCACCAGTCAGTGCTTCTTGGGAGCATCCACCAGCAGTGTGTGCATCTCTCGGATGGCATTAGAAGGGCAGTGGTGGCAGTACACTGTGCAATGACTGTGGCACTCCCTCTAGCAGTTGTCTCTTCTATGTCCTCTGAGTCATCTCTGCTATCCTCTGTGCATGCAGCTGTTGCAGTGGTCAGTGGGAGCATCATTGCGGTGGCTCCTCTGCCTGTGCATTGCAGGCTCACTGCCAGTGTAGGCCACACAGGTGACATGGCATCCATGATCTCTCTGCTTCTCACAGTGTGCAAGTGCACAGCAATGACAGCATTATTATTAAAGGGGACATGAGGGAATGTGCTGGTCTTTGACCGTAATAAAGAATTTCATTTCATGAGGGAATGGGAAAAAAATTAAAGCAGCACTGCTGGCCCATGTGGTTGTTCTGTCCCCATTTAGGGCATCCTTGGGGCCAGCAGTGTGGTTGGTAGAGGTTCAATATGGCTTTAGAAAAGCTGCACTGACTCCCTCCCAGTGTGGTTGCTCTGTCCCCATTTAGGACATCCTCGGAGCAGGCAGTGCAGTTGCTGTGGCCTAGGGAAAAGACAGCTTCATGTCACCTTTTCCTGCCCATCTGTACAGCCCCTGAGTTAAATTTAATAATTAAACTGCCTTTTTATATTTAACTTCTGTAAATAAATAATTGTTTTGTTTCTATACACATTTTGGCCATTGGGAATGCTATCTATCCGAAAGCTTGGACCCAGACAAGCATTTAATTTAAATAGAGGGGTGGTCTCCATAGGGGATAGAAGTTACATAAATCCTCATAGGAACTTGAAGGCATTTAGACAGTCCCCACAGTTGCTGTCATGAAGATGGGACAGGAGTAAGTCCTTTCACTGGGACAGAAGGAGTCCTCACTCTTGATGATTGCAGTGAGCACCATGGAAGTCTTCATGTTTGGTGGGTTCATAGAAGCATCACATTTGGTCACAGTAATGGGATATCCTGAGAGGAACTCTCGGAGTTGGTGGCAGTGTGGTGGGATAAGGGTTGGAAAATCCCACAGGAATCATGGGTATCTCTGGGTATTGCAAATTCCAGAATCTCTTGCCAGGAAAGCCAGTAGTGAGGAATGTTGAGAGTTGCAATTCATCATCATGTTGTCCAGAAATGGGTGATGAAGATGGTTAAAGATCTGGGAGCTAAGCCCTATGAAGAGTAGCTTTGGAAACTTATTATGCTTCACTTGGAGAAGAGATGGATAAAGTGATATAATAGCTACTTTTAAATATTTGAAGGGATATCATGTAGAAGATGGAGCAAGCTTGTTTTCTGCTGTCCCAGAGGCTAGACATGAACCAATGAATTCAAATTATGAGAAAAGAGATTCCACTTAAACCATGATGAACCACTTGACTGTAAGACTTGTTCAACAGTGAAACAGACTGCCTCAAAGTAGGGTACATTTGAGGTCATTAAACAGAGGCTCGATAGCCATCTTTCATGTGTGCTTTATTTGTGTATTTCTGATTGGCAAGAGATTGAGCTAGTCCCTTACTACTCTTTGAGTCTATGCTATTCAAATGATCCCCAGGTCCTGTATTAAAGATGTTGTGGGCCTATAGAAAAGAGAACAGGGCTCTGCATGTCAACATACTCTTGCTCAACCTCCATCTTCTGCACAATTGTTGAAGATGCAGTAGGCTTTTCCTTTCCTTTCCTTTCCTTTCCTTTCCTTTCCTTTCCTTTCCTTTTTTTTTTTTTTTGCATTAGGTTACCCAGTCTCAGTACATTTTGGATGCATGCATCCACAGATGAAAGGTTGAATGTGTGTGTGTGTGCATGTGTACTGTTACAGGCTGGCCACTAATTTGATATATATTTTCCAAAAAATTAAGCCCCTGAAGCCTGAATATTATGGACTTAAATGTACCTGTGAAAAGTAAATTGTAGGATGTCTGAGTGTTAGACAGAAAAATATTAAAAGGTCAAGTTACCAGCTACTTCTGGGCATGAAGCCATCTAACGTAAAATGAAGTGATAAGAAGAAATTAACCTGAGGGAGAAAGTGTAAACAAATGTTAAACATATAATGAAAAAGGCATACTACATTAGTATGAAGGGGTTGCTAATATCTGATGGCTGATGCAATCACATGCAAACAGATTGATGTGGTCTGCTGGCAGACAGATGGCATAACAGTGGCTAGTGACACTGCCAAGTGATTGTTCCTCAAATGGTCACATCTAAATTTCACTTCCCATTGGAGTGACATTAATGGGGCTTAGTTAGTTCTATTTCTGATTGGACATATAAATGCTGGAGGTAGCATAAAAGCCAACTTCTGAGGCATGAAAGTCAAGCTGTTTACAGTAGTCTCCAAGATATATAGCTGTTGTTAATAGCTCCCATGCTGATAATGCCTTTCCAGTCTGGAAAATAATCTCAAAATGCTGGTACAAAGGAGGAATAGAGAATCTTCTCTCTAATTATCAATAAAATGGGCTACAGTAACTATGTAATCCTTCTCTATGAAAAGATAAATGCCTGTTTTGTATGTAAAATAGATGTTGCAATGAATTGCAACACCTGTGTGTTTCCACTAAATATGGAAAATGGGAGAATGCCCCATCATTTTGTAAGGTGTGTAAAAACATTGTGAAGGGATATTATGTAAGATATATAGTGCCTTATATGTAATGTAATTTATAAACTATGTGAGTGGACAATGAAAGGTTTCTGTCCCCTATTCCCTGAGTAATGTGTATATGTATATTTACTATTTTGTACATTTTAATAAAATTGACTAAAATATAATCAACCATATTAATAATCCTGGGATGCTATGTCAGAGATGCTTGATGAAACTTACAGTCAGGCTGGAAATGTAAAAGATGTATGGGACAGAATTTTCCTGTGAGAAGAGTTCAGAAAACAGGCTTCAGGCAGGCAAACAACAGGTGCCATGCCAGACAATAACAAAGGAAACAGCACTAGTGTGTTTTTGGAACAGGACACATCGTAACCAAAACACACTACGTAAACATGTTATGTCACATTGACAAGGACACCAGCAACATGGGTTGGGCTGTAGGTCTGGGAAAGAGGGACTCAGCCAATCATCATGGATGGACACACCCAAGTGGGTGGTAGTTTGTGGAAACAACAATAATGCTTTGTCCATTTGGGGAGTGTGTGTGTGTGTGTGTGTGTGTGTGTGTGTGTGAGAGAGAGAGAGAGAGAGAGAGGCTTGGAAGGTTCTAAATGTATTCCACAGTTTGATGTGTTGCAAGATCTGTTTCTGTAAATAAACTACTGATGTAAATATATCTAGTTGTAGAATAAAGATACTGCTCTTAGACTACAACTGGTGTGTTTCCTGACTGCTGGTAAGGCTGGATTGCTGAGGCAGTGTCATCTGGATCCAGAGGAAGAAGTCTGGGATCATGCAGGAAAAGATTGTCAGCTTTTCCTAACAAGTTTGCTGTTTGGTAACTGCAACACACATCATCCACCATCCACTGACAAGCTAGTAGTTAAGAGTGCCTAAGTAGCTTGTTGATACTATCTGCCTTCATGGATTGTAGCATTTTCATGTGTTTGGAGCCCAGGAAACCAACTAATGATGGGAGTGATCTTCAGTCAGATACACAGATTAGTGATGAAAATAATCCTCAGTTCCTAATTCCAAAGAGATAGGAGTGGGGAACTGTACCAGTTTCAGTAGATTTTTAAAAATGTGTCAATTTTTCTACAATCATAATTAAAATGTGCACACATTGGTGAGTATGCATCTTTTATTCCACAGAAAACATTGCAACATCAGGAATATCTGGGTTTATGAAAGAAACATGTCTACTATAGCGTTACTATATGTCATCCTTTTTCTTTTCTTTCTCCACTTTTTTCAGAGCTAAAATCTATGTCTGGGATGATTTTTAAAGTGTTTAGGTTTTCTTACAGGGTCCATACTGGAAGAAGCAAGCAATGAGATAGTAGAACTCTCAGGAGGAAGAGTGAAACCCACATGCAAACTTTGATGCAGGCCTTAATAAAGATGCTTAGGTTATCCAGTGTCAGAAGGAAGAATAAAGGGTATTTGAAAGAGACTGACCATAAGAGAATTGTTTTTATTTGTACAGCTACAGGTGTTTTGTATACCAATGTGTTTCCTAGTGTATTATTTGTGATAATGTGAGCAAACTGCATCTCACTATTAATTAAGTGTTCAATATTCAGTTGTATCCAGATCAATTGTTGGTATTATTAAATATGGCTAATTAATTAACATTGTTATTTAAATACAATAGAAGCTAGGGATATTTGTAGTGGCAATGATTACAGCTTATATAGTAGGGTATTTAAAGTGAGAATCATAGCAATTGGTGTTTTGAAACAGCCAGTCAGTAAAGGTATCCTCTGTTATGCTTTACAAAATATGGTGACCTACTCTAAGGCCAGTTACTTCTGAAAGGTGCAAAATAAAAACATTATTAAAATAAAATTAAAATTATATATATGATTCAGTCTGATTTTGCATTGTATCCACTGACTGCTTTTGCCACATCTTTGTATCCACTGACTGCTTTTGCCCCTGGTTAATCTTTCAAATGTGATATTCCTTTATCTCTCCCTCCTTCCCTTTCTATTAATGCTATGATCCTGCCTGTATCTCACTCAGGGTGTCTAATTATAGACTTTACTAAGTGATGGAGTTACAAAAAGAGGGCCACCTACACCTCCCTGTACACAGCGCCAATCAATGTTAGCTATGGTGTCACAATTCACACCTGTCAGTGACATCCACCACCACCTAGAAAGACACCCCCCCGACAAGTTGGGAGGAGTTTCTTGTTGTGCTGGCCAAATAAGGTCAGGAGATGCCTGGTTGGTTAAGGTGCGCAGGGGAATAGGAACACCTGTGCACCTTGACCAATAGGGTATTTTGGTTGCTGCTCCAAGTCTCACGGTGCTACTAGTCTTGCGAGACTTGGGATGAGAGTTTGTTACTTATAGCTCTGTGCTGCCACGTGGAGGCAGCCATTTTAGAGCTGGAACAGAGTGAGCAACTTCGCTCCGCTCTTTGCTTTGGTCTTGCTTGGCTTTCGACCTAGTGCTTCCTTTGACTTTTGCTAATTTCAGCTTTTGCCTATTCTTATATTTGCTTGTATTGGGGGCTCAGGTATCATTCCTTGAGCATCCTGTGGGGGGCAAGTGAGGCCTTTGGGCCGGCCCTCGTGGGCTTGTGGCACCTCTGCATCCCCAATTATTGGGGGTGCACACCCAAGGAGGGCTCTGCAGGAGGCTTCTTTCACTGGGTGCGTGGACCCAGTACTGGATTTTTCAGGCCCAGAGACAAACCCCATTGCTGGTTCGGGAGGGTTGGTTACACTTCTCCCCAGTGGTGAGTGTGTGGAAGATGGTAATCTTCGGGTGAGGGATCTGCAAGGATCCTTGGTGGACACCTTTTCCCCATGGTGGTCACCAGTGACGCTTCCTGGCTGTTGTGTCTCCTGTGAGACTTGGAAAAGGGCGGCCTGCTGGCCTGGTGGTAATCATCCACGGTTGGCTGATTTGGTTTGGGCCCATGTTCCATTCACTGAGTTTAAGGTGCCACATAGTAAGGCCCAATTCAAGAGGAGTGCAGTTTCAGCCGTGCCTAGCTCAGGTCACTCTGCTTCAAAAAGGCCTTCTCAGTCTGGCAGCAGAGACAATGATATTTCTGCCCAGGTGGCAGAACTCAGCAAAACTGTTTAGGCTTGTGTGGTACTTTGTAATCAACTTGCACAGAAGGTACTACAGGCTACAGCCACCAGCTCGATTGTTAACCCTTCGTGTGCTAGTAACACCGAAGTGTCACTTCCTTTAGTGGCGTCTGAGTCTCAGATGGCAGATGCTACATTGGGCCCATCGGTGGTTTTGGCAGTGGAGGTCGGGCACCCTACTATTGCCAATGTGTCGGATCTCCTGAAAAGAGTCCCGGGTTTGGGGATACAGGATGCGGCTGCCCCTGTGTCCGAGCAGCCCACTTTGGCTGATTTATATAACCTCTTACAAGGGGTGGTTCTTCCAGGTGGTGCAATGGAGCAAACCAGTGGTGGACAGAGAGGTGATCAAGCTGCTGCTGCCTCTGCTGTGTTTGACACCCATGCTGTTGCGGGGCCACACTTCGGGGGACCAGTGCAGTCAGTTGGCGAAGATTCCCAGCAAGCTTCAGTTTCAGGTTTGTCTCCTAACATGCTAATTGGCCTACCTCAGTATGAACTCCAGGTGGCCAGGTGGGTCAGGGTGTGGCTTTGGAACAGCCCAACCCTGTGGTTTCAGATGCACCAGTGCAGGCGCCTGCAATCTCACAGGTCCCTGACACTCGGGCGCAGGGTGGTCAGCCTATGGCTGTTGCTAACAACACCTCTGTGGTGTCTCTTTCAAGTGCTCCTTTGTGCACTCTACATGGGGCTACCCTTGTGCCTGGTTCGGAAATTACAGCTGGTACAGAATATGGCGGCCAGACTTGTTTCGGGAACATCTCGGAGGGACCACATTACTCCGGTTCTGAGGTCCCTCCACTGGCTGCCTATCAGCTTCAGGGCCAGGTACAAGGTGTTGGTTATTACCTTTAAAGCCCTAAATGGCTTGGGTCCAAGCTATCTCAGGGACTGCCTTCTCCCATACAATCCTCCCCGCGCTCTCCGGGAGGAATTTGCTGCAACCCCAAAAATCGAGGCTTGTGGCTACCTCCCGGGGGGCTTTTTCAGTTGTTGCCCCTAGACTCTGGAACGGCCTGATGGATGAGATCCGTCAATTAACATCACTTGACAGCTTTAAAAAAGCTGTCAAGACGGATCTCTTCCGGCAGGCCTTTCCAGATTAATTACCTAGCCTCGGGTAGAAATATAAATAAATATCCCTCCCCAGTGATCCTCACGTGGCCCCATCATTGATGGTTGGATCATTCTGGCTGGGCATATATTCTGGGTCTCTATTTTAAATTAATTGTGTATTATGTTGTTTTAAAAATTCATTTGATTTAATATTGTTTTAAGGGGGGTGGGGAGTTATTGTATTTATATGTTTTATGGATGTATATATTTTTAACTGTAAGCCGCCCAGATTGATATTTCAGAGGGCGGGGTATAAATAAATTTTATTATTATTATTATTATTATTATTATTATTATTATTATTATTATTGTTATCTGGAGCAGTGGGGAAGGTAGAACCTACTCCTTATGCTGGAATGTCTACACCCCTTGGTTCACACCTTCCTCTTTCCACTAAAGAAAGGATTTGGAAGGGCAAATATATTGATTTATTCACTGTGACTTTTACAGACCCCGAGCCGAGGATCATGGTAAAAGATGGGATTGTTTTTAGTTTGCCAAAAGAGTTTCAGGTGCTCAAACACCCTAAGCTAGAGTGCAATTTTGTTAACTGGATTATGGGCTTCACTATTTATAGAGGTGTCATAGAGTAAAAAGAACCACTCAGATCCCCTGACTTTTCTAAATGGCATTTTACGCTAGGGCAAAGGGCTGTTTAGATCCTACTGCAGATTTTAGGGTCAAAAGAGCAGTGGAGGGATGGTCTAGAGCAGGGACCGGCAACCTATGGCCTGGGGGCCGGTTAAGGCTCAGGTCCCTGGACTTACCGGCCCAGGCCAAAAGTTGCCGCTGCCACCACTGTGCGCCACTGTATGCTGCCACTGCAGAGCATTTTTGCCACTGTGCAGCCACACATGCCATGACCATCATTTTGGAAATCAAAATGGCGTTTGTGACGCATTTGCGCATGCGCAGTACTCCTGCGCATGTGCAAACGCATCACAGCCGCCATTTTGATTTTCAAAATGGCGGCCACGACATGTGCTGTGGTGGCTGCAGCCGTGCATACTGTGGTGGTGTCAGCCGCGGCGGCAGCATGCGTGGGGGGGTCGCACGTGTCGGCGGAGGGCGCACGCGTGCATGCGATCACACATGCCACTATTCTCCCCCCCTCGGCCCAGCCGAGACCTGGGCTACAGGAGACTGGCCCAGGTCTCAAAAAGGTTGCCTACCCCTGGTCTAGAGAATAAAGCATACACTGACTGCCATCACAATTCAAGGGGTGCAGCATGGCTCCAATTTGATGAGCAGTTTAGGATGAGAGTGGCACAGGATCGCTCCTTGTCTTGGAGGCATGTTCAGTCTGAGCTTTGGGCTGATTTTATGGTGGGGGCCTCCCCCTCGAGCAGGTGTGACAATGGGTTTGTCTCGATGGTTACCATGCCGAGAGGGCCGAATGCGAGTCCTGGCACTGGAGAGAGAAGGCAATTTGGCTTATGCTGGGACTTTAATGCTGGCAAGTGTAAAAGACAACCCTTCAGCTTTGAGTACAAATGTAACACCTGTGGGGGTGGCCATCCTGGAACTTCCTGTGCTAGAGGCAAAAGAACAGAAGTGGGTATTGCCCCCCAGCCAGCTTCGCTTTGGGAAAAAGGCCCCATCATCAATTAAATTAGAGACTATGGTATCGTGGCTAAAGTTTTACCCTAATAGGGACGCTGCTTTATATTTATTTCAAGGTTTTTCTGTAGGCTTTTGTATTCCCTATACAGGCCCTAGGATTCATCGTTATGAACACAATGCTCGTTCTGTGAGGGACTTGCCAAGCGTGGTGAGGGAGAAATTGGCTAAGGAAATAGCTGCAGGAAGGATTTCAGGACCCCATGATCAGGTGCGTATCCCCACACTTCGCTTATCTCCTTTGGGTGTGGTTCCTAAAAAAGCCCCTGCAGAATATAGCTTAATTCATAATTTATTTAATTTTATTTTTTTAAAATTTTATTTATTACAATTTTAAAAAAGCATATACCACGCATTACAACACACATTACAAGAAAAACACAAAGAAAAAAAAAAGCAAAAAAAAAAAATCTTACATACTTACAAATTACGCATACTCTACATCAGGGGTAGGCAACCTTTCCCTTTAAGGGCCAAGGGACTTCAGCTCCCAGAATCCCAGGAGCTATTGACCAACATGGGACTATTGGCCAACATGGCTGAGGCTTCTGGGAGCTGAAGTCCCATGGCCCTTAAAGGGGAAAGGTTGCCAACCCCTGCTCTACATAAAGGTACAGAAAATTTAAAAAAAAATAACAAAAATATCCAAAAGGAAGATGCAAAGACATAAACTAATTGGTCAATATAAATATACTATAAATAAAAAACTTATGTATTAATTATTCTCTATTACAGTCACTTCAAGTTATACAAGTATACAAATCACTTCCTAGAGTTTAATTTTCCCTTCTTACTGAAACAGTTTAAAGGGGAATTTCTTCTTACCTATTTTTCCATCCATACCTTCAATCAATCCTCTCCACATCTCTACCTTCCTAAACTTTCTCTTACTTTTCATTCCCAGTCCCTAATCTTCTCTCACTAAGGGCCTCGGCAGACAACTAATAAAGGCATCTCCGAGGCCTGGAAGAGGAGGGGTAGCCACATGCATGGTGCCCCTTCCTCTTCCCGAGGTTTCCCTCGGAGCTGCCGGCCCTCTGCACGGCCAGCGCTCTGGAGGCAACCTCCTGCCGCAGCGTCCTCACACGCTGTGGCGGAAAAGGCAGGGAAAGTGCGCCCTACGCTTTTAGGGCGCACTTTCCCTGTCTTCTAAAAGGAGCGCCAATTTGGTGCTCCTTTCAGGGATGCCGCAGGAGCGCCATGGTGCGGAGGCTGCGGTCCCACGGCGCTCCATCCGGCGGCGTCCTAGAAGCACTCGTGTGCTTCCCCCCCAAAGTTAACATTTCATTTGTTCCCTTCTGTTACTCTACCTTAGAGGTAGGCAACCTTTCCCCTTTAAGGGCCGAAGGACTTCAGCTCCCAGAATCCCAAGAGCTATTGGCCAACATGGGACTATTGGCCAACATGGCTGAGGCTTCTGAAGTCCCTCGGCCCTTAAAGGGGAAAGGTTGCCTACCCCTGCTCTACCTTCATCTTTCAATCACTTTCTCTAACCCTCAGCACTTCCATTTTCTCTCTTAATTCATTCTTACATTCCTCATTCCCACGCTCTATTGTATTCATACCTCTCTCTCATTCCCCACACGAAATAGTACTTCCTATCTTTCTATCTCAGCATGGTTGTTGGATGTATGTAGGCCTCCTTTTCTCCAAAAATTATTATTTTAATTCTATTTATCTTTTCCTTCGCTCTTAAAAAAGAGAAAAGAAAAAGAAAAAGAAAGAAAAAAAAAGAAAATAGTAATAAGTAGATTCCTCTTATCATTTGTTGCTATTGAGTAGTGTGTCCTAAGTGAAAGCACAATTTTTTGTTGGAGTTTCAATTTTAACCTTTATCATTATACTATCTCAATGTTTCCTTATTTTTATTTTAATTTATTTAATA
>CM034701.1:96525876-96555863 GCA_020142125.1 Phrynosoma platyrhinos
AAACCCCAAGAACAAGTAATAACAAAAATAATCAATATCTTCATGGTGGGTGGGGGTGGCGGCAGTGGCAGGACTGGCCTTGGGCTGGTCCAAAGGCCTTGGGGGGCTGCATCCGGCCCCCAGGCCTTAGGTTGCCTACCCCTGTCCCATAGTATGAGCAGCCTAAGCAAAAGAGAAGATCAATCGTAACAATGAATTCACTACCAAGAGGATATTTTTGGTCTAGTATACTATTCAAAATCAGATGTCTCTATGGATTTATGATTTCTGGTCTTTTGCAACATATGCCTCTCCTTTCCCCACCCCCTGATCCAGGAGTATCTACCAATATGCTCACATGGAATCTCTTATGTGCAGTATTGGTCGCCAATTAGGAAAGAGGGAGGTGGAAAGCAAGTATCTAGACTTTCTTTACACTTATGCTGAAACATTTCTATGCAAGCAATGTTTGCTCCAGCACCAGGATTCCTTACTGTGTACCTTTCACCTTCTGCTTTTCATCCAAATCTGCTCTGGAGATGTCACCAACTCTCTAATTCTTCCCCAGTTCTCCAAAGTTCTGCCATTTCTAATGATTGTACAAAGAAAGTTAGTTTTTATGGTTCTTGGACAAATATTCTATCCCAGTATTTTCCTCTGCTGACTGAAAGCAGTCCTGCAGTGTTCATTCTTTCCAATCTCAGCTCTTAACTGGTGATGTCACTGATGAAAAGTGATCAGAGGATTGCTGGTGATATCCACCACAGAATATGTGAGTATGAAGTTTTCCCTATTCTGAAGGGAGCAGATTGTGATACTAGACTGGACTGCCTTGTCTCAAGAGTGGCTGTGGCTGGGTGAGAAGAATCCCTTACCCATGAAATTGACAGAGATATTTACATATAGGCCTGTGGAAAATATTGCATCATTTTTGGAAATTATGACAAAGATGCAGATAAATGAAGGGGGAAAAGAACACAATATTGCATATAAAAATGCATAGAACTGGCTTTGTATTGTGGAAAAATATATATTGTTTTGTGCATTATTTTTTATCCATAATTTGCTAGTCTAAAAAATGGAACCAGAAGAAGTGCCCTGCAGATGACAGAGGGAATGACATCACCTGACCTGCTGAAACACATACAGGGTAGATTATGTTTGATTCATTAGTCACCAGTGCTGATGAGAGCACCAAGGCTGTGTGGAAGAGGATATGAATTTCCAGGGCCTGACAATCTGGATATGGACCAGGAGGCTTGATAGTATCGTTATTTGTCATTTAAAAAAATCTATTGTACAAATCATTGAATGTCAAAGAAAATAAGGATAATATAGAAAATGTTGTATTACAAAATACCAAACAATTTTAGCCAGCTTGGTATTGCTGTAAGAAAGAGCCCTGCTCTTTCTTGCATCATGGCCCAGAGCAACTAGGGGCTGATGCAGACTGGCCATTTGGGGCAGCACAGAGCTGCCCCGGGAAGTGGAGGATTGGGGCTGTGGCAACCCTGTGCTGCGGCCCTGATCCTCCCTTTTGCCACCCTGAAAAGAGCGGCAATATGCCACTCCTTTTAGGGGCAGCAATATGCCGCTCTAAGATCTGGCACCATGGCTCTTCTGTGCCCTTTTGGCACAGCATGTTTAACTCTGTGCTGGGAGGGTGTCCTGATGCCACATGGCACCAGGATGGCATCATGGTGGGGTTGGGGCTGGGGTGGCTGGCGTGCAGCTGCCCCACTCCAACTCCACCCTCAGGCCGGCCCTTTGGGCCATTCTGCAATGGCCCTAAGTCTCCCCGTTGTCTTATAATTTCTCTGATCCCAACAATAATTGCTCCCAAACATCCCCTGGCTGGTCCAGATTGGTTACCAAAGTGAACATGATTCCAGTAGGGTGTCAACTCTGGGTATGCATCAAAGAGTAAATTAAGACAGGTGGGTGGGTGGGTGGTGCTGGATGTGTTGGCAGTGACTGTGTGTTTTCCCTGCCCACAAAGACTCAAGGGACTTTTAGTGAATGAAGGAACTTCTGCACCCTCCCCAAACCCCACTCTTGATGGCCCTATGAGTGGCATCTTCAGCAGGGACCAAATGTATTCCTACCACATGGGGGTACTTTCCTTAAATATTCATTTTTCATCAGATTTTTAAAACTATATTTGCTAGAGACTTTCAGTGAAGTTTCATAGCCCAGTAAATTCAGTTACAGCCTTAAGTGGCCTGTAATTAAGCCATTTGGTTCCATGACCAAAATACAAATGTGAATGGGTAGCTTATTTTTGGGGGGAGGGGAGAAGAAAATAATTCTTCATGAAAAGTGGTGGTGAACTCCTATGAGAACAATTTCATCTTTATTAGGAAAACGCTTAAGATACCAGAGCAGGTGCTTACCTATTTAATACTGTTCCTCATATGTAAATGTTACAATTTTCTTCCCCCCTCTTGTGTTTTCAGCTTCTCAACTTTGTTACAGCAGAACTAAGTTAAGATAGAGAGTGTGGGAGGAATACAAAGACTATCCTACTCAGTGTCAGAAAGAAGATTGGGTTATTGATCTGCAGATACAACCAAATTAAATATGGGATTCCCTTCTCATTAAAAAAATGAAATAAAATAAACTAGCTTTTTAGAAACCTAGTAAAGTTTACCAAAGAAGTAGGATCTTGTTATGTGGGTGTTAAACCAGTCACCACATCTTTCACAGGAATACAACACAAATTCAAACATCTATCACTAGAGACCACACACTTTTACTTTCTTTGCCGACTTTAACTCAGTCGCCTACACAGTCATGGAAATATTTCATAGTTGTGGCAGTTGGAATTATTGCCTTGTCTTTACTCTATATAGCTCTGAAAAGACTTTTTTTTTCTCTCTTCTGCAATCTGTTCTGTGACAATAGGACATTAATATACAATTGGCTGGTAGTTTCTCTGTCTCATGATTTGATTTGCAAGTGCCCTCTGTATTTTATCAAAGAACATTTTATCAAAAAGGGTGGGTGTAGGTGGGAGAATCAATCTTTATTATCCCAGATATGGCCATTAAGCTATTTTCCCAATTTAACAGGTAAGCAAGAGAGATATGTTAACCATGTACATTTTATTGCACCTAGATCGTGAGTGTCAGCAACTTAGTATAAAAGAACTCTTCTCCTCCTCCTCCTCCTCCTCCTCCTCCTCCTCCTCCTCCTCCTCCTCCTCCTCCTCCTCCTCCTCTACAGTATTTTACAGAGCCTGGATGTACATTACTGTGTGATGATTGTCTATCACAAAATGCCTTCTGCAACCATGAACTTGTTTTTGCATGGTAAGCATGGGTCTGGAAAAGAAGAGATTAGTTAGATTTGCATTTCAATATGAACCTGTTTTGCACATCTCAATATTGTTGTAGTACAGGTAATGCCTTGCATTGTGTGCACTATGCAAGATAATGTGTGGTGTTTATATCCTTCATCTGAAATGACTTTTGGACACTTAATTGTATGTCAAGCTATTGAAGTGCAACTTTCATACAGACAAATTGGATTTCTGGGGATACCGTGTGTCCACCCAGGGAATTGAAATGGACCCTGCTAAGGTTAAACAGTGCTAGAATGGACTTGGAAAGATTTTGGGGGTTTGTGAATTTCTATAGGCAGTTCATCCTTGACTTTGCACAAATAGCTCTGCCTCTTACTGATCTGCTGAAAACTAAGACCCACCCAAAGAGCCCTAGTGACAAACCCATGCCATCCACAAAAGTCAAGTGGACACTGGAGTGTCAGGAGGCATTTGAAAGTTAAAGCAGTTATTTAGCACTGAACCCACCCTGAAACACCCAGACCCAGACCAGCCTTTTGTCATACAGGCTGGTGCTAGTGATGTGGTGTTGAGAGAAGTACTTATGCAAAGAGATTCGGATGGGGAATTAAGGCCATATGTCTACCTGTCCAAAAAGTTTCAGGGAATGGAATTGGATTGGCCTACTTGGGAAAGGGAAGCTTTTGCAGTCAAGTGGGCTCTGCAGAATTGGCACCAATTTCTGGAGGGCATGCCTCACCCCTTTGAGGTCTGGATGGACCACTGTAACTTAGAAGCATTGCAGGCCTCAAGAAAGTTAAGCCCAAAGCTGAGTCAGTGGGCCAAGGAGTTTTACCACTTTAAGTTCCAATTGAAGTTTTTTTCCCCAGGAAACCAAAATGTGTTGGCCTTCTCTAGATTGCCTCAGCATGAAAGTAAGAGACAAGCTCCGCTAGAGACTGTGTTCACCCTGGAGCAACTGGGGCTTGTGGTGACGACATGGAGTAAAGCCTGCAAAGAGGAAGGAGATGAATCCTCATCCACAGACCCGCCTATTCCAAAGTTTCTGTGAAGTAGCAGGGAAAGACCAGTGGCTTAAGGAACTGACAGTGGAGCTAACAGACTCTGTCCCACTCTTGCAATGGATTACAAAAATTAGGGATGCTTGGTCTCAGATTGTGACTGCTTTAGACGAAGTGAAGAGAGACTATAAAAGATTCACGGTTCACAAAAGGGACAAGGAATGGGACTTAGTTCTGGGTAGCAAAGTTTACTTGTCCACCAAACATTTGAAGATAAGGCAACCAGCCAAGAAGCTGGGCTGAAGTACATGGGACTATTCATGGTGAAAAGACTATTTAATGAAGTGACTGCACAGTTGGACCTCCCTAAGTCCTACAGACACCTCCATCCAGTGTTCCATTTCAGCCGGCTTCGACGGTGGACCCCAGTGAACAGATCCAGGACCACCCCACCTCTGGTGGTTGAAGGGGAACAGTATTTTGAAGTTTCCAAGATCTTGGACTCAAGAATCCACAGGGGCACGTTGCAGTATTTGGTCTGTTGGAAATATTTCCCTGAGTCTGAAAATGAATGGGTGTATGCCCAATGCCCATCATGTTGAGGGTACTGAATTGACTCAGTGGTTTCACAAGAAGTATCCCAACAAGTTGGGTGGAACTGGGGGAGATTACTCCTGGGGTGGCAGGATGTCAGAATCCATGGTCATAATTCTGTCATGATTGGTGTGGTTGCTTGGAAAGAATGTATGTATGGAATATTGAAGTGTATTGAATACTGAATTATATGTATGAAGCATATATGGGCTCTAGTTTTGAGAAGTAGCAGAATGGGCAAATGGTAAGCAGAGTGAAGGGGCTTATGGTTTTATGACTCTGTCCTCCCTGCAGCAATCCTGGGATGTAGAGGAAGAAAGGGCTCTTGGGATATACTTTGATCAGGATCAAAGTCTGGGCCTTTCCTGATTAGATTCCTGGCCTCAGGAGTTTGCTCGTCTCTACCTCTTTCATTTTTGGCCCTCGCTACTGCCTTTGTTTGGTTATGTTCTCTCCAGTTAGTTTATTTTATCTTGTGATGTTTCTATGTTAAGATCTTTTAAGGGATGTATGGTTTAATACTTTTTTGGAGGGGGGGATTTTTAGTCTGTATTTCTGGATGGAATTTTAATTGTTGTAAGCCACCCCGATTGTTTGACAGACGGGCGGGATATTAATAATAATAATAATAATAATAATAATAAGAAGAAAGGGGGGTGAATAATTTGAGTTCTAATGCTATGGTATGGGAAAGGGACCCTCAATTTTAGCAAAAACACTGTACTGGTCTTTTCTGTCCTGATGTCCAGAATAAAAGTTTTCTGTTTTCTATCACACTAAGATGTTTTCTTGGTTATTGGGAACTGAGTCCACCGGTTCTGATACATGTGTCCTGATTTCTAAAAAAAACTGAAATGTAGAAGAGTATGGATGCTGCATGAGGCGGAGTATTCTCCACTCTTGATAGCTCTAGATCCCTAAAACTGCAAATGCTTCCTTTTTCTTTTTTTCCCTTTCTTCTTCTTTTTTTTTTTTACTGTGAAAAAAACCCTGGGTGTGGGACAAAACTGTGAAAGGCACAAAGGAAACTCAGAATGAATCAAGAAACTAAGAGACTGATAGAAGGGGAAAGGATAAGACAATAGAAGAGAAGGAAAGAAAAATGTCTTCCTTTACAAAAGCTGAGGACTGATATTTCTTTAACTGAAGGCTGTAAACTCTGATTTTAATCCCGAGTTTTATATTGCAGATTTAAAATAATAAGAGACAATACAATATTGATTGATGATACATTGGCATAGACTCCAAGGTATGGTGGACTTCACAGACTGACAAAAAACTATGTTATAGTCACAGTAATCACAAATTCTGGTGATGAAAAGTAGCATTTTCTAGGTGCACATGAACCCTGTAGGCCTGGCCCAAAATGCCATTGACAACATAGTTAGAGCAAAAACAAACAAAAACACCTAGACAGATCTCCATGCATGTTTTCTCCTTAGTCACAGAAGGAATAGTGGGGTAGTTTTCCCCAATTATATATTATTAATATAAGGTTGCGTAGACTGAAAAGTGATTGTAGTCATTTCTTTATCCTATTCATTATCCTATTCTTGATTTATTGTTGTTTTTTCCCCTCATATATTTGTTTTAAGAAATAACTGTTTTTTATGTACACGAACACCAAGTGCAACTGCCAACTGCATGTTTTATCTTCCCACTGCACTGAATCTGTTCAACTGGACATTAGAGTAATGCCTCCATTAGTTCCACATACTGTGCTAAGGTTACTCTTTAAAGCATGTTACCTCCGTAATGCTCACTACAACCCAGTGGCATTCCACACAGGGGTGTCACCTGATGTGTGTGTGTGGTCTTTGGAGGGGCTTTGGGGTAGAGTCCCTCCCCCTGCCTCATGCACTCCAAGTGGCTTTACTCTAAAGTGAAGCCACACATGGCAGGGATTGGGGAGCTGGGTCCTCTCGCTCCTTGCCATGCACGAGTTGGGGGGCACTCACTGGATATCACCCCCCTTCAGTGGTGTCACCTGGTGTGGCCCGTACCCCCAGCACTCCCTAGGGATGCTACTGTTAAAACCCTGCAGGGTAGAATATTATCCCAATGTAGTGCTGAAGCCAAGATGACTTGCCTAGTGTCTGAGGACTAAGTACTACTTTAAATTACTTTTAATTCTTGTGCAAACAGGTTTTTCACAGTGGTGGCTCCCCAGCTGTAGAACTCTTTTCTATTTAAGATTGGGTTGTCATTCACCCTTTTGTTGTTCAGCACAGTTAAAAACAAATCTGTACATGCTTCCAGGAAATAACCAATGGTTCAATTTGTTTATGCTTCTATTTTATTTTAGCAGATATTCATAATTTATGAGTTTCAATATTTGCAATTTCAGCTATATGTTATTCACAATCCTAGACATGTGAAGTTGGATATTTGTAGTTTGTGATTCTAACCATGTGTGTTTTTGAAGAAGGCTGGGATAGTCTGAACTTGTTATTATGAAGGGCAGGGTACAAAACAATGACATCAATAGGCAAGCACATGATGCTTTCTTTCCAACTTTCCAATACAGGCCAAACTGGTGTAAAGGGTGGCTCTTTCCCTTTTTAAGCCCCCATTTTGTGGGAGGTGAATTTGAAGGAAGAGATTTAAAACTCTTTCTTGAGAATAAAAAAAACAAATGGTGTCAAACTGCTCACTTAAGTATTTAACATGACATGTAATTTGGCCTTTAGTTTCTGAGAGAGCAATTAAAAACAGAACTCAGGTATGTCATATCTTAGGAACAACTGTCTTACTGCTTTTTTGTGTGTCGTTTAGGCTCATGTCTTGCTTAAAACAGGTTTTCCCCCCTCTGGTTATCCCACATGGCATTCCATATTATTGTCATTTCCATTCCTGTGGAATTTTATACAAACAAATTGTGTTAACACTTGTGATGCTCAGTGTTTTGTCAGTTTGTTCAGCAAGTGTGAAGGAAACTCAGACATTCCCAAGTCTGTCAGCCTTGACTAAATGAGATATCTCTCTAAAGGAATCTGCAGTATGCTGTCTTTGGCTTAATCTTTGTTCAATTGAAAAATAGGGTTGCTTCATATATGAAGTGCCACATGTAGCCTGTTAGCCCTTATTTTTATGTAGCCAAATTTCATATTGGGCCTACCACAGTTTAATAATCTTAAGAGGAGGAAAGGGTGTGTGACCCCTCTGTCATTGTTCTTTGCATGTGGAGAATGATAGTTGGGAAAGGAAAGCCTCTCCTATATGTGGAGGCTGTGCACATGATCAGGAACCCTGAAAAGTGATTTCCCCACCACCACTACCACACTTATCTGCCTCACTCATTGCCATTATCACGTCTGCATCATCCCATCCTCTGCTTTGTATTCTCAGAGGGACATGGCTGTTAATGAAGTAGAGGGCATATCTGTAGTCTAAATGGAGCCTGCATATTAGCAGCAGATGCGTAGGCTATCTATGTAGTGTTGAATTCATAGGTATCCACATCAGGGTGGGGAAATGCTTTGCACACAGAAAAGGCTCCCCTCTAAAATGTTTCAGACCTACCTTTGAATAAAGTGATTTTAAGGTTGAAGGCGATGTGATGGTTTGGGCAGGGGGGAGAGTCCATCAGCAAAGCTTAATTAGTGATTTATAATAATAATAATAATAATAATAATAATAATAATAATAATAATAATAAAAACCTTTATTTATACCCCGCCTTTAGCCGAGGCTGTCAAGGCAGCTTACAGTTAAAAAAAATACACCCATACAATCAACAAAAAATAAGCCCCCTTAAAATATATTAAATCATTATACAGATTTAAAATCTCATTTACAATAAAAACATTAAACATCTAACATAAATGGACAGCGACACTGTTGACATCTCGGAAGAGGCTGTCTCGTGGCGAGGGGGGAGGGGATGTGTCTTTCCAGGAATGCCTGCTGGAAGAGATCCATCTTGATGGCTTTTTTAAAGACATCTAAGTTGGTTATTTGGCGGATCTCCTCTGGCAGGATATTCCATAATCTGGGGGCCATGGCAGGGGGTTGTTGCCAGCCTAGTTCTTATTGGTTGAAGCAACTTCCTCCCAAAGGACCTGAAGACGTGGGGCGGATTATATGAAAATAGGCGATTCCCTAGGTAAGATAAACCCAGGCCATGTAGGGCTTTAAAGGGCAATACCAACACCTTATACTGTGCCCAGAAACTAACTGGCAGCCAGTGCAAAGATTTCAAGATAGGAGTAATATGATTTTGATGTTCTGGTGATCAGTCTGGCTGCTATGTTTTGTACTAATTGCAGTTTCCGAGTTAGGTATAAGGGTAGCCCCATGTAGAGTGCATTACAGAAGTTGAGTCGTGAGGTTACCAGTGCTTGTACTACAGTTTCAAGGTCCCTTACTTCCAGGAAAGGATGCAGCTGGAATATCAGCTGAAGCTGATAGCAGGAGCTCCTGACTGCCGCATTCACCTGATCTGTCATATGAAGCGACGAGTCCAGGACCACCCCCAGACTGTGGACACAGTCCTTAGTGGAGAGCGTTACCCCATTCAAGACTGGTGGTCACAACCCAATCTCTGGTTTGGGGGCCCTTACCCGAAGATTTAGTTTCAGCCTCCTAGTTACTTGATGTACACTGTTAACATGTATTCTTCTTTTCTGCTACATGCTTTGTCCTTTGTTGAAAGAGATAAATCTTTTAGTTATACAGTAATTCAGTTGTCTGTATTCACTCAGTCTCTGTAGATATCTTTCTTTCAATTGGTCTTTTTCTCAAAAATACATTTATCTTGGGTAAAGGTAAAGGTATTCCCCATTGACAAGCTTGTCAAATCATGTCCAACCATAGGAGGTGGTGCTCATCTCCGTTACTAAGTCGAAGTGCTCTGTGTTTATGTGGCCAGCATGATTGCACACAATGCTATTTACTTTCCCACTGAAGTGGTACCTATTTATCTACTTGCATTTGCATGCTTTTGAACTGCTAGGTTGGCAGAAGCTGAGACTAGTGACTGGAGCTCACCCCATCATACAGCACCTGGGCCTCGAACTGCCAACCTGCTGATCTTGCAATCAACAGGATCAGTGTCTTAACCACTTGAGCCACTGCATCCCAATTTACATTACCCTTCAGTATTTCAATCACTATTGTCCAATTGAGTTCTGAGGTAACTGAGTTCTACTATAACTTTAAAAAAGAGGGAAAACAGAGCACAATGAGAGGAAAATAGACATATGAAATCACATTTAACCGGGACCAGTTCTCGATATTTCACAGAGTATTCTATCAACAAACTTTCTCCAATGTCTTTATCTGAGGTCTTGCTTAAAGGGAATCCTCTCTGTTACCCTTCTCATTCCACTATGGTTAAAGACACTCCAAGCAAAGTGGTAAGTTTCCAAGAAAAAGGGCTTGAAGCGTCTCTTTTTGAATACCTCTTTAATTGCTAGACAACAGAACAAAACCCACCTCAACAGTCCCTTGAGCTGAATTATGTTTCATCATTAACTACCTTAGTCAAATGGGCAGTGTAAATCAAGGATTGCAAAAACTATTTTCTTTCTTTCCTGTTCTGCAAGTGTGTGTGTGTGCAAGCATGCCAGTGGGCACAAATGTATATGTCTTTGTCAGTGAAATTTAGCAGCAGCTTTTCATATCTTTCTAGTTTGATGTGTCATCTGCTAGTGAGTCAAGCCTATTATGCCACAGCACTCCATACAAGAATAGACGATCATTGTGAAAAGTTTGAAAAGAGGAATGCTTTATAATTTTTTTTCAATTGGGGAAGGAAATATGTTCTTTTGTGGGTGTCATGGACATCTACCATAAAGGAAGATGACCCTCTTCATACACATACATTTCTACTCCTGTTATAATTGTTGGCAACACTGCCTCAACTTTCATAAAAGGAAGGCTTCTTTTATTTATGAGCATTAGGAGGCTAAAATTTAAAAAAAGTAGTCCAAAACCAATATCCATTTAGGAAGGAAATAATCCTTTGAAATGCTATGTTCTGTTTAAATAAATAAAAAATAAAACACACCATATCTAATTGTCATCTGCATATGTGACAGATTTCACAATGAGCAATTTCAGATGCAGGGACAGGCCAAACAAATTCCCAGATTTTTAATAGAATAATTTAATTCCCTCTTCTGTATCCCTTCCTCCACAAACATACAGAGCACACACATAGACTCACATACACACATTGACACCATGTGACAAGTAGACATTCATCAGGCATGTTTTCCCACACAGATGCAACTTTCTCCCAAGAACATCAGATGTTAAAGCCTTGTTGAGATAGCAGGAACAGGGAAAGATGGCACCTTCTTCCATCCCAGTAAAGAGAGTAAAGATCTATGGTTTTGCTTATTATTAAGCTTGATGTAACCACCACCAGCAGCAAAAATATACCTGTATTGACAGCCATATTATCTATCTGTATTATGTGCACTGTGTATGAGATGTATTGTGTATGAGAAAAGACAAGAGATTCATGCTCTGGGTGAAGTTGTCAGAAATTTGAGAGAGACAGATAGAACCTGCTCTGGAGGAAAAATCACAACCAGAGTATGATAGATTGCATATGTTTCTGTATATGTATGTGCGTGCATGCATGATGTTAAAAGAAAGAGAGAAAACACAGAGAAATAGAGATCACTGCAAAATATTCAAACCCAGGAGACATGTCCATTTCATAATTATGGGAAATAAGGAAGACCTAAACTATCACCTTAATCAGGCCAGGAAAATTTGCTGAACACAGTGTTCTGATTTTTCTGATCTAAATGAATATCCAATGTCCTTCTGAGAACAACTGAAGGGTCAGATCAGGTGTGTGTGCGAGAGAGAGAGAAATCCCTTCGTCTATTCGTTTTAGGGAATAAAGTAAAATATTTTAGGGATGCTTTCTAAAACCCCAAACAGTGTGTTCCTATCAGTCAATAAATTTGCATTATTTTTCTATCTTTTATTAAGCATGGCAGTTTAGATTATGCCTCACTGTATTAATATACACTGAAAAAAAAATACCACACCTGACCTCTTAGAAAAGTACCTCAAATGTTATGTTAGAGTCTGTGAACAGCTTCAGTGACTGTTTAAAGATAAAAACAATCTGGCAGATAGAAATCTTCATTGAAACAATGCATCAGTTTCCTTCCAAAGGTTTCTGCATTATGCAGCATGCCATGGTGGGGGAGAAAATCATTCAGCTAAGATGCTCAAAGAGTTAAGGACAGTACAACAGCATTTGGTTGCTATGTGAAGCAGGGATAAAAAAGCATTCCCCTTAATAGGTGAAAGGTGGTCTGAGCCGAAACGCACATGCTGACGTCCAAATATCCCCAGAGAATCAATGAGATTTTTGTGTGTGTGATCAATGTAATATTCCATAGCTAAATTTAGGGACTGTGCATCCTATGAAAATGGCACCTCACCATGACTAATTAGCAACAAAAAACTGTGGTTGTCTACGGGTTTAATTATTTGATCTCCAAGGTTTTGATTAAATTAAATCTCAGTACTGAAGGACAAAAATATATAAAAGAAATATATCTTTGATGCTGTTTAATCACAAGGGATTCTGTTCCATTCCCCACTAAAGCTGGTAAGATCGTACTATCTTTGCCGTAAAAAGAAATGCAATGAGAAACAGCTTGCAAATAAATCTGTTCTGTTACGTATGAGTATACTATTTGGCTATTACAAAGGCCTCTTATAACCTTTCAGTGCTGGCATATTAAAGACTTTTCACTCTTATAAAGAATAAATGAAATCCATTTTTGAAAGGAAAAGAGAAACACAAAGTGGCATATAGACAGAACACTTATATCTGTACAGTGAATTAACTATGTGTTTGCTCATTATCAGCATTTACCAGGTGACTGAATTAACTCTGCCTTTGGTAAAGGGTTGGTGACTGAGTTATGGTGGGAGTCTCATGCACACCTACACAGAAGTAAGTTCCATGAGCACAACAGGTCTCATTTCTATGCAAACATGCTTAGACATGTGCTTCCTATCTGTATTTTTTTGTATGACCCTGTGACATTTAAAGACAGTTGGGGAAAATTTAGGGTAGAGAAGAATGGAAATTTTACAATGGTAGTGACTGGTCCTAGGGATAGAAAATGTTTCAGGAACAAACTATAGCTGGATCTAACAGCAATAATTGAATGCTAAGATGCAAAGAAGGACAGACAGTGATACTACATCTTCAGTGGTCCCTCAGAGGGAGATTTTAGCAAATGCAGCTTCTCTCATATCTGTAAGTCAAGATAATACTTTTAGAATGCTCTTGTTTACACAATTGTAAAATACACATGATTCCTCCTTGGCCAAACCTGGGTAATATGTGATCATTGAGTTGTTGTTAAAACTCCACCTCTCATCAGCTCTAGCCTTCCTGGCAAGTGGTGAGATATGAAGTAGGAGTAGGACATATTATAAAAGCTATGACAGAGAAGCTTAAAGTTTCCTACCTCAATCCTAGGAAATATACCCAAGTCATTTTATAGAGAACAAAAAAACATATTTTTCTGTCTTAGCTCAATCTTTTTAAGGGCTTAACAGTTGTTCTAAATGTAAACAGTTATGTGTTTACATTTCTTTATGGCATATCAGCACTTTAGGTCACACTGTGATGCCTTTCTCCTGTTAAAATGGGCCATAATCATGTATCCCTCCAGATGTTGTTAGACTGCAATTCCCAGCATTCCTCATCATTGTTTCGATTGGCTAGAGCTGTGGGGAGTTGCAGTCCAACATCATATAGAGGGTAACATGACCCACCCCTAAACTAAAAGAAATATGTTAGCCTAAGTTCAAATATTCATCCTAACTAAAATAGACCCATTAAATCAGTAGGACCATGGCAAGTCAACAATTGAGTATGTTCCATGATTCATTTTGATCTACCACTATTAATTGGACTATGGCCAATTTACATATTAAATAAAATTACATGTTAAAGAAAATCACAAATTTCCTTTCTCCCAAAACTAAGACTTCCCTGAGCAGTGATTAGGAAAGGTTTTCTCTGTGGCCATTTTGACTGGGTGAGTTTTTAAACTTTTTAAACTGTGGGGAGGATAGCTATGAAATGTCCAAGAAAGCTGCCAAGAGTGAGGGATGAGGGCAAACAAAAGTCTTGCTATCACAAAGCGAGAAAGCAAACATCTTTATTACCAATCCGAAGGTCCAGCCAGAGAATGGTCAAGCAGTCTGAAGATCTAGGATTCCAGAGAGGCAGAGTGACAAGGCAATCCGAAGGTCAAGGGTTCCAGAAGTTCAAGATAAGTCAGCATTTGGTTCATGATGAGTCAGCATTTGGAGAATCAAGGTTTCAGGCCACGGAAAGACAGACGCTTTCACTAGGAAGCTCAGATAACCTCTGGCACTGAGGCAGACATTCTGCACCTGCTTAAATTACCAAGCTGCAGGAGCTCAGCTGAGGATGATTGTTCTGGCATTTTTCATAAAGCCTCCTCGAATGGCGAAGGCCTTCCCTTTCTGCTCAATATTGGCTGAAGATAGACATTGTCCCTTGATCCTCCTCCATCTCTGAAGCTTCTGCTGCCAGGAGGCTTGGCTGTGGAGCCTCCTTGGAAACCACAGGCTCTACGGGAGGCTCTGCTGAGCTGGCAAAGCAGAATTAGGGCTAGGCTGAGGCTCCAGAGCTATAGGTTCAGGTCCCAGAACAGGTTCTGGCTCATCATCCAAGTCCTCCTCCAAGCAGGGCATGACCTACAAGGCTGTGGTGATAACAGGGAACCCTCAAGGATGAAAAAACCCTGTGGCAAAGAAGGGAGTCTGCTGGGTTGAAGCATGGACTGAGTTGTTTGTAGGTGAACTCGGCCAGTGGAAGAAGGTCGTCTCAGTTCTCCTGGCAGTAACTGGAGTAGCACTGCAGGTACTGCTCCAGAGTACCATTGGTTCACTCCATCTGCTTGTCCAACTGTGGGTGGTGAGCCAAGGATAGTTAAGGTGCGATGTCCAAGAGGCACAGCAGAATGGTCCAGAAATGCCCAGTGAACTGCATGCCATGATCTAAAACCACTTTCTTGGGAAGGCCATGGAGTTGGAAGACATGCTGAATGAACATCTGGGCCATCTCCTTCGCTGGCACAGGGCACAAAGTGGGTCATTTTTGAGAAATGGTCCACCACCACCAAAATGGTGGTATAGCTAGCAGAGAGGGGCAGGCCTGTGATGAAGTCCATGGACACCACCCTCCATAGTCCCGAAGGCATAGGCAGGGGCAACAATCCCATGGGCTATTCTGGATAGTCTTTAGCATGGTGAAACACTGGACAAGTGTCAATGTGCTTGGCCACCTCCACCCAAACATGAGGCCACCAAAATTCCTGGATGAGGAAGTGCAGAGTCTTGTAGAAGCAGAAATGTCCCACCAGCTTGCTGTCGTAGCACGCATCAAGACCTCCTCCCAACAGTGACCAGCTGGCAAATGGGGCAGCCCTGATGGTAGAGAAGGCCATCACAAAGCGTAAATGGAGAGGTGCCCCCCTTTGCTGCATGCTGTGCCACCAACTGGTCCTGACTCTGAACGTTGCGGATCTTGTCCAGCAAAGTGGCATCACTCAAGGCAGTGGCAAAGTTCTCTGGGCACAGAATAGTAGCCCGTAGATCCCTCTCTGGGTCCATGGCATACTCCAGCTTCCAGGAGAAGGCATCAGCCTGCTGGTTCTGGGCTTGGGGCACATACTGGAGCTGGAAGTTGTAGCGAGCAAAGAACAGGGACCACTGCTTCTGTCTCTGAGAGAGATTCCGCATCATCTGCAAGTGCTCCAGGTTCTGGTGGTTCGTGTGCTCCTGGACCAGGTGAGCTGTCCCCTCAAGAAGATACTGCCAGGTCTTGAAGGCCACCTTGGTTGCCAACAGCTCCTTCTCCCAGATGGTGTAGTTCTGCTTCAGAGGAGTGAGCTGCCAGGAGTAAAAAGTGCAAGCAACAGATGCAACTTAGGCCCCATCTTCTTGAGCAGCACAGCCCTGATGGTGATGTCTCAGGTGTCTGCTTTGACAGCAAAGGGCATTTGCAGGTCCAAGTGCTGCAGGATCGGAGCTGAAGTGAAGTGCACCTTCAGGGCCTTGAAAGACTGCAGAGTCACTGCCGTCCATTGAAAGTGCACCTTCCCTCACAACAGTTGGTAGATGGGGCCTGCTAAGATTGCATAGTCCTCAATGATTTCTGGTAGAAGTTCATGAACCCTAGAAACCACTGGACATCCTTCCTGCTGTAAAGGGGTTGCCAAGACAGCACTGCCTCCAGCTTGGAGTTGTCCATGGTCACACCTTGGGCAGAGACATGGTAGCCTAAGAAGTCTATTTCTTGAAAGTCAATAGTGCGCTTCGTGAGCTTGGCATAGAGCTGGTGCTCCCAGAGCCTCTGAAGAATGGTGTGGATTTGGGCATCATGGCCCGTCTGGCTGGGGGAGTAAATCAAAAAATTATCTAAACAAATGATGAAAAAGCAGTCTAGATAGTCCCTGAAAAAGTTGTTTACAAAATGTTGAAAAACAGCTAGGGCATTCCAAAGTCCAAAAGGCATTATGGTATACTCGTAATGACCGTACTGAGTCTGGAACACTATCTTCCACTTGTCTCCGGCCCAGATCCTCACCAACTTGTAGGCCCCCTGGAGATCCAACTTGGTGAAGACCTTGGCATTGCAGAGCCACTTCAGCAACTCTGGGATCAAAGGCAATGGATACCAATTCCAGATGATTATCTGGTTGAGTCCCTGGTAGTCATTGCAGAGGTGCAGCTCCCCACACTTCTTACACATGAAGAAGATGGATGTGCCACCAAGGGACTTGGAGGGATGGATGAATTTCTTCTGGAGATTCTTCTCCAGAAAGTCCCTTAGACCCACCAGCTCAGGCTCCGAGAGAGAGTAGAGGCATCCTGATGGAATAGGGGCCCCTGGCACCAGGTCAATGGCACAATCATATGGCTGGTGTGATGGGAGCTGGTCTGTCTCCTTCTTGTTGAACACATTGGTGAAGTCCTGGTATTTCGCAGGCAGAGCAGCAGAGCAGGCTTTGGTGTTCTTGGCCATGGCTACTGGGGTCTGCTCTGGCCAGTTGTGCTCTTGGCAATGCTTCAAGGCAAACAGGACTTCCTGATGTGCCCAAGAGTTGTGTGGGTCATGCTTGGAGAGCCAGAACATTTCCAAGACCAAAGGGAAGTAAGGTATGGCAGCCAGCAGAAACTGGATCTCCTCCACATGGCCATCAATAATATCGACTGGTCTGGGCTCAGCCAGGGTCTCCAGAGGGATCTGGTGGTGCTTAGCAAATCCCAGGTCTATAAAACTGCTTGAGGCTCCCAAATCTATTATGATCCCAAGGGGCAAGAGTTCCATGATGGGGAGTCTGATGTTGGCAGCCACCAACAGAGGGTCCTTCCAGGAAGCCACGCTGGAGGAAGCAGGTTCAAGAGACTCTCCTAAGTGGTGAACCCACTCTACACCTGGGACGTTCCCAGGTAAAATGCCCCTGAAGGCTGCAGTACAGGCAAAGTCTCTCTCTCCTCCTGCATTTCTTCTTGGCACTGTGAGCTAAGGCTGAGCCCCTCCCAGCTATATAGGTTCTTCTGCTAGTTGGAGAGGAGCAGCCACAGGTGGAGCTGTAGGAGCCAGTCAAGTAGAACTCGGAAGTGGCAGAAGGGCACTCCATCAAGCCTATCCTCTGCTGAGAGGCACCAGTCCAGTCAAGTAGCCTATGCAACAAGTCTAGAGAAGCGGGGACTCAGAGCGTACCAACTCATCCAACACTGGGTCTGACAGACCGTAATGGAATTACGCTTGCAAGGCACTGTCGTTCCACTCTAAATCCTGTGCTATCAGGTGGAAGGATGTGGAGTGCTCTGCTACAGTCCCCTTGCCTTGCTGGAGAGTCCAGATTTGACTCTCTGCCATTTTGGGCTCCATAGGATCTCACCAGGTGGCTCGCATTTCTGCAATAAACTCCTGCAAGCTATTCAGGAGGAGGCTATCGTGGTTCAGGTAAGGGGTAGGCCATTTGTTGGCAGGCCCTGAGAGCAGGCTGAACATAAAAGCCACCTTAGGGGAGTCATCAGGAAAGTCATTCCTTTGAAGCTTAAAATGCAGCTTGCTACTAGCAGTGAAACTATCCAGCACATTCCTGACTCCCTGGAACTTATCTGGAAGGGAAGCAAAGCATTCCGGGTGTCGTTTGGGAGCTGGAGGGTTAATTTGTCCCTGGAGTGTCTCTACCAATGCACATCAGCACTCATTAGCTCAGCAATAGGCAACCTTTCCCCTTTAAGGGCCGAGGGACTTCAGCTCCCAGAATCCCAGGAGCTATTGGCCAACATAGCTGAGGCTTCTGGGAGCTGAAGTCCCTCGGCCCTTAAAGGGGAAAGGTTGCCTACCCCTGCCTTAGCTGGTGCCCAAGAAGATCAATGCTCATCAGTCCAATTGCATATTAGTCCTAATGTGTATCAGTCACTTTGCCAGCTCCATTATGTTGTAATGTCAAAAGCAATCTTTTGCTGAATATGAATGTTGCAGAGCCAGCCAATTCTAATTCTCACTGATGTAAATCTACTTACTAAGGTGCAAGCTCTCAATAGAATTGTATCCAGTGTTATCTTGGGTAGCTTTCCCTTCCATATCTTCTTCAGCTTAAGTTGTTATCACAGATGAAAGCTGAGTTTGGCTAATCTCTGTGATGAAGCAATGACAAATGTTGGCCCAAAAATGATGTCTGTTGGGAAAAAAAGGATTTATACCATCGTATCTGCCAATAGCACTGCAACAATCAATCCTGAAGCTATATAGAAAGAATAATAGGGCAGAATAATAGACAACTCTTACAGAGGTTTGCTTCTGTTAATTGCTCTTCCAGAACATATTTATACCCCTTTGCAGAACTGAGCATTTAAGAGTAAAAAATGTGAGCAGTATTACAATGAATGTTGAAGACTGAATGCTGGTCATTCATTTGTAGTTCCTGCTCATGGTGTAGACATCACCATGGAGAAGGCTATGGGCCTCGGCAGACGACTAATAAAGTCGTCTCCGAGGCAGGGAAGAGGAGGGGCCGCCGCACGAGCGGCACCCCTTCCTCCTCCTGAGGTTGCCCTCGGAGCTGCCGGCCCTCCACACGGCCGGCACTCCCAGGGCAACCTCCCACCGCAGCGTCCTCACACGCTGCGGTGGAAAAGCCAGGGAAAGTGTGCCCTACGCGTTTAGGGTGCACTTTCCCTGTCTTCTGAAAGGAGCGCTATTTTTGCGCTCCTTTCAGAGGCGCCGATGGTGCGCCTTGGTGCGGCTGCCGCGGTCCCGTGGCGCACCGTCCCAGGGCATCCTGGACACCCTGGTCTGCTTAGGGGGTATGTTTCATGTAACTACTCATCATATCTCAACCAATGGTGGGACACAGAGCCTCTGATAAATATATAAAAGTGCAGTGAAAGTGTATGCTAAGGTCTCAGAATGTCTCCCTTATTGTTACTTCTTAGAGTAGGACTAGATAGACTTGGATAAACCTTCCTTCCATACAGTGAATTAAGTCAGACACAGTAACAAATCATGATTTGATGTTACAAGCAGGCATACTCCTATATGCTCATCTCACTGTCAATTTAAAGGAAGAAAATGTTCAACTCCTATGCACAATGCTTAGCAAACCACTATTTCTGATCTCACTCAAACTAGCAAATTGTGGTTTATGCAATATATCATTACTTAATAAGCATAGATATAAAATTATAAGTATGGATATCAAACTGATCCTGGTTTAATATCCTCAATTGCTCACTAGGCATGGTTTTAACAAATTGCCATTTTTGATATTTCAGTTACATTATTTAGTTTTTTACATTAACTAATTGTAAACTTTAACTTGGTACATTTTATATTACATCTGAATTGGTCCAAATCATAGTCTTTTTTAAAAAAAAACAAAAAAAAATTTTTTTTAGAGGCTTTGCGATACAATGCCCAATATCAGATGGGAATCACATCCTTGCAAAAAATCACAATTGCACACAGAGAATAGAAAATGTAAGGGCAGAGCCAAATTAAAAGAAAATAATGGGGAAAGGAGCTGGCAGAAAGAATGCTGTGATGACTGCATTAGTCATTTCACATTTCAGTCTGTAAAAAAGCTCAATGAATTAATTTTACTGGAGCTGCTGGAGATGCTTTCATCTGCCACAATGGAAACTGATGGAAAAGAAACTGCCACAGAATTCATGGCTAATCTTCACCATGTTACATGGGAAATAATATTCAATCCATGTAACACCTCTTCTGGGGATTAAATTTAATTCCTTTGTCATTAGCATTAGAAATGTGGGCCTGGCAAGTAGAATTCTCTTTGGAGAAAAAAATTAATGACTTCAGCTGTGATTCAAAGTTTCCAAATCCCCATTGCATACAGTACTATTGTAAACAACCAAGCTCAGTTAACTCAGAACAGGCTGCACAATAGAATTGTTTTGTGTACAACTGAACTGTAGGATGGAGGTCAAAAAGGGAGAAGTCCAGAGACATCTCATCCAGACAATCAGTTTTGGTATACTGAAAGGGGTGGGAGTGGGATCATGGTGACAGGCATGTCCTAGCCATATTGGCACTGGGTAGATGCAAGAACACACCCCACATATAAGCTGCACACCAGTAGTGACTGATAACTCCCATGTCAGTGGGGTGATAAGTCCACCCAAGCTTTTGGAACTAACTTTAAAGAAGCTATCCAAAACATGCTGAAAGTATTTGAAGAATAGGGTTCAGCACCTCAGATAAACTTTTATTTTAAAATAAGTTCTAAAACCAAGGAAAAAATTACTGTCTTACTGACCTGGAAACCACCAACCACCATTAGGACACACACCATTGAAAATCCTGGAAGATGCCAGAGTTTCAAACCATATAAAGCAGGGGTAGGCAACCTTTCCCCTTTAAGGGCAAAGGGACTTCAGCTCCCAGAAGCCTCAGCCATGTTGGCCAATAGTCCCATGTTGGCCAATAGCTCCTGGGATTCTGGGAGCTGAAGTCCCTCAGCCCTTAAAGGGGAAAGGTTGCCTACCCCTGATAATAAAGCAAGCTATCTTTTAGTGCAAAAGGAAGGTTTCCTCTAATGCACCCTGTGTAGGCTGAGGCAGGGTCTGCTGCTATAATTCTTCACAGAGTCTGGGGAAAAAGCAAGCTCTATTAATTTTACAAGATTTTAGGCTAGTTCCCAAAGTAAAATTCATCCCAGCTGTTCAGAGAGACCTTGGAGCTTGTGGTCTCCAAAACCAGCAATTGCAGGAGGAATTTGAAACAGAGGCAGTCCTGAGCTCTTCTTATACCAGGCTCTGGTCTCTCTGTTGAGACCAGAAAGACTCTCCAATTTGATTCCTAGGAGGTGGTATTTTATCACATTAGATTCTTCCAGTGAGCAAAAAAGGCCTGAGGAGCATTCTCCAGCCCCTAGATCCACATTTTCTATGCAAAGTCAATGATTATGGGAAGGGCATTGGCCTTTGCAACACTGGATAGAGCACTTGAAGTGGAGATGCTTCCAGAAGGATTCTTGTGGTCAGGCCTATAAACCCTGGCAGTTCTAGTGCTGAGTTACCTTAGCTGCATGGATGTTGTCTATGGTCTCTTGGCCAGACTTTAGAATCAGTACTCCTTGCCTGAGCTGTTCCTTAATGGGAATGATATGAACTATTTGAGGATTACTTCTTTATGAGATTAATAGTTCACAAAGGGGCAGTGGAACATTTTCCTTACCCTCACTCCCTATTATACTTACATAGGTTGGTAAAATCCTGCTACGGAGGAGTTGTGGAATATGCTCGATTCACCCATCACCTGGAATCCTGAATGATTAACACTCTGATCTGAGAAAGAGACTTCTGGGATTCAGCTGCACTTCCACTGGGTCTCTCCCCAGTGTGTGGTCAGCAGGAAGATCAGAAACACTCAAGGAACAATAGCAGGGCCAGCAGGTATGACCCTACTCTCCTCATGTAGTTGTGTGAGTGAATAATAGCATTTTACAGTCCCCAAAATTACTATCACAATTGGTCAGGTCATGTAATATGTTATCCATCACAGTATGGTCCTGGAAACATCTAGGATTGTCATGTTTGGTGGACTCAGATCTCAAAAACCAAGACAGCATCAAAAAGATTTATTTTGGATTTCAAGACAGAAGTTCACCACAGACTTAGCTGTGTCATAACTGATTTTTCCCCAACAAGTCTACCCTTTAAGAATCCCCCTCTTCCAGTGCCTCCTACCCAAACTGTGGTCTGTGGTTTTTGATTTAGATCAAAGTGATTCTTTAAACTTTCCCTCTTTCCTCAACTCCCCATCTCTATTATCATTTCATCTATCCCAGGAAGGAAGGTGTTCTTCATTTAACATTAGTGTCCTGCAACAGGAAATAAACAAGGGCACAAACTGCAACTCCTCTTGCTACAATCCATTTGGTTCCCAGCCTTGCTTCCCCTTCTGATCACTACCCCCCTTTGATCTTTATTTATTTAGCCATAGCGCTATTTTACCCTCTCAGTTTAGCCCTATATCAACCACCCTATTCCCTTATCATGACAGATCCATATGCCTATTGATATGACAAGGATACATCACATAGAGCAAGATTTTGGCTTGCAGGTGTTGTTGTTAGCTGCCCTTGAGTTGGTTCTGACTTATGGCAACGCAATGGATGAGACATCTCCAAGAATCCCTATCTTCCACTGCCTTGCCTGGATCCTGAAAGCCCTTCCCCATAACCCCCCTGATTGAGTCTATCCATCTGGTCTGTGGTCGTCCTCTCTTTCTTCTACCTTTCCTAGCATTATTGTTTTTTCTAGTGATCCATGCCTTCTCATTATGTGGCCAAAGTACGATAGTCTCAACTTGATCATCTTTGCTTCCAAAGAGCCCTGGTCTGATCTGTTCAAGAACCCATTTGTTTGTCTTCTTGGCTGTCCATGGTATCTTAAGTACTCTTCTCCAGCACCACATTCCAAATGAGTTCACATTTTTCTTTCTGTCTGCTTCCTTCACTGTCCAGCTCTCATGTCCGTAGAAGGTAATTGGGAATACAATGGCCTGAACAATTCTGACTTTAGTGCTCAGTCGTATGTCTTTGCTCCTCAGTATTTTTTCAAATCCTTTCATAGCTACCCTTCACATTCCTAGTCTTCTTCTTAATTCTTGACTGCAGTCTCCATTCTGGTCAATGTTTGATCCTAGATATGGGAATTCTTTAACTATTTCAATTTCCTCGTTGTCTAGATTGAATTCGTGTAGTTCTTCTGTGGTCATTATTTTTGGTTTTTTTATGTTCAGCAGCAGACCTGCCTTTGCACTTTCATCTTTGACCTTTCTTATTAACTGTTCCAATTCCTGAACATCTTCTGCTAATATTATGGTGTTGTTCACATATCTTAGGTTGTTAATGTTGCTTTCTCCTATCTTAACTCCTTCTTTTTCTGATTCTAATTCTGCTTTTCTTATGGTGTTTTCAGTATATAAGTTAAACAAGTAGGGTGATGGGATGCAGCCTTGCCGGACCCCTTTGCCTATTTGGAACCATTCTGTTTCCCTGAATTCTGTTCTGATGGTGGCCTCTTGTCCTTGGTACACATTCCTCATGGGGACTATCAGATGTAGTGGCACCCTCATATATGTGAGTGCATTCCATAGTTTTTCGTGATCTATAGAATGAAATGCTTTGTTGTAGTCTATGAAACACATGCTGATTTCTTTTTGGAATTCTTTGGTGCACTCCATTAGCCAACTAAGCCATTTGTAGACACAATCAAATGCTATTTCTGTTTCATTCTTAGTGTACTGGTATCTACTTTACCATTCTTTTCACATGCTGACATTTTGCGTATTAAACAGTTTGCAACAGAACTGCATTGCTCATAAAACTCCTGGCTGAGAGTAGAATAATTCCCTTCATTCTCTCATAAAGTTCAGTCATCATAATTAGTACAACCCAAATGTGTGTAAAATATTCTCAACTAGCATGGGCTGCAGAGGCTAATGTTGTAGCCCTTTAGCAGGGACTTGAATCCAGAAAACTGTGATTATTTATTCCAGAAGTCACCAAGTCATAGCTCTTAATTTGGTCTGGGGAAAAAAAGAATGCATGAGTAATATCACCAGCCATCATTATCTGAGAATGTCAATCATGGTTGTTATCACAAACTACAGTGATAAGGAATGAAATTTTGTTTTGCTCTGTGATATGCTTTCCAAAAGAAAAAGGCCATGCAGCTAAATTGGCTAGTTTTTTGGAAGGGGGGGACCTCAGCACACTGTTTAAATTCTACAATTGTGAAAGCAAAGAAACACTACGGGGGAAAAAAAAACAATGTGCAGCAGTTCAGCACAAGTCAAATATTGTCTGTATTGGTCAAGATGAGGAAGTACTGCCATCAAGAATTTAGCTGATTTCTTAATGCACAGTCAACTAGCCTATTGTTTCAAAGTCATAATAGTGGATTATGCTCCTCAAAAGATGCAGAGATGCATGTTCATGCTATTTATTAATAGGAACACCCAGATAATAATAATGTCCTTTGAAGCTAGTGTATGCTTAGTCTACTATCTCCTAAGTAAATATGTCACCCTAGATCCCAAGAGGAATTACTTTGCCTAATTAAGAAGCCAATGGAGTTTTGAAAGCTTGCACTGTGTGTTTTCTGCATTTTCATTCAAGAATAAAGATAACATTCTCTTGTGGATTTTGGATTTTGTTCTATTTTGCTGTATGGTCAACCCAGCTACCCCTGAATATGAGTATATCTGTATTGAGCTAGTCTGTATGTGTTGGGATTCCAATTCCAAGCCTGATCAACTATATTGCATTTCTCATTTCTCCTTCATGTTTGCCTGTATTCTGTTAACGCATCATCATTTTGTCAGTGAGAATTTGCCTCAGACTGTAAAATGTCCCAGATGCATGAAATGTGGAACAAAGGTGGAAGTGCCCTGAGTTCAGTATGTGCAAAGGTGAGTGTGCACAAAGGTGAAAAGTTGACTCAGGGGAAGCTGATGAAACTTCAGCAGGAAGTTGTGTGGTAACAGTTCAAAATTGCACCATCACTGTGAACATGTGACAGGAAAATGATGAAACACTGGCAGGATATTGGGTCAGAATCCTAGCCAGAGTTTGTCTATATAAGGAAGAATGTTCCAATGCAGTGTGTTAAGTGGATGTCAAATGGTGGTGGAGCATTAATATTTAATGGTGTAAATATTGCTGTATTGTGCTTGTAAATATTTGCTTCAACTAGGATGAAAAGCCTCTTCAGAAGAACCTCAACAGTATGAGTAAAACTCTGTTTGGATGAAGGAGCTTTAGCCTACAACTACTTCCAGAATTTCCAGTGGCTTTTGTTACCTGTCTGTCTGTCTTCTGCATATGGACTCAGTTTTCCACGTGCACTAATTACATTTACCTCCCCAAGCTTTGGAAAAAATAAACAAAATGTTACAGAATGAAGAAATTTTTATATTCATACTGTTAGAATCACACTTCTGTGGGACCTATTTGAATGAATGAATGATGCTGTACAAAATTGCAATGTTTTAGATAAACACATATTCCATTATTCCTTCTTTTTCCCGCAGGGACTCTGCCCATTGAGATATTTCAAAGTTTAGTGCTATGAAAAGGGATACTGAGATGCTCATAATATTCCTCTGCACTACAAATTTAAATCAACCAGCCAAGGAGCTTGATTAATGTATTGCAGAAAGTAATTAAAGCTCTATGGGAAACAGAAGTCTGAAGCAGCCACAGTACCCAGCCTCACCACTTGCATGAATTGCTGTTCACCATACTTTTTTGGACTGGCTCTTTCATAAGAACTCTCTACACACTCCCCACATGGATGTACAGGCCACTTTTGGGGTGTGTGCCATCTGCACTCCGGAAGTGTCTGGAAACTGCTTTTTCCTCCCGACTCTTTTGGGCCTAAGTGGTAACTAAAAAGTAGCATTTTGCTCACACACTGATGTTGCTTGACCACATGCATCCCAGTTTTCATCTGTGAAATGTTTGAGAGTACAATGAGATGGAAGCCAGCAATGACATGGCAGGAGGTCATGGTGATTTTATTAAAAATTATACATTAAGCATTGGATACAGATGTGTCATGCATACATACACACACACATATACATCTCCATTATCCCTCAAATAGTAGTCTTCATAATTGCTACATGCCAAATGTGTGAAAAAATTCTGAAAACATTTGTAAGCTGCTCTAAGACTTGTTTTGAGGGTAAAGACATGATATCAACAAAGATAACAGCAGCAGCAGAAGCAGCAACAACAACACACAACATCTACAAGAGAGACAGAGGCTCACAGGGTCAGTTTGAAGTCTGCAGGGAGGAAAAGGCACCTGTTTCTATTGCCTTGGACATCTGTTTCCCTCACTGGAGTGGGGTCTTGCAGGACTGAGGCCTTGACTCAACAAGCTTTCATCCAGCTCAGCTGCCTTACCTGCCTGAGGTATAAAACCAGGACTTCTGCAGGGGACCCATCATACCTGATTTATTTTTGGTCTGCCTTCCCCCCTGTTTTTAAAACCACTGTCCTGTTGGCTTAATAGGATGTGTTTTCCTGAGGAGGGAGGGGATGTACAGATTCAGGGAGCAGCCATTGGAGTCATTCAGGGCAAAGGGAGATAACAGAGGGAGGAGACAATTAAAATACCAAGGAAGAGGGGAGCACAAGAGGATGCTTGTGATCCCCAATCTATCTCCCAATCTAAGTAGTATGGATAGCCTTAGTAACAACCACCCCACCCCCCAGTTGAAAATGCTGCTATTGAATGCTAGATCAATGAATGGTTAAAGCAGCTGCCATTCAGGACTTGATCCTGGAAGAACAAGCTGATCTGGCATGTATAACAGAGACCTGGTTGGAGGAGGCTGTGTGTGTGTTAATCTCCCTCAGTTTTGCCCACCAGGTTTCTCTGTGCAGTGGCAGGCAAGACCTGGGGGAGGTGGAGCTGCAGTGGTCTATCATGATTCCATCCCCCTGACCAGATGCTTCCTCACACAGTCTACAGGTTTTGAGTGTGTTTATTTAAAGGTGGGTAGCCGAGACAGAATAGGGATTCTGTTGGTGTACTGCCCACCCTGCTGCACAACAGTCTTCCTTCCTGAGCTAGCCAGGGTGGTATCAGGGTTGGCATTGGAGTCTCCTCATCCATTAGTGCTGGTGGACTTCAACATCCATGCTGATACTGTCATCTCAGGAGTGGCTCAGGACTCCATGGCTTCCATGACAACCATAGGTCTGTCCCAAGTGGTATCTGGCCCTACTCATGCTGCTGGGCACACTCTGGACTTTGCTTTTATATTGGGTGGAGTGATGATGATTTTGGTGTGGTTGAACTTTCCACATTTCCATTGTCATGTACAGATCATTATCTGGTCAGATTTAGACTCACTGGGACTCAAAACCTCTATAGGGGTGGGGGACCAATTAGGATGGTCTGCCCCAGGAGGCTGATGGATCCAGATGGATTCCTGGGGGTTCTTGGGGAGTTCCCTGTCACCACGGCAGGTGCTTCTGTTGTAGTTCTGTCTAACTTTTGGAATGAGAAAATGGCCAGGGTGGTGGACACAATCATTCCTGAGTGTCCCCTCTGATGGAGCACAGCCAAACCAGCTGTGATGAAGCAAGTGAGACAGAGACTAGAGTGACATTGGCAGAAGACTCAAAGTGAATCTGACCAAACATGGGCTAGAGCCTATTTGAAGGCATGTTCTGTGGCAATGTAGGCAGCAAAGAAATTATTTTTTTGCTGCCAGCATTTGCACGGAGCCATCCAGCAGGGCTGTTATGAGTGGTTAGGTGTCTTTTACACACCCACTCTCAAGTAGAAGATGCAGACCACTTGATGGCATGCTCTGAAGAATTTGCACTGCACTTTACAAATAAAGTCACTCAGATCTGCTCCAACCTGGATGCTGTAGTTGATACAGTGCCAGTAGATGTAGCTTTGGGACCTGTCTGTCCAGTGTTAATGGATACTTTTCAATTTGTTCAGCCTGATGATATGGACAGGATCCTTAGAGAGGTGAAAGCCACATGTGTCTTAGATCTTTGTCTTTCTTGACTGATTAAACAGGCCAGAGTGGGACTGGCTGAGTGGGTGGAGGAGGTAGTCAATGTTTCCCTACAACAAGGTAAAGTCCCAGCATGCCTAAAAGAGACAGTTGTGAGACCTTTGTTAAGAAAAGCCATCCCTGGATCCCACTATAATGGATAATTAGCTGCCAGTGTCCAACCTGTGGTGACTTCCTAACTAGATCCATTTCAATCTGGTTTCAGATCTGGCTATGGAACAGAGGCAGCCTTGGTCACCTTGGTGGATGACCTATGCAGGGAACTGGACAGGTGGAGTGTTTCCCTGTTGGTTATATTGGACTTCTCAGCAGCTTTCAATACCATTGACCATGGTGTCCTTGTGGGCCACCTGTCTGGGATGGAACTTGGAGGTACTGTTTTACAGTGACTCTGTTCCTTCCTGGAGGGGTGAACCCAGAAGGTTGTGCTGGGAGACTCCTACTCGACCCCCTAGCCATTGGCCTGTAATAATAATAATAATAATAATAATAATAATAATAATAATAATACCTTTATTCCATCCAATAGGCCATTAGGCAGAAAAAAACCCCATATAAAAACTTAAAAACATTTATACATAAACTCAATAAATAAATAAATTTAAAAAGTAGTTTACAATAAGATTTACAAAATAAACTAATATAAATTTACAAAGTAGGTGCTCATATTGGGGGGGAAAAACTAGACTAGTCAGTTAGATTGTATCATAACTTTACGTGTTTTAGCTGCAGAAAGGAGAAACTTAGCCACTGATTCTGTTTTACTTTTTAAAGAATCATTTAACAGATGCTTCACATACCAGCTGTTTGGTCTACCGGGGAACTTGGACAAAAGAGGAGAGATTAATTTTAACCTCTCATCTTTATAAAAGTTACAAGCAAATAGAACATGTTCTAAAGACTCGACAGAACCGTCACCACAGGGACAGACCCGGTCGTGGTAAGGGATTCCCTTATAGCGACCTTCTAGAACAGCTGAAGGGATTACATTGAATCTGGCTTTGGAGAATGCAGACCGGTATTTTGTGATGGTCAGGTTTTGTAAGTAAAAAGCTTCCCTTTCAAAATTAAATTTTAGCCCTAAGGAAATAGGGGAACAAGAGGTGTGGGCCAAAGACATAGAATATTGACTATCAATATCTTTAATGTGACGTGTTAGAATCTGTTGGGCTCTCGGCAAGTCTTGCATAGAAAGAAAATTACTAGAAAGATCTAATCTCAACAATTTTTCCTGAATACAATTAGACCAAAGCGTTGTATAGCAGTCTTCCTTGATTAAATGCAGAAAACCAGAATCAGTGCCTGCATAAAAGATTTAACCAATACTTTAAGGTCCATTTCCAGGCAATACATTCAACTGAATGGCAACCCACCTCAAGGCATAAAACAGCTGTTGGAGCACAATTGGGTACACCAAATAATTTTCGGAGGTACACAGAAAGAACCTGTTCTAATTCTAGAGAAAAACCTTGGATCCAAATAGGAATTCCATATAACAATTGTGGTATGATCTTAACCTGAAACACCTTTAGGGCAGCTGGAAAAAATTGCCCACCTTTAGTAAAGAAAAAACGAATCAAAGCCTTCACATTATTATTTGCCGACTGGGCGGCAATTGACCTCTGTAATTTCCAACTGCAGAAAGATTGAAAGGTTACCCTAGGTACTTGAAGGAGTTAACTTGCTCAATAATATGGCCATTAAGGATCCACTTGGATCGCCTCTTATTTTTTGAGAAAACCATAATTTTAGTTTTACAATAATTAATTGTTAGAGTGTTTATGTTACAATAATTTCCAAAGGCTCTTAAGATTTGTTTCAGGCCTATTTTTGAAAAAGAAAGGAGAACTGCATCATCTGCATACAATAGCAGGGGTATGCTAACTGAAGCCAATTTGGGAGAGTGGTGTGCCTCCAGGGAAATAAAGTCTGAAATATCATTAAGATAAAGGTTAAATAATAGGGGTGCCAAGATACATCCTTG
>CM034701.1:96567358-96583497 GCA_020142125.1 Phrynosoma platyrhinos
ATAGGAAGGTAGCCAATCGATTCCAAGTAGCTCGTTATAATGCAAATGCATGTGTTATTCAGGGAGGATAATGAAATAATCCAAAGTAGATAATTTGAACAGTTACCAGGGCAGTCATATTTCTGAGTAATGAATGTGGCACCATGAATGATGGTGATTTCTAAATCTGGATTAAGTATAAAGTCCTTTCTCAATCAAGAGGATGTGGGATGATCTTCACTGTAGATTTTACTCACTCTCCCCACTCCAACAATGGTGCTTACAGTTCTGTCACCAAATGAATCAAAATAATTGTATTTCTGTCATCTTTGCTACAAACATTATAACACTAGGCTCTTTTCCAATCTGTAAGACATGTATTACCAAGAATGTTCTGGCATGGAGTCTAGGAAGGTGAGTTGGAGTCACTGTCGTTTCCTTCTTTAGCAACTTTACTGCATTTTCACCTGAGAAAAATTCCCAGTCTGCCAAAGGAATTCTGTGCTGGATTTTCCCCACATAAACCTTTCCCCACTCAACTCTTTGATGCAGTGTCAGTGCATTGTAATTGAGTGGAGAAAGAATAATAATCCTGGCTGGGAAGACTGTCATATGGTATTGAACATCTTTTTGTTTCCTGAGGAGTAGTGTATGGTTTGTCCAAAAACAATAGATATGGTCTTCTGTCCAGAGCATAATGTTTATCCTCAATCTGCACTGGAACAACACATTGACTCTGAAGATACTTTCTTTTTATTTTTGGATTTGGAAGATGTTTTCTCATGTGTCTCAACACTAGAACTCTCTTTGACTCCCTGGCTGAGGACAACAAGGGTTAACTGAAAAGGACACTGATCAAATTCTATAGCTGGCACCCATACACAGTTCCACTGTCTACCACCAACAGGTTTTCTAATATTACTGAGGAAACTACTGGGCTACAACTAGGGTTGCCAGATTGAAATCTGGAGATCATTGCTGTTCCTTCGATAGTTGTGTGAAAGAGGGAATTTCAAAAAAAGTAAAAGTAACACTTGAGCCTGAAACAGATGGGCTGAAAAATGCAGTCCACAGCTGCACTGGCATGATTTGTGCCAGGGCCACAGCAACTGCATAGATCTGTCCCTGATCTGGGCTGCTGCTGCAGTCTGGTTCTTTGGGGAAGATGTGATTCTGATGTGATTTCCCTCCATGTTTGGAGCATACATCACCAAAACGCTATGCCTCGAATACAGCTGGAAACCACATTTTTTGGCCAGTCTCTTTTGGGCCTTTTTGAATTTTTTTTTCTGCACTAAAGATATACAGGAGATCTCTCTATTGTTCTCTCTGTCAACTCTTGACTAAACTGGACACTCTAAGACAAGGTTCTGTTTGTCTCAGTGTGACACCATGTAGCTGGAAAGGTGATATATCAAATGATATATGATGATAGATTCCTTATGGAAAGGATATATCACATTTGGTGCACAGCTTAACATTTCCCTCTTTGTTAGCCAAGATAAAGTAGTAATCTCTCTTAGATGGGCTTTAGTCAACAAAATAAGGTAATAGCTTGTGATACTGCAAGGTCTTGAAATATGTACACAAACTTAAACAACCCTCTCTGACTCCTAAGATCCTTTTGAAAGGATTCAAAATTCAAAAGGTAGTTCTGGCATTGGGGTCTACTTGAATCATCAACTAAGAACTCTGAGCTGAATTCTCATTCTGGAAGAAACTTTCTCAATTCAATGCTTAGCTGTCACCTTGCTCTTTTTAAACTTAAATCACACATTCAAACCTCCAGAACGTGGGATATTGAGTAGAGTATCTCATTAGTTTATTCTCTCCTTAAAACTTCTGATCTGGCATAGAGGATCTTGTTTAATCTGGGTTGTTTTTCCTTCACACTGTTCTAGCCAGGAGTGTCAAGTACAATCTACCCTTTCTATCCACAGTCTTGACATCCATAGATTTGAACATCCATGGATGACCCAACCCCATTCTCTCCAATGGTAGTGCATGTATACAGCTGTGCCAATGTGGCCCTGTGTACAACATGCCACCATTGACAACAATGGCATCCACAGGAGAGTGGGGTCCAGATTGGAACTCCCATGCATACAAAGGGTCAATTATATTCCTTAATTTCTCCTCCTCAAAATGTCTAATGGGGCCAAAGAAAGGAAACATTTGTTAGCTAAAAAATCTATCTCTTGGAGAATACTTTCCCTGCACATTGCAATTCTCCCTCTTTCTCGGGTGTGTGTAGATTAAGGAAAGCATTTTATTCTCCTTACTTTTGAACCTCTTTCTGTCATCTGTCCTTCCTCTTGTTGATGTTGTGTGCCTGCAAGTCATTTCCAATGTATGGTATCCTAAGGTGAACCTATCACAGGATTTTCTTGGTGAAATTTATTCAGAGACAGTTTGCCTTTGCCTTTGCCTTCCCCTGAGGCTGAGAATGTGTGACATGTCCAAGGCCCTTACTCTTAGCAGATTTTAAAGTAGTGATTCAAAAAGTTTGGTCCTCCAGATATTTTGGATTTCATTTCCCAGAAGTCACAGCCACCTTGGCCAACAGTTAGGAATTCTGGAAGCTGAAGTCCAAAATAATCTGGAGTACCAATAAGTTTGGGAACCACTGCTCCAGCAATAGCAATAGCAATAGCAACAGCAACAATAGCAATAGCAAGTACATTTCTATACTGCTTATCTATGCCCTCCTTAAGCAGTTTACAATGTGTAAACTAATTGCCCACAACAAGGTGAGTACTCATTTTAGTAACCTATGGAAAACTCACAATCTTGTGGCTGCAGTACAGGCATTTAACCACTGTGCCACCAGAGCTGCTTGAGCTTCATATTGCTTAACTCCAAACCCTTGCAGTCCTGCAGGTTTTCTCATTTTAGTTTCTCCAACTGTATTCTGTTAGGCACTTGCATGTACTATTTGCCATTTATGAAGCTCTGTCACAATGTATATCTTCATTCTTGTATGTTCAATAAAACTACCTTTTGAGAGAGTTATTTGTGAATGTGGGTTACTGATTCCATACCAAAGCTGATACCAATACCAAAACCTGAACAATGAGATTCTTATTAGGATATAATTTCTGCTTGTTTCTTTGTTTGTTTCCCTGATTGTAGGAAGTTCTTCTAACATGTTCTTTCTGTTTTCATGTCAGCTTCTTAGATGCTTCTTGAAACCCAATTGTATTATCAGGTTCCTTTTGGTAAAAGATTAGGCAGCTTCTAGGTAACTTTCCCAAACTTCTTCCATTCATAGATGACACAGCTGGGTAGAAATTAGTCTCTAAAAATACTTTCACACAACCTGCTTGTTTTCTAGTCACTGTCTGCTTATGTTATGCTCATTCCATCTGTCAATAGATATGAGTCACACATTCGACCTTTCAGTTTCACTTGCGCACATAAATTTCTTCCAATTTCCTGTGAAACAAACACTTTTAACTCTTTAGAGTTGTACAAGCCAGCATGTCAAAAATGATCTGGGAAGGGGAGGGAGTGGGCTGATGTGTTCTATACTAATTTAGATCTGCAGTTAATGTACTATTGTATACAATTTGTCTTCTCATCAGATATGATTTTATAATAGAATTTAAAATGATTTCTTAGGCCTTTGACTGCAGAGAGAAAATGAACTTAGTTTTTGATGTTATTTACCATCCCAAAACTTTCTTTACCAACATCTGTAAATGTTTCCCAAATACTGTGTACATGTTTGTGTGCAAGAGTGACTCAACCCATATACTGTGGAAGCACTATTATCTGAGTGACTATTTCATAATGTTTGAAGTAGAAAATAACATACATTCCTAGAGCTAAAATCAATCTTCTTCTGAGAAACTGTTGTCTGAGAGATGATCATGAATCCTTTCTGAATAGTCTCTGCTTGTACGGATGTTTGTGGGATGTCTAATATTTGGCATCTGTGTTTGCCATGTGAGGATTTCACAATAGCCAACAACACTTGATAGTATCTGACATCAAACACTCAATATTTGACACTGACAGTTGTCACTGACACTGACACAATCAACATTTGACAGCTGTAAATATTTAGTGGTGAGCGTTTGATACTCTCTGACATACTGAGCATATGTGATAACTGACTTTAATAGCCCTTATTAATCTTGTAGGAATTTCATTTGTATATTTAGTCAGAAAATACCTCTCAAAAGCATGGGAAATGCCTAAATTGTTGACAGCTCCTCCAATTTTTGCTTCTAAAACCAAAATGTCAAATTTCAAAAGTAATTCTCATTGAATTCTGTAGGACTTACTCCCAAACAAATGTTCTTAGGATGACAGCTTAAATTTTCCTTTTGAATTCTCACTGCTTTAGAAAGCTTCTGTGAATGAGCTAGGCTGCTTCTTTGGGTCATATTTCTGGAGCAGGGTTCTACATTTTTCATATTAGAAGTCTGTTATAGTTAACAGGAATGACAAAATATTCTAAAAATGAAAGTTGGAATATTTCAAGGATCTCTGTATAAAAATATAGTTGTTTTGAAAACAGTTGCTAGAAAATATCACAGGATGATGGAGTTGGATTAATGTACTGAATATGCAACATTAAAATGTGAAATATTAAGATTTTAACCTAATGTATTTAGAACTTTTTAGTCTATACTTGGAAGTCAGTTGTTCAAAGTATTTGGATGGGATGAATGTTTCAACAACAGTTTTAGCAGGAATTACTTTATATATGTTTTAAAGGTATTGCCTGACATTTTGTATTGCTGTTATGGTTTTGTAACCTAAAATTACCAATCTGTAAATGCTCTGTAATCACTACCACTGTGTACGTATGATTGTGGCACTATTGACATGATTGTAAATTCCTTCCCAAATCTAATTTACCAGCCAGCAGCCATGGTAAGATGTCTGTTTTGCTGGTTTCCACTTCCCACCACCTCCAGCAAGAAAGATAGCAACCATCAAAAACAAGAGCCCTGTTAAAATTTGTCACAGCTTCACTCAGTGATAACCATCTGCCAAACATCTCAGCAAAAGACAGGGTTTTCTTAACTTTGCAAGGCCATTCAAGAGACTGCAAGGTATGCATCTCTCAAAAGGGATTTCCTCAGCCTGGGAACAATAATAGAAAAGGCCCTCTTGTTCATCCCAACTAATGTATTTCTAGGGATGTTTGGTCATGTAAGAGACAGTTGAAACAGGTGCACAACCTTATACAGAAAAAGGCAATCAGTCAAAGATTTGGAGACAGAGGTCATGAAACCAATAATCAAAATTCTAAAGAGAAAGTATTTATTTCATCACCAACTTATATGGAGCTATAGAACACTTAGAACTGTCTCTAGGTACTTAATTATTTTTTTTTGTAATTTATTGTTTTATTTAGCAACATGTTGTTTTACACATGATAGCTGAATTCCTTGATTTAACAAGTACCAATTTCACTACCAATTATATTCTTAGCTTTCAAATATGTTTCTTGATGTGCCTTCAACTTGATTCTGACTCATGGTAACCCCATCATATGGTTTCTTGGCAAGATTTCTTGAGAGGAGGTTTGCCATAGCCTTCCTTTGAAGATGAGAGAATGAGAATTGTCCCATGTCATCCAGGGGTTTCCATGGATGAGCAAGGATTTGAATCCTGGTCCCCAGGGTCCCAGTCCAACATTTAAACCACTACATCATGCTATTCCTTTGATATGTTTCCTATAGAGTAATTTGGTAAGTATTGGCTCATGGAAAATTAATATCTCTATATCTCTTAAAACTGCTACTTTCAAGCATGTCAGTACACATACCATTGGATCCAATATTAAGTTGTTTTTTAATTAAATGGTCACAGGAGTGATTGCTAGTGAAGGTAAATTGCAAAAGGGGGAGGGAATTCCACCATTGTAAACCTCAATGTTCTTTTACTCATAGCAATGGGGAACATTAAGCTAATAATCTGTAATTTGGCATCCGTGCACTAACTACAACCTCCAACAGGCCTAGCCAACATAGCCAGTGGTGAGGAATGCTGAGATTTGCAATCCAGCAATATATGGATAGTCACATGATTCCCACCCTGATCTACTTGATGGTCTATAGATGTTCCAGATCTCAAAATGATCTGATAAATATGGTCAGAGTTGGAAGGAAATTTTAGAATAAAATGCTGGAAATTGATAACTGACTTCTTTCCCTTTAAAAAGGCATATTTTTGTCAGATTTTTGCTGAAAATGACAAATGTTAAAACAGGCTTATTTAGTAAGTTTTGGTAAAATTTTGTGCAACAGATCAAATGTCACTGCAAGTTTTAGATATATTTATGTAACTATACAAAGAATAGTCACTGCATTGCCTTGAGCATTTTTTTAAAAAAAAACTCTAGGAGTAAAGATATTTGGGGAGAATATTCACTCACTCACTCACACACATACACACTCATTCATTCATAAAGGTAAAGGTGAAGGTGAAGGTGAAGGTGAAGGTGAAGGTGAAGGTGAAGGTGAAGGTGAAGGTGAAGGTGAAGGTGAAGGTGAAGGTAAAGGTTTTTCCTTGACAAGACTGTCTAGTTGTGTGCGACTGTAGGGGGCAGTGCTCATCTCTGTTACTAAGCCGAAGAACCAGCATTATCAAAGATGACTCTGTTATCATGTGGCCAGCATGACTGCACAGAACGCTGTTATCATGTGGCCAGCATGTCTGCACAGAATGCTGTACTTATTTATCTATTTGCAATTTTATATACTTTTGAACTGCTAGGTTGGCAGAACCTGAGACTAGCAATGGACTCTCACTCTGTCACACAGAATTTGGGTCTTGAACTGCCAGCCTTTTGATCTTGCAATTGTCAGGGTCAGTGTCTTAATTGTTGAGCTACCACATCCCTTTGTCAAAATAAGTGGTAATCAAGCTTAATTTGGGATACTGGCACAATACTATGTTTGGTGAAAGGGCAGGTGGCAATATCTTTGGCTTATGGAAAGTGAGAGTGTGAGAAAGCTTTAACTTTGGTCTTACTTTGAAAGGCTGTTTTTGTTTTGCTTTGTTTTTTAAATCATTTATACATGAGATCACTGTTCAGCATCTTTTCACTTGCAGTCAAAGGAAATGATCATGTCTAATAATCTGGTTCCTGCAGCTTGCTATATCACCTAGAAATCTGTTTAGAGGGGTTTCCCAGGTTAGAGGAATTTTCAGGTAAGATTTTGAGAGCTATGGGTTGAGCTGCAGTGTGGCGGAGAAAGGACAGTGTGGAGGACTCTGTACCTCTCTTAGTTATACTGAAAGAACTGTTTCTAACTGTGGAACAACATATTTGGTTTGTGCTCTTTCTCACTAGACATAGCCCAGTTTTAAAGATTCAGGCCATATAAGATTATCCAACCTGCAACACAACAAATGATTTCAAGGTTGTGCAAGACTGTGCATTTATTTAGCATGTTTTGGGGGTGCCAGTCCACTTAATAAGTACTTAATGGTGGTATATTTTAAAAAGTAGTTTCTGCATGCTAAACATTATCCAGTGGATCCTGCCAAAATCTATGAATGCAATGTAGTATCTTAAACCATGTGTATATTTTGAAAAAGAAAGTAATGTAGTATCTTAAACCATCTACATATTCCAATATGTATGCTGGAATAGTTTTGCAGTCAGGAACAACATTAAAATTAATGAAGTTATTGCAGCTTTAACTGCTTATAATTCTTTTGCTTTGGCTGTGTGTATCTTTATTTGTTACATACCCTAATTTTTCATAATTCAGTGACTATTGAGGATAAATTAATGGAGAAACTTTCACATTTGAAGAGGATGAGCTTTTCAGTTGAAGCTGGGATGGATTAATTGGATACCACTCTATGAAAATGTGAAAGAAATAATGCCTGCATAAAGTCTTGATGCAGTGGCTCAAGTGGTTAAGACGCTGACTCTGTTGATTGCAAGATCAACAGATTGGCAGTTTGAGGCCCGGGTGCTGCATGATAGGATGAGCTTCTGTCACTAGTCCCAGCTTCTGCCAACGTAGCAGTTTGAAAGCATGCAAATGCAAGTAGATAAATAGGCATCACTTTGATGGGAAGGTAAACAGTGTTTTGTGCAATCATGCTGCCCACATGATCCCAGAATAGTCTCGGACAACACTGGATCTTTGGCTTACTAATGGAGATGAGCACCACCCCCTACGGTTGGACACGACTTGACAACCTTGTCAATGAGGACTTTGCAAGAGGTTTCAGGATAACAGATGGGACTAAATGATGGTTTTGTCATAAAATACAAGTCAAATGAGACAACTGAGAAATATTATTTTTAAAATCCTGGATGTCAATGCTAGCTTGTGTATGACTGTTCAATAAACAATATGCAATGTGCTAGGGAAATGTTCAACAAATTTCTATGTGTTAATTTGCAATGATGTCACTAGCCTATAAGCAGGAGTTATTTTGCTGTTACTAATTGGTTTGGGGAAATAAGATTGTGAGACAAGAGAAGGAACCATTTATCCCACAAAGTAAAATTATTTTGTGTTAAAAATTACATTAAGTATATAATAGATTTAAAAAGAAAAGGAACAATTTGGCAGTAAATATATAATTTAGTATATTATTTAAAATTTAAAATCTGTCCTGAACACTCAGAAAGAAATTGCAATTAACATGTTATACTGAACTGAAATAAGCTTATATATGGCTGACTCTAGGTATTAATGGTTCACACAAGCTATACTAAATAAATAAATAAATAAATAAATATTTATAGCGCTTTTTTGGAAAATATTTGGCAAATGCTTAGAGATAGAGTTGTTCATGGCCGTGTGGCTGGTATTAAAAGTTCTTTCAGTTTCTACTGGCTTTTGGGGCCCATTCTTGGTAAATAGTTGGTGTAGCAATGATGAATAATCTTAGTCTTTGGAACAAAAGAGAAATCTGACTATCTAATTTGTAAAAACCAGTGAATTTCCTCATTAATGTTAATTCACACTACTATTTCATATTTGTGTACAAGTCAAAATCAACCTTGGGTTAAATAATCATTTGTGAGGGTTAACGATTTACATGTAAGTTATGTGGACAGCATGTCAATGGGGGGGGGGGAAGGATAGATTGAAGCAATTTCCTGTATAGTTGAAATATTCACTCAAAGATATATGTAGTCTGGTGATAAAGTCTTATTTTCATATCTAGGGATATGGACCTCAAACTTCCGACCTGCTGATCTTGCAATTTTCAGAGTCAGTGTCTTAGCCACTGAGTCACCACATCCCAATAACTATATAATGCTTAATCAATTGTGTACTGTGTACCAACGACATCTGAAGGCTCCCATCTTTGTAGAGTGTTAATACACTCTGAGTTTTAGTATAAACTTTAAAGGATCTAGCCAATGGAGTGAACCTAAAATTGAGAATAAATTTCAGTACTTTGGATAGCACTTTATTTATTTAGTTAGGCCCTAAGCAGACAACTAATAAAGTCGTCTTCTGGGCAGAGAAGAGGAGGGGCAGCCGCACAAGCGGCGCCCCTTCCTCTCTCCGAGGTCGCCCCCAGATGCGCCGGCCGTCCGCACGACCGGCGCATTGGGGATGACCTCACGCCGCAGCGACCACATGCGCCACGGCGGAAAAGACAGCGAAAGTGCGCCCGCCGCTTTTAGTGCGCACTTTCGCTGTCTTGAGGAAGGAGCGCTGATTTAGTGCTCCTTCCAGGGTCACCGGCGGTGCGCCGCGGTGCGGCTGCCGCGGTCCAGCGGTGCTCCGTCCCGCGGCGCACGGGAAGCTCCCGTCTGCTTCCCCCCATTGTTAGTTAGTTTAAACCCATAATGGATTTAGTAAACCATTGGAAGCCATGTTGCTTCTGGTTTGCCTTTACAAAATGAGTGATGTCTGATGGATTCCTTATAGTAGCTATCAGGTAAGTAGTAGCTATCTATTTATCATCTAAATAAATAGCTGTTCTAGAGCCCTTTCCCACTGCACAAGTTTAATTCTGCTATGAAACTACCTTAACTGCCATGACTGCAGCCTGTAGAATCCTGGGGTTTGAGGCCCTGGCTGAGAATCCTAAATGCTTCTTCCTAAACTGCAACTCCCAGGAGTCCATCGAATGGAACCATGATAGTTAAAGTGTAATCATAGTGTTATAATTGTGTAGTGTGAAAGGGCACTTGATTTCAATAAGAATCCACAATTAGAACGTCAGCACTTTAGATAGTTCCAAGTACACAACCATCAGTGTCAGGTTTGGAATCTAGGTCTATTTAGCCCTATATTATAGTACATCCTCCTGTCTTTGAGTCTTAACTATCACTTGAAGCTGACACACACACACAAAAACAAACCCACACAATTAGATAAACAAAGAAATTATCTCCTGTTACTCAGTCATGACCTTGCTGGTTTCATGTGATGTTCAAACTGTTATCAGTGTACTCATGCATTTTAAAAAGCATCTTGTTTTCTAACTTTAACACTGATGTTTATCTATTCTTTCACACAATGCATGTATTTGGACTCCACTGCAGTTGCCATTCCACTCTTCCAATTACATTTTTGTCAAACTCTGGCTGTGCAATTAACAGGCCTTTTCAAATATCAGGATTCCCTTTTCCATTATCAGCTCTTTCTTATAATTTAATTTTTCTACTTAAATATTCCATTTGTACCACCCTCCCCTGTCCCCACTGATGCTAATGCAATAATTTATTCTCTGATCAAAGCACTAATTTGTCCCAGAAGACTGAAGAAGCAGCCAATTTTGAACAGATCCCCCTTCCCATGCTAGCACTAAGGGTGGGAGGATGAAGTGAAATCAGCTTGGTTTATAATGGTGGTTTGCATCAGTTCAGCTCACTTTCTTAAAATCTTCACAACAAAGCATTCTGTTTCCAAATTCTTATTCATTCCTACAGTCATTCAAAATCCACAGCACAATAATACTGAGCCTATAGCTTAGGAATGTCCAAGAGCTCTTTCCTGCTATACAATTATAATGCTATTATTCCATTTTAATTGCTGTGGTTCATCCTGTGGAATCATGAGATTTGTAGTTTGTGGAGGCACTAGAGCTTTCTAGATGAGAAGTCAAAATGCCCCTCTCTAAACTGCAGATTCCAGGAATCCATAGGTTGGAACCAATGCAGTTAAAGTGGAATTTTTACTATAACTTGTAACGTGAAAGGGCCCTGCTGTTGTTGTATTTAAACATTCCTAAGTCCTCATCATTGGCTATGCTGGCTAGGTCTCATGGTGGAACGCAACAATATCTGGAGGGAATCCATCATTTCAGGCAAAGCTAGCCACACAGAAAAGTAAATGTCCCTTCTTATTGCCCTCCTGTGACAACACCCCCATTGAATTTGACACTGAGGGCCTGGAAGACTACAAAAATCCATACATTCTATGGGCATCTGAGGAAGTAGACTTAAATCCAATAAAGCTTGTGCTGCCAACTTCTTTCTTTCAGTTAGTCTCAAAGGTGCTACAAGATTTCTCTAACTACCCATACATTGTACAGTACATATCAGAATACATATTTAAGGATAAACAGAAATAGTTCAGATAACCAAGCTAATCTGGGATGAGTTTGTCCTGGAATAATTTGGTTTTTTGCTTGAGCTAAGCAGAAGGAACAAAGAAGGAATGTTATTTTTATTTTGTTCCATCTATTATAGATTTTTAGTATCTTGCCCTTCTGCCAAAAATCCCACATTTCCACAGGAAATTGAAAAGTTACTTTGCTGGACTGCAATGATCACAATCCTCCAGATAGTGGTATTGCCACTAGTTATGCAAAGTAGTAAAAGTAAGTTCTTCAAATACCCAAACTTATGCCAATCCATTTGAAGATTATTTTCAGTAGAAGTAAAAGAGGGATGAAGGAAAGTGGATACTATGTACTATGTATCATATGCATTGTTTCAAGGCTATTTCTGAAATTTAAATTATTATTCTGAAGATTAAATTATTTTTTTTAACTCTTCAAGGACAATTTAGCCATAACTACCAGGTATTTGTTTGTTTTTAAAGAATTGTGGGGTACTCTTTCAAAGGGGGGTTGCAGACTGCCAGAAATAGTGCAAATCGAGTCCACTTTTAGGGTTAGGGTTAGGGTTAGGGAATCATGGGAACTGTATTTTATTGTGGCACCAGAGCTCACTGATAGAGAAGGCTCAATGTCTCAGAAAAAAAAACAATTCCCATGATTCCCTAGCACTAACCCTAACCCTAAAAGTGGACTCAATTTGCACTATTTCTGGCAGTCTGCAACCCCCCAAAGTCAGAAGTGACTTACACTTTTTAAAAGAACTATTCCTATTTCTAAATAAAACAATAAAATCAATCCACAACAAATGATAATATTTTAAAGATAATGATATAGAGACAGTAATAGTCAGACAAGGGGGGGGGGGAATCCCAGGAAAGGGAGTGTCATGAAAAAAATCCTCAATTGGACAAGTTAAATGCTGCCGTAAGATTTTTGAATTGAAAGCAGGATATAAATATTTAAATAAATAAATTTCAAAAAAGAGAGGAAGTTTTATTTAGGAAGAAAATAACAATAATAAGGGGAGGCATAAAATCGCACTAGATAAGATGTTCTACAGCCTAGGTGAAGCCATAAGACCTCTCTATCAAGCCTTCTTTGGCCACCGTTGGAAAATGGGGAAAATACTCTTCATCAGATACAAGAGTTCAAGCAGGCTGGTATGGGAAGAGAAAATCAAAACTCATAATGGACTGCACTCATATTGAAGCCACCTGGCATCACTTGCCCAAGGGAGGATTATTTTAACATGAAATGTGCAAAGAAGACTATAATATGTAAAGAACAGAGACTTCAACTTTGTTTACAGTGAGCCCTCAGTATTCTGATGTGGTTTGGTTCCAGGATCCCCCTCTCTGGATACCCAAATCTGTGGACGTTGAAGTCCCATTATATACAATGGTGTAGTAAAATAGCATCCCTTATATAAAACAGCAAAATGAAGGTTTGCTTTTTGGAATTTTTTTTTTTTTTGTGTGTGTGTGTGAATATTTTCAAACTGTGGTTGGTTGAATTTGTGGATGAAGAATCTGTGGATACAGAGGGCTAACTATTTTGAAACTTTCCATATCCTATACAATGAGCTAAACTGAATTGTATCTCCTGTCTAGCATAGGTAAATCCATTTAATGAATGGAAATTATATATCCCTTTGTTTCTATGGATTCATTCTGAGACAAGCAATTGGATTTATCTTATTAATTATAACAGAAGAAGGAAGTGAGGGATACTGCTTTGGAATCTTTTGTAAAGTATTGAAGTAATTATAGCTAGTTAATGTTAACCCCAATTCACCAATATCTTTTAGTGCTCTCCTTCCACAGAGACAAAAATACAACCATGCTCCTTATCACTAGTACGTTCACATGTAGAAGGCCCCTCTCACCCTATTTTTGAAATGAATGTTTAAGTGTTAAAAAAGAACTAGAGGGAAAAGTGAAAATACAATCTAGTTCTTCTATGTACCAGTATATACTTCTGGAAAGTTTCCACTAAAAAGAACTTTTTAAAAAATGACAAGCATCACTGAAAAACAGATCTCTGCAGGGATCATTTTGTATTAAAGCTAGACACTTGCTGAAACATCTAAATTGAACAATGAGTGGGTGGGGGGAAAGACAAAATATTTTCATTGCTGAAATCTCTTTACAGAGCCAATAATTATCTCTAGGGTGCTGCCACCTACAGATTGGAATGGCAAGCTCTTGCTGTGTGCAGGCTGTGCCCCCTGCTGGGGAAGAAACATGGGAGTCAAAAATACTTTTCTGCCTTCACTTTTGCACTGCCTGCCTGCCTGTTGAAAAACATTGCAGTAGGATTCATGTGTGGGAGCATTTCACACCCAACGTAAGATGCTGTCAGAATTATATTAAGTGAGCAATTAATTTCTCACGCAGGGCTAACATATTAAAATAAGGGGCAAAATATGAAATGCTTACAGTGCTCATCTCCTTTTAAGGACTCAGCAGGTGCTTTAAGCTCTAGGATGCCACCTCGGTGCCAATTTCCTTTGAGTTCCTAAGGAAGTGAGTTGGTACATGCATACTGCATTGTGGTCATGGGCAAACTACTTCAGAACAAAAAGACAATGTAAACAGTTGGATCTAATTCCTGCTCCCTCCCAATTTTCTTTTCTTTCTTTTTTTTTGCTGCCATGGTAAGCAATATCTTTCCACTCTTGAGTCAAATTGTTTTTGGCATCACTTCTATGATATCATAAGTTGTATGTTTTGCGGATTCCTGTAAAACAAGACATTTCCTCCACACACAAACAAACACACCTTGAGCCCAGTGAGGAGAGCTGCTTTCACACTCAAGCATGAACTGCAGCAATGAAGAATTTTATTGTGTTTTCTCTTTGTGTCTTTTGCATAGTTCTCCCTGAGGTGGCAAGCCTGTGTCTGAGATGTACCAGTTCAGAAGCTTGTGAAGTCTTACATTATTAGAATTTCCTGTACATGGACAATTAGTGCACAAACCAGAATAGAGATAATTAACATCTGACACTAGTCTATACTAGCATTTGAACTTTCTCTCTTTCTCTCTCCAAATCAACATGCTTGATCAGTGACCAAACTTGAGCCAAGATCCTCTGTGTGTAGTTCTGCATGGGGAGTCCTGCTACTCCAACAACCTGGGATCTCTGAAGCCCTGATGGTGCAGTGGTTAAATGCCTGTACTGCAGCCACTCACTCATAGACCACAAGGTTGTGAGTTCAATACCAGCCAGGGCTGAGTCTCGACTCAGGCCTGCATCCTTCCGAGGTCGCTAAAATGAGTACCCAACTGTTGGGGGGCAATCAGCTCACAGTTGTAAGCCGCTTAGACATCCCATGCACGATATGAAGCGGTATATAAATGAAGCTGCTTTGCTTTTGCTTTGGTGGGGTGGGGTGGGGTTCGGTCCCTACTGCTGTCACTTTTCAATGGGAAGAGGAGGGAGATAATTTAGACCTTGGAGAACCACCTGGTCCAGCTTGGTTGATGGGGGGAGCAGAAATGACAGTGTGCTCTCAGATGGAGTGCATCCACCTTTTCCTTCTTCCAGGAGCCTAGAGCAGCCTGATTTTTCTTGTCTAAATCCCCCATCCTTACCCTCCCCACTGGTAAGTGACAGCAGCAGAAGCGCACCCAGGGCTTGACATAAATAGAAGTATAGGATCTAGATCAAATGAAGTAATAGTACCATTCTATTCTGCTTTGGTCAGGCCTCACCTGAATACTGCATCCAGTTCTGGGCACCACAGTTCAAAAAGGATGTTGAGAAACTGGAATGTGTCAAGAGGAGGGTGACCAAAATGGTGAAAAGCCTGGAAACCATGCCCTATGAGGACCGGCTTAGGGATCTGGGTATGTTTAGCCTGGAGAAGAGAAGGTTAAGACCTGACATTACAGCTCTGTTTAAATACTTGAAGGGATGTCATACTGAAGATGGAGCAAGCTTGTTTTCTGCTGCTCCAGAAAACAGCACACAGAGTAATGGATTCAAACTATAAGAAAAGAGATTCCACTTCAACATTAGGAAGAACTTCCTGGGGGTCAGAGCTGTTCAATAGTGGAATACACTGCCTTGAATGGTGGTGGAGTCTCCTTCTTTAGGACGTTTTAAACAGAGGCTGGATAGCCATCTGTCAGGAGTGCATGGCAAGGGGTAGGACCTGATGCCCTTGAGGTCTCTTCCAACTCTATGATTCTATGAGAGCTCCTGTGTTATGGGAGGTTTTTGGATGGAATACAAGTTCAAAAGAATAGTTCTCTGTGCTTATTCATGATCGTAAGCAGTAATCATGGGCACATAAGTCACTTATTGGATTCCAGTCTTGCTGTGCTAGGCAGTTGCATGCTGCCTTGAGATAATAATAATAATAATAATAATAATAATAATAATAATAATAATAATAAGTTTTATTTATAGCCCGCCTCTCTGCATTGCAATCGAGGTGGGTTACAGCATTTAAAATATAACAAGTTAAAACATACCCAGCGCCCACAATCTCCCTCCCACCCCTTAAAACAGAATTAAATCAAAAAGGGTTAAAACAAGACAATGCATTAAATTAAAATGCTATAATATAATAAAACCAAAGGATCAATTATGCCAGCTCAGAGAAAAAGGATTAACTCATCTCGTTGCTGCAGATGTT
>CM034701.1:96606252-96633483 GCA_020142125.1 Phrynosoma platyrhinos
CCTCAGAAATCGAGACTTGTGGCTACCTCCCGGGGGGCGTTCTCTGTTGTCGCCCCTAAGGTCTGGAATGGCCTGCCGGACGAGATCCATCTACTAACATCTTTAGACAGCTTTAAAAAGGCTGTCAAGATGGATCTCTTCTGGCAGGCCTTTCCAGACTAGTTATATCAGATCAGTTATCCCCGCCTCGGTTTAACAGTTGCTTTAAAGACGATCCTCACATGGCCCCATCAATTGATGGAGAGGATTGTCGAGCCAGGCTTTTAGATCTATCTTGGGATTGGGATGGCTAATTTTAATTGAATTGTTGTTTTACATTGTTTTGATTTAATACTGTTTTAAGGGGGGAGGGGGGTTTGTTGTATTATGTTTTATTGTGGACTGTATGTTTTAAATTTGTAAGCCGCCCGGATTGGATTACCATTGGGCGGGGTATAAATAAATTTTATTATTATTATTATTATTATTATTATTATTATTATTATTATTATTATTATCATCATCATCTTAGGGTCATCATAAATCAGAAATGACTTGAACAATACAGCAGCAACAACAACAACATGCAGATTTTGCTATAAATTGGTGCTGGGGGGGGTCTCTCTGTAAATACCTTAATAAATATCACTTCTTCTATTGGTTTTGGAGCAGGGCCAGCAAAATTTGGCACCATGATATTGGCAAAAAATAACAATTCCTTTGGTGTTAAAGATCACACACTTGCTGAACCCTCTCAGAAACACAATTTCACCCTTAAACAAGGTACATACCTCCAGTTCTCTTGTTCTTAAAGGGAAATATGACCGGTTTTGCCACCATTACACTGCTGAATTTGAAGAGCAGATTCAATCATGTAATGAATTTTGCCCCACAGACCTGTAAGAAGTTGCAGATTTCTGTCCTAACCTGTGGACAACTCAAAATAACACTACCGACACAGGGTCAGTCAGTTGGTTGATCAGTTAGTCTCCCTCTCTCTCACACACACACAGTCTTACACCTGTGTGCATACTTTGCATTATATTTTGCTTAGTTGGCATAGAGAACATCCATAAACCAGCCAGCCTGCCTGCTTGCCTACATTCTTTTCTTTGATTTATATCCCAAATGGACTACTTTGGACCACTTTGATAAGGTATTGGGTAACTCACTGTGGGCTCTGAAATTTTCCTGCACAAGCTTTTTTGCCTGATATTTGAATGAAAAAAATGGTAGAAGGGTTTCAACTTTTATATCATTTTCATAACTGTTAGATGAAAAGTTCTTCCATATAAAAAAGCATACTTCTAGGATTGCCTCGGTATTATTTCCACAGTCCTCCAGTCTCTCTGGACCACCTCTGAAGAAACATACCAAAAAAACCTCATGATAGGCTCATGTTAAGTTGGAAACTACTTGAAGATACACAACAAGACAAGTTATCATTTTTCAACTGCAGGTCAATGAATACTAATACATCTAATAGGACTCTAAAATATGGGACCTTGGAGATACAGATTCAAGTTTCCATTCAGCCATAAAATTCATTTTATAGATCTGGTAATTTTGTCTCAGGAAAACCTCCCTCACAGAATGTTTCAGGATGGGTGGTCAGGAAGAGAACTATGTGGTCTTAAAGAATGGCAGGATAAAAGGTATGCAAATAAGATAAGGTAAAATTTATTACCTAAAAACAGAATGGTTCTCAGTTGGCAAAGGGGTCAGGCAAGGCTGCCTTCTATCTGCATATGTACAACAGAAAATATTATACCAAGAGGAGGTTTAGACTCAGAAGAAGGAGTGAAGATAGGAGGAAGGAACATCAATGATTTAAGATAAGCAGATGACACCATTCTACAAGCAAAAAAAGATCACAGCCTTGGAACAATTACTAAGAAAGGTAAAAGAAGAAAGTGCAAAGACAGGTTTAATGCTAATCATAAAGAAAACAAAAACAAAGGCCATGGAAAATCTGCATAAATTCAACCTAGTTAATGAGGAAATCAAATTGTTAAAGATTTCCCATACCTTGGATCAAACATTCATCAGAACAGAGACTGCAGTCAATAAATCAGAAGAAGATTAGGAATGGGAAGGGCAGCAATGAAATAATTAGGGAAGATTTTAAAGAGTAAAGACATACAATTGGGCACTCAAGTCAAAACTGTCCAAGCCATTGTATTCCCCATCACCATGTATGTATTTGAGAGTTGGACAGTGAAGGAGACTGATAAGAAGAAAATCAACTCATTTGAGTTTTGCTGCTGGAAAAGAGTGCTGAGGATACCATGGACAGCCAAAAAAAATAAACAAATGGGTACTTTAATAGCCTAAAATCTCCCTGGAAGCCAAGATAATCAAATTTAGGCTGTCATAGTTTAGCCACATCATGAGAAGTCACAACTCATTAGAAAAGACAGTGATGCTAGGAAAGGTAGAAGGAATCAGAAAGAGAGGAAGACCACATTCCAGATGGATAGACTAAATCAGGGAGGCCATGGTCCTGAATTTGCAGGACCTTAGCAGATCAGTGGGGGATAGAGGATCTTGTAGATGTCTCATCCACAGCTTCACCATGAGTTCAAGTCAATGTGAGGGCAGTTAGCAATAACAAAAACCTAGATATATGGGAAGTGCTCTGATGTTTTTCTCCTTTCTCTGCTAAAGGAGAGGCCACCAAGATGAATGATATGGTGACCATCAGAACAAGGAGGCTGGGAAGACAACAGACATGGCAAAATCTATGACTCCCTGAAGTACACAAAGAAAAATGAACCAAAGCAAAAATTAGTCAGGCATAGCTTGTATGAAAATTTTTTTTAAAGAAAACAGCATAAAGAATGCAAGAATAGGATGAAGAAAGTCATGGGAGTAGCTAAAGCTGCCCCATTTGGGACTGGCAAGAAGTGAACCAACTTGTGAACCAAAACGAAAAGAAAAAAGGAAGTGTTTCAATTACTTAGGCAAATTTGTCAAGGACAAGCTATCATAGGAGTTTATCACACAGGGAGCCCCATGCAAAATCGCTGTTTAAAGTTTAAAAAAAAAAAAAAACCTGCAAAAGCGGAAGCTTTTAATGAATGGGATTTCTCTCATTCTGCCCAGTGTGAAAAGTAAAAGCGCTGTTAAAAGGAGGTTAATACGAATCTTCCGAAAGTAAAAAGAAGCAGTTTTTGTCTAATTTCCATTCCGATTAACCTCCTTTTAACAGCGACGTCATCTGAAAAAACACCTGCTTTTATGGGTTTTGTTTAATTTAAAGCCCTGTTTCCACATGGGATTTCCCTCGTGTGATAAACTCCACAGTGTTGTTGTCACAACTAAATGGGGATTACCTTAGCATACTGATAACTTCAGTCTACTATGAGAACAGGTAAGATGCAAAAAATCTATAATGAGAGAAAATGTCTCTCTATTTCCATGATAGTTCCAAGAATGTGAAACCTAGACATGTAAAATTGGCATGAATACTAAAATACCCCTTTAGTTGGGTGTTATTTTGTATTTTAAATGGATTAATTAATTTTAATTAATAAGGACTGTGGACTGCAAGACCACCTTTAATCAGTAGGTGGTAGACTTCCCTAACTTTTCTTGGTGATGAAATTGCAGGTATGTATACCTAGTCATTTCTCCAGAGGGCCTCCAAGTAGAAGCACAAGATGTGTCTTTCTTCAGCCCCTCCCCCAAAATTTAGATAATTGAAAGAAAGTGAGAGGGTATGAAAAAGTGACTCCCTAGTAAGTGAGGGCAGAAAAGTGAGCAGGAAGAAAGATTAAGCATTAGAGCGGTGGGAGTGAGAAAGGCAGTTGGGAAAGAAAGAAAGAGAGAGAACAAGGGAAAGATAAGTACCAGACAATTGATAATATGGGTTTCTAAGCTTTGTAAAGCTGAGTGTTTCCATTGGTGATTAGTAAGTAAATAAGGACATGATACAGTGCAGCAGGGAAATATAATTCCAGTTTGATATTTCTCCTTCCCATAGAATCCGTATAATATAATGGTTGTGTAAAGGAGTCCTTCTGAGGCTCAGAAACCATCACAGGCTAACTACTGCTGAAATAGCTGCTGGACTAAGTATTATGAAAGAGAGGTAAGTATGAATTGTTGGATCTGACTGGTAAAGAGGAAAGAACTAGTATAAAAATCATCCCCTAGAGGAAAGAACTAGTAGAAAAATTGTCCCCTTTCCATTCTAGTTTCCTAAGATTCTATTCACCACTACCCAGGGAGTTCTATCTTTTTATGTTGCAACAGGCATTTCAAAGAATTACTTCTTTCACAGGTATTCACAGTCATTTCAGCTTTCATCAGTGTGTGTGTGTGTGTGTGTGTGTGTGTGTGTGTGTGTTTACTTGGGAATCTTTGACCCCATGGTATAGTTTTTATTGAATCCCACTTACATGATTCAGTGGCTAGAACTGAATAATTTTCTTCAACTATATGATAAATTCTTATATTTCCCATAAATTCTGATGAAGTGTTTATGAAGGATCCAGTTTTCAACCCAGGGATAAAGACATTGACTCTCCTACATTGCTATTTCAACTGTTCACCTGGGGAAGCAAATGAAAGTACAAATGGCTTCTTACAAACCAATCCTAACAAATAAGACATGGAGATATGAAAGAAAAGGATCTTCCTTATCCAAAAACCTACTAGGCTTATACCAGAGGGGTAGAAGAGAGGGAGGAACTACTATTTACATTTGACCCTCTGTATCCATGGATTCTGCATCCACAGATTCAACCATCCACAGCTTGAAAATATTCCACAAACTGAACAAACCCCAAAAGCAAATGTTGACTTCACCATTTTATATAAGGGACATCATTTTACTACAATAGGACTTGAACATCCATAGATTTTGGTATGCATGGGGGAGAGGATCATGGCCTTTTGCTCACTGATGTTGATGTTCACAGTCAGGGAGTTGTTAACTGAGAAAATTTCTGGAGCCTAATGAAGGAAGCTTGGGAAGTGAATTGTCCCTCTCTATTGTTTCACACCTCTGTTTCTTAAAGAAGAAATCTGAAATGCCCCCACACACCTGGGATTTACTTCCAGGAACCATAGGACTTCAGCCTTAGGCCTAATGGAAAATGATGGAACTGCCAGAAAACTAGCTCCACAATGGATGGAAAATGGTAATGGGAGATTGTTCCTTGTCCTTCCCCCCCCCCCAGGTTCTACTCTTGTGCAAGCAGAAGCATAGCACTCAATAAAGCCCTTCATAGTCTTACCCTTACTTCTTCAAACAGTCTAGCCCTTTGGTTATATAAGACTGTAAATGAACATAGGTAGCCCCCATGATCTACTCTAGGAGGCAGCTTAAACAACTTCATTCCTTTCATAGTTTGTGGCACTCACCAGGGGTACAGTATGAGAAATGGATTTTTATAGACAGAGTGGTTGGGACACAATATAAAGGTTTTTGTTTTTTTTCTAGACAGGGATATATTAGACAGGTGCTATATACATTGATTGTTTCTAACCAAATTTTCCTTGTATGTCAACCAGTTGCAATTCTGATCAGATTAGAGACAACTGAATGAAACAGAAAGAAGTTTATGAACATAAAGGTCATCCATCACTTCAACAGCAATGCCAATAGTGATGCTTACTGTGGATTTCTTTTTTAATATGGAAAGAAATAAAAGACAAAGTAATCTGGACACATAACTGATCGATTATTTGGATGATGCCTTTTTAAAAGAGCAAGAAGCCACTTCTTTGAAATCCAATGCAAACAGGAGTCTTGGGCTGCTGTTTACCATTTGACACAGTTTTAACTACCGTGGCTCCACTCTATGGAATCCTAGGATTTGTATTTGTTGTTTCACCAGGGCTCTTTGATAGACAAGGCTAAATAGCTCATAAAAGTAAAATCCTAGAATTCCATAACATGGCAATTAAAGCAGTATCAAACCGCATTCGTTCTGCAATTTAATTGCAGCCCTAGCCCTAAAACAGAGACTGAGATCCAGACATGTGGAGTTTAACTGCTTCATCATGCATGTAGGTCCATGACTTACCTCCTCCACTTTACAGCAACAAGGCGCATGGACTGTAGGTAGCTGCTATTAAAAAGTCATGCAGGGGGGAAGGAAGTAGGGAGCTGGGCAGCGGGCCCTTCTTCACCCTGTAATTTGTTACAGAGTAAATGGAATATCAGTGTCTTTCTTCATCTGCCTCCCTTGCATGCAAATGGCGTGGGGGATGGACAGATAGTTCCCAATGCCACTGCACCTTTGTCCACCTCCCTTTCTCCTCTCCCTATGACTCCACAGGACTTGCACCCCATTCAAAAAAGGATATGCACACTACTAATAGGATTCTACCTAGAGTAAGCACAAATAATTAAAAAAAACAAAGAACACCATTTCCCCCCAGTTTGATGAGATTTCACTGTTAAGATGTTGACTTCTTTCAAGATTCATTAATGCTGTTGGTGGTGAACAGTGAAAGTCAGACAAAAGAAAGCTTATTGGATATGGAGATAAAAATATAATAGTTTACTTCATTTTTTCTGGAGGTACATAGACTGCTTCAACTGAATATATATTTATTTTGTGTTTATTATATGTATTTATTTCAAACTCTGTCTATATACATATTTCAAGGTCTACAGTCTCTCTCTCCTTTCCCTCTTTAATTTGAACAGAAATGATATAATTTTAAATGGTAAATTTATTTTAACTCATATATAAATTAATTGTAGTGTCCAATTAAGGAATTATTCATAGGACTACATTTCAAGCAGGAATGAGCAAGCCCTGAGGTCCCAGGAGCCAGTTTTCCCAACTCTTCCACAGGAACCAGGAAGTAACCAATCATCAATTTTTTGGGGGGAAAAAAACTGGTTGAAGGGAAATATTTTCTGCTAAATTATACTAAATAGGGGAGAGTCATAGTTTGGGGGTGGGGAGAAGTAATTCCAAAAGCAGAAATTGTCATTTGTGACCAAAATAATATATTGGAGTTTAAAGTTGGGATGACCATGAAGGGACCACGAAATGCTCTTAACAAGCTTCTTGAAACCTGCAGATAGCCTGCTTCCTACCTCCACTTGAAGGGATGGTTATAATACTGGAGCTGGAGAGTCCCAGTATTGTGAAATGAAGATACAAAGGAAGAAAATGAAAAGAAAGAAAAGTGGATGTGGTTAGGAATCTACCTCTGGTGTTGCTTTTGATGTTAAGCCAAAACAACCCCAGGGTGCATAGGACCTTTTACAATTCCTGGAGACTTATAGGTGTAGAAATTGATGTTCTCTTGCTGATTCTTTTCTTCACCCACCTTTAAATTGATTTTACATTATACTCTCCTCCCAAAAGGCAGTGGCATAAAAATTTACATTGCATATTAAAGCATGCAGCCACAATACATGATTTAAAGATGCTCAAAGTGTTTCCTCACAAGCCAACCCAAATTATATTGAATGCTTTTCAAAGCCTAGCATTATCTTCTCCTCCTCTCCATATATACAATAAAATAATTCCAAATGATAGTTGGCTGAGCTCAATTACTGTAGCTGTATCTGACACTGACACTATCTGACCCACCAAAAAACCCTACCATATCATCCTGACAGTGTCTCAACCCAAAGGTTTCTAAAGCACTGAAGATCAAAGTGCAAGAAATGATGTGTGAAGTACCCTCCTGGTCACAGGTTTTGTTAGAAACAGACAGTTGGAAAGACTTTAGAGGTCTTGCCACAACTGCTTTCCTGGAGGTAGGCAACCTTCCCACCTACACTTGTAAATGTGGCTGCCTCCCCCAACACTTCAGAGCTCTACAGTGTTCCTGCTTTCCTTTGTGGAATGTTGAATGCTATGGTCAAACCCTACTAAAGTGAAAAGGCCAGCATAAATCTTTCATCCTTTCTGAAGTCACATTATACATGTGTGTAGGGACTGGCTCCCTGAAACAGTTCCTAACACAACTGTGACCAGGAGGGTACTTCACACACCATTTCTTGCACTCTGATCTTCAGTGCTTTACAACTCTGGTCATGTGGGAGAGGTTGGTCACAAAATTATTCTGCTTGTGGGTCCCGTGGCCCTGATTTACAAAAATTAGGAACTGTCAGTTGAAGTTTCTGAGCACTTATTAAAGGCAACATCATGTAGAGTGCATTACAGTAATTTAAACTGGATGTAACCAAGGTGTGTATTACTATGGCTGGAAAATCCACCACCACCTTCAAACTGTGCATGACCAATTCTTGTTGAGAGGTTTAAAAAAACAACAACAAAACAAAACCAGCCCTTGAAGAGGGAACTGGCAAAATCTGCACTAAACCCAGGGTGGATGGGTTGTCACAATAAAATAAAATAAAATAAAATAAAATAAAATAAAATAAAATAAAATAGACTGAAGGACAATGGAGATTACTTTCAACAGCACCTCACCCACTGGTGTTGGATTGGTGCAACACACTTGGACAAAAGTATCCACATTACAATTTTGATGATTCATATAATTCTATCCTTTATTAATTTTTCTTGTTGATATTTGTATTTTTTGCAAGGAACAAACATTGCCACAACACCAACATGTCAAACTCTAATTGTGTGTGATTACTCATGGGTCAATCACCCCTTGTTGGACTCAGGTGAATCAACATAGTTTGAAAAGTGGGGAATAGGAAGTAAGAGAAACCAAGCATTATGTGGCTACTGCTTGTTCTGGAAACTTCACTTTGGTCTCAAACAGAAGGGGAAAAGGGAGCAGCCAGAGCCTGTGAGGCTGGAGCGACCACATGCACCTGGTCCTGATCTGCGCTGCTGGCTGCAGTCCCAAACGGGATATTGCAGCCAGCTTTTCCCAGCCGGGCATGCTCTCCACATGACTTCTGGCCATTATAGGGGCATATGTCATCTAAACGCCATACCCTCAGAATAGCCAGAAGCCACACTTTACTTCCCATCTATTTTGGGCCTTTGTTGCATTTAGAACAGAAAAGAGCTCCAGTAAACATGGACAAATATGTTCCAATCCACTCACTTCTCTTGTAATCTATGTTAAGTTCATACCATCCTGTTTCTGCATCAGCTTATGGTTGTGTTCTTTTAAAGAAGTCTGCACAAAAATTGTACATATTTATATGCCCATTTTGCCTTTTTTTACATATTTTTGTACATAATTTTCCTAATATTTACATATTTTGCAACATAGAACCCTGTTATAACTGGGGTTTGTGTTCACTTTTCTCCAAGGATCACCCAGTGGGATAGGATTTTCTTGGCAATATTTGTTCAGATGGAGTTTATAATTGCCTTCCTCTGATGTTGACAGAGTATTACTTGTCCAAGGTCCACAGTGGGGTTCCATGGCCAAACAGGAATTTGATAGCTGGTATTCTAGAATCTTAGTCCAAAGCTCAAACCACTATACCACGTTGGCTCTACAGCACTATTATGTACTGATAAAAGCTACCAAAACAAGCTTCAAGACTTCATCAACCAATTAGCTGTAGCGTGATTTATGCATTACTGTGTTTCATACCTTTACCGGTCTCTATTGGCATATAAATTCTTCAGTTTTACTTGGATGTATGACTTAGAATTGGCAATATCTTCCAGAGCAAGGACAGACAGAGTTTTAGCTGAACCTAATCACTGTATAATAAAAGAGAACAATCTATTGATTTTCCACTGCAGTATTCCAAATTGTCACAAGAGGGTGGAAGATACAAATAATTTATTTGAACAAGAGGAAGAAAAAAGGGGAAATTTGCCAAGATTCAATGCAGAAAGTGACATGTGCTAAATATGCTTTTTGACACTAAGTTTAAAGTAATTAATGTTTATTGTCATTTACTGCAAGCATTAAAAATGCATATCCAAAGAGACAATGGTGCAAGGTTTAGAATGAAATTGTTAAATAAAATATAGGAAAAGAATGAAGTTCACTAAAATGTGAAAGAAATGCTGCATATTATTATTACAGTTAAACATGATGGGCAATGCAATTCCCAAACCATTTAAACATATCTAAGCCAACAGGACTAGGCTTTGTTAGGTATGCTGTTGTAGTCATTTGTGGATAGCAGCTCCAGGCTTCCTATGGATGGATAGGAAGCATCACATAATTTGATGGCATCTGCAGTTGTGCATGCTAAATTAAAAGTGTCATCCAGTTTCTAACCTCAGGGCATTAAAAATAAAAGCCACATACACAGGCAAAAAATGGCCATTCACATAGCGCAGTGCAGTTAGGTATGCATATAATAGCATAGAGTTTAACATTTTTTGAAACATTAGTTGCTGACAATGGCATTGGCACGTCTTAATTTTTTGCCTGTAAGGATATATATCCTGTGTGCGTGTGTATACACACGCACACACACAAAACCACAGAAATTATGAGTCTTGGAGCTGGAGCCTACCTTGACATGGGTAAACTGAGCAGTTCGTCCCTCTTAACCTGCATCACAATGACTTCCTAAAAGCATACTCTTTCTTTAGTTAGTCTCAAAGATCTACTCTATGGATTACAAGATCTCTCCACAGACTATTCTACATGGCTGTATCTTTGAATTCCTAAAAGCATCTCACTCATGAATGACTAGCTTTCCTTAAAAAATTATGACAGGGTTATAAGTTAGAGTCAATTTGCAGGCACATAGTTGACTAACTGGACCTCTGAAATGGAGCATTCCACACTGAAACATTCTACCTCCCTCTTGTTATTATACATCCATGTTGGTCTTATTAACAATACAGGGCACATCCTAAGAGACAGATAGATGCTCTTAAGAAATATTAAATTCAGAGGCATTTAGCCCACAGTCCTTGACAGATAGCAATAGCAAGTATATTTCTATACTGCTTAGCAGAGCACTTTAGCCTCCCTAAGTGATTTACAATGTGTAAGCTAATTGCCCCCAACAAGCTGTGTACTCATTTTAGTGACCTTGGAAAGGTGCAAGCCTGAATCAAGCCTGAGCCCCTGGCTGGTATTGAACTCACAATCTTATGGTTTGTGAGTATGTGGCTATAGTACAGGCATTTAACCAGTATGCCACCAAAGCTCTCTCTTAGATATCTTAGAGAGTGCCTGAGGATCTTTGCAAACAGGCTGACTTGAGGTACATTTTCTGAACAAATGTGGCCATCAGAATGTAATTATCCATCAGATTTAATACTTCTCAAAATATCGGGACTTTAATCTTCCACACAGCCTATAAACCCCACAGATCAAGAGCCTTATCAAGGCATGATAGTGTCATAGTGACACATTAGTCCAGGGGTAGGCAACCTTTCCCCTTTAAGGGCTGAGGGACTTCAGCTCCCAGAAGCCTCAGCCATGTTGGCCAATAGTCCCATGTTGGCCAATAGCTCCTGGGATTCTGGGAGCTGAAGTCCCTCGGCCCTTAAAGGGGAAAGGTTGCCTACCCCTGCATTAGTCCCATTCAACCTTATCACATGACACTGTTGCTATTATGTTATTCTCTCATGGGAGATTGTTTGGAAGCCATTTAATAAAACAATCAAGCAAACAAAATCTGTTAATAACTTCCTTTCCCACTTCTGCTGTGCTATGATTTCCTAGGTCAAAGTTCAATTCCACTTTTATGCTGCTTTTGGGTGGCCAGTAGGCATGCTGTGGGTGTGGCACAAGTTTCCTTTGCTTAGTAGTGATCAAGGAGAAGGAAAAGGAGTGGAAGCTGAAAAGGGAAAACTTTGCTCACTGCCCTCACCTTGTTTCTTTTTCCATCAGAGTAGCCCAGTTCCCAAGATTCCCTCTGTCTCATTCTCACACAGTCTCAGATGGTTTCTCTCTCTCTCTCTCTCTCTCTCTCTCTCTCACACACACACACACACACACACACACGGGAATGTAAACAGAAAAGAGTCTTACAGTTAAAACAGCTTCTGTTTCATTATTCTGCCTATTTCTGATTGAGCAGATTTAATTAATTGCTGGAAGATTAATCAATGGCAGATTGATCACTACTTTGGTTGACAGCTTTCATCTATTGGTGATTAATCAAGTCTATTCCAAATCAAGAAGTTCTTTCCCATCATAAGGGGGGGGGGGGAATGACATTTTAAAAATGTAAGGCTGCTTTTAATTTATATTTGTTGTGGGGGGAATCTGTGTGTGAGAGCATGTGTGCCAAGCTAGAAAAATGAGCAATACTGAGTGGTCTTGGGTGGGTAGTCCTAAATGCTTATGTGATAAAGTTTTAGTGGGAAGGAAGGCAGAAATTCCAGAAAGATTATGAATGTATAATAGGGAAGAGAACAGTCCTGATTGCATAGCACTTTAGAAAGCAACACTATTTTGGTGGGAGATGAGCCTAGGGAGATAAGGCCCAAAAATGTGTTTAAAATACATGTTGGGAGTCAAAATACATGTTGAATTAGACCAACCCAATACATTTTCTTGTCAGGTACAAGGATCAAAATAGCCAAACTAATAGAACAGAAAAAAAAATAATTTCTATATCTACAAGTAAATCTACCTTCAGCTCTTGTGATATGATCCTGTTCTCTATTATGGCTGCAGCAGCAAGGTGACTTAGAACACATGACGGGCATATAAATCATGTAATTGTACTTTCCAGCTGCCCATCACCACTTTCTAACTCTGAGTATCAACCAGCAGTGAGACAGCTCCAAGGTCACCCAGTGTTCTCAGCGTAGTGAAGATAGCTTCTGAATTACTTTGTCTGTGTACTTAATTGCTACAACATACAGTGGCTTGTATGATTCTAACTTTTGTGCTGAGTTCTATATCTTTGTATTTTAGAATCTTTTCTAGTTCTTTCATAGCCATCCTCCCCATTCTTAATCTTCTTCTCATTTCCTGCAGTCCCCATCTCTATCAATGTTTGATCTCAGGCATGTGGATTCTTTTACTATTTCTATTTCTAGGTTGAATTTGTGAAGGTCCTTGGTGGTCATTATTTTTGTTTTCTTTATATTCAACATTAAGCCTACCTTTGCACTTTCTTCTTTGATCTTCCTTAGTAGATGTTCCAGGTCTGTGAGATTTTCTGCTAGTATTATGGTGTCATCTGCATATCTTAGATTGCTGATATTCCTTCCTCCTATTTTCACTCCTCCTTCTTCTGTGTCCAAGCCTGCTTTCTTATATGTTCTGCATGCAAGTTGAAGAGTCATCCATAGTTTAGGGGGGAAATAGGAAATATGAATTTAAATGTTTTCTAAATATGCATTTTTTTAAAAAAAATATGCAGATGTCTGTGGGGCTTTTTCATTCAATACATCCAGAAAGTTTCAAGAAGTTGGCATCATAGTTTGATTCCTCAGTTCTTATTTGAAAATAGCCTCCCACTGACTTTCCCCCAATGAACCTGACGGCAGGCCTAAGCTTAGCCAAAGAGCACATGTGCTGTATGCAAAAAGACCTCAGTGTGTGTTCATGCCATTTCCAATAAAAGGATGCAACAAGGGCTGGGACCTGACTTTGCTGTCCTGACTCTACATTCATACATTTACAGAAGGTCTGAAGAAGGCATTCAGAAAGGAAAGATATAGCCCATAGGGTGCATGTAACCCCCAGCCCCTCACACTTGCTCCAACTTTGTACTTAAAAAAAATACTGAAAAAGAGGCAAAGAACACCCCTCTCTCCAAGAATCCACCAGGAATGGACATCTCCTTTGGTTCGCCATGGCAGCAGCAGCAGCAACAACAACAACAACAACAGTAATGTTTCACTGGAAAAAAAATGGCAAAGAGTTCCCCCGATGTGCCAGGGCAGGAATGTTTGATTTAGCACTGGACCACCAGTTTAGGAGGCTGTTTCAGGCACTAAAAGCCCCTTTTCAGAAACTGGAAACAGCTATCCTTTCATTTCTGGTTTCTTAAATAGCTTTTGTCTGATCTGAAATAGCCCTAGCAGGGCTTGAGATGACATTCAAATGACAAATCATACAATCACCCTGGACTTTAAATAGCAGTCTTTTGTCATTTTTTTTTCAGTGAAACATTATTGCTTCAGAATTTTGAAGGCTTAAGCAGATATGGAGAGCCAGCATGGTGTAGTGGTTTAAATATTTAAACCAGACCTGCACAACATATGGCCCAGGGCCACATGCTGCTCAGTAAAAGATTTTGGGCAGCCTGTGAGGATGTGGAACAACTTCAAGGCTCCTCTGCTGCCTAGCTTTCTCCTGAGGAGAAGACCAGGTGGTGGAGGAGGAGGACAGGCAAATGCTTGCCTCTCAAGTCTCCTCTGCTGCTTGGCTTTCTCCCAAGTAGAAGGCTGGGCAGCAGTGGAGGATGGGCAAACCCTGCCCTGCAAGACTCCACCTCTGCTCAGTTTTCTCCCACAAGGCTCTACCTGCAAGGCTCTACCTCTGCCTAGCTTTCTCCTGAGATGAAGAAGAGGGGCAAACACCCACCCCTCAAGGCTCCCCCATCACTCGTCCTTCTCCCAAGAAAAGTCTAAGTGGAGGAGGAGGACAGACAGGGCTCCTTCACCATTTGGCTTTCTCCTGAGGAGAGGACTGGGCAGAGGAGGAAGACAGAATTAATATTAATTTATTATAATTAATATTATTAATTATAATTAATTAATATTTAATAAATCCTATCTGTGGCCCTAAGAAGTTTAGCCTAATTTAATTTTGGCCCCTATTGATGACCAAGTTGTGGGGGCCTGATTTAGACTATGACTCTGAAGACCAGGGCTCAAATGCCCATTCAGCCATTGAAATCCACTGAGGGCTGATGCACACAGCCTGTTTGGGGCAGCAGAGAGCCACCCTGGGGGGTGGTAGATTGGAGTCGTGGCAACCCCGCACCACAGCCCTGATCCTCCCTTTTGCCACCCTGAAAAGAGTGGCAAAATGCCACTCATTTTAGGGGCAACAAAAGGCTGTCCTAAGAGCTGGCACTATGGCTCTTCTTTGCCCTTTCAGGGCAATGTGTTTAAACGCTGTGCTGGGAGGGCAATCTGATGCCATATGCAATGTATAACTGCATACATTGATGTGGTCTTGGGGTGGCATGGGGTTCGGGCATTGGTGTGGGGTTCGGGTGGCCGACGTGCGGCTGCCCCACCCCAACTCTACATCCAGGCTGGCCCTTTGGGCTGGTCTGCAGAGGCCCTGAGTGACCTTAGGCAAGTCACACTTGCTCACCTGCAGAAGGGGGCAAAGGCAACCACGCTGAAAAAATCTTGCCAAAAAACTCCTCTGAACAAATCTTGCCAAGAAATCAAAGCCAACAGGTTTGCCTTAGGGTTGCCTTAAGTCAGAAATGACTTGAAAGCACACATCACCAATAAGAAGAAGCAGAAGCAGATACGGCCATCATTGGCTCCTCTGCTCCTAAGTGATGATCTCTGGAAGAAGTCTAGTTTCACTCCAAAAGGCAAAGTTTAAAACATAGACAGCACTGTAAGATGACAAAATATGGAACAATCCAAATGTATCTCTGTTTCCATTATTTCTACTCTCTTAAAATACTTATTCTGTAGTTTTGTTAGTCACTATGGTTGGATGACTAACAGCAATGACTAAGAAAAGCTAGATTAAGCTAAAAATAATAAAATACAGCAGCAGATACTTGAGATATAATTAATTTGAAGACAGATTTTCCTACTCTTCTCATTGTTGTGGCCTATAATTTTCCTTTACTAAATCCTAACTATTACATTTATTTAAAACTGGATTTTATATCTCCTAGAAATGACCTTGTATAGTCAGAGGATGCTTACTACATAAACCAAACTCTTTCCCTTCATAAAACTTTCATTTTTAATATTGGATAAAAGTATAAAGCAACTCTGTAATAGAAAAAAAAAGCCCAGTGTACTCAAGGTTGACTAATCACAGGAAGAAAGAAGGAACTGAGGAAAGTCACACTGAGTTAAATCACACTGGATTTTACCTAATGTATGTGAATACCTAAACATTACCCAAAACAATCTCTATTTCTTATTCTCTTCTCTTCTCTCCCCTCCCATTTTTTTAAAAAAATGTTAGCCTTTCCCTTCTACAAATGTTATCTTCTTCATTTTCCATTTTTAAATTCATTTATAGCCCACCCTATGTCATGAGATCTCAGGGTGGTATACACTTTAATTTGGTGTATGAATAGTCCCATTGAAATATTGTAGGTAGACACAATGTAGTCCTATATTGCTGGTACTGCACCACAAGATTGTGAGTTTGATCCCACGGACCTCGAGGCTGATTCAGACTTCCATCCTTTTGTATGTTGGTAAAATGAGTACCCAGCTTGTTGGGGGCAATTGGCTTACAGATTGAAATGGCTTAGAGAGTGCTGTGTTCATTATGAAGCAGTATAGAAAGGTAAATTCTAAATGTTATTGCTATATTTTTTTAAAGATGGTGAGTCAATAAAAGCTCTCAATGATTCATAGCATGTTATATCTCTGAGAATCATTGTTAAAGAAATGGGTTGTTCTTAAGTCTGTGAAGAGGTGGTAAGCCCGAGAGGAGGGAAAAAAATTTTATACATTAAAAAAAGAGAGCCGGAATGGAGCCACTAGGTCTGAATGTTGGACTAGAACACTAGGAAATCAGTGTTTGAATCTCCACTTGGCCATGGAAACCTACTGGGTGACCTTGGGCAAGTCAGATTCTTTCAGCCATGGAAGACAAAGGCAAAATCTCCTATGAATAAATTCTGCCAATAAAACCCCATGATAGGTTTATCTTACAAGTGCCATAAATCAGAAATGATTTGAAGGCATACAAAAAATAATAATGGTAAAAAACAAATCTAAAGTCCAAAACACACTGCAGAAATAATCCAGTATGAAACCACTTTAACTGCCCTTGCTCAGTGCTAGGGAATTCTGAGAACTGTAGCTTTGTGAGACATTTAGCCTTCTCTGTCAGAGAGCTCTGGTGCCAGAATAAACTACAGTTCCCAGAATTCCTTAGTGCTGAGCCAGGGCAATTAAAATTATCTCAAACTGGATTATTTCTGCAGTGTTTTTGGGATCAAAGTTATCTTTCACCATCTCATTCTCACTCACAAGGTTCTCATGGATAGCCATGATTTTTAGGGATTTTATCATAAATAATATTGTGTCCTTTCACACTGTATAGAGTTCCTTGAAAAAACAGCTTATTTACTCTTGCATCAGCTTTGTATGACAGAGTGATACCTGAGAAGAAGCTGATTATGTTCTAACTTTACCACTTCATAATCACATGAAGAGCTACTTTTGTGCAAAATTGTGTCTCCTCTCCATAGATGTATGCACACACCCCAAAATCAAGTTATCACATCAAGAGAAAAAGCTGGTTTGTTATAGATTTCTCTGTTGTGGTAGCTGTCTAGTTTTTCAGACAATCAATAGCATCAGACCAAAATATGAAGGAGAGCCAAATATCATTTCTTTAGGCAAGGAGAGTTTTGGAAAAGTATCTTTCCTTGAGAAAAGCCTGCCCCTGGAACTAAAAAAATTCATGGGATATCAGTTGAGATACAGGAATGGAAAACTTCTTGTTAGGAGACCTCTTTCCAATTCCCACAAAAGCTACCTTTGTTTACAGTCATAGGGTATTTTGTACACATATTTCACATGGCAAAGAGAAATGGCAATATTTTATGAAGGAAACACTGATCAATTGTGAGGTAGTGGTAGTGTAAATATGGTCTTACTGTTTCTTCCAAGACTGTCTACACTGCTTCAAGGCTGAAGTAAGATCTAAAATGAATGTTTCCTCTGCCTCCAGTAGGGGCTGTTGTGGCTTTGGTAGCAGCAAGTAATGCCAACAATGGGGCTCATCATACAAGTTGTGGTGTTGAGGTACCAACTCAGTGGATTGGATATTTGCTCTTCAGCTGCTTCCACACAGATAACTGAAACCTTTAGGAACTTTGGAAGCTGTTTCTCAGCCATTAGGAACTTTGGAAGCTGCAAAGTTACTGGGCCATTAGGAACCTCTAGAAAATACTTTCTGTTGAAAGTTGTAATGTAGGGTGTAGCTTCTAAATTTCCTTGGATTCCAGATCCCATCATTGCCATCCAACATGGTCAGGCAAGAGTAGTAACATGACATATTGTGAACCACAGGTTTCTTACTCTGTTAGTTCTTTGGTGTTGAAAGGTGAGCAAATTGGGTCAATTTTATCTCTTCAAGACACTATGTGAACCCCCTCTCCATAATTTCACATTGTGATTGTGCAACAGACTGTATTCTTGAAATCTGACTGCAAGGAAAACTCTTAAACTAAACAGTAGAGGCTTGTTTAAATGGTTGTTGATGAATTGCCAACAAATTTCAGCAGCATGTTTTCTGATTAATTTTGGAGTCATGCAGGAGGGTGGTGTTCTGGAAGCTACATAAATGTCCTTTGAATGCTGTTTGTATCTCACTCATGATACACAGTGTGCCATTTTCAGCTGCTGAGTTCGAGAGTCTTGTTTGTGCTGCATGTCCTAATCTGTGTGTATTGTTTGCCTGTTCAGATGTGTTTTAGAAACACCCATGAGTCCCAGCAGCATAGGCAATAGTGAGAGATCATGGAGCAGCAATCCAGCAACATCTGGAGTGCCAAACATTCCCCATCCGTATCCTAACCTATTGTGTTTAGGAAGTATTTATAAGGTATGTAAAAGTTCTTAGTTTTATCACTTCTTTCTCCACTATATATGAAAACAGCAAAATAATTCAAGGTCTTCTTCCCCTCCTCCTTTTGCTGTTTCTTCTTCCCTTTTTCTTGACCAATTGTTTCTATATTGCATCTACACTGCAGAATTAATGCAGTTTGACACTACTTCAATTGCCATGGCTCAATGCTATGAAATTTTGGGATTTGTAGTTTTGTTAAAGAGCTCTGGTGCCAAAACAAACCACAAATCATAGGATTCCATAGTATGAGCCATGGCAGTTAAAGTGGTGTCAAAATGCATTAATTCTACAGTGGGGCAGCAGCCACAGAGCAATACAGAATCCTAAAGCTAGGTATTGCAAGAGTAATGAATATGTTCTGCTGAGTTTTTAGATTTAAAAAAAAAAAGAGGCATAGAAATGTAGTTCTATTGTGTTGTTTCATAAGCTGTTGGTACAAACTGCAATTGGTTGATTTAGACAGAAAAGAATTAGACAGAATAAGAGAATAATACCTAATATAATAGAGAATGTGACATAGTAAAGGATCTGCTGCTGGTTAGGTTCACGAACTAATGGATATGAACTATATCTTGAAACCTAAAGGTGATGGTGGAACAATTAGAAAGTGTGAAATTTTGAATTCCTCTCCATAGAATAGATTGGGGTCAAGAATTATATAATTAGTAGCACTGACATCTTGAGATTTCTGTTCTAATAAGTGCTGTATGTCCCCAAGCCCTCTAACATGTGTTCTTGGACTTCTATTTGATGCACATGTACATGTACACATGGGGAGAAAGAGAAAGAGAGAGAGAGAAAGACAGAAAATTCCCAGAGTAGCTTTGCAGTAGAGTTGTCCCTCCCCATTTGTGGACTTCAAGTCCGAGGTCCTGCTCTTCGTGGGAGGTACAAGCAGGGAGGGATATAATGGTGGCATGTGTCTGCATCCCACCCATGTTAGCTACAGATGTGCACACCATTATTTTCAATGGGGCTTGAATATTTGTGAGCTGCCATTTTTGCAGGGCGGGGGTTCAGGACAGATTCCCCACGAACTGGGAGGGGCTACTATTGTAACAATGCATTAAATAATTTAACCATTCCTTTCTATTTCACAATCTTGTGCTGCTTCATGCAGATCCTTCACTTACCTAATTGTAGAGCCAGCTATAGCACAGGATGACTCATGAAGAAACAGTGTTTTCAATACCCTGGTTCCAAAATTCATACATCTTTAAAGATAATACTCAAGCCCCTTGAAGAAAAATTGGAAACAGATTGACAACCAGTGTTGCTATAAGAACTAAATGTTGTGTTGTGATTTATCAAAGGGGGGGGGGGTTGCAGACTGCCAGAAATAGTGCAAATTGAGTCCACTTTTAGGGTTAGGGTTAGTGCTAGGGAATCATGGGAATTGTTTTTTTTTCTGGGACATTGAGCCTTCTGTGTCAGAGAGCTCTGTTGCCACAATAAACTACAGTCCCCATGATTCCCTAACTCTAACCCTAACCCTAAAAGTGGACTCAATTTGCACTATTTCTGGCAGTCTGCAACCCCCCTTAAGCTGGATTTGCATTGCAGAAATAATGCAGTTTGACACTGTTTTAACTGCCAGGGTCCAATGTTAAAGAATTCTTGGATGTGTAGTTTGTTGTGGTACCAGAACTTTCTGATAGAGAAAGCTAAATATGTCAAATAACTACAAATTCCAGCATTTCATAACTTTGAGCCATAGCAGTTAGATCTAAGAGAGCTGCAGAACAGTAGACTTTGGTACTCAAGCAACACCAGCAAAACTGGGTACATCAAATAGTAGGGAAGGGAAGTGGTAAATACAGTGCCAGCTTCCATATCAGTGGGGTGGTGAATCTACATTCAATTTTACCATAAAATTTAAAGAAGCTGTTACTGATACTGAATTTATTTGAAGGATTGTTATTGCTGTTGTGTGACTTCAAGGAGCTTATTGCTGTGATGAATCTACTCCTGCCACCTTGTTTATTTCTCTCTTTTAAAATTTTATGTGACTGGCCTCATACCCTCGTCATCTCCCCGTCCAATTTTTATTAATAACACACTGGTAGCATTTGTTCAAAATTCTCACACAGAGGCCAAAATAGGTTTTTATAAAATAGAAGAATGTTTTATTGTGTTTCAAACATACAGGCACAGCTTCTTGGTTTTCAAACTTGTTAATAATATTACCTGGTTACAGTTTCAAGTGTATTGTAGCTATTTCAAATACACTCCTTCAGCTGTTTCTATGGGTACAATCTAATCACACAGACATTCTCTACACTAGATCTCTGTTGAACCACCAAGAGTTCTTTTTTTCTCTCTTTTGACTTTTATCTTTGTTCAACTTATTTCCCTCAGGAACAATTCACAGCCTCTGGCTTAAAGTACTGCCTCACTGTACCCCCATCTAAGTCAGATCCAACTGCCGCTCTCGAAGGTTCTGAGCCTTCTGTTCCACAATTCCTAACTGCCTAATTCCCTAACTGACTATATCCCTCACTGCCTGAGCTATTTATCTCCTTCCATCTGCTCTCTCATTGGCTGGTTCCAGCTGTCTCAGGATTGGTCAGCTGTCTTCTGGTCTTCACAGCTCCCTACTGTCTTTCTGTTCATCACAATTGCATTACCTTTTAAGTTGACTGCAGCCTAAAGAGATGCAGACGGGATGTGGCATGGAGGTGGGAATTATTGCACTGTAATTCACCGTCAAATCCATCAGGCGATTGCAGCCCATGTCCCAGCCATGCTCAGCCAGCCATCATTAAAACTCAGGATCTTTCCATTTTCAAAAAAGGGCTGGTTGAACATGGCTGGGACCCAGGATGCAAACACCTAGTGGATTTGGTAGCAAATTACAGTGTGATAATTCCCATCTCCTGGCTGCATCCCGTTAGGCTGCAGTTGACTTAAAATGTAATGCAATAAGCTCCCAAGTCCATAAGCTTCCAATTTATGGCAACCCTAAGATGGACGTATTATGGGGTTTTCTTGTTCAAAGAAGGTTTGCCATTGCCTTTCCCTGAGACTGAGAGCATATGAATTGCCCAAGATCACCCAGTGGGTTTCATGGCTGAGTGAGAAATCAAACCCTGGTCCAACACTCAAACCATAATGCCATACTGGCTCTCATTTGGGGGGCAGAGTTAGACTAAAACTTGGAGTAGATTAATTGTTCCACTGATGTGTAATCCACCATCCACCACTGGCACTATGCCCGGCATCTTGAATGGATGTGACTCCCTCTTTTCTTGTGTTAAAGACTTGGCAGAATGACACTAGGCCCAGCACCACCCAGCCTAGAATAGGAAGGAGGGATGGGATTCAAATGTATCTGCTTTAATGTTTGTTTTGATGTTTTGAAATGCTGTATGCCGCCCCGATTGCCTAGCAGAGGGGCGGGATATAAATAAAAATTATTATTATTATTATTATTATTATTATTATTATTATTATATCCATTAATAGGGAACTTTACTGTGTCATGTCTAAATGTAAGCTGCTGAGTGGGATTAAGACTCTTTAAGGCCTAAATTTCATTGTTAGTCCCAATTAAAATATATTTATTGCACCAATGGAACTTACATAAGCATTGACCTACCATGTTCCAATTGATTTATTGGGCCTACTGTAGTTGGGACTAACTATAGGTTTTAGGCAGGACTGCCTTAACTTTGTATTCCTTAATGGCAGGGGAAATGGTTCTTCTAACCTTATGATTCTATGACTACAGGTTGGGAACTGCAGGTATAATGAACATTTTGAACTTCAAACTGGAGTCTGCCTATAGCATCAATAAAGTGTAGGTTGCATTCCAATAAGCAGGGGCTGTGACAAACCATTGCATCCTGAAATGCTCCAGGTTTCAAGCCAACCCATCCTTTCCCCCATCATCCCTTCTTACAGCCTCCCCAAATAGCCAGTCAGCATTCTGTGCTCACTATGCATTTGTTGTCCTCCCATGGTGATTCAAGTCTCTTTCTCCCACTTTGGACTTTTTTTCTTAAGGTTTGTTGTCTTCTTAAAGCTTGCTGCTGCCTCCTTGGCATGACTGGATGGTTCTGTTTTGGCTAGCTCAGGAAAAGGACAGAAAGAATAGAGCTCATGATTAGTATAGCTGATGGTTTAAGCTGCCTGTATCCTGGGAAGGGGAAGAGGAAATAGAAACAGAAAAAGCTAACCAATAGGGTCAGTACCAAAGGATTCGTTTGTGCTTGCTATAAAATGAGTGCCAGGGGCACAGGATGGAATGTGTTGCCCCTTGTGTCCCCTCTCTTGCAGTCTGTTAAAGCAGTCAGAAGCCTCCTTTCTGACCTTCCAAAACCAGAGCTTGCTCAGACATCATGCGAGGGAAAAAAAGAAACTGGTTCTTTTGTACTGCCTTTGGCAATTGTCTGCCCGAGATCATGACAGAGGTTTTTGGGCGAAGGTCAATGCTCATTCGTGTAAAGTCCGGAGGCAAATAAGCATGCCAATGCTGCCTTTTGCTCCAAACAAGCCCCATACCACAAGCAGGAAAAAAACTGACCTTTGTAAAGTTGTTTTATTAAAAAACACCATTGGGGGCTAATTTTAATAGCACATCCAAATCTTTGACCTTTATCAGAAGGGTTGATTTCCCCCATCTCGCAAGAGAAATACTGGCCTCTGCTTCGTGTGTTGGAAACACAGATATATTTGGATTGTGTGATTCCATCTTCTAATCCTCTCTTACTGGGGATAAGTGGACATAACAGCCCCAAGAGTTCCTGCATTTGCCGTCACTGTGTTATTCCCTACACGTTCTCTTTCTAAAAAGAGAACTAGCCATTTTCATAGCTAAATTAAACAACCTATCCCAAGTATCTCCACAAAGCTCTATTCTATCTTTTTGCTTATGATTGCATTTATCAACCCACATCACCACCAACAAAATCTTATAAGTCTAGCAGAATGGCCTTTCAATGAAACCAATCATATCAAGAGCATTAGTATAATATTTTGAGCTAGCATTGCTTCCCTGGTTTTCCACATGGCAAGAACATGTGTAACATCTAGCATGGCTTACAACTTGCCTGCTGCTGTCTACATGCTACTGTCACATATAGCCACCTCCTACAACCCAGCCTGGTCCAGATTGGACTACAACTTCTATAATCCCCAGTATAGCAGTTGGGCCTATTGTGCGGGGTTGTTTTATTTATTTATTTATTTATTTATTTATTTATTTATTTATGTTTTCATTTAGTTTAATTATATCCTTCCTATCTCCCAATATGATACCCAAAACAGATCACAATATAGATGAGAAGATCTAAAACCCATTTAAATAAATGATCCTCTTAAAGATAGCACTGATTTAAAACAGATATAAAGATTGGTAGAGAGGTGGGATAAACATGAAATAAATAATTTTTAAAGGATTTTAAATATAACACACACACATTAAAAGATCCCTTTGAAGTAACCAGTTAACACTTGAAAGCTCATTAATAAGTTTTTGGCTGGAGGAAAAGCAGGATCTAGCTTCTTGCAGGAGATTATTCCACTGCCTGGAAGCAGACATTGAGAAGGTCCCATCCCACCAATTGTCTCCAAGGTAGTGCTGGGACCTGGAGAAAAGCCTTCATAGAATTATAGTGAAGCAGATGTTTGTGTTTAAAATTCTTTCTGTGGATTCTCTTGCAAACTTTGTACCACCTATGGAACACAACATTACTTCTGTGGTAATCAGAGTCTGTATCCACACTGTAGAAATAATCCAGTTTGACACCACTTTAACCACCCTGGTTAATGCTATGGAAACTTTTGTAATTTGTTGTGCCATCAGAGATCTCTGACAAGGAAAGCTAAATGTTTCACAAAGCTACAGTTCCCAGAATTCCATAGCATTGAGCCAGACCAATTAAAGTGGTGTCAAGCTGGATTATTTCTTCGGTGTAGATGCAATCAGAGAGTCCAGATACAAGGGACTGCCCTGACTGTCAAGGCCAAGACCCTCTTCTCCAGCTCTCAGGTTAAAGGGGAGAAATCTCAGGGTGAGAACACTATCTTGAAAAGTGTGTGTGTCTGTATATTCCTCATTAATCAGACTTGATTTTTTTTAAATTTGATGGTATATGCTGCATGATTGATTGAGAAAACACTTGCAATAGGCACAAAATATGAGTAATAAGAGAGTGTAAAATAAAATAAAATGTATGTCAGAGAGAGAGAGAGAGAGAGAGAGATTCTCTTTGTTTTTTGTTTGTCTTTCTTCTGAAAAGCCTCAAAATATCATATGGGCCTTTACAGACTGCCAGAAATAATGCAATAATTTTGTAGCATGGAAAGGCCCAGATATTTCTGTTAACATGCATGCTTCAGTGTCTCCTTTTCTGTGTGAAAGATTGTGGCATTTGGATAGCTGTGAAAAGTACTGTAGTATGTATTTCTTCAGTGTGTCTTGCTGGCTGCTGTGAATTCCAGAGACTGTAGTTTGTTCTTCCTCTTGTAAACTGCTGGTTCCACCTCTGGTGACTACCCACCACTCCACAAGAGCTGGTGGGCAATAGCCTCCATGGGGGTCTCTCATTCAAAATTTGGCAACTTTATGACTTTCAAGACTTAAGTCTTGAAAACAATCTTTTATTTAGTTTTCATTTTTTGAGATTTTTTTTTTAAAGTCATTGAGTTCATTGATCTTACAACACAGAATTCTAATTGTTTATGAGACCTTTTGTGTTGGCTTTCCAGTTTCTGTTTGATTAAACTGCTCATTGATACTGGCTGTGGTTTTCTAGTTTATAAAACAAACATGTGCTAAACAGCTAGGTATGGAAATTGAATACTTTTCTGTTATGCAACATTAGCATCTGTCTTCAAGTAGTGATTATTTTCCTGAGGATAGATGTAGAATACAGATACTTTTAAGCATGTCTGGAAGGAAGAGATGCCTTATTCAAATTAGTTCAGTCTAGGTGGTAGGAAATTAATCTTCCAGACTGGGATTCTTACTTGGCATTTTTTATTTGTTTTTTGCCTTGGCATTATTTAAAAATATTCTCTTTTCCCCAAGAACCATGAATTATGTAGCTCCATAGCAAACTCATACTCAGCTCACTAGATTATTTTATTAAAACACAATGATGGCCCATCAAGGAGAAGAGGAAAATGAATAGACTTGATGAGTGGGGAAAGGGAGACAAAGGTGTTAGTCATTTTCATGCTGAGTAGAATAAGAATGCTTATGGATTATGTAACACACATTAGTGGCTTGTGCCACTGTAAGGCAGAGAGCTTCTCCACCTTTGCTAGAATGTTGACTACAAATGCATGTCCCATCTCTTTTCTCCCCTGTTTCTTTCCATTACCTTGAAGTATCTTTCAGAACATAGGCAGAGAAGGGCATAGATAGATGAACTGAGAAGAAAGGCAGATTCTTTGGATTCCACACAAATACAAGAGGTGTACAGATGTGCCTAAGAACAGAGCTTAATGGCTTCTGTGTCATTCTTTGTGGAGTCTGGCTATAATGGTATGTGGGGTTGGTTTTAATCTGCCGTAAATACTGGAATTTATAAATCATCAAGAAATCTTCATTTGCACCTCTACCTCTGCTTCATTGTGATCACCCTGTAACAGACTGGCTGATATATTTGGCCAATTTCAGGCCCAGAACTGTTAAGAACAATTGCAATCATGGTTGTTGTTGTTTTTTTGTTTTTTTTTTTAAAAAAAAGCTACTTGGCATCTATTATTTATGTCAATTCAAAGAGAAAGACACTTGATCCTCCAGGTACTTATATGGATTTATGGCATGATCTGTTGTCACATGATACTGATTTTGATATTGATTTGGATAATTCAACTGTATGGTTGATTTTGATTTTAAGATGACTTGGGTGATACTGTTCACATTTTTCCCATTTGAGTTAATATCAATTTGATTTGAAATGAGAAATCATTTCTTCTGCAAAGCTAATGTTTATTCTAAGTCAAGTGACAATAATGTTAAACCAATTGCAGTAACATCACTAGGGCTGGCATCAGTGCAGTGCAGTGCAGTAATTCATGGTGTCACCTCCCCATTGACCTTCTCCAATAACACACCATACAGTATCTTTAGTAATGTTTTTGTGCTAATATTACTAATAAATTGTTATTCCAATATATGAATGAATGTAATAGCAATAGCTGTGACATAAACAACTAGCAAAATTAAAATTATACCTTTAAATTGCAATATCATATGCACCACCTAAACTTTGTATATGTAATTTACATGTACTGTACATAGTTTCATTTGGTTAAAATAAAAGATTGGTTAGATGTTTTTAAAGAACATTTGAAAAGAATAAAAAAATAAAAATTAAGATTTCAAAATTTAATTTTTATTTATTTATTTATTTATTTGAAAAAGGGATGTCTCCCTTGTAGCTATAAACATTTGGGAAAATTTTAATTCATGAACTGAGCTACAAACAACCCTTTGGAATCATCTCACATCTGTATATCAAGGTGCTGGCATAGAGGAATTTGCTCTTGTTAACTGCCCTCGAGTCAATCTTGACTCATGGCAGCCCTATGAATGAGACCCTCTGTCCTCCACTGACTCTCTGTCCTCCACTGCTCTGCTTAATTCCTGCAACACTGTGAAGGTCCTCGGTGGTCATTATTTTTGTTTTCTTTATGTTCAAC
>CM034701.1:96633583-96646307 GCA_020142125.1 Phrynosoma platyrhinos
GGGAACCATTCTGTTTCTCCGTGTTCTGTTTTGACAGTAGCCTCTTGTAGTGGAATACAGAGGCAGAATTATTTCTATGGTTTTATTATTATTTATTATTATAATATTTTATTACTATTCCCCTTTATTAAGGGGAAAGCCACACATCAACGCAAGCACGCACGCACACGAGTTAGGGAATAAAGGGGTGAAAGTTGGAATAAATCAGAAGACTTCACTAAGGGGATAATTATCAAAGGTGTGGTTGCTCCTAAAGATGTGGTCTCATGGCTGGAATCAGAACTCAGATGCTGGGAGCTCTCAGAAGACAGAGCAAGTTGGAACTAGCAGGAATCCAGAGAGACATGGGTCCTCCATACTAGTACAGGGAAACAAAGAAAATTTGGGTCTTTTTATAAGGCAAAACTAGCCTCAAGGCAAAGATATGTGTTCGACCTCAAAGGGCCGAATCCATATGGGAAAGATCACTCAAAAGAGAGGTCCTTGAAGTGGGAATAGCTGTAAATAAGCACTCTCTGGCTTGGGGTGCAAACCATCTTGGCTGTAAATCACCTAGCTTTACTGGAATGTGAAGTGTTAATCTCCCTTTAATTGCAACTCCCAAACTGCCTACATGGTCTCTCACTTTACAGCTCATGGTGGCTCATGGATACATGACCCGATACCTTAAAGCCCATGGGTGCTATACAGATATGTTACATTTAGGGTCATAAAAGGGTAACACACACCACAAAATTGGAAGACTTCCAGTGCTCATAATACCTTTCTCTTCCCACTGAGCTTCACCCCATTTACACCATCTCCAGCATTTTAAAGGGATGTAAGCAAATTCCACAGCCCATTTCTGTCAAAAAGCAGATGCTTGGGGAGCACTGGTGTCACCTCCACAGGTGTTAGCTGGTGCAGCCTGCACACCCCATACAGTCAGTGATGCCCCAGACCAACTGCATTAACAAAAGCCAATTTCATCACTAGTGGTATTTTCAATGTAAAAGAAAAGCAATTAATAGCTTATTCTTTACTATATTCTTTTTTTCATTTTAATAGTTTTTTTGGTATAAAATGTATCCTACAAAACTTTTTAAAAATCTTTTTCCCTTATACTTTTTCATTCCTGATGACAGCTGATGTCTGCAAAGTTAGAAGGACAGTAAGTCTGGTCTGCAGTCTAGTCTGAACTTTAAACATATAGACTGGAGAAGTGCATGGAAGCCTGTGTGTTGCTTCAGAATATTTTCAGGCAATCAACAGACACCACATCTTCTATTTTCTCACACATCATATCCTTTTATTTCTTAATATAATAATAATAATAATAATAATAATAATAATAATAATAATAATAATAATAATAATAATAATAATAATTTTTATTTATATCCCGCCCCTCTGCAATGCAATAGGGGTGGCGTACAACAATTTAAAACATCACAAGAAGTTGAAATAAATCCAAAACACCATTCCCAAACCCGCCCACCCCTTAAAAATATATTAAATTAATACAAAGTTAAAATGCCAATGACTAAAACATACAATACAAACAGAAATGCAACCAAAATTTGCAGCGCTAATAAACAAGGCAGTAGGAGAGCAATGGCAAGGTCTTTGTCTTCTGGGCTGGAATATTCTTCAGGGAAGGCCTGCCAGAAAAGATCTGTCTTAACTGCTTTTTTGAAGCAGTCAAGAGTAGAAATGAGACGGATCTCATCTGGTAGGCCATTCCATAATCTGGGAGCAGAGGCAGAGAAAGTCCTCTGGGAAGTCACCGACAACCTAGTTCTCATAGACTGTAACAGGTTCCTCCCAAAGGACCGAAGTGCACGGGGAGGATCGAATGGAAGGAGGCGGACCTGGAGATAAGTTGGACCCAAGCTATGTAGGGCTTTAAAGGTCATAACTAACACCTTGTACTGTGCCCAGAAACTAATAGGTAGCCAGTGGAGAGATTTCATCACAGGTGTAATGTGCTCTCTCCTAGATGTTCCAGTAACTAATATGGCTGCCATGTTTTGAACTAATTGAAGTTTCCGAGTTAGGCACAAGGGTAGCCCCATGTAGAGCACATTACAGAAATCGAGACGGGAGGTTACCAGAGCATGTACCACAGTTTCAAGATCCCTAATCTCCAGGAAAGGGCGCAGCTGGTGTATCAGCCAAAGCTGATAGCAGGCACTCCTGACCATCGCACTTACCTGATTTGTCATGTGAAGCAACGAATCTAGGAGTACCCCCAGACTGCGAACACAGTCCTTGGAGGAGAGTGTGACTCCATCCAGGACTGGAAGTTGTATTCCCAGACCTGGTTTTGGGCCCGTGACTATTAGTACCTCCATTTTATCTGGATTCAGTCTCAATCTGTTTTTCCTCATCCAGTCCATTACCACTTTAAGACAATCATTGAGAGGAGAGATACCATCTGAAGTCTGAGCTGACAACCAGGTCATGGAGAAGTATCATCAGCATACTGCTGACACCGCGCCCCATGCCTCCAAATGATCTCTCCCAGCAGCTCCATATAGATGTTGAATAGTATCGGGGACAGGATGATGCCCTGGGGGATGCCACAATTAAGCTCTATTCTAGAAGAGCAACTGTCCCCAAGCCTCACCCTCTGGAATATGCCTGAGAGGAAGGAATGGAACCACTGCAAAGCAGTGCCTCCAATTCCTAACTCTCTCAGGCGATCCAAGAGGATGGAGTGGTCTATTGTGTCAAAGGCCACTGAGAGGTCCAAGAGCACCAACAGTGTCACAATACCCCTGTCGATACCCTAACGGAGGTCATCAGCCAGCGCAACCATGGCAGTCTCAACTCCATATCCTGTCCTAAAGCCAGTTTGAAATGGATCTAGATAATCGGTTTCATCCAAGACAACTTGAAGTTGGGAAGCAACTGCCCTCTCGATCACCTTGCTTAAAAAAAGGCAGCAAGGAGACTGGCCTATAGTTGTTTCTGTCCAGGGGGTCCAGGGAAGGCTTTTTCAAAAGTGGTTTAACCACTACCTCCTTTAAACAAAGAGGCACAGAGCCTTCCCTAAAGGACTCATTGATGATATTTCTAAGAAATGCTTTCAATGCGTCACCCCCCTGAACAGCCAGCCATGATGGACAAGGATCAAGAGGGCAAGTCATCTTCCTCACTCTTCCAAGCAGCTTGCCCACATCATCGGTACTCACAGATTGAAGTTGATCCAGTAAAATTACATCAACGGAGTTGCTGGACACCTCATCTATTGATTCTGATCTAACACTGGTGTCAAAATCAGCTCTTATCTGAGAGATTTTATCTGCAAAGTAGTTGTTAAATGTGTCACAGCAGGCTGTTGTCAGGTTAAGTAAGGGGTTCTGCGCAGGTAATACCTGCGACAGTTCCCCCACCACCCTGAACAGTTCCGCTGGACCAGACTCTGCAGATGCAATACGTACAGAGCAGAAAGACTTCTGCACTGCACGTATTGCCTCCCGATAGGACTCAAAATGTTTCTTATGGTGAGTTCTGTCAGATAAGAGTCAAGTCTTCTGCCATTCGTGCTCTAGTCATTGTCCAGCCTGCTTCATCTTCCTAAACTCCTCTGTATACCAGGGCTTACGATTAGAAGTGGGTTGGATAGGATGATTGGGAGTGATTGTGACAATAGCCCTGGTAAGATTCGTGTTCCAAGTATTAACCAGAGCTTTGACAGAATCACTGGCATTACTAACCATTAAACCCTCTAGGGTTTTCTGGAATCCAACTGGTTCCATTACCCTTCAAGGATGGACCATTCTATAGGTCCACCACCCCCGGTGGGGCAGACAGTGGCTCTGAGTTCCATCTTGACCAGGAAATGATCTGTCCATGACAATGCGGAGGTACTAATAACCTCCGCCCATGGATATTCCTGTTCCATACTGAAGATCCACATTGAGGGTATGACCTGCTCAATGAGTAGGCCCGACTACCAATTGGGATAGGCCCATATTTGTCATGGTATCCATGAACTAACTTAACTCCAGTTAAGTTCAATAAGCTGGTCTCGAGTGGAATGTTGAAGTCGCCCAGAACTAAAAGTCTGGGTGACTCCAACAGCAACTCTGAGACCAGCTATGTCAGCTCGGTTAGGGAGTCTGTTAAGCAACGGGGTGGCTGGTATACCAACAGAATCCCCAAACTATCCCTGGTTCTCAGGCTCAAGTACATTCACTTGATGTGAACTGTGTTCTGGATAGGCTTCCTGGTCAAGGTTCATATGGCTTCATGAGAATACTGAAGACATCAATAATAACTGCAACTGTGTCTAGAGAGTCACAAGAGATGCTGAAGACTGAAGATGATTTTCAATAAGTTTAAAAATGTAAACATATTTAAAATGTATAATACTGTATGTACAAATACAAATAATGTAAAATACATACAACGTATGCAGAAAAATAGAAGACAAGAAAAAATGGGAAATTTAAACCAAGATCCAGGATGCTCCATGACAAGGAAGATAAAATAAGTCAAGACAAGGAAGGAATACAAAGACACTGGATGCAATACACAGTAGAATTATATAAAAAAAGATGACCAAATGAATGACACATGGAATGAAGAGCCATATGAAAATGAACCCCAAGTTCAAAAAATTGAGGTAAAAGCTGCAATAAGAAAAATGGTGAAAAACAAATCACCAGGAATAGATGATATTCCAATTGAACTGTTTCAATCCACACTGACAGAATCAACTCTAGTGCTAACCAACATATGTCAACAGATATAGAAAAGAGAACGATGACCAAGAGATTAGAAAATATCAATTTACATCCCCATCCACAAAAAAGGAGATACAAAAGACTGCAGCAACTATAGGACCACAGCGCTAATCTCCCATGCAAGCAAGATTCTACTCAAAATTCTGCAACACATACTTCAACCATACTGGAGAGAGAAATCCTAAAGGTTCAGGGTGGTTTCAAGAAAGGAACAGGCACTATGTACCACATTGCAAACATATGATGGATAATGAAATGTAGCAAGGAATTCCAAAAGAAAATCAGCATGTGTTTAATAGATTATAGCAAAGTCTTTGAATGCATAGATCATGAAAAGCTATTGAATGCTCTTAAAGACATGGGAGTACCAACATATCTGAAAGACCTGATGATGAATCTGTACTGAGGACAAGAGGCTACTGTTAGATCAGAACATGGGGAAACAGAATGTTTCCCAATTGACAAAAGGGTCAGATAAGGCTGCATCCTTTCACCCTATCTGTTCAACTTGTATGCAGAACATATTACATAAAAAGCAGGCTTGGACACAGAAAGAGGAGTGAAAATAGGAGGAAGGAATATTAACAATCTAAGATATTCAGACAACACCATACTACTAACAGAAAACATCATAGGCCTGGAACACCTACTAAGGAAGATCAAAGAAGAAAGTGCACAGGCAGGATTGCTGTTGAACATAAAGAAAACAAAAATAATGACCACAGAGAGTCCACACAAATACAACCAAGACATTGAAGAAATAGAAGTAGTAAAATAATTTTCCTACCTGGGATCAAACACTGACCAAAACAGGAACTGTAGCCAAGAAATCAGAAGTCTGAGAATGGGGAGGGCAGCTATGCAAGAACTAGGAAAGATCCTAAAATGCAAAGATACACAACTGAGCATGGAAGTTAGAATTATGAGCCATTGTATTCCCTATTACCATGTATGTATGTGAAATATGTGTGTGCATGTATGTTTGTATGGATGTGACAGTTAAGAAGGTGGACAGGAAAAAAAATCAATTGCTAAGGATTCCATGGATAGCCAAAAAGACAAACAAATGGGTCCTAGAACAGATCAAACCAGAAATCTCCCTGGAAGCCAATATAACTAAAATGAGACTATCATATTTTGGTCACATCATGAGAAGCCAGAACTCATTGGGGGGAAAAACAATGTTAGGAAAGGTGGGGAGAAGTAAAAAGAGGAAGGCTGCATGCTAGATGGATGGACTCTATTAAGGAGGTCACAGGCATGAATTTACAGGAACCAAGCAGACCAGTGGCAGATAGATAATCTTGGAGATGTCTCATCCACAGGGTTGCCATGAGTCGAGATTGACTCAAGGGCAGTTAACAACAGTAAAACATACAAATACACCTTTCATAACTAGTACCATTTATGCCTGGTACTAGTTTAAATTGGTATTGTATCAAAAGTATTCTTTCCAGCAGTGAATCCATTTGTTAGGTCCATTTTGATCATGTCTTGATAATGATGGACTATGTAGAATCCCACTTTTGACCTTCAATCTCATGCTGGTACAAACCAGAGACTCTTACATTTGACACATATGTCCCTCAGAAATCCAGTCAAAAATTAAAGTTCTGTCTATTTGTAACAGTGAATAGTATAACACATCATTCCTAATGGATGTCACTTGGCAAAGTAATTTGTTTAGAGCTGAATCAAATTGCAGTTGCAGTCTCAAGCACACTTATTTGGAAATAAGTCCTCTTGGACACTGTTGATCTAATCCAGCTAGGGAATAGGTATGCAGGATTAGACTGTCATGCTTGTGTGTCTACCTAAATGGAGAAGAAAGCCTGAGAAAGTTACTTGGGGTGGGTGGGTGGGAGGAATGACAGCTTCCAGAATTTTCTGTGCTAGCTGGGGGATCCTGGCAGTTGTAATCCAAAAAATAATTTTTCCAAGCTCTGATGGAGACCAGTAGGTACAAACGGGTGCTATGCATATGGTTGATCCCCCCTTTAACTAAGACCACTTGTTATGGTCTATACCAATAGCTTGCAAACAGAAGAGGCCAAAGATATTTGATTTAATTTCTCTTATTGCATCCCCCTCAACCTGCCAACAAGCAAAAGCACAGCCAGGGAAGGGAGGCTGGCTGCCAGACTTCTGCCACAGCAATTGCACCACTGTGCATCAGTGTGACCAGAGGGCAGATGATGATACTTGCTGGAAACATTGCTGAAGGAAGAGAGAATGGCCAGGGCAAGTTCGTCAGTGTGACTATTGTTGCTGGCACCACAGCTAAGGTGCACTCTGCTTAAGCCCATAAAGGGCTTTCCTGAGTCTGTACACCTTGCCCTACTTATCATCATTGAAACATGGTGCTTGCTCCATATACATTTCCTCGTCTAACTGTGCATTCATATAGGCTGTTTCTAAGTTGAAGTGCCTTACTACTTGACTCTTTCTGACAGCCAAAGCTAGTACCAACCTGAGGCTCTCTGGCTTCACTGTTGGGGAAAAAGTCTTGTCAAAACTCTCAAATCACTGCTGAGAGAAACCCCTGGCTACCAGTCTGGCCTTATATTTTATGAGTCCCATCTGGCATCTCCTTCTTCTTAAAATCCCACTTGCAGCCTATGACCTTCTGGTCACCTGGCCTGTCCACTACCTCAAACACCTCCCTATTCACCAGAGATGAGAACTCACTGTCCATGGCCTGAAACCACTTCTCCTGTTCCTCTCTGGGTTAGGTGAGAAGCTCCTGGTAGCTTTCTGGCTCATCCACTGCTACTGTACACACCCTGGCATTCTGTACCACAAAATGCTCAGGTGGCCACCAGACTCTTTGAGTCCTCCTGGGTATGATTACCTTGGTTCATCCCTTCTCGTCCTCACTGTCACTACTGGTCTGTACCCCTATCTCTGTGGATGATGGTGTCTCAAACTTTTGTGTAGTGATGGGTGAGGTCTGTGTACCTATGGGTTCCCTGGAGGTGCTAGGCTGGCTCTCTGGTGTAGCCTCTGGTGTTTCCACCCCTCCAGTTCCAGTACTGCCTCCCTATTGTCCCAATCTAACAAACACTTCATGGTTTGTATGGATCTTTTCTCACCGGAGTGTTTTTCAAAAGTTGCATTCCTGGACAACAGGATGTGACCACTTCACAAGTAAAACCTGTAACTGTTCCCCTGGTACCCCACAAACATCAATCTGTGCCACTTGGGGTCATCTTTCTTCCTGAAAGCCTGGGAAACCAAAACGTTGGCATGCTGCCCAAACAACCTTAGGTAGCTAAGGCTGGGTGGCCTCCCATACAGCATGAAGTAGGGTATTTGCTTGACTGCAGAGTTCCACACCCAATTGGTGATGTGGCAGTCAGTCAGGATTGCCTCCCTCCCCTCCCCAAAACTCTGGGGCCCCTGCATCAAGCAGCATACAATCCTTGATCTGCTTTAGCACCCCAATTTTTCTCTCCACCAAACCATCTTCCTGTGGGGTGGCTGGATTGGTGGTATTATGGCAGATGTCCTTCTGCTTTAACCAATTGCCCAAGTTTGCAGATAAGAACTCATCTCCACGGTCTGCCACCAGAGTACTGACTTTGTACTTCCCTTTTGACCATTTCCACCCAGTTCTTAAATGTGGCAGCAACTTCATTCTTCTCCCTTAGCACGTAGGCATAGGTGTATCTGGTGTGTCTGTCCACAATCACTATCAGATACCTACTATTACCTACTGATTTGACAAAAGGCCCAGCCAGATCTATGTGCAACACTTGGAATGGCCTCTGGGTGGTGTACTTGCTTCTCTTTGCAATAGGAAAAGCCCTTAGTTTTATCTTGCTCCACATAGAGCATTCCAAGTGGTTCTTACAATCATCCAACTTAAACCCAGGACACATACTTCTTAGTTTCTCTAAACTTGTAAAACCCGTGTGTCCCAACACCTATGGAGGTGTTATGCACAATTCAAATGCAGTGGCACGTTGCCAACTGTGGCACACTCTGCATGGGTCTAGATAGTACAACCTATTGTGCTTACATGCTTTTGCACAAACCTGCCCCCCTTTATTGATAACACAGTCACCCCCCTGAAAGTGTAGGGCATATCCATCTGTAGTCAGTGAGGACACACTGACCAGACAATTTTGTAACTGGGGGAGGGCACACAGCACATTTTCAAAGTCTTTGCCGAACCCTGGGAAATGCGCAGTCCCCATGTCCCTTATTTGGCTTGAACCCTCATCAGCCAAGCCCACTGCATCAACACAGGAGGGCTTCCTGTCCTTCAGCAAGGATCTCTGGTTCACCAAGTGGTGAATTGCACTGCTATCGATCATCCACAGATGTCTAGCTGGAACAGTGAGATGGATTTGACAGTCACTGTCCTTCACTGCCAAAACAACTCCCTTCCTGTTCCCAGGAGACCAGTGTTGTTCCTTCTTTCTGGGAGCAGATGGCTTCTTGAAGTTCCTTTTGAGATGACCTGGCTGAATGCAATTAAAACATCTTTTAATTTTGCAGACAACTGCACTCTCAGTCTTTTGAACTACCACTGGTAGTGTGTTTGATCTTGGCTCTGCATGTTGCTGTCTCTTAATGTCATTCTCAAAATGCCATCTCTGGCATTCCTCTAAGACACATGTTGACACCAAGTCCATTGTGAGCTGATTATTCAGCCTTGGGAACTTCACAAAATTCATGCTGCCAGCCTTCCCAGCTTTCACTATCTGCTGAAGATAAGGAGCACAGCAAGCAGCTCAGCTTCTTAACTCTCTGCCTTCTGGCACTCAGATAGCAAAAACTACTCTTCTGGAGAACTGCACACACACAGCTACTCACACAGTCATCTAGGCAGATTCACTGGTGCAGACTGGACCCATAACTCTTGTTAGCGTGGTTACATAGTACATGATGATCCACATCAACATGCAGCACCAGTGTCACCACCTTTTCAGATGCAGGCAGTACCTTGTGAACTGAAGGACCACCTCTCCCCTTCCAGAAAGAGTAAAGAGAGTCTAAAGACAGACATCTCTCAGATGAGGCTTTAATATTGGTTCCTCTATGTACAAGGCTATATACACAATCCACAGCAATAACTCTCAATGACATCAACAACCCATACTACCACATGTGCCCAGAGGCAACTCCCTTATATACCCAGGGTTCCATGTGGCCTTTTGGCCCTGCCTCTTGCTCTGGACACCTGTCACTCAACCTGAATGACTTTGCAGTTTTTCAGCCTTTTCTGTGCTTTCCAGCACCTTGTGACCATCAGCTGATGTCACTTCATATGACATAGCACCTGGTGGAAAGTGCTGTGTCATTATGGCTGAAGGTAGTGAGAGAGGGAACCAAGAGAAAAGGAAATAAAGGTGAGTTTTAGTAAAACTTTTCACTTATTATCCAATAGCTTTGCAACTTATCCCAAACAGTATTATAGTATATATTATAAAATAATGCACAAAAGAAACCAAACCAAAATATAATCAATGGGAAGGAAGGGAGGAAGAGAATGCACCCCCCCAGAAGAGTCCAAACACTTTTCTTTTATACATATCCATGTAGGATGGGTGGGTGTCACAACTTTCAACCTAAAGAGCCTTTTTGAAAGGATACAGCTACTATTATGTAGTAAATGAATATTATACTACAACATACATAAAAAACCCCACACAATCCAGAATATAAGCATAATACAGGAGTCACAATGAAGAGTCACAGTGCACCTTTATCACCGCAGAATGGCTCCAAACACTTCTTCCATGCAGGCACATGGGGGAGGCACTCTCTGAAAGAAACCTGGATGCCTGAGAGCCTTGGTCTCCTGATAAATGAATTCCTCCCTCCTACCTCCATTTTTTCCAAGGATCACTGTTTCTTTATCCAATTTGTCTTCTTTCTTTCACCCAAACTTAGCTGCTCTACAAGCTCAACTATTTTACTTCAGAATATTTTGTCTCCTCTCTTCCCTGCTGTCTTCTCAAAGAAATTACACAAATATATTTGCCTAACAACAGAACCATGTGACACATTCCTCCATTTCTAGTATTTCTTCTCTCAAGGCAGCAGGACTTCATGGTATCTGACAGTGGGAGAGGCACTGACTTAATTCATGGGAGTATATTTTTAAACTTCAGCAATAATTGGGGAATCTAGAAAATGAAGTGAAAATACTAGAAAACAAGTAATGACTTGACAATGTGTTAATAGATGAGTTAATTCCAGGCTCTGTTCTGTCTTCAAAATCCCTTTAGAGTTTGTTATAAAATGTATACAGGTGATTTTTGTCTGGGTAAACATGATTTTTCAATAATATTCTAGTGTTCATTTAAAAAACAACAACACACAAGCGTTTTTATTAATTTATTGGCCAGTCCAACAATATCTTAGTGTTGCATCCACACATTTCTCAAAAGACCTGTATTGATCATGTGCATTTGCTCATGATGAGACACAAGGGACTATTTACAACAAAGGGTTGGGTGGGTGTGCATCCAATAATATCCATTCTGCTTGTTTAACAGCAGGTTATGGCCCCTCACCCATTCACCCTGCAGACACCTAAAATCTGCTCTAGAAAATTCACAATGCACAAATATTATACTACAACATACCATAAAAAAAACCCACACAATCCAGAACAAGGCCAAATTTGAGGAAATTCAGATGCAGCTAAGATTTAAAAAATCACAGTTGCAAAAATATCCCAAAAGTAATGCATTAATTCAAGAGATTAAAGGATTGGAGCAATGATTGACATTATTACTATCAGATGAGATTAGTACAAAAATGGAATATACTAGACAGAATTTATTTGAAGGACTGAATAAACTGGGTAAACTTTTGGCATATTATTTGAGGCGTCAGAAATCCAAAAACATGATACATAAATTAAAAGATGATGGCAAAGAAGTAACAGAGCAAACTAAACTTAAATCAATGGTTTTGAATTTTTTTTTGTAAACTTTATAAAAAAGAGGAAATATATATTGATAAAATTACTAGATATTTGGAGGATTTGGATATAAAAACATTCTCGAAAGAGCAGCAGGAAAGGTTAAATAAAAAGATAACATCACAAGAGATAATAAATACTATTAAGAAATACAAATTGAACAAAGCCACAGGACCAGATGGTTTTCTGGGAGAATATTATAAAGTGTTTAAAGATCAACTGATCTCTCCCTAATGAATACTATAGGGTCAGAGGGATGTCCAGATACTTGGACAGAAGGTGACATAACAATAATTCCTAAAGAAGATAAAGAAAAAATGGAAATAAAAAAAATTATTGTCCCATATTGTTACTAAACGTGGATTATAAAATCTTTGCAATGATTTTGGCCAAAAGGCTAAAAAATATATTGGCTGAGTGGATAGCAGTGGATCAGAATGGTTTTCTGCCAAACCGCAGCATAAAAGACAATATTAGACACATCTTAGACATAGTAGAATATCATGAGAAAGATATAAATAGAAAACTAGCTATGATTTTTATTGATTTTGAAAAGGCATTTGATAATGTCAGTTGGGAATTTATGTTGAAGTGTTTATTTAAAATTAATGCAGGTGAGAAATTCATAAAATGGATTGAATCCATTTATAAAAATCAAAGGGCGAGAGTTACTATAAACTCAGAGAAAACAAACTCCTTTAATGTCCAAAAAGGCACAAGACAGGGATGTCCTTTGACCCCTCTTTTATTTTTGATTGTCTTAGAGATGTTAAATACAAGGATAAGAGCGAATACGGCTATAGAAGAGAGCACATAACACCCGTGCTAAAATCCTTCCACTGGCTGCCGATTAGTTTCCGGGCGCAGTACAAGGTGTTGGTTTTAACCTTTAAAGCCCTACATGGCTTGGGTCCATCTTATCTTAGGGACCGCCTCTGCCCATACAATCCCCCCCCACGCACTTCGGTCCTCTGAGAGGTATCTGTTGCAACCTATAAAGACTAGGCTTTCACAGACCTCCCAGAGGGCCTTCTCCGCAACCGCTCCCAGG
>CM034701.1:96693336-96748538 GCA_020142125.1 Phrynosoma platyrhinos
CCTCTGAGGCTGAGAGTGTGTGACATGCTCAGAGTCACTTACTTGGCCGCAAATTGTACATGCCCTGAATATATCACCTAGTATATTGGCAGTCCTTCCCCCTAACACTTTCTCATTTCCCCCCAACCATTTCATAGTGGGGAGATGAAAATAATGTTTAAAGCAGCATTTTAATCTGGACTATGTTTTTATGCCGATTGAAATTGTCACATATGGGAGGGACACCCATCAGTTTAAAGTTAATGGCTTTCATGCTGTGTTTTTTTTTGCCCCTACATTTCTGGTGATAATATGATAAATGGTTCCTATTTTTAGGACATATGCTACCCTATAGGGATTATTTGATTTTAAGACTGTTAATAGCAGGGTAGCATCCTGATGGTTTATTTTTAAATCATTCCAGTGAATTAATCACATAATTATCACTAATGTTCTACTTTGTTGTTGTTTTTAAAAAGTGACAGCATTACAGGGCACATGATCAGGATCAAGTATAACAGCACTTAGTATGCTGTTATTGGCAGAGTTACAACATGCCTAAGGATGCTATCACACGGGGGAAATCTATAGGTTATCCCACACAAATCCCAGAAAAAAAGCGTAATTACACCTAAATGATTTCACACGACATCATACAGAAACTGATATTAAAGTGGTCACAAACTGGTATTATCCGAGATCTTTTTACTTTCGGGATTTTAGTGGAAATGCATTTGTGATATTACAGTAATTTTGCATTTACTCTAGTGTGAAATTCAAATTCGCACAAAACCCCTCCTTTAAAGTTTTTTTTCCAGTTTTCCCATGGTTCTGTGGGGCTGCTTTTACTTCCTGTTTTGCTTGGGCATCAATCAGAGATGCCAGGCAGACAGAGATGAGCCCCTCTGCTTTCTTTCTCTTTCTCCTCTTCTAGTCCTATAAGTCTCCTCTCCTCCTGAGCCTCTCTCTCCTTCTACCTTCATTGCCTTCCACTCTGTTTTCTTCTGCCTCTTTCACCTCTCTCTCCCCTTCGACCTGCGGCCACTCGCTCTGTCCTCCAAACAGAGGACACTTTCTGCCTCCTTTCTCCATGTTGCCTGCCATCCATTCCATCCTCCTCTAGTCCTCCAAAATCTGCTTGCCACCTGTTCTGTCCTCCTCTAGTCCTCCAAAACCCGCTTGCCACCCATTCTGTCCTCCTCTAGTCTTCCAAAACCTGCCTGCCACCCGTTCTGTCCTCCTCTAGTCCTCCAAATCCCACCTGCCACCCATTCTGTCTTCCTCTAGTCCTCCAAAACCATCACTTTGCTCCACTCACTCTGTTCCTCTCAACCTCTCACTTTCTCCGCTAAAACCGCCGCCCACTTGTTCTGTCCTCCTCTGGTCCTCCAAGACTCTCGGTTTTAATGGTGCTATGGGGTACCTGTTATAGAAGTATATAGTAGTGTAGGGATGGGATGTATGGGAAAGGGAAAACTATTGTCCATACTTTTATTTCACTGGGACTTATACCTGCCAGCATCATGAATGGGGACATCATGCTCCACTGTTATTATGTGCTGATATTCTGCCAACATTGAGGACCTAGGCTAGCAAGTGGCTGCTCTCCAAGGCAAAAAGGACAACCGCACAGACATCCTCACAGCTGAAGAGGCAGCAGGCTTATTCCCTCAGCAAAAGGTTTGCCCACAGGAGGAGGGATGCTGCCCTCTTCTCCATCCGCATCAGGGGGATCAGAGGTCCTAACCCCAAAGGAAGACTGTCCAGGAGGACAGGACTCAAGAAAAGCTTTTAAAAACACACACACACATAGAAATAGAAAATCATCCTTCTTACTCATGCTCCAAATGGAGGATAGTTTGACATTTCCTCCTGGAGAGGAGAAAAGGTTGAATGAAATGCAGGACCCACCCTGGAAAAGGAGGAGTCTGGTCACCCAAAAGCAAAACAAAATATGCCCATTTCTAGTACATTTATGGGTTTTTTCCCTTGAGTATGAAAGTTAAAAACATTTTTTTCGCTTTTCACTTAATTCCGTTTTTATTCTAATTACGTGAGAAATGCTTTTGCACAATTTAGCGCTATTTTTGCTTTATTTTGGGATGCTTTATTTCCACTTTATTATCTCTTTAACCACGAAACTGGCCCCCGTGTGATAATGTCCTAAAAGAGGCAGTTGTGAGAATTTTGCTGAAAAAGCCACAATTGAATCCAACTATAATGAATAATTATCGGCCAGTGTCCCAACCTACCATTTCTGAGCAAGGTATTGGAATCTATGGTGCCTTCCCGACATCAGGGGTTCCTGGATGAAATGGATTATCTAAATTCATTTCAATGTAGTTTCAGACCTGGATATGGAACCTTGGTTGCCTTGGTGGATGACCTATGCAAGAAACTGGACAGGGGGAATGTGTCCCTGTTGGTTCTGTAGGACCCCTCAGAGGCTTTCAATACCATCAACCATAATATCCTTCTGGGCTGCCTCTCTAGGATGGGACTTGGAGGTACTGTTTTACAGTGGCTCCATTCCTGGAGGGGCAAACCCAGAAGGTAGTGCTGGGGCACTCCTACTTGACCCCCAGGCCATTGGTTTGTGGGGTCCCTCGGGGTTCTGTGTTGTCCCCTATGCTATTCAACATATACATGAAAACACTAGGAAAGGTCTTCTGGAGTTTTGGTGTGTGTTAGCATCAATATGCTAATGACACTCAACTCTACTACTCATTACCACCTCAGTACTAGGAGGCTGTTCTGACCCTAAACCAGTATCTTTTGTCAGTAATAGACTGGATAAGGGCAAACAAATTGAAACCTAATTCAGACAAGACAGGTGCTCATGGTCAATTGGGAGGCAGATTAAGGAATGGGGATTCAGCCTGTGTTAAATGGGGTTACACTCCCCCTGAAGAAGCAAGTTTGTAGTCTGAACCTGGGGACTCAGGTCTTGGCAGCGACCAGGAGTGCTTTTTCACATTTAAAACTTGTGAGCTAACTGCACCCGTTCTTTGAGATGTTGGATCTGGCCTCGGTGGTACGTGCCTTGGCTACATCTCATTTGGACTGCTGTAACATGCTGCACTTGGGGCTGCCTTTGAAGAGTGTTTGGAAACTTCATTTGGTTCAAAGAGCTTCAGCTAGGCTATTAACAGAGATCATACAATGTCCCTATTCAAACAGCTCCACTGACTGTCAGTTTGTTTCCAGGCATAATTCAAAGTGCTGGTTATGACCTATAAGGCCCTATATGAATCAGGCCCAAGGTATCTGGCAGATTGTATCTCACTGTATGAGCTGGCCTAGGCTCTGAAATCCTCAGGAGAAGTTATTCTCTGTGTCCCACCCCCATCGCAGGCATGGTTAGTGGGGACATGACAGGGAGCCTTTTCCAGAATGGCCCCCTCCTTGTTGCCCTTCCACCAGCAGGCTAAGACCTACTTGTTTAGACAGGCTTTTAAAGCAGAAGGTTTTTAAAGGACGGGCTGAATGCTGTATTCTTTTGAAATATTTTAAATACTTCTATCTTTTAAACTATATTTTTATGCAGTTGTTTTTAATAATATAATATTTCAATTCTGTTTTAATGTAACATTTTCTAATGTTTTTAATTGTACTGTTTTCAATCTTGTAAGCTGCTCTCCCAGTTTTGGGGGATGGCCGGGATATTATTATTATTAATATTATTATTATTATTAATTGTATGAGCTGTCTTGAGGGCCTTTTGAGTGAAATTTGGTCAGACTTGTTTGATAATTCTTTTTTTTAAAGACCTGCATGGAAACAACTGTTCAGTCAAGCAATAACTGAATAATTAATAATCAGAAATACAGAATTATAAAAACCTCACTCTACTTACATACCCTCAGATATTTTGTTAGTGTTACCAGAACTCTGGCATTTTCCTTTTTATTTCTGATGGCTGGATCACCGCAACAAAAGTGGAAAGCTTGAGACAAGTTGCTAGAAAAGGTAGGGAGTTCTTTTTTTTTTGCCTTTTAGGGGTGAAACAGATCACCCCAAATGGGTGGTGTTAAGCCGCCCCTGCCAAAGATGGATTAGGACCACTGCAGCCTCACTCCACAGCCCCAATCAGCCTTTTTACCAGCACAAAAAGCAGTGGTAGAGAGTTGCTCTTTTTTGCACTAGCAAAAAGCTGGCTTTTCCTGCCCTGCTGTGGACAGAAGCTGGCTTTACAGTGCTTCACTGGCATGTGGCATGTAAACAGAGCACTGCCGAAGCACCCAGAAGTCGGCCCACATCTGAGGAATCGGGTGGCTTTCAGGTGTTTTGGGAGCATGCAGTATCTAAACGCCACACCCTCAAGCCACCGGAAAGCTGGTGTTTCATGGCAGTCTGTTCCAGCTCTTAGTGTTGTACTTCAATTTAGATTTCACTTTGATTGCACTTTTGATCACAAAAAGCTATGGAGCACTCTCAAAGAAATGGGAGTGCCACTTCACTTGATAGTCCTGATGAGAAAGCTATACTCAGGACAGGAGGCCACTGTTAGAACATAATATGGAAAAACAGAATGGTTCCCAATTGGCAAGGGGGTCAGGTAAGGCATTTTATCACCCTACTTGTTCAACATGTACACAGAAAATATCATATGAAGAGCAGGCTTGGACTCAGAAGGAGGAGGAGTGAAGATAGGAGGAAGAAACATCAACAATCTAAGCTATGCAGATGACACAATATTATTAGCTGAAAACATCAAGGACTTGGAACAGTTAATGAGAAAGTGCAAAGAAGAAAGTACAAACGTAGACTTGCTGCTAAACATAAAGAAAACAAAAACAATGACCACCGAGAACTTACATAAATTCAAACTAGGCAAGGAGGAAATCAAAATAGTTAAAGATTTTTCATATCTTGGATCAAACATTGAACAGAATAGAGACTGCAGTCAAGAGAGAAGAAGAAGACTATTCCGAAAGTAAAAAGAAGCAGTTTTTGACAAGTTTCCATTCAGATTAACCTCATTTTAACTCCATTTTAACAACGACGACGTCTGAAAATCTAACCGCTTTTGCGTTTGTTTTTTTTTCCAATTTAAAGCCCTGTTTCTGCACAGGATTTCCCCCATGTAATAAACTCCATTGTTTGAAAACAATCTTGCTTTTGTGGGATTTGTCCACTTTCTGTGCAGGTTAATTTTGGATTAATGCTCAATGCGTCTGAAAACGATCCCGCTTTTGTAGATTTAAATCCTGTTTCTGCATGGGATTTGGCTAATTCCTTCCTCTGTGGTAAACTCCTATGTGAGGGAATTTCCAGATTGCAGTTTAGCTTGGTTTTATCCTATGATAAACAATGTGCCCAGCCCATAGCCCTACCTTGTCCATAATGCTTTCTCAACAATATGTGCAGATTTTGGCAACAGACAGCTTTCCTGTCTTATGCATTAAAGTCTAATGTTCATATGTATTGTTTGTAACATATAACAGAAATTAAGTAGCTGATGTAGAATATTGGTTATAGTTTCCAAAGTGAAAGCAAGAGAAAGTAGAAAACTATGAATCGGTAGACTTGTTGAATTAAAAAGAGCTTATAAAAGCTATGTTTGCATTAAAAGAGCCAAAGAAAGAGCCAAGCCTAGATCTTGTGCTAGAGTGTTCCACTAGGACAGACCCAGAACTGAAAAGTTCATATTTCTTGGGCTGTAATGTCCACTGAAGTCTTTGAAGTGTACAAAATATGTTGGTTTTAGAGCAGATCAGATATCTTCCCAAACAACACTGTTCGGTGTCTGACACCTAGGTAACTAATATTTCATTAATAAATAAAAAGGCCAAAAATTGAACTCTGCAAGGTCTTCTCAATTGCCATAGGTACATTTGATTTTCTATTGTTTTTTTTTTTTTGCTTTTTGTTTTTGTTTTTTGCCATGTAGCACTTTCATTATAGCACTCCAATAAATAGCTGCAGAGTGATCCAGAAATGTAATTTGTAGTCCCTCTTCCATTAATATATAAGGGAAGGAAAAGAATAGCTAGGCTGGATGGAACTTTTTGTATCCAGACCAGATAGTCTCTGGAGAACCAACTCCATTAATGTCTGGGGGGTGAGATAAAACTTGAGAAGTTATCTCCTTCTCTGCAAACAGGCATCCTTTATAATGCAAAGGTAACATCTATGATCTATACTTGGTGAATAACAATAATAATAATAATAATAATAATAATAATAATAATAATTTGTATATCCCGCCTCTCCCAATGGATCGAGGTGGGAATACAGCAATAGAGATAAAACAACAAGGTTTAAAACATGGCAATAAAAACGTGACAAAATTACAATAAAAATTCTTAAAAACAAACATTAAAATTACCAATACAATAAGACAATAAAATTAACATTAACATTAACAATAAAATTAACAATTACATTTACTAAAGCAAATCCAGGCGATAACGGAGGTCTTCCTTGCCAGGGGATCATTGTCTAGTATTATTTTATGTCGGGTGGGTAAGCCCACTGGAAGAGTTCTGTTTTAAGTGCCTTTTCAAAGGCCTCCAATGTAGAGATGGTGCGAACCTCTTCCAGCAGGCTATTTCATAGTTTAGGGACCCCAGCCATAAATGATTTCTGGGAGGTGGAAACCAACCTAACATTATGATATTCCAATAGGTTTCCCCCAGAAGTTCTGAGAGTGCAGGGTGGACTGTGTGGGGAGAGGCATTCCTTTAAGTAACATGGACCTAGCAAAGAGCTAGCAAAGAGGAGATTTTTCCTCTAAGCAGCTGCAGAAAATATTCTACCTTTCCCATCCATTTAAAGTAAGATTTTAAATTTCCAATACATTATATTAGGTTAATCAGGTCTAGTTATACTTATCCTGGACAGAGACAAGAGTTACCTACATTACCTCCTTGGCCTCGGAGGGGGAGAGGCAGGCCTAGAATAAGAAAGAGAGTCCTCCCTCCAGTCCATTTGCCATGGTCCAGTCCCTAGAGGGAGAGAAGAACTGCTGGACCTGATCTCCTTCCTCATTGTCATTCCCTTCTCCCTTTGTGTCATGTCTTTTTAGATTGTAAGCCTGAAGGCAGGGAACCATCCAATTCAGGGATAGGCAACCTAAGGCCCAGGGGCCGGATGTGGCTCCCCAAGGCCTTTAGACTGGCTCCAAGCCAGTCCTGCTACCGCCGCAGTCCCCCACCGCCGCCTGCCATGATGATATTGATTATGGGGTTCTTGGGATTTTCTTGGCAAACTTTCCACAGAGGTTTTGGCATGGCTTTTCTGGGGCTGAGAGAGTGTGCATACATATTTTTTAATTTTTTATTTTTTTAAAAATGTTTATTTATTTATTTATTTATTTATTTATTTTTGGTGCTTTGGCCCCCCAATTGTCTGAGGGACAGCAACCCAGCCCCCGGCTCAAAAAGGTTGCCTACCCCGATCTAATTAATCATTTGTAAGCTGCTCTGAGAGCCTTTGTGGCTGAAGAGGGGGGTATAAATACTCCAAACAATAAATAAATAAATTCAAGCCAATTTATGGTATTTATTTTAAGGAGGTATTTAGAAGTATGATTTCTGTTATTTGTCTTTATTGTCTTCCAATGATCACATCTATTTTAAAAGAGAGAGAGAGAAAGGCAATGACATCTGAGTTACAAATGAAAAAAAGTGGAGAGGGGAGTGCATAATACTCCAGTGGTTTATATCTATTCAGGTCTTAACAATATATTTTCCTCTGGATGCTTGATGCAGGAAAGATTCCTTGAACTTCTCAAATTTTATGTGTATCTGTGTGATCTCAAACAGGAAACAAAACCAGGAAATAATAATAATAATAATAATAATAATAATAATAATAATAAACAAATTACAACAAAAAGCAAAAAAGCAATATCATACATCAGTTTCTAAAAATCGATCTTCCCTTACATTCTTTTCATCCATTCCTGACTTCTAATTCCAACTGCACCTGTTGCCTTGACAACTTGTTCTCTTTATAAAACCAGGAGGTTTATTGGGAGGTCTCTTTTGAGACACAGATATACATAAGCCATGTGCATTGTGGTATGATAGAAACTTGCCAAGAAAACCCTGTGATAAGTTTGCCTTAGGGTTGCCATACATCAGTACTAACTTGAAGGCAAACAACACTACACTACGCAAGATGCACCCTATCTTTCCCACCCTAGTTTGTTGTCATCAGTTGTTCTCCTGGGTGCTCCCTCTATTTCATTTGATCTAGTTCTGCCTGAGGCAATATGACATCATTGGAAATATCTGGCATTTGTTAGGAAGTATACCGAGACAGTTAATTTCACTAGTTGTTATTTCCTTACTACATATCAGCATTCTTTCACTGGAGGGTACATGAGGGACCAGCCATTATGCTGCTAAAGCAGCAACAGCAGGTAAGCAGGAAGTCCTCAGTGTGAATGAAAGATAGAATAGTTTCTTCTGAGAAGCTGCAAGGATATTGAAACTATTTGGTTGGTGGAGGTGGATGGCATGTACTTTTCAGTGACAGGTAACAGAACATAACCCTTCAAAAAGAAAAAATCACTAATACTAAACAGGAGATGATGATTGAAATTTCAACCCCATCTTCCACATATGTCATTAATACATTGCAAACATAAGCAAACCAAGTGTTTAAACATAGTCATTTAAGTAGGAGAATGCTATGACCAGAGTGAAGTGCTCATCCCAGGTGCATGGTTAGCTGGTGATGCCCTTCTCATGCACTTAGTGGATATATCAGCAGTTCTTCCAAAAGCAGTCACATTGGTGGTGACCATGGGTACATCTACACTATAAAAATAATAAAGTATGACACCACATTATGTGTTGTAGCTCATCTTATGGATTCCTGGTATTTATAGTTTTACAAGATCTTTAGCCTTCTTTGCCGAAGTGTGATGGTGCCTCATGAAACTACAATTCCCAGGATTCTGTAGTGCCATGTCAGTGTGGCAATGAAGTCTTTAAAGGTATTTGAAAGTTGAAGGAGCTATACAAGGAACTGAACTTATTTTGGGGATACAGTTTAGCACACTGGATATTTTGTTTAAAGTCTGGACTAAAGCCTACAACGTCTCCCTGACATGTGAGCCATCAGCCATCACCATATGAAAAGGAATTTCTTTTAACTGCTTCATAGTCTCAGTTTGGGAATGATCCATGGGGTTGAGTTTTCATGTGCACTGATGGACTATATTGAGGAAGGAAGGAAGGAAGGAAGGAAGGAAGGAAGGAAGGAAGGAAGGAAGGTAACTCCTCATCCGGTCTCCATTGTGGAATGACTGTAGCACAAAAAACTTGATTTAAATACAAAAATGTTACATCTATAGTTCAGGCATGCAAATATCTTCCTGATGACACTGAAATATTCAGATGACTGGCTAGAAAGGAAATTGTGTGCCTAAAACCTGCAAATAAGATGCTCACTTGCTTGCTAAGCCACGAGAATCTATCTCATAATGGCTTAATTATGATTGTAGAGACTAACACCAAATAACTGACTCTAGGGGCAAATGGTTATAAACTAGGATTATTTAGAACTCATCTTCTCTCAACAACCATCCAGTAACACAATCCCTGAAAATTATATGAGAATCAGTACATCTATTTGTCTCTTAATTTCTTCTAAACTTTTGCTGTTAACACAGGAGAATATCTACAAATGTTCATAAATAATAATAATAATAGTACTTAGGACATATGGCGGAGCAGTCATACAACTAACTGTTTCACTAAGAATGAAAACAGCCCACACATCTTCAACCTCCATTTTTCAGTCTGTTTTCTGAGTCATGTGAATTGACCTTAATATCCAGCACACCAAATGTGTTAAGAGGTTGTGTTGCTGTACTAAGAGGTATTTGTTGCTGTACGCTAGTATGAGGGATGGGGAGGGAGAGGGAAAGGGAGGGAGAGAGAGAAACTACTGACAGGCTCTGCAAAATGTTAAGTTTGTTGTTTCATCTGCTGTGAAAATTGGTTTTCAGCTACATTAAGTATAGCATTATACAAAATGATAGATTGCATGCATTCTATACCAAAAAACATCAAGGTCATTCTGTTTTTGATATTTATCACTTCTACAGCAAGGATTGAGTTTTGGTCATGATTCAGCACCCAGTAAGGATTAACAAAAATGTACATCAGTTTGAAGTAGAGTAGCACAATATTTTTTTTCTCCTTAAGTATCTATACTGAAATAACAACTACGGCATGTTGAAGTGGGATGAGCACCATAACTGATAAATGAGATGCACATCACAGTTGATATGCATTTTTTCAAAGATTTTTTCAAATCTTTGTTGTACAAAATGTGCTTCATTAAGATTGCCACTTGGGAGAAAGTGAGAAATACTGGGCAAACTATCTATAAAGACCATCTGAAAACACACTAAACATATATATATGATTGTTGTAGCTCTGTTCAATCTGCTTTATGCAGTCAACCCTCCATATCCATGAATTCTGCATAAATTCAACCATCCATGGCTTGAAATTTAGAAAAAAAATCCTAAAAGCAAACCTTGATTTATGTCATTTTATATAAGGGATGCCATTTTACTATGCCATAGTGTATAATGGGACTTGAGCATCCACAGATTTTAGTATCCATGGGGAGTCCTGGAACAGTGGACAGGAAGAGCCCACTGTAATTCAAATTTCATATAACTTTCCAACAAGCCTGTGGTGCAGGATATTTTGGGGGACATTCGTTTGCCCAACAAACCTAATAACCCAATGGGAATTTACTTTTGATTTTTCTATTCCCAAATGTGGACCTGTATTGTTCGTGGTACTTAACAAAGAAGTAAAAAATTTGTAGCCCTCTTCATGTTCACAGTCTGACAATGACTGAATTTCCAGGGTTCATGGATGCTGAAAGCTGTAATCTAACAATTTCTGCATGGTTACCTGTTCCCTGGCCCTGATTTAGCATCCTGTTTAATCCAACCCTGGTAAGAACTGTGGATCGAAATATTTTGTGTCATATACACACATAACTTCCTTTATGCATATAGCTATATTTTTTTTGATGGATGGAGTATATAGATGGATTCAGATCACAATTGTGTAAGTAACATTCAATAAATGTAATCATTTCATGTGTAGTTGTGTATTCTTGGATGCTACTTAAATATTTTTCAGTGCCTGCTGTATATCATTTGATTCACTGGGATTACAGAAGTGGCCACTCTACATTACCAGTTGCACAAAGGGACAATAATAAAGCACACTGATAGTTACTCAACTGGTTATGCAGTGTTTTTATTCAGCAGAAGGATGGTTTAGCACAGACACCATGTAGCTATGTGAGTACAGATTTACTCTCTGCAGCAATATTGTGCGACCTTGACCACAGTGTCCTGGATACTAAGTTTTTGTGAGCAATGGTATGCTTCTCCATGCCCCCCCCCCCAAAAAAAACCCCCACAATCTGCTCTCAAAGGTTGAAGGACTATCAATTTGGAAGGTGGCACTAGAGATTGTTGGGGGACTGTACCATTCTGCAGAGGGTATCTTTTCTCTAATGGAAGGATCTATTCTATTGACAGATGTTCAGGGAAATGTGAGAGATATATTGTGCACTTGTGATTTCTCAAATGTGGGCATGATTTGCATTTCTATGAGAACTTCAACATTTTATTCTTGTTCTTCTATGGACTCTAACATAGTCTCTTCTAGTTATAACAAATTTAATAGAATCTCTTGTTGCTCTGGGAAATCTAGCACAGTCCCTCCCTTATCAGCTTTATTTTATTCAAGTGAACCACTTGTAGCTACAGCATTCTTTAAGTTCATTACTGCATATCTTTTGCATCCAGAAGCTAAGACTGCATCTGCACTGGTGCCATCCTATGAAATCCTGGGATTTTTAGTTTGTTGTGGCACCAGAGCTCTCTGATAGAGAAGGCTAAATATCTCACAAAACTATAGATCCAAGAGTTCCATAGCATTGAGCCAAGGCAGTTAAAGCAGTGTCAAACTGCATTATTTCTGCAGTGCAGATACAGCCTGCATCTTTTTTTTTTTTATTTATGCAAATGGAATTCTGCCAAAAGTTCTAATGTGTTTCACATTTGGCAATCTGTCGTGCCATAACTGAAATGGTGTTTTGTGGTGCCTTTGTTGACAATCTATTCTAGATACTTTACAATCATGATGGTGTCACCCGAGAGTCTGCTGAGAAGATAAGCATCTGTAAGCATGTACTTTGTCATCTCCAGGAGAGTTCTCATTTCTTTCCAGCAATCCATTCTGCCCAGGAGTGTAGTTGATGCTTCTTCACATGGTGCAGATTACCATGTTCTTCCAGGGAAGTTTGTGTGTGGTGCCAGTATTACCACTTCAATCTATCTGTTGGTGGTGGTGTCCTCTCAAACTTGGTGCCATGTTCTTCTGCAGTATCTCTTGGTTTGAGTTTTTTTCTTCAGGAGGTAGGTGACATAATGTCTGAAACATCATCCAGCAAAATTAAAGCATATCTATTTCTACCAAGTGAGAGTGCATTATATGTGCCACCCAGGTCACTTTGTATGAGATCTACCACTTTAATACTCCTCCTTTCAGTCCTGGGATAAAATGGGAATCTAAAATGTCTTTTCTTCAACACAAATTATGTATCTGCTAGCATTGCTATTACAGTATCTCAAACTGTGGGGTTGGGAGAATCTTTCTAATGAGTGTGGGGAGGGTGGTAGCAAAAGCACACAAAAAGAAAGCTGTTCTAGCAGAAAAAGAAAATAAGCTCAATCCTTTTTGTAAGTCATATAAAAGTAGATTTATTTATTCATTACTGGTACATAATCAAGCATAGTCTAGTGAAGGTGAGAGGGAGACAAGAAAGGTGTCTGCAGGTCAGAATAATACAGGAAGAGAGAAAGTGTGCTAAAGCAAACAGTCTGAAAATATGCAAATTTGCAGTTAGTGACCATAGGAATGCCTAGATTGCTAACTCTAATATTATGGGAAACTTCCACTACAAGTCAGAGCCAGAATGCTTCTGAAAGGCCATATCCACCCCCCCCAAAAAAGAACTAATTGCCACTCCACTTCTAGGGGATCACCCCCAGGAAGAAATAACAAAATCAGCAGATCATTTCTGAAACAATAAAAATAGCAGTACCCTGGAACACCATGGTGAATGAAGACACATTTTAAATTATTACACAAAGTATCTTGCCAACTTATTAGTGTACACCAAGGGAATTGGCAGGCTGCTGCTCACATTAGCACAGGATGGTACCCAGTCCAATGTAAGAATTTGTATTTATACAACAACAAAAAATACTGAGCTTGTTACTCTGTTTTTTCCTACAAGGTGCTCTTTTTGCAGGAAGGATACATTGTACACTAATACATTAGTCTTGCTTCTTTTGTTGCTTCTATAAAGAAGAGAGCAGTAAAAAGATAGCCTGTTTTAATTGCTTCATCGTTGGAGGATGTAAACATTTCAAATCTCACATGATTTACAAATAGAATACCTTAACATGTAAAAATTTACTCTTTTTTTTGCTCTACTTTGTATGAACTGGCATTCTTAGCATGATTGGAATAGCAAAGGAAGGAGAGGAATGCCAAAAGTAAGAATTCAAGTTTCCTTTAAATGATGTTTACCATTCTCTCTCAAAGCTGTTATAATAATCCCGCTTCTAAATAACTATTGCTAATAAATCGTTGTTTTTCATGCTTTGATATATGCAGTATACAGCAACCATTTGCCACTAGCATTTAGCAAAACAGCCGCAGCTGTCAGATCATACATCCCAACCCTGTCCTGATGCCATGCACCCGTTCACACAGCATGCAGTTTCAGTACAGCGTGCACAGTTAGGACAGCTTGCTGAGCCAAAAGGGCACTAAAAATCCACCACTGCAGCTGAAAGGGCAGACTTTTGCTGCCCCAAAAGGAGTGGCATTTTGCCACTCTTTTCAAGGTGGCAAAAAGGAGGATTGGTGACACAGCGTGTGGTTACCACAGCCCCAATCTACCACTCCCAAGGGCGGCTCTGTGCCGCCCCTTCTTGGCCATGTGCATTGGCCCTAATTGTGTAAAAGAAATTGTAACATGAGCTTTTGTAGACTCAGCCTACTTCCTCAGATACTTGGAATGAACTGGAGCCCAGGAAGGATCTTTATAGACTATATGAATACCCATGAAAATGCAAAACTTGTGGATACAGTAATGAGACCACCCACCCTGGCCTCAAACAACATCTGCTTTTGTCCCTCAACAACCACAGTTAAGACTGAACTTATCCTTCCTGGTGTTAGTGGACATCCTCCATTTTTCTTATATATTTTAGCCATGTGGAGTTCCCTATGACCCCAGCCTGACCCTTGGGAGATGGCAGCCATAATCCCCTGAATGTAAGGTCAGGTAAGCAAGCTGAAATTGCTCAAGACCACTAAAGATTTCCTGGACAGGCAGGCTTGGGAGTTGCCGTTGGGAATATCCCATTATACTGAAAATGGTGTTTGCTTGTCTTAGTCTCACACTTTAATGGGACAGTGATCAGATTTTATTGCACCCCTTTCTCTAGCTTCCTTTCCTTGATAGTTTTGAAACCAAATGCATTGTTTAGACTATGCCCAGACTTAGGTAAACAATGGTAAACCCATCAAGCTTTTGTCCACCTATTGTTTGACTCATAGCCAGGAGGCAGAAATTCCCTATAAGAACCCCTGGATTTTGGCAGACCTTATGCTACCTTGAAAGTGCATGCTGAATCTCTGTTGGTCTGCACTCTGAGATAGTTCCCACGACCCCCTCTCTTGCCGGTCATGCCCCTTCCACTGAACCCATCCGCATTCGCCAGAAGTCCAGAGGAGTCTCTTGGGCGTGAGTATATTCCTCTCCATCCTGGTTTCCCTCTCTGCCTCCCCCGCTCTCACTCTTTCCCACTTGTCCTTCGAGTGTGTGTGTGTGTGTGTTGCATTTGGGTGTTTGATCATTATGTTAATAAATATTTTAGACTTTTATGTGGAGTTTGGTCCGTTTCAGTGTCATTCCTTGCCAGAATTCTTATACCTTTGGTATACAATTGGACAAGGTCTCCGAAGCGAAGTTGGGGGCTTCACTTGCACATTTGAGCTAATTATAAATTCCCCAAAATTAGGCTTGTTTCCCAACACTGGGCATCAGTTTACTTGTGCATCTAAGGAAGTAAACTTATTCTATGACAGCTTGTGCTACAACATCTTTCACACAGTTAGTCCCAAAGATGCTGCCAGACCCCTTTGCATATTGATATTCCAGACTAACACAGCTAGCAGTGTACATAGATGGTGTGTATAGCTATATGCTTATACAGAATAGCTGAAGTGCTGTTGTCCAGTCCTGACAACAGTAGACCCACTGAATCAATTGTTGAATGAGGAAACATCACATAGATAAAACCCAGTGATTTAAAGTTTAGAAATCATCATCATCATTCATGTGAACGTATAGCAACACTGCTTGGAATGTGAAATTTTATATAATAATACCTCACTGATTCCTAGATTCTTGGAGATAATCCAAATCATTGATGGTCTAAGACCTCAGTCAATAACATGTGGTAGACCATGGTACATAATAATATCTAAAATAGACACATCTATTGGCACTACCTTTCCACAGTGGTGGGATTGTGTCTCACTGTGAAGCAAAGGGCTATGATGCTGGTAGCATTACTTCATTTAGGGTCTCTCCAGCCAGACAAGATTTTGCCTAGGGAACAGACTAAAAGATGCCAAACCCCATTAAATATGCTACAGGAAGAAACAAACAAACAGAAGAGAAATCCCATAGTGGATGGCAGCTGCAAAGATGATCAAGAGTTGCATTATACATCAGAATCCTAGACAGTAGATTAAAAAATGGGCTACAGGACTCAGTATCTTTTGCTAGGCAGCCAGAGGCAAGATAGTATGAAGATACTAAAAGGCCATCAAAGAAGAAGAAATTGACAGAAGCAGGAAATAGATGAATAATGGAATGCTATCATAAAGTAATTCCATCAGCCTGAGGTCACCAAAAGAGAATGTAAACTAGAAATAAATGTCCCCATACTCTCATGCAGAGTGGGCAACTGCAGAAGAGTGGGGCATCATACTAGTCTCCCAATAGACTTTGGAAGGTCACATATCCCATTGTACCTATGGGGGAAAAAATAAAAATTTGTTTGCCCCCAAATGCTCTTTAGGGTGTATGGGGAATTTTTCACCATGTTTTAGGTTCCCCTTGAAGTTTTTTAGGCTCAAAAGAAGCTGTTTTAACAACAGGAAATGAGTACAAATAATTTCCTGCTCACTTTCTGTTTCAAAATTACATCCCCTGGGTATAAATTGCCTTGCTACTACAATGACACTTGGGGGGAAATTTCACTTTTTACAAAATGGCTAAAATTTACAAAATTGGGAAATGCAGCTGAAATACATGGCCATGTTTCTTTACATGGTGTTGAAATTTTAACTCCAATTTTCAGGTGTGGGACTATTTATTTGGCAATTATGGCAACTGGGAATGAGAACAGGAGCCAGCCCTCCAAGGGCTCCTTGGAAGGCTGGCTCCTGTTCTCATTCCCAGTTGAGATATTTAAAGGTCACCTTTAAAAAGATATTTGCCATATTTTCTTTAAAAGTGAAAGTGACTGGAAGTTCACTTTGCATTTTGGACCCTATACACAATCGCACATACATACACATACACACTCTCTGCTGCACTAAAGTCCCTTCCCATCCATCATTCTAGATCTAGACTATAATTGCCAGTTCTGGAAGGTTGTGGAGCTGCCACCTGCCATTTTCAGCTATTTTTTAAAGCTGTGGAGGAAGCAGAGAAAGTCTAGGAGACACAGAAACAGTTGGGGGGGGGCACATGATTCCCACCACAATGCAAACTCATGCCCATTTCTGCTAACTGATTTTTTTTTTTTTTTTGTGATTGCTGAAACTTCTATTCTTACTTTCTAACTATATTGAATAATGTGAAGAGAAGCACTGAGACAGGGAAATATCATTATCATGTATTTACATATAATCCAGTTTTGATATTGGAACAAGCTATGCAATGCCTAACGTTCTCTCTCTCCCTTTTACTCACACACACACATATCCCAGCATTTTATAATCCAAAACAATTTGTTCAAAGAGGAGATTCGCTTTCTGGCCACACCTCAAATATGTTAATGCTGTCTTTCATGGTTCAGTACATCTATATGTTATTTCCGCAATTCATCCTGATTTCCAAGGCCATCTGATGAATTAGCTCATCTGAGGTGCCTGTACTATAAATAAACACAACATCTGTTGGAGTGAGAAGCTTGAATGGCTGACTGACTGTATAAAGGACTACCCAGAAATTCTCATCTAATCAAACTGTTTTCCCTACTATGAACAAAGTGTGTGTATTGGGGGGATGTACATAGAAACACTTGTTTCTATGCTTTTTTTCTGTAGATGTAGGGTTCTGTTTTTGTTACTGTCTATTGGACAAATGATGCAGCACAAACAGCTTTAAGAGTAATAAAGTGCAAATGAAGTAAAGAGGCTGCAAGACCACACATAATTTATTGGTAGGCACCACTACAAAACTCACTATGCTTTTAGCAGTTTGGGAGTGCTGTCATCATCCTTCAATGCAAATTAGTCATCTCTTAGGCACTGCTTTTTACATATGATCAACAGAATGATTAAATATGGCCCCAAATGTAAATATTTCCACATGGCCCTTCATGGAAGATTGGACTGGTTAAACCAAATAAATTTATGAAATTGTTCACTTACTTTTCCCTTGGTTTGGCATCACAACCTATCATTGTGCTCACAGAAAGAAAAACCTGAAATTGTCCTTTTTTTATATATAAAACTTGTAAGTATCCAACCATCCCCAATATATTCAGCAAACCAGATATGAATATTAAAGCAGCAGCATGAGTGGATTTGGTTTGTGATGGCATCCATAGCATTGGGATAAGCAGTATGGGGGCAGGTATCAATGGCCATGCGGAAAGATGGGAGTTAGAGGAGCTTATTATAGAGGACCACTAACAGCTCCCCCCCCAACACATGCACATACACACTGCATTTCAGTCACACCAACAAGACAAGATGAAGGATGAGTCCCCAGGTCAAACAGGATCTGAATCCCCCTTTCATCACTTGTGTTTCTCTAAAACACCCCCTTCCTGTCACCTACTCCTGGAGACTCTAGATCTTGTCTCTGTGTTGTAAAATCCATGAAGCATCATCAATCACAATCAAACATTTCCATTTCCATAATCTGTAAACAAACTGTTCACCTTAGAAATCTTCTCAGGTTTGGCCAAGGGTAATCAAACTTTTGGTTTCCCCCCAAACTCTCAGGGATTGGGTTTGATGATAAAGATATAAATATTTGCCCAAAACTGAAACCTCTTTGCAATGCCCAACTACTGCACGTGCCCAGCTTGAATCATGGCCATTGTCCTTTGTCTAAATTCCTTTGTCTGTGCCTTCCTCTCTCTGATGCTGCTTCTCCAAACCTCATGGTTTGCACAGGCTCCACTCTCCTGCTTTCCAGCTTTCCATTGAACCATCCCTTAAGGATAGGTAACTGCTTCTCTTTCCTTAATCTTTAAGTCAACTATCCCTTTTTCTTCATTCATTCAGTTAGCTCTGTATGCTTGTCATGAGTTATCTTTGTGTGGATTAATACAGTCTGCCCTCCATAGCCATGGATTCTGTATCCATGGAATCAACCATCCATGGCTTGAAAATATTTTTTTAAAAAAATATAAATTCCAAAAAGCAACCCCTGATTGTACTATTTTATATAAGGGACACCATCTCACTATGATATTGCATTTAATGGGACTTGAGCATCCACAAATTGGGCCCTAGAACCAAACTCCAGCAGATATCAAGGGCCCATTGTACCTTTCTTTACTGCTGTTCTCCTTAGTCTTCTCCCAGCCCCTCTGATGGATATATCCCAAGCTGTTGCCTATTCTGTAATTACCTCAGTCTTTCTACGTCTCATATACCTGCTACTCCCTTCTCTATGTACTTTCTACAGCCATTTTTGATGGAGTCTTAATATCCCTGTCAACACAATTCCTCATGTGATCAGAATCTTCCTGATCCCACCTTAATCCCAGACTAAATGACAACCTGCTTCTCTCAGAGAAATAGATTGCAGTCCTTCTCTTGCCAACAGCTTTGTTCTCTGAGAATGTGTGTTTCTGTATATATCTGATTCTATAATAATACCACTTACTGCTAGAGGCTTTATCACAAAATCTCTTAGTGTTATCAATGCACACATTTGTCTCAGTCATGAAGAAGGAATGAAATGAAAATAAACTGAAAGCAGCAACAACCTGTGTATGGTCCAGATTAGGAATTAATTCTGGAATGCCAGAATACTGTTAAGGTTGTCAAGTTGTGTCTGACTGTAGGGGGCAGTGCTCATCTCCATTACTAAGCCAAATAATAATAATAATAATAATAATAATAATAATAATAATAATAATAATAATAATTTGTATTTGTATCCTGCCCCTCTGTCAAACAATCAGGGCAGCTCACAGAAAGAGCCAGTATTGTCAGAGACTACTCTGTGATCATGTGGCCAGCATGATTACACAGAATGCTGTTTACCTTCCCATCAAAGTGGTACCTATTTATCTACTTGCATTTGCATGCTTTCAAACTGCTACGTTGGCAGAAGCTGGGACTAGTGACAGGAGCTCACCCCATCATGCAGCACCCGGCCTTGAACTGCCAACCTGCTGATCTTGCAATCAACAGTGTCAGCGTCTCAACCACTTCAGCCACTGCATCCCAAATACTTACTACTCATATGAAATAAAAGGTCAATATAATATGATTCTAACTATCTATGAAATTATCTGGTTTTTTTTAACCTTTCCATTTTCTTCAGCTGAAGAAAACATTGTTCTTTAGTCTGCTGGTGGCTACATTCCTTAAATATTTATTCTTTTCCTTTTGAATCACAAGTGTAAGTAGAAATCTGTGAGCTACATGAAGAATTATATCCATTCAGTCTCCAGCTGAAGAATGGAACCTGAAGAACTTATAAATGCCTTCACTAGAAACAGCAATATTTACAAGTTGTTGCACTTGGTTGGACCTTACTTTCATAGGCATTTGGGACCCTTCTTCCTGTCTGTCTTGTTTTTGTTTTATAAGAATTTTCACTGTAGTCTTGGCAGAACTTCAAATACTCCAAGTTTGTTTAATCTCCCTGACAGCAAACTTGCCATGTTTTAAAGAATCAGCATGATGCAACTGTAGCTGGCATCTTCCTCTGCTAATTTATATTTGTACAATCCTGGATTATGCTTCTAAACCTCATGATCTTGTTCTTGTTTTCATTCTTGGACTGTTTCCCATGTAGTGTAAGTCTTTTGCCAGATTTTCCTCAAAGCAAATAATTGCATTACAACTTTTAGCATCCAATCAAGGCTATTATTTATTGCTAGCAAAATAATAAACTATTTGCTACTAGTACCCTGATCTCCTGAAGGAGTATATTACAAATAATTTCAGTTGACATAATCAATATGGCAGGTAGATTCACATACAGGGGGAAATGGCAATCTAAGGAAATTTATATTCTCTTGGTAAGGAAAGCTAAAATAAGTTGAGGAATTTTAGCTTGTAGAAGAATGATCACAGTATAACATTCCCTTTATATAAATAGTTGAAAAGCCAATGAAATACATTATTATTCTGTTTATTTATATCCCACCTTCCTCCCAGTACAGGGGCTCAAATCTAAAACAGTCCAAGTTAAAACAGTATAAAATATTAAAAATATAAAGTTTTAAAAAAGAAGTAAACAATTCAAACAACTAAAAACATTACATTATTAAAATTTAAAGTTTAAAACTCTTTAAAACAAAAACAAAACAGCATCCATGTCATGCAAAGCTCTGGTGGCATAAAAATGTCTTTACTTGCTGCCAGAAGGACAGCAGGGATGGAGCCATCCTGGCCTCCCTAGAGAGGGAGTTCCAGAGCTTGGGAGCAGCCACTGAGAAAGCCCTTTGGGCCTCGGCAGACGGCTTAAAAAGCCGCCCTTGGCGCAGGGAAGAGGAGGGGCAGCCGCACGCTCGGCGCCCCCTCCCCCTCCCGAGGTCGTCCTCAGAGCCGCCGGCCCTCCGCACAGCCGGCGCTCCAAGGAGGACCTCCCACTGCAGCGTCCGGACACGCTGCGGCGGAAGGGTCACCGAAAGTGCACCTCAGCATTTTGGGGCGCACTTTCGGCGACATATGAAAGGAGCGCTATTTTAGCGCTCCATTCCAGGGGTGCCGACAGGGTGCTGCTGGATCGAGGTATGGGGATGCCTCGGTCCCGTGTCGCACCTTCCCAGGGTGGCCCATGGCCACCCGTCTGCTTAGGCCCTTTCTCTTGTTGCCACCAAACACTCTTGAGAGAGTAGTGGGACAGAGAGAAGGGCCTCTCCCAATGACCTCAATACTCTGGGTGGCTCATACATTAATAGATATTAAGGGCTTCAAATACTGTTAAGGAGAATAGCAAATAGGATATTTATGTCCGTAAAGCATCAGCTCATGAATGTTCTCCATCCTCCATTTCACTACTCATTCTGATTCAGGCATATAGTGAATTGCAAGCTATAGTTATCCCTCCGAGAATGTGTATGCATATTTTCCAAACAGCAATATTTTAGAATGCATTACTTAAAATAATTTTAAGTGTGCTTTTAAAAAAAAAAGAAAAAGAAAGATTTTTTGTACGATTTTCAAAAAATCGGCATTTTTTGAAAATCGCACAAAAAATCTTTCTTTTTCTTTTTTCTTTTTAAAGCACAATTACAATTATTTTAAGTAATGCATTCTAAAATATTGCTGTTTGGAAAATATGCATACAAAAATGCCTATTTTTTAAATCTGTGCATTTTTGAGACATCTTTTTGTTTTAAATTAACATTGCAGATGTGCAAGTATGAAGTTTCCTGATTACTGGTTGTGTTCAAATTGTGGGGGCTGTGAGTTTTTATTTATTTATTTATTTTCTTTGTATGCCACCTTTCACCCAGAAGGGATTCAAGAGTTTGGTATACTTGCTTAATTTTACAAAGCCAAAATATATCTCACTCATTCCAAGTTGGTAGGTATGTAAACATCTCTTTGTCTCAGTACACGTTTTAGGGCTGACTGCTCAGGAGGAAAGAGTTTTGTGAATGCTGTGCTGTTTATATTTGTTTTCTTGTTGATAGTTTGCTGTTGTTGTGTGCCTTCAAGTTGTTTCTGACTTATGGCTACACTAAAGTGAACCTGTCATGGTGTGTTCTTGGCACGCTTCCTCAGAGGGTTTTTTTTTTAACTTCTGTATAATCTAAACTTTTAGTGGTGTCTGTTTTGTAAACCAATCTGAGTCCCAGATTGGGGAAAAAGTCATGTTGAGATGATGACAATGTAGAATGACAACAGCAACATACAATGTCATCTGGGGAGGAGAAAAAATCAGAAAAAGAAATTCCTGTTTTCTGGAGCCTTTTTTTTCCCCCTCCGGAGAAATTTAAAAAAATAGATTGGGGAATATTTTCTTTTAGGATGATGAATAAAATATTTAGAACAAGAAGTCCACATACCCCCTTCCACTATGTTTCTAAATACTATGTAGCTGGTCAGATCAATGCAATTCGTACTTTTGGTTTCTGTTTTCCCAATTCTTTCTATTGGAATGAATGTTCTATATCTACCTGGTACTAAAAAAGACTAAAAGAGACAAAATAATTTTCTTTGTTTTTTACTGAGGTCTATTGGTCTTCTGTTATTTTATTTGTCTGTGGGGGTGTCTGTGAGGCATAGAAACCCAGTGGGTGACCTTGGGCAAGTCACACTCTCTCAACCTCAGAAGAAGGAAAAGCAAATCTTCCCTGAATAAAACTTGACAAGAAAACCTCATGATAGGTTCACCTTAGGGTCTCTATACATCAAAATGATTTGAATGCACATAACAACAAGTGCCTTTGTGTGTTTTCCTACTCTTCATAAACTGGAAAAAGCAAAGTGGTTCCTTATAGCTTAGGTGTTTTACAATCCAACACCTTATAGCTCAATCTGCATTAACAACCAAAAATAAAAAAGTCAATCTGTAATAATTTTCTCAATAAACCATATTTAAAGTAAAAAAATAATAATTTAATGCCATACTAAGTTATACAAAGTGAATTTTATGTTCCTAAAGTAACAAAGTGAATTTCATTCATGTTTTTCATTTTTTAAACAAGAAATTTCATTTTTCCCCCTAGGAAAAGTGTGGGACAATTTTTTTTTCTCCCATGGGTTCAAAAGTTTTTGAGATTTTTACATCTCTACCCAGACCCATGGTAATCTCCCTTGAAATCAAAACAACTTACCTATAAAACTATCATCCATTCAGATTTGCATTATCCTGACTCAACCTTTTCATTTCATTATTTGTTAGTGAGTTGAACTAAAGGGCTTGTTCTTTTCACGTGACTTTTTTACTTGAGAAACTTAATTCCATATTAATTTTCTGTCTGTTACAGTAATTTGCTTTGGCTTATTGAGTCAGTATCAAACCCTAGGATCCCATAGGATGTTGCCAATGAAATTGGAATCCTAGCACTATAACTTTCTAATGTGAAGGGGTTCAAAGGTCAAAATTAGTGTCTGGTTTTTAAAAATGTATGCCTAATAAATATTCTTCTTTGGAGGTCTTTAAACCTCCAAAGCTGGCATTGACTTCTAACATTATAGGGAGAGGTGGAGCCCAATAACCCAAACAAGACTGATGGGATGGGCCTCAATATCTTACTTTTCAGAAATATCGACTAGAATAGCATTAGGGACAGAATATCCCTGTGGTGGAAGAAGCAGGACAAGGGAAGTGAGTCTCTTCAGCCACATGCATAGAGGCTGAAGACAATGAATAAAAAACAACTTAACAAGAGGTATATCTGCATTCTGTGACAAATGGACAACCTCAAAAGACCTTCCTAGCATAATAAATGTTAATGGATCCCTGTAGGAGGTAGGGAAATTCTTTTTAAAAGAGAGAAGAGAATGTACTATTTTAAATCACGTCAAAACTTGCCATAGCATACTGGAACCAGAGATTACTGGGTCAAAGTTCTAGGGCCCTCTAACTAACAGGACTCACAACATTATTTGCCACCACTTTCAAACTTCCCTTTCCCTTCTGAGCATAGCTGCAAAGTTCATTGTACTGTAGGTGTATGGATTTTCCCAAGAACAATATACTGCCATGAACTATCCTAGTTGTAATACAAAATGTTTGGGCAGGGACCTTGCCTTTGAAAGGTAATCAATACTCATTAACTTTACAAAAGACTGACCACAATGAAAATGAAAGCCCTGTCAGTGGTTTGTTGTTACAGGTGAGCACACCTATTGAAATTTTGGAGCTTGGTTGGAGGAATTACCATGTCAAACACAAAATTATCATTGCACTCCTGGCTACTTTCCCAATCTCACTGGGTATAATTAAATCAAAGGTAAGGCTCAGCAAGAGTTCAATCTTATGCTTTGATATTTTATTGAGGGGAAAACAGCCATGTCAAGTTTCCATGAAATATCATAGCTTTCCAACTCTTTCCTAAAGATGTGGAAATTAGTGATTTTGTCACTATGGGGTCAGTACTTAACATGAATTAACTCTCAAAATCTTGCCCTTAGATTATTTATAGGAAGAAGTAGAACCAGAAGAGGATGGTATATGTGACATAGGGAGTGTTTTTTTAAAAAAACTATACCTTTTTCTGCTTGTGTTCATCTTGCTTCTGAAAAGATCCAAAAGTAGCTCTACAGATTCAGCCATCACTCTGTTCACACATATAATTTCCCTACAGAAAAATAGGTCAAGGGAATGTGCTGTTCTGATAGTTAACACTTTCTTCCCAAGATGCCCTCATGAAGTCATACCTGCTTTTGTGAGAACTCAACAATAGGCAGGCTGATAAAAGAGAAATACTTATTTATTAGATTTTAATCTAGCCTTTTCTGCCGAAAATGGACTCCAGGTGGCTCACAATAAAGTGGAATGTTTCCTTTTTAAAAAAGATAACTAAAACATAATAATTTGTATATTAAGATGCAATTACATACAAAGCACATGAATAAAAAAGGAGAAAACCCTTTAAATGATGTACCCACCCCTTTCCTCAACAACCATCCCCCAAGCATTTCTTAATAAATATATTTGCTGGTTGGCAGAAGGACAAGAAATTATTGGCCAGCCTAGCTTCTTTCAGCAAGGAGTTGTGCCAGCCATCGAGTCAGAGATGGACATCAAGCTAGAAGATTATGCCAGGAGCTGAAGCCAAAGAACAAAGCAACAAATGACAGCACCATGTGAACCATTGTTTTCTGTGCAAAGTCCAAGTTTACCATCAGTGTCTTTGCAGTGTCTTTTTTTCCATCTAGGAAGCTCTTTGCAGTGTCTTTTTTTCCATCTAGGAAGTTTCAATGGCAAAGTCTGTGAAATAACAGTATAAACAGCCTTCTTCAGATAAAGATGAGGATCCAGCACTGGACTTCTGGTAGTAGGACACTGGCATGCAGAAGATGCAAAAGAAGAATGATATTTTCTACCCCTTACAGTCTACATATTCCTAGGTTCCAAATAATGCCAAGGTCCCTATAGGAGGCTAATGCATCCTCAGCCACTGGCAGTTAACCACTACTAATTTACAGTCCCCTTCTTGAGCTATGTTCAGTTCTATTCAAACCAAGGGTAGGATTAATGTTCAAATCACTAAGGTATGTCTCTACATGAACATTATTGGTTGTATGTCACGTGATTTGGTTTTATATCACTGCCAGTTTTTCAGCTTAGGGATCATGAGCATCGTAGCTGGGGTCTAATCTGCACTACAAAAATAATGCTGTTTGACACTGCTTTAACTGCCATGGTTCTATGCCATGGAATTCTGGGATTCAGGCCCTAAGACCTGCAACCCTACCCACAGTCCTATTCCAGCACTCAAAGCACTATATTGTGCTGGCTCTTTATCATAGATATTCCACCATATTTGTAGTCTCTCCAAATGTAGCACCTTTGCAGATGATTCATCTCCATGTGCAAACAGAGGCAATGGAAAAGGTGGAGGCGTAAATGGCTGCTTTAGCCATGATCATGCTGGGATTGCAGTAACCACAATCACATGTGGAACTATAGCATGAGGCTAATGCAATGAACTGGTTGTTGGATTGGATACAAATCAAAAACATGAAAATTTTGAATATAGAAGGATTCAACAACTGGTTCAGTTGGCATGGCTACTTATGGTATGGTAAAGATAGGGTCCACAAAGAATTTAAACACCATGTAATAAGAAGGACTTTGTTGAATATTTAGAAAAGATTTAAAGATAAAATATATAATAGAATAATATAATACCCATTATGGGTATCGCCCCATGAAGCTTTTTTTGGACATTGGACAGCACTAGACACATGGCTAAGGTATAGCAACATACTAAAAAAAGTGGAAGGACGGTGGGAATTAAAATCAGTTGAGGAACTAGAACAACTAGACCCCCAAGTACACTGGTTATTATATACACAATTAAAAGAAAAGTTCAAAATGGACTCAAATCTGGAAGAATTTGAAGGAGAACCTTTATAATTTAATAAAATCTTGACAAAACCTAAAAAAGAGAGAACAAGTATGCTATACAAGATGCTCATGGATAGAAGGCAAGAAGGGGACCTAATTTCAAACAACATATAAAGTGGGTAACAGATATAAGGAGGACAATTGACTTGGAGAGCTGGAACTGCCAAAGAAAAAAGACAGAAAAATTTACTAAGTCACAGGGTCTGAAAGAAAACTTTTGGAAAATGGAAAATAGATGGCATCTGACTCCTGCTAAAATCTATAATACCAACGCAAACAAATGCAAACAAACTTGTTTGGTTCCATGTGTGGTGGAAGTGCCAAAAAATTAGGACATTTTAGAAAAAAGTACATGACCTAATAGAAGAAATCTTACAAATCAGATTTGAGATGACACTGAAAATGTATTTATTGAACATGACGAATAAATTACACTCAACAAATGAAAGGAAATACTGGAAGATACTTCTGTACATGACAACTGCAGCAAGCCTACTTTTAGCCAAGAAATGGAAAAATGAGGAAATACCAATGGTGGATGAATGGTTGATAAAACTAACAAAAATGAAGGACATGGATAAATCAACAGCCTTATTGAACCAAAAAGATATAGAGAGAGTTAATAATGAATGGTCACTAATAGATGAGCATGTAAACATGAAATGGTGTTAAAATAGCAAATCAGATGTATAATAAATGTAATCAAGATAATTAATTATCTTGCAAGTAACATAAGCAAGATTATTTGTTTTTACATTATAAACAAGAAAGACAATTGTTCAAAATTATGAGAAAGATTGTAAATAAGAGTACTAATAAACCAGTATTTAGTATTAACGAACTTACAGAAGGTTAATTATGAAGACTAATTTAAGAATACATCATAGAAATAATTCAATATTTAAAATTTTATGGAAATGTAATTTGATATTTTATTATAAATAAAATTATTAATAAAAAAATCACACTGGGATTGTAGCACTGCCAGGAATTGGATTATCTCTGCTCCTCATTGGTCCAGCTTAGGCCCTTAGCACAGCCTTGGCATAGCTTCTGGCTGCTTTGGGGTGTGCGTCATGTAAACACCATGCCCTCAAAGTGGCTGGAAGCCACTTTATTTGGTCTATGTATTTCAGGCCATAGTTAACAATTAAAAAGAAGGCTAGGAATGGAAAGGGCAACATGAAAGAGCTAGAAAAGATCATAAAGAGCAAAGACACACAACTAAGTACTAAAGTTTGAATCATCCAAACCATTGTATTCCCATTCACCATGTATGGATGTGAGAGCTGGACAGTAAAGGAGACAGATCAGAGGCAAATCAATGCATTTGAAATGTGGTGCTGGAGAAGAGTATTGAGGGGACTGTGACAGCCAAAAAGACAAACAAATGGGTCCTTGAGCAGATAAAGCCAAAATTTCCTTGGAACCCAAGATGATTGAATCAAGGCAGTTATACTTTGGCCACAACAGGAGAACACATGACTCATTAGAAAAGACAATGATGCTAGGAAAGGTAGAAGGTAGCAGGAAGAGAGGAAGACCAGATGCCAGATAGATAGACACAGTCAGAGATGTCATGGACATGGATTTGCAGAAACTAAGAAAAGTAAAGGAGGATATGGGGTACTGGAGATGTCTCATCCACAGGAACGCCATGTGTCAGGGCTGACTCAAGGGCAGTTAACAAACAACAACTTGCTTCCTCTGCTCATAGATTTATTTTGACTTCCCTTTGTATGCTTGAATAGAGCTATGTGAGCAAACTTTATATTTAAAACAAAGGTAGGTAGCACAACTATTGAGCTCAGAGTTGCAAAATTAATATTCTCAAAGGGACTATCCTATTTTTTGAATACGAGCCATCAATTGACATCTTTAGACAGCTTTAAAAAGGCTGTCAAGATGGATCTCTTCCAGCAGGCCTTTCTAGGATAGAAAAATTCTGGCCTTGGGAAACCCCCTCCTTTGAAGGCCTCCAGTTCCCCCTTGAATTGCTGCTGGAGTCTCTAATTGCTGTTAAGACATTGCTGCTGTATTTTAATTGTTGTAATTTTAAATGTGTTGTTTTAATATGTAATTGATTTAATGGCTTTTTAAGGGGGGAGTATATTGTTTCTTGTATTATTTTTAATGTTGTTAACCACCCTGATTGGATTACCAAAGGGTGGTATATAAATTATTATTATTATTATTATTATTATTATTATTATTATTATTATTATTATTAAAAATATGGCAGATGTTGAAGGTAGCTTGCAAAAAGGCCATCCCATGATCTATGCATCTAAACCAGGGGTAGGCAACCTTTCCCCTTTAAGGGCCGAGGGACTTCAGCTCCCAGAATCCCAGGAGCTATTGGCCAACATGGGACTGTTGGCCAACATGGCTGAGGCTTCTGGGAGCTGAAGTCCCTCGGCCCTTAAAGGGGAAAGGTTGCCTACCCTGATCTAAACCTTTGCTGAATTAAGTCCCTGTGAGAGGATTACCACGTCCTCAAATTTGCATATGTAAGAGGAAAAAAGTTAATGAACATTATGACTGTAACTATAATCTATTTTATCCTCCTCTTATGAGTTTTTCAGATCACAGTTTTCCCCTTACAAGCAGCCTACCAATTATGCAGTTAAAGAAATCAAATTGCAGGCTTGTGGAGCATCAATATTTTCAAGATTTAAAATAAAAATTTTTTGAAACAAAACTAAAACCAAAACACATATTGGGATGTTTATTTGCTGGGGACATGTATCTGAAATTGATGTTCCTCTCCCTTCTTCCCCTACTATCCTTCTGTCATTAATCACAATGATTCATTGTACTTGTAGTATGAAAATAAAATGTATTATTTCATCAGAATTTTCTTTCCAACCCTACACATACTTCCAACCCTACACATAGTTTGCAAGCTGTGATATTAATTAAGCAGAGAGATAGTGGTGTTCATAGGTAATAGAAGCTACTCTTGTCTAATATGGTAAGAACTACACTTTAATGACTTTCCAAAATGTTGAAAATGTTTGATTTGTCTACAAGTTTTAATAGGCAAAATAAAAGGCTGTGTGTTGTGAGGTTTTGTGCACTTCCATGCATTTTGTAAAGTGAAAGCTAGTCTGCATTCTCTGAAATGTTTGTCTTTTGTTTTTCTTTGATGAGATTTTACTAGACTTTTCATGGAAGCAGAATAAGTAAAGCAATACAACAACAAACAAAAAGGAAGGGCCTAAATTTTAATAAAAGGTTACAGAATGATCTTTGCTTTCTACATCTGAGTGCAGGGTTTGCCATGTTTTCAACTTTCAGAGTTTCAAGGCTTCCTGCCAATGTTTCTGGAACTGATAGTGCTGGAGGCAAAAATATGAATATTTTCTCTGCTTTTCCATCTTTTAAGTTGTAAAATTCACACAATCCTAAAGTAGAAATTCTGTGATTTGAATTATCAAGACAAATAAATCCTTCCAAAAGTACTTTATTTGTGTATTTTTCTTATACCTTTCCTCTTTTTTTGTTAAACAAACAATTAAAGTCAACACGGTGATGGAAATCCAAAATAGTTGCCTAAGATGGGTTGTGCACCCAGTGTGTGTGTGTGCACATGCACTTTGAGAAAGACAAATGGATATTGCCTTGCATCCAAACTCTAGAAAAAAGGAGGGAAAACATTAAATTAATAAATTAATACATAGTCATAATTCAGTGCTTCAATTCAGACCCAGTTTTGCTGATTTTGATTTGTCTCCAGTTTGGGTCAGATTAATTTAGACTTGAACTGTCCCATTTCAGATTTATTTTTGAATCAGAGCTCGAGAATCTGAATCTTTGTGTCTCCCTCTGACTTACATTAGGAATCCCATGTTTTAGATGCTAATGGAATGATAGTTTAATGGACAATGAAAAGACAACCAGTGTGGTACAGTAATTAGTGTATTAGAGGTGGACTTGGGAGATTCAGGTTCAAGTACACTGAGCCAAGAAACACCAGGAGTGACACTGCACCAGACATTCTCTCTTTCTGTCATTATATCTCACAGTATCCAGTTGTGCTCTCTCACACTGATCTTCTTCACACAATTCTTATAAAAGTAAAGTTAAAAGGAGAAAAGTGATACACATTTGCACTGAGCTCATTTAGGAAAAGTCATTTATAAATGAAACTATATATCACTAAATAATTGCAAAACTTTCCAATCTGATATTATAGAATTATAGACTTGGAAGAAACAATGAGGGCCATCTAATCCAACCTTCCGCCAATCAGGAATTCATAGCTAAATCACTCCAAGGGCATGGCCATCCAAACTTTGTTTAAAAACTTCAAATAAGAAAGAGTCTGACTGAAAAGCTCTTTCCACCAGGATTTTCCCTAATATTTAGGCAGGATGTCTTTTCTTCTAATGTGAATCTATTGGTTTGTGTCCTGGGCTGCATCCACACTGCAGAAATAATCCAGTCTGAAACAACTTTAACCGCCATGGCTCAATACCATGGAATTCTGGGAATTGTAGTTTGTTGAGGCACCAGAACCCTCTGACAAAGAAGGCTTAAGGTTTCACAAAACTATAATTCCCAGAATGCCATAACATTGAGCCATGGCAGTTAAAGTGGCATAAAACTGAATTATTTCTGCAGTGTGGACAGACCCCTAGTCTCCGAAGCAATGGGAAACAAGCTTGCTCCATCTTCTACATGACATCTTTTAGATATTTAATGATGGTTATAATATCACCACTCAGTCTTTTCTTCCCCAAGATAAACATACCCAGCTTTCTTAACCATCCTGCACAGGGCTTGGTTTCTATAATACTGACCATCTTGTATAATCATCCTGTATTTGATTTCCTGTAAGGAATATATTTTTTTTTATTGACAGTTGCAAACAAAGAATATATTTGATTATCTGTTGGAAGTGGCTTTGATGTATCACTCATTATTCTACTTGGACATATAAATAATTGAAGAAGCAAGTACACTTCAAAATGCCTGCAAAAATATAGCATTCTTTACAGTTGGGAGTTCAAAGTGCAGAATACTCTGTTACATTGGAATGTAGCCCAGTGCACTGTAGAAAACTCTTGATACATTTAATTTCTAAGGGAATGCATTAATGATTGCTTCCATTCAGCAGCAACAACAACAATACTACTAAAGAGATTATATTAGTGCAGGTGGTAATTTCAGTCAGACAACCAGGTTCTGAAATAGCACAGCTCAGGCAATTCAGACTGGACTGACCTATCCTACACTGGGGATAATGCATTAGATTTAACATCATCTAATTCTCCAAATGGGAAAAATTACAATGAAATACTGTATATACATGACTATAAGTCGACCCCATGTATAAGTCAAGGCAAGTTTTGGGTCCAAAATTGTGGTTTTGATATCACCTGTGGATAAGTTGAAGGTAACGTTTCAGGGCATATAACAAAGGATCTCAAGGATGAAGTCAAAGAAAACAATGCCAAAGAACTTACAAAATTCCAGCAAGCATAACTGTTTGTGCTCACCAAAAGGCTGGATGGATGAGAGAGTAGAGGGGCTGATTATATTCTTGCCTTTCACCAAGGGACCATTCCTATTTTAAAATAAGAGTTTAAAAAATAGTACAGTACTTACATTGACCTGTGAATAAGCTGACTCAGGTTTTTTGGGATCAATTTTTGACTTAAATTTCTAGAGTATATACAGTAATCATTGGTAATTCTAACTTTACTTCTATTATTGCAGTACAAATGGGGATGCTTTAATCAGGGATGATTTTTAATATAATATTTGTGTTGTTAAAGAGAGGTGTAAAAGGCTCAAAGTGAACACACCAAGGAACAACCTAGCAGATCTGACTGATGTAAGAAAGGCCATCACAATTTATGTGTATGACATATGAAACTGAAATCTGTCCTCAAACCTATCTGGCTATCCAGCAGAAGTCTACTGATCTACTTGTTTTTGATGGCTACTATTGGCTTGGATCCTGTTGGTACACTACACCAGGACATACAATGTCTGCATGCATTGTGGCAACAGGAAGAAAAAAAGGATGCTAGGTCACAACAGTTCTGCAGGAAGGATGGAGAAATAATTGCTCTAAGCTGGCAGATTGTATCTGCCTTTCCTAACCACTGCTGGGTGACTGTAAAAAGTGCAACTGCTAGCATAGTGTACCAGCAGGAGTCTTGTCTAAATGTGTAAAACCAAGAGGACTGTGAAACACATGGAAGACTCTAGTCCATGATGTTAGTCAGTGTGTAGTTGTTGAGTCACAAATGATCAGACCTGATTTTAGAAGGGTCAGAAAAAGGACAACAGGATGAAAACCTTAGATTAAACTCAGATTAACATTTGCAGCTAATGTTAATGGTGAATGAGAAACCTGTCCCAAGAGAAGCAGAAAGGAAGTAACTCAAATCAATGCTTCTTAAGCTTTTCATGTCACAGATGAGCAGGGCTTTTTTGACTTCCTCAATATGCCAAGATACTGGTACTATATTTGTGCCCATTGGCTACAACTCTTTCTTTCTTTCTTTCTTTCTTTCTTTCTTTCTTTCTTTCTTTCTTGGAAACTCACTACAGACTGGTAGCCACTGGTTTACAGGCTAGCACAAGTCCATGGATTTACACTTTAGGTAGCGCTGTCTTAGGCAGCAAGGAAGCAACACATTTCACATTTCAGGAATCATACCAATTTATGGTCATGTCCTCCAACACTGACAGAGAAAGGGAGAGCCTATGATGGGGAAATATTTCTAAGAGTAGTAGAGAAATAATTGAAACAAATGTTTGGGAAAGGCTTGATGGTTTGTTAACTTTACAAAAGATGAAGAAATACAAAAAGAATGACCAATACAAAACAATGAAAATTACATAAAAGGCAAGCCATGAGTCACTGAAAAAGAGAAAAGCAAGAGTGCATGCCCATACAATACAAGTCATTCAGTAATACATTTGTATTATTTATAAGAAGAGTGAAAAATGTATGGCCTTTCAGGGGTTGTTGAACCACAACTCCCAACAGCCTTAGATAACTGAGCGAACGGTAAAGCAGTTCCACAACATCTGGAGGCCACATGATTCCTCCCCTCAGTGCAAAAGTGATAAGGAATGGAAGTATGTTGATTTATCCATTCCTACCTGTAAGCTTGATGCTTCCTTTTAGGAGAGGTTAGCAAAATCAGAACATCACAAGCTTTAATATAAAATACTAAATATTACAATGAATTTGTTGTATCTAGATTGGTCAAGTGAACAGGACTTCATGGACAGGTGATCTCTGTTCTTTGGATTTATTGAAGAGTACTCTTAAATTACAAATTCAGTGAACCATAACTTAGTGAACTATGGGGCGGAACAGATGGGCAGGAAGGAGCGGCTAGAATTTGCTCTGAGCCCAATAATCCCAGGGCTCTGGTGAATACATGTGGTCACCTCCTCCCATGGCTTCAAATAGGAGTGGAAAAAATCCACTCCTTTTGAGGAAGTTTTGGGCCACCTTAGGCAGCCCCAGTGCACCACTGGGGAGGATTCTAGGTGTTCCAGGGGTATGCATTGTGTAAATGACATGCCACTGGAGTGGTCGCAAGCCACTCCCATCTGCCCATCTTTTCAGGCCTATGTTGTACTGTAAGTTGTTTGTACTGTAAGTTGTATCATGAGTAGAATCACACAATCATAAACTGAAAGGAACATCAAAGATAATCTAGTTCACTCTGCTGTCAGTGCAAAGAACTCTTAGTATGACATCCCTGGTAGGTGTTTGCAAGGGACTAATGAAGGAGAAATGTAATTAAGATATAGTGATAACTGAGATCTAGTCACATGGACACTGTTCACATTACTACAGTCATCCATCCATTATTTAATAGTTTACAAAAATATCAGCACAGCCACTGAATTTTCTAGATATCTCTACTACTGCCGAAACAAAGGAACTACCCTTGATATATAGAAGCACTTTACATTACACAATTATAGAATTATGATTCCACTATAACTGCTATGGAAACCTAGAGTTTATTGTTTGGTGAGGCACTAGAGCTAATGCTGAGAATTCTAAGTGGAATTCCCTAAACTGCAAATTCCAGGATTCTATAGGCTGTTGCTAAGGCAGTTAAAATGGAATCATAATGCTTTAACTATGTAGTGTGAAAGAGGGTCTCCAAAGGATGGTTCAAATATAAAGTTCTTATTTAATATTTAAATATTTATTTAAAATGAGTATTTATACTCATTTCATATTTAAAAGAATGTGTTGGGCAACTTTTGGGAGACCTGGATTTTGTTTAATTTGTATTGTCAGTTGCCTAACTATATATGCAGGCTCACAATAGATGGAAAATTACCAAAGGAAGATAAAATGGAATAAAAGTACATCATTATACAAATAAGCATTCTTCCTGTGTGTCTGGAGATTGTAAGAACAGACACCATGTGGTCCTAGAAAATGAAATTTGCCTATTTGCTTCAATTTCTAGCTACATGGGGAAAAAAGTGAGCAGATGAATTGGCAATTGCTGCCTTGAAAAGATTTTGAAGTATAAAACTATTTCCTAGGTACAAAATTAAATTAAATTAATCTAACCTACATGTTGTTGAGCTGTAATCAATCTACAGCCAATCCAAAAGAGGATGCAGAATAAATTACTTTCAGACTCTGCTTACACAGGAGATTATCACTGAAAACAGTGGTGAGATTAAATTGACAAATGCTACTGTTATTATGAATGATGGAAAGAATTTCATGTGATTGCTAGATGAAACAACAGAGCCAGGATTATTATAGCAATTACCTGGGAAACAGAAAAGCATACTATAATCATGCCTGTATTCTCCAAAGTCTGAAGGATTTCTTGGGTGGGGTGGGGTGGGAGATAAACATCACATCACTTTAGAATTTTTAATTGACTGATTTGGTGTTTTGAACATTTTATTATAATAAATAATCAGTACCTTGTTCTTCAGTACCATGTCTTGTGGATAATATATGCTTTTGAGGGGCATAATTGCTGCCACAGACAACCATAATGCTGAAGTCACTAATCCCATACTCTTCAACATTTCACAGATGAAAATTGGGAGATGTGGCCAAACAACATAAGAGTGTAGTCCAGTTGGCAATAGTTATCAGCTAGGAAAAGCAGACCTCCTGGAGAAGGACAACATTCTGCCCCCTCCTCTCAGTTCCTCAGTGCTAAATTCATTAAGTTCATTGAGAACTTAGTTTGCAGCAAATGAAGTAAGGTGAGAGAGGAGGACACAGAAACTGAGACATCTCGAAAGCAACTGAAAAAGTGGGATGACAGAGGATTTGTTGGAACTGTCCCTGCCAAATCATGACAGTTGGAGCATATGTGATTCTGGATTTCTAGTGGAAATTCATAAGTCTTCAGAAAGCCGTTGTGGTAGGCCCATTGTGGTCTGCAGAGTGATCATGGTTTGATGCTGAGGCCCACAAGAGCAAAAGAAGATGGCACATGATGACACAGGTAGCTGTAGTTTAGTGGAGGGTAATCTGTGGCTCTCCAGATTATATTGGATTCTAGCTTCTATCATTTCTGATTATTGTCCATCCTGCCTGAAGAATGATGGGAATATACTGTATATACTCATGTATAAGTCTAGAAATTGAGCTTAAAAACTTGAACCAAAAAACCCAAGTTGACTTATCCATGGGTCAATGCAAGTACTGTACTTTAAATCATTATATATATTTAAAGCATTATATATATATCCATCCATTCTCTGGTGAAAGGCAAGAGTTTAATCTGCCCTGGAAGCACTGATCCCCTTCTACTCTCTCATCCATCCAAACTTATGAGGGCAAATAGTTATGTCTGCTGGAATTTTGTAAGTTCTTTGGCATTGTTTTCCTTTGCTTCACCCTTTACATCCTTCATTAAATGCCCCTAAGTTTTACCTTTGACTTATCCACAGGTCATATCAAAATCCATAATTTTGGCCCCCAAACCTGCCCTCGATGTATATATGAGGTCGACTTATAGTTGCGTATATACGATATTAACTACTTATATTCTACTTTCCAGGCAAAGCCTTGCTGAAATATATATATATATATATATATATATATATATATATATAGGCCAAGTTCTTGTTACCACAGACATAGTTATGAATGCATAACTATATATAATCTTCTGAGTTAACTCCTCAAATGTACCTTAACAGATAGCAGTTGCACCAAGTGATGTAGGCTTTCTGTTGATGATCATGACTGCAACATGACAATTCCAGCCTCCTGCCAATAAGCTGAGATGCAACAAGGAATTGTGAAAATGGTCTAGCTTCTGATTGTTGCACCACAGCTCACTAATAAACAAGAGGAATGATCATAGAATAATCTTTACCCAGAAAAGAACATAGTCTATAGTGTGTACATGTGTACATATTCACTATACAATTTACTGGTGGAAAAGCACTGACTGAAACACCCAAATAGGCATTCCATTGTGGGTATCAAATATGCTGAAACATCAGAAGTGAGCCTCTAGAGACCTTTAGTTTCTCTTGATCATGCATTTAAGATACTTTTAGAAAACATGTCTCCTTATGTTCTTGGCAGATTTCAACATCAGAGGGTGAGACTGCACTTTGAAAGGGTTTAAATAATGTTGTGAAGAAATATGGCTAGATCAGTAGGCAAGTTATATGGGCACCTTTGGGGACTGTAAATTTCAGTGCCAATACAGATAGAGAGATCACTTAAAAGCTTTTAAAAATTGCACTCTATGTATCTGTGTCAGCTCATGGGGAATAACATTTACTTGCATCTCCTATCTCTTTTCAGAGTCATATTTTATCTACCTGAAAGAAGTGGTAATCGATTGACTCTTGCAGAACCATTCTCCATGAAGAGCTGTCCTGCAGCATTTCAATAGTATAAAAGTTTATCAACAAATATAAAAGAACACAAATTTTGAGTATATGATGAAGTGATATACACACTTTCTATCATGCTGCAAAATGTAATTGACAAGCTGATTGAGTCTAACCATATGACATGTGGTCTTTCTCTCTTTCTACTGCCTTCTACCTTTCCTAGCATCATTGTCTTTTCCAATGATTAATGCCTTCTCATGATGTGATCAAAGTATGACAGCTTCAGTTTAGTCATCTGGGCTTCCTGTGAGAGTTCAAGGTTGATCTGTTCTAGAATTCATTTGTTTGTCTTCTTGGTCATCCATGGTGTCTTCAGCATTTTTTTCTAGCACCACATCTCAAATGAGTTATTTTCTTTCTATCAGCTTTCTTTGCTGGCCATCTCTCTCATCTGTACATGGTGATGGGGAATACAATGGTTTGGATGGTCCTTTTAGCATTCAGATTTATATTTTTACACTTTCCAATCTTGTCCAGTTCTTTGATTGCTGTCCTTCCCAATACTAGTTAGCTCTAATTTCTTGACTATAATCACCATTTCAATAAATATTTGATGAAAGTTATGGGAACTCATTGCCTAGTTCAGTTTTGTCATAATCTAGGATGGATTATTGTAGCTCTTCTATGATCATTATTTTTGTTTTCTTGATGTTCTACATGAAGGTTACCTTGGCATTTTCTTCCTTGACCTTCTTTAGTAATTGCTCCAGGTCTTCATTGGCTTCTGCTAGTACTATTGTGCCATCTGCATATCTAAGGCTGTTAATGTTCCTTCCTCCAGTCTTTACTCCTCCTGCCCCTGAGTCTAAGCCTGCTCTGTGTATGATATTCTTTACCTGTAGGTTAAATAAATAGTGTGATAGAATGCAGCCTTGCCTGATCCCTTTGCTGATTGGGAACCATTCTGTTTCTCCACATTTAATTCTGACAAGCCTCTTGTCTTGAGTAAAGATTATACATCAGGACAATCAAATGTTGTGACACTACTATTTCTTTGTGAGCATCTCATAGTTTTTCATAATCTATGCAATTAATTCTTCCTTGTGACAGATAGATAAGGAGAGTCACTAGGGAAACAGCTTCAGGAGGAGGAGGAGGAGGAGGAAAATAAAATTCTGCTATACAGAACAAAGTGTGCTCACACAATACTGGATTTTATCTTCATTTCTGAAACCCTAGTGGACAATAGACCAATAGTGTACAGCATACTGAGCTAGAATGCTCTGACATCAGCCTTGATGTATAGCAGCTTCCTGTGTTTTCTTCTACACTGGGGAAATGTATCTCACCCTGATATATTGTCTCACACCATTCTGGAACTCTCTGTGTGCTTGGCTTCCTCTTCTGAATGGCAGGAGAGATGTCAATTATCAGACATGTAGGAAGGCAATAAACTTTGTTGAGGAAAATAAATCATTTATCTGGATAATGATCTCCAAATTCCATCTCATAAAACTGGAGGGGGGATAGGGATAACAAAGCTGTCCATTGATGCCAACACTGATGCTAACCTACTGGTTATGTCTGAATAATGGATAGTACAATCAAGTCACCAGTAGGAATTTCCATATCCATACTCTGCTCACTGTGAGGTGATAGATAACTTCTGGGGCATAGCAGAAATAGTATTTCCAAAAATCAGAAATATTCTGGCTTCTATGTCAACAGGACATGAATTTCCTTTGAGTTTTAACATAAACTTTAAAAGGGTTATGCAAGGTGCTGAACCTACTGTGAGGACAGGGATCAACACCTTGGAAAGATATTTTAAAATTAAACTACAATCTAGAATGAACCCACCATCCAAATGACATAGAAGCCATGAACTGCATCTGGTTTTATGTTATCTAGGAAGTGAGTGAGAACTTCTTCCTTGAAAGGGCAACCAGGAAGTTAAGGAACTCTTGTCTTCTAAACGGGGTTGGCTTGAAAGAATGATAAAATGGAGGAAAGCAGAGAGATAATCTAATGTATGAGTTTTGATCCTCACTTTGCAGCTTTCATCAAACTTTCTTTTGCACATGTGTAGTTTACACCCAAAAATCCAATAACTGTAATTTCTGACTTTGAGCTGAACCCAGCGTTGATTGTATGTAATGAAGACTCATTTAAATCAAAGAGATATTGACCAACCAAACCTGTTCATTTTAATAAGTTCTTACCTTTTTGTCATTTTACCCTGATTTTTGAACCAGCATAATTTCATGTATTTTTCCCTAGGTACTCAAATGTATAATAATGAAGCCTGTTTAATCTTCTGAAGAAAGTTAGATAACTAGTACTTAAAATTTCACATAAATCAACAGGTTTAAAACATCCAGTTAAAAGTACTAAAACATAGATGCTGTGAATGCCAATATTCATCTCAAAAACTTGACACAGCTAAACAAATGTTCAGGCAAAAGTAAGCAGAGACCGCTTTCTGCCCCAGCTCAGTGCCAGGGAATCCTGAGAATTATAGTTTATTGTGACACCAGAGTTCCCTGACAGAGAAAGCTAAATATCTCATATAACTACGGTTCCCAGAATCCCTTCCATTGAACCAGGGCAGTTAAAGTGGTCTCAAACTGGGTTATTTCTGCAGTGTGTTTGAGACCTAAGTCTCAGAGTGCTACAAGATCTCTTTACATACTTTAGTTGCCTTATTCCCCACAGCAAGCCACCTGGATATGCACTTGAATTGCTCTGGTGATTGTGCATTTGATAAACTTTTATTGATTGATTATAAAGTCACCCTCAAGGGTGTAGCCTGCGGCAACATGAGAGTATTTCCTCCTTCAAATAAAGATTCTAGACCCTGAAATGATTTTTTTTTCATATTCTCTTGATCACTATGTAGATTTTCAATCAAAGCTAAAAATTCTGGTCTCTCAGAGTCTTCTTGTCTCAGTGTGCGTTTATGTGCCTTCAAGTTGCCTATTAACTTAGGGCGACCCCAGGAGTGTTACAGGGTATTTTCTTAGGCAAAGAATATTGTGAAGGTTGGGGTTTTTGTTGTTGTTGTTGTTGTTTTTGCCAGTTCCTCCCTCTAAAACTGAGCAGCTTTTGGGGCAAAACCCAGCTACATCTCAAATAAAAGCCCGAGTCATCTGGTGGTGGTAATGGTGGTTGTTACCCCCCTCCCCAGTGATTGTGCATTTGATAAACTTTTATTGATTGATTATAAAGTCACCCTCAAGGGTGTAGCCTGTGGCAACATGAGAGTATTTCCTCCTTCAAATAAAGATTCTAGTCCCTGAAATGATTTTTTTCCTTCAGTTCCCAAATTTCTAGCATTGCAGAGAATGACACCTTGAATAATTGTTTGCACTTACATCTCTTCTGTTTTCTGTATTCACATTCTCTTGATCACTGTGGCCCTTTGCAGACTGCCAGAAATAGTGCAAATTGAGTCCACTTTAACTGCTCTGACTAGGGAATCATAGGAACTGTAGTTTATTGTGGCATCAGAGCTCTCTGACAGAGAAGACTCAATGTCTCAGGGAAAAAAAATACAATTCCCATGATTCCCTAGCACTGAGCCAGGACAGTTAAAGTGGACTCAATTTGCACTATTTCTTGCAGTCTGCAAAAGCCCTCTGTCTGCCCTATTTCTTTGAATGCCTAAATTGTGTCTCTAAATTCTCATCAGAAGTTTTAAGTTACATCAATGCTAGGACTTTGGGGACTGGAGGAAATTTTCATGAGGCAGTTGAATTCATATTGGGAGGAGAGTTAATGCCATTACCAACCCACCCACTTGCCCATCCAGATACATCTCTGGCCACTGTCATCATTTCTGTTGAATGTTTCCCTAGATTGTGTTCATATCTAAGATATTATCATATCAGATGAAGTAGTTGCTTCTCTCAACAAAATGGTATGGCTCACTGGAGATAGTTGGATGAGATGGCAGTGTTGGATGAATGAGTTGAATGTCAGTGAGGGCAAAGCAGAAGGGAGAAAACAGTACTGAAAAGAAGCCCATAACAGCACAAATGTGTTGACACCACAAAAATTCAAAATTCAAAAATTTGAGCAATAGCATCTTGTAAAGAAACATCTCCTTTATCTTGTAAAGCATTAATTATTGGAGAGCAATATTTTGGAAGACTTGCCAAAAATCTTTTACATGTTCTGGAAAAGATTGTCCAGCTGACGTAATTCCAGACATGTATTAAATCCATTAATATGCTGATTTAAATATTGAGTATGATACAACTTGGTGTTAACAAGTTTAATAATGAGAGATGTTTGATTAGAAGTATTTGGTGAATTAAATACTTTCTGTAGTCTGTTCCATATTTCCTTTTCATCAGTTAAACCTTGACTATGGTAAGCAATGCTGGGATCTACAGACAAGCATGTATATGCTGCTTCTTTCTCTGCATCTTCATCAAATTGTTGTTGATGTATTCCTGCTTCTGTGAGTTTCTGCCCATTTATTGTTTTAAATAGTCGCCTTGTAGTCAGGTACATTTGCATTTTCCATGACCACATTTTATAATTTGTTCCATTTAAGATTTCAGTAATCATTGTAGAATTAAGATTAGTAGAAGACATTATTGTTTGAGTAGAATTTTTTTTCCTTAAAGTCAATATCTTCAGGAGAAGCAGACTAAAAATAATATGGAACCTCTTCTGAGACCTCACTGAGTCTAAACTGGGACCCCTTCTGGCAGCTCACTGAGTCTCCTCTGGGCCCATAACCCTAAAATGTGGGTTGTTAACCCTTTTAAAGGTAAACTAAAATATGCAGGTATGAAAGTTAAACTTGTTAGAGTTCACTTTCATCAGCAGAGCAACAAAAAACGTGGGTCAGACTATTACTTTAAATCTGTCTTCCTAATGAATAAAGACTAATTCAAAAAGACAAACATGTAGTTTGTGATTCAAAAACAAACAATAATGGCTTTAATAGATTAGGTTTTAGTTCTTTTGTGCAAATATTTAACTGGAAATATTTTGTGTAAATATTTAAATGAAAAGAAGAGCGATGTTAACCTCCTTCAAACTACGAACCTGAGTTTTCAGGGGGAGTATTACCCCATCTAACACAAGCTGATTCCCTATTCCAAAATCTGTCTTTGGACTGACCAGGAGCACCTCTGTCTTGTGTGGATTAAGCTTCAATTTGTTTGCCCTCATCTGGTCCATTACAGCAACCAGACACTGGTTTAGGACAAAAACAGCTTCCTTGGAATTAGGTGGAAAGGTGTATCATCAGCATACAGAGCTGGGTATAATCAGAGCTGGGTATCATCAGCATACAGGTGACATCCTACTCCAAAACTCCAGATGACCTCTCCCAGTGGTTTCATGTAGATGTTAAAAAGCATAGGAGAAAGGACTGAGCCCTGTGGGACCCCACAGGCCAATGGCCAAAGAGTTGAATAGGTATCCCCTAGCACCAACTTCTGAGAATGCCCCTTCAAGAAAGAAGAGAGCCACTGTAGAACAGTACCTCCAAGCCCCATCCCAGAGAGATGACTCAGAAGGATGCCATGGTTGATGGTATCAAAAACCACTGAGAGGTCCAGCAAAACTAACAGGGACACACTCCCTCTGTCCAGTTCTCTATGTAGGTCATCTTCCAACTCCTTTATGACTCCTTTTGGTAGGTTTCATTCACCTGGCATAGTATAGCTGGTGTCATCTGATGAATTCATTCATATCTAGGGAATAGGATAAAGACAGGGAAATATCTGTATTGTGGTATGAGATGTCTCTGGTGGTTGGGTGGCCAATATATTTCTCTGTGATGACTCAAAAACTATAAGAAACTCTTATACGTGTCTTTTCCAATCAAACACACCCAGCAAAAATGGAATTTGTGTAACCTTTTCCAGTTTGTTTTTCTTTTCATGCCAGAAAGGAATACAAATTGATTATTCTCCAGTTTCTATTTTTAAAAGTATAAAATGGCTCAAACATTCATCTTACACAGACTGCTGGAGAGCCTAGGCCACAGATACATATTCTAATTGTCCTGATTGCACAACTGCCTTATTTTCAGTTGCACATACTAGTCAGCTTGTTGCACCTTGTTTGCATTCTACAAACTGGATCATGTGCTCAGGTGTTCCAGAGTGATTATAATAACATTGTTGTAACATAGGACATATGCATTAACATCAGTATGAGTTAGACTGGATTTTAATTTTTTTTTTAAAAAATGCATATTTTCAACTAAGCATGTCAGTACACATCAGTATTCCAGAGCTGTATTCCATGTCAGTACACATCAGTATTCCAATCAGTATTCCAGAGCTGGGGCACTTGTGCCATCCAGGTGTTGTCAAACTCTAGCTCTCATTATCCCCAGACAACATGACCAATGGTCAGGGATGATGGTAGTTGTCTTCCACAGAAAACCTACTTCTACTGTTAATCAGAAATACACGACTTCCACATTTTATGCTGGCCCACGAATGTAAGAAAGGTTTTTCCTAGAAATCCATAAATCTGTATTTTAGATTCTTATAGTTTTTCTATTGCACTTTACTATACTGAATAAAAATGTTAGATGGTTATATGTGAGTTTCATTATCAGCAAAAATGCCAAAGCACAACTGAATAGCAAGCTATTTTTACACAGCTTCATGAAATATTAAATTCTTAGAAAAATTGGGATAATTTCTTGGAATCTGGATTTGTTTTAGAAACTTGCTAATGGAACACAAGACTGGTGATGGGAGACCTTTCTTATTCCATCCTAGTCCTAACCCCCATGTCAGATTGGCTCAGAAATGAGACAAATTATTTTCCCCTTCCTCAATCAGAAATGAGATGACTTACTGTCCTAGCCCATCTGACATTCACAAGTCAGTTTAAAACTAAGTAAAAGAAGAATCTAGGGACCCATAAATACCACTTCTTCCCTGAGTCCCTGAAGTTTGTATCTAAACCCACATATGGTAAATTTCAGTGACATCTGTAATCTGAATACTATTCCCATAACTCAGGCCTTTATTCAAGGTGACATAGGATGTTCTATCATTGAACCTTCATATTCTTCTGGAGGTTTAGGAAGGAGCAGGAATGGATGTCCCCATTCCGAACCTACTCATTACGAGGATCATTAAAGTGATATATATCACCACACCAACATGATTTGCATTTCTATTACACTTCCTACTCCCCCCCCCCCCCCCCCCACTGGTATACATGTCTGTTCACAAAAGCTCTGCTCCATGCATCTGCCATTCATGAAAGCTCTGTGCTAGAAATTTATTTTTCCCAATTTGTCTCAAAGGTGCTACTGGATTCCTTTATGTCTTTTAATGCTAAAATACACTTAGCCATCTACTTGAATACTTATCATTCTGAACATAGCAGGACAATCTGTTTATCATTTAAGGTCATCTACTGACTCCTCTCTGATGAGGGAGTTGCTCAGTTAATTCTTCTTATTGGAGATGCTAGGGATCAAACAGACTTTCTACATTAAAACCAAGTACATTCCAAGTAAACTATATGCAGGGAGTGGAGTCCAGCAGTGCTAGATGAAGGACTATGTGTATACAGAAGACAATGGTGTCCGAGATAGGTAGCTAGTGTCACCAGGCGGTTCACTTCTTTGTCTAGTCTGATCTGTCTCTCTTTATGTAAACTCTATTCTCAGGGTAATTTCATTTCATTCCACCCTCACTTCTATCTTCCCTTCCCCCCCCCCCAGGCATGTTAACTGGTAACATTCAGCACTTATCTCCTTGGCCCTAGATGTTAAAATAAATCTTCCTTTTCCTTTTCATTCTGAATGATGTTCTGCCTATGCCAAGTGTCAACCTCTCACATGTTTCCAACATTATGGTCTCTTCCCTGTATTTTGAAATCTGAAAGATTCTCATGTGTAGTCCAAATAAAAAAGGAAAAAGAATTTTACTCAGCTCTAAAAATAGTTCACTGTAGGTTAAAAGAAGAGAGTGCAACATAATACATTCAATCTAGTTTCAATTTCCCCTCCAGTTTTTTATTTCACTTTTCCCCATGTTGTTATATTGAGACATTTGGTAGTTTGTAAAAAAAGTATCTCTATAGCACCTCTAATGCAAAGGGCCAAAATAGTATATTGGTGCTGGTACTATGTAATGTCAGCAGAAGTACAAATCAGGAACACTGATAAAGATTGCTTTACCATTACCATTCCTGTCCTTTGTGTGGCAGTGGTGTGTTGCACAAAGGTCTGGTTTCACAAAGAACTAGAGATTATTCCAATTCAAAGAGCTATTTGCAATTCCCTGGCAGTAAGATTTAAATGCAAGTGGAACAGAGCACAGAGATTCTGCCCTAGTTTGCCAGGATTAGACTGCAATTTTGACCAGTGCAGTACAGATGATATTTTGTGTGACTGGATCTAACAATGATGCTAAGAAGAACTGTCTTGCTATTTAATATTTTTGTTAATTAACTAATTCTTGTTAACTATCAGTATTTTTGATGGGAGAAGTGAATGGGCAAGTCAAGGTCTATGGTGGACAACTCTGGCAGACCTGGGAATCAGTGTATCCTCACTCACCATAGGCTACACCAGTCCTAGACATACAAAAGAAGCTGGGTGAGGGGACGGGACCCTAGAATTAATTGACTTCTATTTCTGGGTTTGATTTCCAGAGTTGTATTGAGTGTGGGCTTACAGGGGTCCTTGTGGCACCACAATGCACAATCTGCTGCTCTTGGAGGCTTTCAGGGCTGGGCTTGGGAAACGTATAAATGTGGGTATTAAAAATGGTGTGTAGGATACTGGAGGAAGGGTGGGGAGCCTGGTGCTGCACATATGCCCTGGGAGCACATGTAGCTTCCAAGCTGTGCTTGGCCCACCTTCTTGTCTGGCTTGAACATTGCATCCTGAGAAATACCACTCCAGCTCCCTGCCTCAAGAAATTAACTTTCTCTTTCATTGACCAGACTCTGGCTTTTGTACTACTCTTTGTTTATGTCCTTCATATCCTGGCTTTATAGGGAAGGGAGGAAGGAAACAAGATTTTGTCAGTCTAATCTGGTGCAAAAAATTCACATTAGTACTTAATCATAGCATTTGGGAAAGTAAGGAGGGATGGTGTGAGGTCACTGCATTGTATGTATTCATTTCTCTCCTGAAGGCTTGTGCTCTGTTTCCAGACATAGGGATGAACAGACTGCCTCTTTGGAGTGGTGTCCCACCACCTCTTTCAGCGCTGGATCAGGGCTATGGCAACCACACACCGTGCCCACAATCTGGTGCTTTGCTGGCCCAAAAAGGGCTGGCAAAATGCCACTCTTTTTTAAAATGGTGAAAGGCTGGCTTTTCCATGTTTCTTTGGCAGCAGCTTTTCCATGTTTCTTTGGTGCAGTACATCTAAAAGCTGAACCAAAGAAATGGCGTGATGCTGCTCACTGTCTGGTTGGGTGTGTGGCATGATGCCGATGTTGAGGTAGTGTTTGGGCATGAGGTGTGCAGTTGTCGTACTCCCACTTTGCCCCAATGTCAGTATATCATCAGTCTGTTAGATTTCGTCCTTCCAGATACTGCACCCAGTGCCTCAAAATGTCCAGGAGCCCCCAGGGATCAAAAATTACCCCCAAATTCCAGCTAGGAGGCATTTTGTGTTTGTTTTTTTGGGGGGGGGGGTTCTGCTACATTTAGAGGTGTCTTGGACCATTTTAATACCAGAGGAGACTTTTTTTCAACTGTTTTTACTTTTAAACTCTCCTGGACCTAAACTGACCCCATGGGGCTAAAAAGAGGATGGGAATGCCCGCCCCAGGGTGAAGGAGGCATTTGAGAACTGTTTAGACTTTTTGGTAATGGGGCTGCAGTGGGGGGGGGGGGGTCCTTCAATGTCTCCTGCAGCTACCTAGCCTCCCACGGTTATCCACCTTCCACCCTTGTTGTAAAGTGATCTGTGGTACATATATTTCAGCTGCTCCAACATATAATGCTTTGGTGTGGATTTATACCAATCTATGTGTGACAATCAAAATAACTTTCAGGACAACAGCGATGAAGAAACTCACAAGGTAAGTCGAAAGCATCACACTAATTTTTCCAACTAGGTACAGAATTATTTTGTGCTGATTCTTAATTAACAGCTTACTGCTTCTTAATGAAAGTTTTCCATTTTCTCAAATAATATTTAATATCTTTGTTTGAGGCAGGGCAGGCAATATATGTGGGTCCAGGAGACATCCTACTAGGGAGAGGGGTGAGCTGTGCTGTGGTGTTACTGTGCTGCCATAAATGCCACCTGTCAATCAAAAAAGTGATTTCACTTAACATGAGTGTGGCACTTTTCCTGTGGATGTTACAAAGTCTTGTAAAGGAATTGTGCAGTGTTTAGTCTGACACATTATTAATTTGAACCTGTAAACACAATAAGGGTCTGCATCTCATTTCTGAGGTTTGCTAAACACTGTCCTATCTTGTAGCTAGGCATATAGCATGTCACTTTGAACTAAGTTCAGCTTTTCCTCAAAATCTAGACTTTTATTTCTTCAAAACTTGATATTTACACTCGGGTTGACATTTTGAACATTTTCATAAAGATTTGAGACTGATCTGCAAACTCTGGCTTTCCACCTCTTTTTTATTTATTTTTTTGCTGAGAGATTGCTGTTTTGGGCCTGTTTTTCATGAAACTTGTGAAATAAACATTAGGGATTAGACATACTGCCAATCAAACTGTTGTGTCAGTGAAATCAAAAATGAAATCATTAAAATCAACTTAGGTAAGACTGTGCAGATTTTCTAATTTGGTACAAAAATCTAACACAGATACATCTCTAGTTAATGGAGGAAGCAATTATAAAAAAAAAATAGAGTTTATAATGCACAGACACCATCCTGACTGTGAGAGTCATCAGAAATGGTTGGAAACCTCCTGAAAGTGAGAGCTGTTCAACAGTGGAATACACTCCCTTGGAGAGTGCTAGAGTCTCCTTCTTTGGAGGTCTTTAAACAGAGGCTCAATAGCCATCTGTTGGGGATGGTTTGATTTTGAGTTGCTGCATGGCAGGGGGTTGGACTGGATGGCCCTTGGGTCTCTTCCAACTCTATGATTCTATGATTCTATGTATAATTATTTTAATTCTTTATTCATAAACAAACGTTAATTAGTGTTGTGTGCTGAGAGCCAGGGTGGTGTAGTAGTGTGAGCATTGGACTATGACTATAAAGAACAGGGTAATCCATAGTCTCTCAGCCTCAGATGAAGGCAAAGCAAACCCCCTCTGATGAAACTTGGTAATAAGTCAGAAATAATATGAAGGCAAAAAATGCATGCATGCATGCACATACACAGAGTATGCTTGTTTTTTTTCTGATTTTTTTCCCTGATTTCTGATTTTGGTTGGCTAGTTAATGCATCCAGAGTTAGGTTTTATCCTTGTTTTATTTTCTTGGCATATCTTGAAAGAAGATATGGTTGGCTGACTGGAATGCTGAACAAAAACAAACCATGCTGTAACCTTTGCTACAGCCCCCACTTTTTTTTTTATTTAAGCTGAGCTGCAAATCTTGTGTTATACATTTTTATTATTAACTTGTGTTGGGGTCTTGTCATTTGTCATTTACTAGCTGTTCCTAGTAAAGTCCATTCCTTTTTGTAGCTGCTAAATTCATAGTTTTGTATGAGAAATTTTCATCCTGAATTTAAACTTCAACTCTACTGTAATGGTTAGGGCCGCTAACACTCAGGGCCTGATTTGGTCTTTATTAGACTTGGTCTTGTTTATTTGGATGGAACACTTAATGTAAATGTGGTTGATGCTTAATAGTGCTGAATGGTATCACCAGGGCCCTGTGATATTGTGGGAGGGTATACTTGGGTCTCAGGGTCTGAGAAAGTCCTGACCTGGCGATCCTAAATACTCTATCTCTCCCTCCCTTGTTTTATATAGGAACATGTATTAAATCTAAGTAATATATTGGTTTGGAAAATAACATTTTCCCCTTTTGCTTTGTATTAATGTGGTGCAAGAAATTGCTAAAGATTACCAGTAACATTTGTAGGCCAGAAAGTTTTTTAGCAAGAGACCTGTTATAAAGAAACAAGTCTCATACCCTTAGCTCAAATTCATAATTCTAAATCACAGAACCACATTCTTCTTAGTTAGGTCTGTATTTGTTCATCTTTTCCTCTTAACTGAATAGGGTAATGCACCACATTAAGCTCATTTGCTTGCATTTGGCATCCTTGAGAAGGCCACTTTCAAAACACTTGACTTAGAAGAAGCATTTCATTGTTAATTAAACTGATTCAACAAAACTGTTAGATATAAACACTTTACAAACTCTTAGCAGCAAGCATGTCAAAACAGTGTTATAGGTTAGAGAATGAGACGTGAAACCTTAACAAAATGCCTCACTCTTAATATGATAGTTAAGTACATTGTAAGCCACACAGGAATCTAGCATAATGAATCTCTTAGTGGCTTAATTAGTCCATATTACTTTCCTAACATTTTACGTCACTTTCTCTGTTGCCTAAGCAACAGGTTTGCTCATGCCCTGTGCAAATAGGAAGGAGTGTGGCTTTTGTTTTTTCATGTATGTCACCCAATATATGATTATTCATTCAACTAACTACACTGTACATTTTCAATTCAACTTGAACAATTTAAATTCTTGAATATATCTGAGTTTGCCAGCAGCACACCTGCTTTTTTCTCTGTTTACATAAATACACACACCACCATATTTCTATAGCTATTAATTTAATATTTATATCCCTATTTAATTTTTTCCTTCTGGAATCAATTTGCCCCCCAAACTGAGTTTATATATAGAAAATTGAGGTAGTAGCATACATAAACATTTCAAGTGTTATAATTATGCTAATATAAACTGGAAAACATAGCAGCATTAATCTGGGAAAGAAAATATTTCTGATCCACAATGCATACATAAACATATAATGTTATTATAGATGACAAGAAATGTTACATCTATTCTTTGTAACATTGACATGCTTGCATTTATTACACCAAAAGAAAACAGAGTTTTTGGTAATTAACATATGTCTATGTATAATAATAAACATGCACAAACTTTTCTTTGGATGTGTCCAGCATACCACAAAGGCTGTAAATCTAGACATCAGAACATTGGCATAGCTATTAATGGAACCCTGGGGCTGTTCATCTCAGGGTTATTTTGTAAATGGATTGATGGATTTCAGTTAATTAAAATCTGTCTGTAGTCTGCAGTACCATCTTTAGACACGGTATCATCTTTAGGCACTAGGCATTATTAGAGTTAAGGCTACAGTTGAGCCTGAAAGGTTCATTTCTCCATGGACTTCTAGACAGTTCCATGTTCTGCTTCCCACTGTAAGGTCCCAAATTCATCATACAAGAGAGAGAGAGAAACTGACTGACACTTGGTGCCTGATAAGTATATGTATGACACACACACACAGAGAGAATAAGGACAGGATGAATAACCACTAGGGAAAGATAGTGGAAGTGAAAGAACTCTGAGAATGAATAAAAGGATACATAATAAATAACATGACTGTTTGAGAAAGGAAAACAGTGAGAGGAATTGGCAAGAGTGTGGTAGCCACTTATTATAATAAATAATAAGCCACGTGTTAATCTGGAAAATCAGTATGCAAAGGGATCTTGCAACACCTTTGAGACTAAGGGGGGGGGTTGCAGACAGGTGGCTCTGGGCCACCCCTGCTAGCCGTGGATTGGGGCCACAGCTACCCCATGTCGCAGTCCCGATCCTCCCATTTGCCGTGCTTGAAAGTGCGGCTGCCCCTCCCCATCTTTGCCTCCAGGCTGGCCCTTTGGGCTGGTCTGTGGAGGCCCTAACTGAAAGATAAGCTTGGCTTCAGGCAGCATCCTTACTTCATTGCCCCAATGACCATGGTTAAAATTTAACTTGACACCTCTTGCATTGGCACAAAGGACATTGAATGCAATTATTTGGGTAAAACATTTGGCCACAACTTTTATTTTTTGTACAGGGTCTTAAACTTAATCAATTTTACAATTAAATAAGAGTTTTTGAAAACCAGCATTTTCTTGACGCATGCGCTCATGTGATTAAGCGCAAGCGCTGTTGTTTAATTTGTCTCCCACACGTCATGCATCAAGTCTATCAGTTTATGTAATCTAAAACATCAATAACTAATCCCTCCCCCAACCGGATATGATGTCACAATTGATCTTAAGGCAACTTAACATATGACATCATCCAAGTTTAAAATGATGTCATAGCAATTTGGTTAACCTAATGACATAAAGCTAATTTAGAATTTTTATTAACCCAATTATTATTATTCAATTAACCTAATTATACCCCTAAGGGGGGGTCCCTGCCCGCCACAGGAGGGGGCCAGCCTAGCTAGGCATCCCTTCCCCCCCCAATCGCTCTTTTTATATATGACTCCAAAGAAGTCACGTAGATGTATTTCCCCAAGGGAAGAGATGAACACCATCACCCCTGTACAAATGTGACAAAGAAACCTGAATCCCATCATGTTCTACGATAACAACTCCCAGTTCCCCCAAAGTCTTAGACAAAGATCTGTTCAGCAAGCGTCTAGCTCTGTTGATGGCCGCATCACTCCGGGCTCCATACCAAGATCTCCGTGGCAGCAATTTTGTCCACATGAGCACAGTATTTGGCAACAGTCTCTTAACTTCTTGCATGTCAATAATAATTAGTTTAGCTAGCTTTAGGGAAGTCAGTTTTGCCAAATCGTTTTCTCCTAAATGAATTATCAAAATCTTGCATTGTTTGAAAGACTCCAGCAATTCAATGATTCTAGGAAGTAGAGCTCCCCACATCATTCCTCTATGACCGAACCATCTTACAGTTCCGGCGCCTCTCAATCCCAAGGTAATATCATGGCGATGCTGAACGATGTGTCACTCTGCCCAAAAGACCAAGCTGTGGCCTAAGATCCATACGTCTTTGGTCATCGTTTGTGCTAAAAATATAGTCAAATTAAATCAAAGAGTTAGAAAAACAGTTTGTCTTATTTACGTAAATACGATTTAAAAGCTCTAGAGCACCAACGTCCAATCCTGCAAATTGTAATGTCATTTAAGCCATGTATTGCCACTGATGTTGCAGCTCCAGTTCTGAAGGAATGAGAAGAAAATTGAGTTGCTGTCAAACCAGCATGTCTCAACACCTCTGGCAACATGGCCCTGAATTGAAACTGTGTCAACGGGAGGCCGGAGCTATGTAAAAATAAATATCCTAATCCCCTCGGCCTTATTCTGAGGTAGTCAGACAAAGCCGATACTGGGCAAATTTGACCACTAGGTGCCCTAACCAAAATTACAGACTGTCCCTTCCCCAATTGATCAGTCTTTGACTGCCTAATAGTCATTTGCAACTCCTGTTCGGAAATATGAATGTCTGAAACTGACAGAGCCCTGCCAGATTCATCATTACAGGAAGTTGGAACAATTTCACTTATTCTCAGTGCCGCAAAAAATGACAAGGAGAATACTGCTCTAAATAACATTACCTCTTCCTGTGAAAAACATGTAGTGGGGAGGTTTTGCCAAATTTTAATCAAGATAGGGCCTGTTATTGGTAAGCGGTTATCCTTAACTGTGACAGACTCTCTAGCCCAACCCTCTAACACCCTACGAACTCTAAAATCAACCGTTGGGTCATTAAAACCCCCAGCTCTTGAATAAAATGACAGTGCTGCTATTCTGCCTCTAATGGTGACTGGCGATAAACCTGATTACCTAAGATGTACTGCAAATTGAAGGATAACCTCTATTTTCAATGGCCAGACCTCCTCCTGCCCGACAGTTAACAAGAAACATCTAAACGCTCGCAAAGCGAGCTGATATGACTTGCATGTCGATGGGGTGACAGACTGGAGGATCGCTCTGTCGATTTCTATTCTCCAAGGCTCCAAAGATGTTTCGGTACCTCCAATGGCTGGGTTGCTGCCTCTGGCGCGAGTGGCTTAAACCAGGAAACCTGAAAACGCGAAAGGGCATCCGCCAACGGATTTAATAAACCAGGAACATGTTGAGCTTGGAACAAAATATTAAACTTCAAACACTGAGCCACCATTTCCCTAACCAATGTCATCACCCTAGGGGATTTAGACCTTTGGGAGTTCACTATGTGTACTATGGCTTGGTTATCACACCAAAACCACACTGTTTTGTTTGTAAATTGTTCATTCCATAAATGAACCGCTACTACAATGGGAAAATATTCTAAAAATGTGAGATCTCTTGTCCATCCTTTAACCATCCAAACCTGCAGCCATCTTTCAGCTGCCCACTGCCCACTGAAATAAACCCCAAAACCGTGCACCCCTGAAGCATCAGAGTGTACCTGAAAGTCTGCCCTCAGGAGCATTTCAGATCTCCAAAAGGAAACCCCATTAAATTGTTCTAAAAATGACTCCCAGATGTTTAAATCCTCTCTTATCCCAGAAGTAATTCTAATGTGATGATGTGGTGCTTTTATGCCCTTGGTGGCTTTGTACAAACGTGAACAAAATGCCCAACCTGGCACTATCACCTTGCAAGAAAAGTTTAATAAACCTGTCAGGTATTGAAATTCTCTAAGCGTGGCCTTAGCTTTGCTTCTCATCATTTTAACCTGTGATCTCATAAACATGAGCTTATCGAATGGAAGGCACAATACACCTTCGATAGTATCTAACTCAATTCCCAGGAAGATAATACTTGTGTCAGGACCCTCTGTTTTTTCTTCAGCTAAAGGAACCCCCATTTCCTTCATTAGTCCTTGAAATGCCAACAATGTGTCTACAGAACCTGTCGTCCCCTGTGCCCCTGCAAATAAGAAATCGTCCAGGTAATGGGTAATTGCTGGATTAACAGACCTCTTAGTGGCATACCAATGTAAAAAGGTACTAAATGTTTCAAATGCTGAGCAGGAAATGGAACACCCCATTGGCATAGCTTTATCAAAGTAATATTAACCTTCAAATTGAAAACCTAATAGATCAAAGTCGTCAGGGTGAACCGGTAGTAATCTAAATGCTGATTTAATATCGCATTTTGCCAATAGGGCACCCTTGCCTAAATTTTTAACCATTTTTACAGCCAAGGATGCATATTTAACTGATGTTAACTGAGGGTCAATAGCATCATTTACTGATTCGCCTCTAGGATAGGATAGGTTGTGGATTAACCTATATTCTCCCGGTGACTTCTTAGGGATGACACCGAGGGGGGACAGTCTCAAAGTTGGCATTGGCAACTGATCATGAGGGCCTGATATCCTACCTGCTGCAATTTACTTAGCCAGCTTATCCTTTACAATCCCTGGCAGATCCCTTACCGAGCATACATTAGGAGCAAAACTGTGCACTCGAACACCCGCATAAGGAATGTGAAAACCTTGGGAAAAACCCTCTAACAAATAATGTGTGGCATCCCTCCTTGGGTAAATCTGCAACCAATCAGCCAACACGTCCAATTTAATTGGTGTTGGTGCTCTTTCCCCCAATTGAAGATTGTAGGAAGGAGGCCCCTCCTCCTGCTTTCCTACCTTTAATGCATGATGACCCAGGGTGATTTCCTCTGCAAGTATTGCATTTGTGGTCAAATCTGCAGGGCTGCCTCTGACACATACCTGCATTGAAGTCCCAGCACAGTCCAAGTTGTTTCCTCTCCCCTGTGCCAGGCCTCGCATTTTGCCCTCTTGGCTGAGTGACCATAGGTACGAACCCATTGTCACATTGGCTCAAGGGGGAGGCACCTAACACAACGTCTGCCCACAATTCTGACTGCACGTGACGCCAGGATAAAGATCG